>JAPXFQ010002924.1:215000-1439797 GCA_028564705.1 Apricaphanius iberus
ATGAGTATTTTGGAGGAGCAGTGCAAGAGTACCTCAAGTAAGGTCCAAAGTCTTGCTGCTGATATCCAAGAGGTGAAGGAGCGCTTGGCAGAGCTCAAAGGTCATGATCGTGCAGGTATGAGAAATTTTCAGGCTGTTTATATCCTGCGTTATTTTTATCTGATAGAAATATAACTCTTTCTCTTTCTTTGTATACAGCACAAGCTTCAAGCCACATACCTACCAGCAAGTCAAAAACAAAGCCAAGAAAAAAGTGAAAACGTTTTCTTTTAACAATTGTACTGTGATTTGTTGACTACATAGTTTTTCTTTTTTGGAAACAATAAAACATTTTATTTTTTGTTTTGTTTTGAAAAACCTACTTTACTGTGATTCTACCTGTCCATACGTATCTTGTAGTTAAAAAAGCTGGTTGCACTTTGCCTAACTTTCCAAAGTTGAGGAAGTTTAATGTTTTCTGAAATAAATGACATCCAGATTCGACGTGTGAAGAGGTCTTAAAGCTCAAGAAATCAATGAGGCAAAAAGTTTTGCATTACATTCAAACTGAGCTTGGGTGGATCTGACTTTCACTAAATGTTCATCATATGATTGTGCAACTTAACTGGATGAGTGGAAAAAACATTATTTAAAACTAAACACAAGACATGTATAGGGTCTCACAGTTGACAGAGCATGTCAGAGCAGAAACCAAACCGGACATAAAAGAAATTGTGGAATGCAAAGACTCGACCGTGTAAGACAAAGATCTGGGGAATGATACAGAAAGCGCTGGCAGCATTAAACATCCTAAAGTCCATCCACCTGATCAAACAGTAATTGGCAAAGAATGGTCTTAAATAGGGATGTGACCAAGAACATAATAACTAAAGCAGGCTCCGGTGTTCTCTTGTGAGCTCTGACAAGAAAGCCTTTTAATAATAAAGTGGCCAGATGTTAACTAGTCCTTACTAAAAGCCACAAGACAAATACCACATTAAATATATGGTAGTTAGATCAGGAAAAGCCTGGTTTCACTCCATCTGGGATGCTATTTCACAATAAGTCCATAATGTAATTAACATTTGTAGATTGCAGAATCTTTTCATACAGGATATGTAAAATATTCCAAATAAAATTCTACTACACAGCCTATTGGTTAGTCTGCAAAATAGCCAATCATGAAACAGTACTAACTTTGTTTTTTGGCTCTGATTGACTGTGGTCCAAAGAGGGGAGATGGGGAGAGTCACATTAACCAAATATTTTTTGTATTTTAGGTTTTTATTCATTTATTTTTTTAGAATGGTGACGGAAAAATCTGAGGGCTGTCTGTAATTTTTATGGATTAGTATTCAGAACTCTGACCATTTGGTGCAAATGTGCAGAGTCTGAGTAAATAAATCAATTAAAAGATTCTCAGACACTATATTCAATACATCTCGCTGACCGGGAGCTCACTGCATGTTGAAAAGTTACCGAGGCTTTGGAGCGTGACTGCGGCTGGTTAGACACACTCCAAAGAATTTGATGTGTGCCAAACACTGGTGTCTGCTGCTGCTGCTTTCCTACAACTGAAGCATAGTTTACATGTCAGGAAACAGTTAACTCGGAGTCTTTTCGACTTGTAATTTCTTAAATTGGAGAAATGTTTCCTAATTTTAAAACTTTGCCTGAAACACTTAAAGGCAATATATAATGGTATTTTACAGCTTTCAACTTCTGTGATGGACATATATACGATACAATGTTACAGTTGGTGTTTTACAGTATTAAATTGTCCTGAAATTTAACTTGTATCCTGTAGTTAATGTTGGACCACGAACAGTGTTGGGAGTAATGCATTACAAAAGTAATGAGTTACAGGAATACTGTAATGTAATGCATTACTTACAAAATATACAGGAATATATTACTAGTTACAATGTCAGTAACTCAAGTTACAATTGCGTTTAAAAAAAAAATTCTGGCCAACTAATGAAACAGACCAAATTAAGTTGGATACGGTAGAACAACATCCACTTCCTGTTGCTCAAAACTAAAACATCAGAGAATCAGGACAGCTGAGGAAAAGATCCGACTGTACATTTAAACATTATTCACACTGTTTTCCAAACCATCTGCTGTAAGACTTCAGACATCTAATCTTTGTCAACCATCTTTGTGATGAGTACTTTCAGCACCTTCTTTTGATTAGATTTAACAAACGTTACCATGAGATAGAAGGCATGCAAAGGAGCTAGAGACTTCAATTTAATAAAATCGTGTTTAAAATACAGTATTTGTGGTGTGATACTTGTTGAAAATGTACATTGAAGTTACAGTGGTTAGAAGTCGTGTTAGATATTTAAGATGTTTTGCCAAAAGTAACTTAAAGTAGTGTAACTCAGTTACATTTTTAAGACAGTAATATGTAATACAAACATATTACATTTTTGACGTTGTAATTTGAAATATATTACAATTTATTTGTAACTTGCCCAACACTGACCACGAAGTAAAACGGCTCGTTTCTCTATAATCCCGCCTCCTGCCACCCCCCGCCCTCAAAACCTCATGGCAATAACCGATGCAGTAAGTCCACTATTTGATTAAGCACAAAGGGGTGTGCATTTGTATTAGTATTTTAGGTGAAATCGTTTAATTTCGTTTTTATATGTAGTCCTCCACTGAGCTTGTTTTTTATTGAATATTAATTATTTAAAATTAATTAAAAGGTAAATACTTTTGAAAATTGCCCCGTGACAATAGATTATGACCAGACTTTTCTTACAATGTTGGTCAATGCCGAACAAAAACCATGTCTAGTGCAACCTCTGACATATGAAAAACTATCGCCAAGTAGTTTTTGTCCTCTTATGACAGATGTCCAAACTTTTTTCTACTGGGGCCATTGGCCACAAAAATATGCTTTTTTTTTTTTTACGTCAATATGTATTTTTTTACCTGTTTAATAATAAATTTAACAGTTAATATTTAAATAAAACTCAAAGTAGGAATTATTGTAGAAAGGGGATTTTTAAGGGACTGTACATTCAAAACACAGAGCTTTTTAGGTTTGCCTTTTTAAAAGAAATCATTTTCAAATAGTTTTAAAATATTTCAGAGGGACTAAAAATTACGTTGTTTTTTTCTCAGCAAAAATCAACCGGATTTTAACCAGTCTTTCTTGGAAAATGTGTTATTTTTAGCTATGTTTGGTTGTCTCTATGTCTGATTTTGAGGAAAAAAATACGATTATTAAAAGATTAATAATTAGTTTTGTACCATGGATCATTTTCTAATCATTGTAATTTGTCAACAAAAATCACGTCGTTATGAAAGAAAGTCTCCATCTGCATCGATCATTTGTGTTGTTTTGCAAATTGCAGAAAGTGCCGATCTGAAATGGTGGTCGAGGGCCGTAAATGGCTCCAAGGCCTACAGTCAAATTGATGTGTTTGGAGTAGCTACATAAATACCAAAGCTACAGAAGTCTTTCATAGGCAAAATATTTATTTTAAATAATATCTGGAGTATTTTTAATATGGTTTCATATTTAGAAACGCCCCTTCACTGTGCCTCTCGACCGTAGTACCCTCTGTTGGCTTGCCAGCAACCTTTGGTCTGCTTACGTCAGCACAGCTGCCGCCGTAAATGACACTCGTGAGCTTCCGTAGTCAGTTGAAGGAAGGAAGCGGTGTTTTCTGACCGCTTTCCTTTTATGGCGAGTTGCAATTTATTTTTAGGTCATTTTATGAAATGCTTCTGTTAGTTCTAATGTTATATCGGAACAGGTAAATACACAAAGAAAGTCGTGTTTTGTTTTAAAAGCATAAACACCAGCTATCGGTTTCCACACGTGTCGTTAGCTGGACATATTGATGTCATCAAACTGCAACAACAGGTAAAAAATATAGTTAAAGGTTGGTTTACACATTGTATTAGGATCGTAGAGAGATACGTTTTTAATACAACATACAAAGAGCCTGATAGTAACACAGGAAATGACTTCTGTTTCTGTTTACCGCCGGCTTATCCATATGTTTCCATATGTCTGTTTCTGTTTTCAAACTAGTTATTAAAACAAATAACAAAAACAATGACAGCTAGTGCCGACCTGCGTTCCATCTTTTATTTGTGCTCAAATGAAGAAGCTTCTAAGCTGAAGGAGGTAAACCCCGTCCAGAAGGAGGCTGAATCGTCCACAGACTGTGAGTAGGAGCTGTACAGTCTGAGCTCTGTAATTTAAAATACCAGCAAAAAGTTAATTTTTTTCAGTAATATATTTTTAAAACTAAACATGATCAAGTATTGATTCATTATATTGTAGTGTATATTGAATATATTTCAGGCGTTTAGTGCTATTCATTTTGATGATTATAGCTTATAGTTATCTTATTTTTCAGAAAAATAAAATTTTACAGAGAAGTTAGAAAAAAAACACTTTTTAATACAGAAATGCAATGGTCCTGTATGGAGAAAGCTGATGACTTGACATTTGGCTAGCTGTCTCTTTGCCTTGTTTTGTGGAGGAAAAGTGGACGCTTTATTATTCAGGTTGCTTGAGGTCCAGTGTAAGGTTTTCCCAGTCAGTGATAATATAGAGTTGTTTTGGTCCACAGTGTTTTATCAAGGTAAGACTCAGAGCAGCCATCTACCACGACGTTTTAAAGTGCTTCATGTTTCTCTCTTTGGGCAAGCTTTATGGAGAAGCTGGTTTGATGTTTTTTTTTATTTTATTTTTTTCAGCAATTGAGACCCGATCATGCTGCCAGATGTACATATATCTGATTTAAGGACGATAATATTGCTGTGCTTGACTTGCCAGCAAACCCACTTGATCTAAACCCAATAGAGAAACTGTGTGGTATTGTCCAGAGGAAGATGAGAGACACCAGACCATTGCAGACTAACTAAAAAAAAAATAGAGCTAATCAACTGTTAAAGCAGCCTGGGCTTAATTGTGGGCAGTAATTCATGCAAAATGAGCCCTGACCCAGTACTGAGTGTATATACGGCACAGTAGAGGAACAGGACTGCGTAGACTGATGGTTCTGTGTTATAATTCAAACTCACCATAATTAGCAAATATTAACACTTGAACTACATCACTATGTAATAAAGTATTCACATATTACCTTAGCATAATGAATTGAATTACTGATAGAAAATGTCACTGATATTCTCATTTATTGATATACATTACTTTGAATTTTGTGCATGTTGACAAATTGAATTTTTCCACTATGTTTTGCTTCTGTTTCATGTCGCTTTGCAGGTGTACAAATTAGTGGTCCAGATGATGACCAGAGGAGAGAGGATGTCAGACAAATTGTCTGCTCCGCCTGCAAATGCTCCTTTATTAACAGAGAGGAACAGGTGACTTCATCTTATTAAACACTGCCTGAAACGGTTGCGTGTGCAGTTGCTTAACACCATTTTACAGCGGGTTGTGTTTGTTTCACAGAGGGAGCACTACAAGCTTGACTGGCATCGGTTTAATTTAAGACAGAAGATGGCAGGATCGCCTCCCGTCACCGCAGAAGAGTTTGAGAGGAAGACCGGAGCTGGTGGGGAAAAAAACAGTGCTCTGTAGAAAAGCTGTTTGTGTAAATATTTGATATCTTTGATCATTGTCACACTCTAGTTCTCAACAACAATCAACTAATATCGGAATTAGTCTACTATTCAAATTCACTGTTATTAGTAAAAAAAAATGTCCATCTATTTGGAGCAAAAATCTTACTACTTAATAGGAGAGTGCCACAAAATAATCAACTAAAAGGCTTTTTGACACACAAGTTGACAGCTAAATTAAACAATTTGATGAATCAATCCAAAAATATTTTAAATAATAAATGCAGAAAATGAAAATATCACTTTGGGGGGGGGTTGATTAACACCAGCTGTAAATCTTTCAGAAAGTGAAACTTTGGTCTCATCAGTCCACAGAATTTTACCAAAGGTCTCTGGAATAATCAGGATATTTTGTGGCAAACGTGAGAAAGTCCTGAATATTCTTTTTGGTCTGCAGTGCGTTTCACTTGGATCGCTCCCATGGATGCCGACCGTTGCCCAGACTTTTTTTTTTATCCTTAAATCGAGAACCTTAACTGAGTCAAGCATGACCAGCAATCCTTTAAATGTTCTGGGTTTTGCTTACTGTTTCTTTTTACTTCCTGAAAGAATGATTGATGCGATAATTAACTATCACTGAGAATTCTAGTGTCAGCTAGTTACAAAATTGGGGTAGTATTGGATATGACATAGTCATTGACTTTTTAAATTTATTTTGTCATTAACTAGTTTGTTAAAACACTTAATTTGTATCTTTTGTGGCACTATTGTTCCTGCTAGCTAACAAATGTTGCTCTAGGGCGGCCCATGGTAGTGGTAGAAGGGAGGGTTCATCTGTGGTTAAATTCCTGACTTTGGGACATTTGCTGACTGTCTTTCCTTTTTCTGTCTCTCCCCTTTTCTTTTCTAATTGCTGTTTAAAGGCTGCTAGTGCCACAAAACATAAAAAAAAAAATGAACAACTAAGAATCTGCATTGAACTAACAGCTGAGGTACAGTGCGACTGTATAGCTAGTGCAGAAAACTATGGCTAATATAAGGGAATGTCTTAATATTTACGCAACCTGCTTTCCATAGAATGGACGTTATCAGAAAGAAAAGGGAAATGTGGTGGATTTTTACTTTTTTTTTTCACTTCACAGGAGACCTGTCAAGTATCTCAGGCTCCGAGTCCGACTCGGATGAGGAGGACACGGATTGTGACAGCAGTCACAATCCGTGTCCAGACCCCGAGTCTAATCTACCAACTGGCCGGATGTCCAGTAAGGTGCTGTTTCAGAACTCTGGAGGAGAATACCTGTCGGTCTATCGGTGTGTGCTCATGGGAAAGGTGAGTCTCAGGAGGTACGCCTCATGTTGTGATTCCTCGTGATGCTACTACCACTTAATTGTCAACTTATTGATTCTAATCGCATATTTCAGGGAGATTCCGATGACCATGATGTGGTTTCCTCTCTAAAGACCATAAATCAGAAAACTGTCTGGGTCATCCTCATGACAGGTGGAGGACATTTTGCTGGAGCCGTCTTCGAAGGGTAAAGTGTGATGTTGGTTAATTTTTCAGATAACTGTAATTGTGAGCATAATAGATGGCTAAACAGTCGGTTGTCATCAAATTAAGACAGCGTATTTGCATTTTAGGAAACAAGTTCTCCATCACAAGACTTTCCATCGATACACGGTTCGAGCCAAGAGAGGCACTGCCCAAGGACTGCGAGATTCCCAGAACCGCAGCCACATGGCGAAATCTGCAGGAGCTGCTCTGAGGAGATACAACGAGGCAGCGCTCGTTAAGGCAAGATTACAGAGCAATTTGGTTTCTTATTTAACATTTTATCTTACCTTCAGATAATTCTCTCTTTGAGTTTGTATCAGTGTCTTCCTCATCCATTTTAATTACATTTTAGATATTTTATATGTGTCTGTTCAGATATATTTTTGTGGTGGGAAGAAATTCCTGACAACTTTAATCTCGCATAAAGTTTTTGAACTATGCTAAAATAAACCAGAACAAACTTTATTCATCTTAATTCATCATCAATGCTGCGTCTGTTGTCTCTGATCTTTCTTCTCTATGTGGTTCAGTCAGTGCTGGCTGGCCAATCAAGTACAGTGATGCTATGATTATTAGGTCAGGTGTTTTTACCTCTGGCAGTGTGGGCTGGTGCCAAACCCTGCTTAAAAATGAAATCAGCATCTCCTTAAAACTCTTCAGCAGACAGAGGCATGGAGTGCCCTAAAATGTCCTGGTAGATTGCTTTGCAGACTTTGGACTTGATAAAACCCAGCTGACCGACACCAGCAAATGGCATGGAAACCTCTCACTTGACCTCAAGCAACGTGGATGCTGTGCCTCTCCGCTCTTCCTCTAAATTCCAGGACCTTGACTTCAAAATAAAACACTAACTTGACTTTTTATCTGAAAAGAAGGACTTTGGATCAACAAACAACAACTCACTTATTTTTTTTTTCTTAAGTCTTCAGGGGTGATTGATACAAGCCATGCTACAGTTGTCGCTTCAGGTTCTGGACTGGCCTGTGTGTGGTAGCTTTTGAAGCAGTTATCCCTGTTTCATTTGCAGGTTTTCCAATGTCGCTTTTGCTTTCTACTTAATTTTGCATCAAAATGCAAATGCATACATTATATGCTCTGCCAACAGCAATGTTGTTTAGCAATTACCTTTTGAGGCTTATTCTTCTTGTTGAAACTGTTGGCGACTGCCTTCTGGACAACTGATAAATCATCAGTCATCCCTATGATTCTGTAGGCCATAACCCTTATTTATTTATTATCATATATTTGTTAATGGTCTTATGTAATATTCAGATTTTTGGAAAATGCATTTTGGAATTTCATGAGCCATAATCATCAGATTAACACATGATATGCATCAATTTGTGGTTAATGAATCTAAATGAATTTTATATTTAGTTGTTTTGCTGAAATTAAGCAACTTTTTGCTGACATTCCAATTTCCTGAGATATGCCTCCATACAGTAAGTCTATGTTTAACATAGAGATTGTTCAAAGTAGGGATGTGTATTTGCAACGTTGTGGTGATATGTGTGTAACAATACGGGGATGTGTGATCCGATATATTGCAATACTATGAGTAAGAATATACATACATTTCAATTTTAACACTTAATTTAAGTGTAGGGGGGAAAAACTGTCACAGCATTTTAAACAATCCAACCTGTTTCACACTTAAAAGATCCAGATTTATTACTAGATCTGGTTGATCCAAACGAAGAAGGTGAAAATATCTACCAGTCATACTTTTAATTTTACTACAAAAATTACTGTTGATAATGGTTCCATTCAGATATAAAAAAAATGAAATCAAGCTAAAAATCAATACATTGCTTTTGAATATCGATACCATATTCTGACATAAAATATCAGAATATATCGATTTATCAATATTTTCTTACATTACTAATTCAGAGCTTCTCTAATTCCCTACAGGACATTCAGGATCTTCTGCTAACCTGGGCTGAACACTTGAACAGGGCCTCTGCCGTGTTTGTTCGAGCTCCCAGCTACAACAAGGCCATCTTCTTCGGAGGCCGCGGGGGTCCCCTCCAAAAAAATGACCCCCGGATCCGTTCACTTCCCTTCGCCACTCGAAGGGCCACCTTTCGGGAAGTGCAGCGGGTACACGAGGTCCTCTCTACTGTCCAGGTGTATGGTATGTTTAATTACATGTTCAGAGCAACAGCATGTTTGTCCATTTCTGAAAATCCAGGGGTAATTATTGAATAACCTAAAGTATGACTGTGCAGGGAAAGACGCGGACGTGTCGACTGTTTTGAGTCCGTCTAAGAACGCACGGAAGAACGCGACGAAAGCGACGAAAGCGGCAGCACAGAAAATCACGGGTGAAGAGAAAAGTACGTGTTAGCCCTGATCGTTACTCTGAGAGAAGTGTGTTGTTATATTGAGTAATAATGTTTAATTTCTTAAACACAGATACGTTGCTGGAGACGGGGGAAGAAAATGATGAAAGCTCAGGTGAAGAGGGAGAGGAGATCCAGCTGGAGATGGTGGAGATCACAATAGGAACCCTAGACCTCAGAGATTCAGAAATTTATCCCTCCAGGCGCAAGAGAAGGAGAAGAAAAAAGGAGCAAGGGAACCGGAATAGTGAAGGTTGGTCTAGTTCAGTGTGACATACTCTAGATCAGGGGTTCTCAACCTTTTCTGATTTGAGGACCGCCTGTGTCCACGAAAAACCGAGAACCCCCCCCCAAACCCCAACTCTTGCCCGCATACATGCAAGTGATTATTTGCAACCTTTTATTCGCAAATATTAAACAGCAATTTGTTATTCTTCTTGTTTTATACTGTAGGATAGATGGACAGTTTTTTGGGGGTGGGATTTTGCAAATGTAATTTTGGTAACCTCACAACAGGCAAAATTGTGGAGACCCCCTGCAATCTGTAGGGACCCCAGGTTGGGAACCACTGCTCTAAATGGCTTTAAATATCAGAAACAATGTTCATAACCTGGGGGTTATATCCATCAGAAATGCAGAGAATGAATGCAGGAGCAAGTGTGCCAGAAGAGGAGCTGCCTGAGGCTACACCTGCAAAAGAAGAGGAGGAGGACGAGGAGGCCTCTCAACAGGGACCGTCAGTGAAAACAAGTAAAAAGAAACCACAGAGTAAAAAACAACAAGATGGTCAGTACACATGCCTGCTTGTTACCTGCTATAGCAACATTTCTTCAGCACGGCAAAGCTCTAAAATTTTGTTTTTTACCAAAGCTGTTGTTTTGTCTATTCTAGAAGCTGATGAGTCGGTTGATTATAGCCTCAGGGATGCTCTGTTTACGGCTTGCAAAGTTGGAGATTTAGGTGCTCTGTGCAGTCTCCTTCAGCTACCTCAGGAATTGGTGGACCATCCCGAAAGGAGGGAGGCAAATTCTTCAACAGCCCCATTAAGCCTCCTGAATAAACCCATCGACTCATCAGGGTTCACTTTGCTGCATGTCGCTGCAGCAGCTTCACAGAAGGCTGTCATCAGGCTGCTGCTAGATGCTGGAGCAGATCCTGCATGCAGGTATCAGTAATTCTAGTCCCCTCCAGTACCTTTTTCATATTTTGTCATTTTCAATTTATGGTTTTACAATTATATGTGACATAACACAAATAAGCATGTAATTGTGTAAGGTGAAAACCCCAGACTGAACTGCTTTCAACAGAGGAAAAAAAATGTTTGACGTGCATTTATATTCAAATCATGAAAATAGGTGCTGAAGCTGACTTGCAGTTCAGAAGCTGAGAAATCTTTACCATCTGGACGCATTTGGATCAGTTAATTTTACAGTGGGGCTAAAAAAAGTACTGGTATTTAACAGTTACTGATTGTCCAACTTGTCCCAATTAAAATATGAGAAAAGTCTGTAATTTTAATCGTAGGTAAACTTCAGCTGTGGGAGAAAATATCAAGGAAATCACATAGTATTTTTAAAAAGAATTTATTTGTATCATGGTGCCGAATGTAAGTATTTGGTCAATAAAAAAGTACCTCATTACTGAGCAATGTAACCTAGGTTGGCAATGAGAGAGGTAAAATGTTTCCTGTAGGTCTTCACCAGGTTTTGACACACTGTAGCTGCTATTTTGACCCATTCTTCCATGTATATCTTCTCTAGAGCTGTGATGTTTTGACATTCAACCCCCTCCAAAGGTTCTCTATTGGTTTTGAGGTCTGGAGACTGGGTAGGCCACACCAGAACCTTGAAATGCAACACTGGCCCAGCACTCCTTCACTGCTGGGCCGGTGTGTTTGGTAGCATTGTCATCTTGAACAATCCAGCCACGTCAGTGCATAATGTTTCCACCCCCATGCTTCACAATGAGTAATGGTGTTCTTGGGATGCAATTCAGCATTCTTCCCCCTCCAGACAGGGTGATTAGTGTTTATATCAGAGTTTTATTTTGGTCTCATCTGACATGACATTCTCCCAAATCCTCCTCCGGATCATCCAGATGGTCTCTGGCAAACTTTAGATTGGCCTAGACATGTGCTGTCTTAAGCAGGTTAACGTATGAAAAGCTGCAGGATTTTGATCCATGACAACGTAGTGTGTTACTAAAAGTAACCTTTGTTAGTGTGGTCCCAGCTCTCTTTAAGGTCATTGACCAGTTGCTCGTTTAGTTCTGGGCTGTTTCCTCACTGTTCTTAGTACCATGTGTAACCCCACGAGGTGAGATCTTGCATGGACCCCAAAGTCGAGGGACACTGTAAATGATCCATTTTCCATTATTTGCTCTAACAGTTAATCTCTTCTCACCAAGCTGCTTGTGTATTGTAAACAGACTCATCCCTGTCTTGTGCATGTGTACAATCTTGTTCCTGGTGACTTTAGGCAGCTCTCTGGTCTTGGCCATGGAGGAGGCTGGGGTCTGAATGTTTGAAGGTGTGGACAGATGTCTTTTATACAGATAATGAGTTGAAAAAACCACCCATTCAAGTTGAAAGAGGTGCAATTAATATAGGTAACAAGTGTAGGATAGAAGAACTTCTTAAAGAAGTAACAGGTCTGTGGGTGGCGCTAAATACTTATTTTCTACACTATTATAAAATAAATTATTTGATTTTCTTTGTTTAATGTATAAATTCTATACAATGCTATTTCCTGGATTTTTTATTTTATATTCTGCCTCTCACAGTTGAAGTTTATCTTCAATGAAAATTACAGACCTCTAATCTTTTTAAGTGGGAAACTTGACAATCGGTGGCTGCCAAATACTTTTTTGCTCCAGTGTATAATACATGGAAAAAATATAAACTGGATATCCTAGACTCAGTACAGCGAGTAATTAGTAATACTTTTCATGTTCCAAAATACCCAAAGTAGTTTTTGTTTTTTTCTCTGTTTGGTATTTGAATCAAACCCAGGTCTGCCCAAATTCAGTTTAGAGGCAAAAATACAAAGTGGAAATCACTTTTTTTATTTCTAGACTAGGTAAAATGAAAGTTATAAATTAAATGGACAAAAACTCAAGTCTTGAGGTGGTTAAAAAATAAGATCATAGAAATCAGAGCAAAAAGCCCTTTATTTTTCTAGACATTCAGATTTGTCTTTTAGATCAATGAAAAAATGTACAAGTCTTAAAACACACTCTGTTTCATGCTTCTCTGGACTTATATTTCAGACTTTTCACGACTGAGTGGGAACCCCAATAAAATATATTGTAATCTGTGGTTTTAACCTGTTTACTAACGTTGTAATATCTCTTTTCAGGGATAACAAAGGCCAGACGCCCTATATTGTCGCCCCCGACAAAGACACAAGGAACGTTTTTCGAAAATACAAGGGTGAGAACCCTGATAAGTATGACTACAGCAAGGCACAGGTGAGAGTATACCGACTGACTTTCCCTGTGAATTTTATCAAACGAAAGCAGGGAAACTCAGTTTCCCCGCTGTGTAACTCCAGATCCCTGGGCCACTAACGGCAGAGACTGAATCCAAAAAGCTGGAAAAGAAAAAGGCCCAAAGAGCTCAGAGAAAGCAGCGGGAAAAAGAGCAGAAGGAGGAAAAAAGGAAACAGGAGTTGGAGGCAGAGGAGAAGAAAAGGTTTGCATCTCTGTCAGATCGGGAAAAGGTGAGAAAACTTGAATTGAAGTCGTAATCCCAAATAAATCCTCTTTGA
Source organism: Apricaphanius iberus (assembly GCA_028564705.1). Taxonomy (NCBI): domain Eukaryota; kingdom Metazoa; phylum Chordata; class Actinopteri; order Cyprinodontiformes; family Aphaniidae; genus Apricaphanius; species Apricaphanius iberus. The sequence goes on from JAPXFQ010002924.1 coordinate 228,206, forward strand.
ATACATTCATTATTTGCTCTTTGATCACAGAGAGCCCTGGCAGCAGAGAAAAGGTTGGCAGAACAAGCAGCTACATCACGGGTCAGCCTCTCTAATGTCCAGTGAGTCCCCCGAAGATGAACATTTACAGTAATATCAGGTGAATCTTCAGAATTTGCTGGTATTCTGTGTCATTTTCTTCTCTTGCTCTGGATTTGTCCTCTTCAACAGGAGGTGCTGGTCGTGTGGAGAATCTCTCCTTGGAAAGATCCCGTTTAGCTACCTGGAGTATTCATTCTGCACGCCACGATGTGTCCAAGCGCATCGGAAAGCAAATGCTCCCCCAAGCAAGTCCTAGCATATATGGGGAAAAATATATCTGGTGACAGGAAGCTAGAAGTTAAAAAAAACTTTTCATTGTTTGAAAAAGTTGTAATTTTGATTTTTGTAAAATTTAAGATTAATAGATAAACACACGGTTTCAAAAAAATATTATTAAACAAGGTATTTACAAAATCTGCAGTTGTAATAAACGTCTGTAATATTCAGGTAAAATGATAATAAAGCTGATTGCCTGACTAAAGACTGTGTCCAAAGTTAAAGACCCAGACATGGCAGGTTTTGAAGAATTTGCAACTATAAAGCAAGGAATATATCCTTCTGTTATTGGTCAGGATTTCCAGGTAGTGACGTTGAGCTGAGGCCGGTCCATAAAGAGAACTCGCAGGTGTGCTGGGGCTCCCTCCAGCTCTAGTAAGGTGATATTGTTGATCAGACTGGTGCTGAGCAGGGGGCCGGGCACATACAGAGTCTGCTGGGGGCCCCTCGCTGGCCAGTATCGTCCCAAATTCACCCCATTAATCCAAACCTGGCCCTGATCAAAAACAAACAGCTCCTTTTATCATTCTTGTGAAAAAATAATTCCCTCCACACTTATTGGAAACCCTGGTAAAGATGTGTAACATAAATGTATCTTTTATTGGAAAAATGAGAAAAATACAGCCTATGATCTGAGTATTTTTAATCAGTGGAGGAATAGTCTTGTGTTAAATTATTATTTTAGAGCTGTCTTCTGTAAAAGGCTCATGATTTCTAGCAGAGATGGCTATGGAGGAAGGTTTGTATATGGTGAATCAACCTTTTTGTGGCTGTAGGTTTTTGGTCATTATTGGACTGAAGGGCCAAGATGACCCATTTACAGTTTGCTAATAGTCTAACAGTTCTGTTTAAAATGTGTGGTTTTCAGCATAATAATATTGATGTCAGGGCTCCCATTGTCTTTCAAAGAGAAAAAAGGCCCACAGCATCACAAGTCCTCCACCCTGCCCATCATACGGCATAAGAAGGTTTTTCACAGTCAAAGTTTGTTTCTCGCCAGATAGCTCCACCTGTAGTGTTTGTTGCTGAAAAGCTCAACATGATCCTGATGTGACCTACGCACACATAACATTTAAAATTCTCCACATTTACGTTTCTGTGATGGTAGGAGTTGGACAGAAGTTTATTCCTGGCATACCCGTCTAACAATGAGTTTACATTTATAGTAGATGTTTAGAGGTTTATAGAGACTTAGTGGGTCCGGCATTTCTCTCTGAGCTGCATTTCTCTAGTACAGTGGTCCCCAAACTTTCCAATTTAGGACCAACAAGATAAAAATGAAAGAACCCCATGACCCTGATTCTTGGTTGAGTATACAAGCATTTTCACTTAAGTTAAAAAGTGGTACAATAGCGACACAATGGAAATACAGCTCTGAGAAACCCTTGTATTCGTCATCCTCCACCCTGGATGGTAGTAACACAAACTCTGGTCCATGTCCAGCCTTCTTTGTGGGTTTTGATTGTTTTAACCTTTTTAATCATAACTCGGATTTCTTTCCGTTTAGCCTTTTCCTGATTTAAGCAGATAAACTTGCATCTTTCTTATTTGAATAGCATGTTCTCTAGAGAAATGAGCCCCCATCCCCCGTGATATTTAAAATCGAGAAAAAAGGAAGTCATGGATGACTACAAGTTCCTTGAGACTCTTAAACTTTGGATCTCGCTAAAATTTTAGGTATGAGGCTATTTTATGGATTTTTACACATCTTTACCAGAAGGGCCTATAGGCGTGAGGGTACTGTAGAGAAATTAGCTCACAGGAATAACATGATTAATTACCTTTGTCCATTCATTGAGCTTGAGAAAAGTGTCCCATGCCAGCCCGTTGGGTTGTAAGGTCCCCATGTACAAGGTTGGTCCGACTGAAGGTACTGTTTGTGGGGATGGATTCGACTTCTCACTTTTTGAATGAGGCCATCCTCTGGAAATTGCTCCATCAATGTCCAACGGGTAGATTTTCCAGTTTGTCAGTACATCTTTACCCAAGATCAAGTTGCTAACCAGGCCCTAAAACACAGAAATACTGTCAGACTTATTGTCTATCTGTGTGGTTTTACTTATGCTAATCATATATTTTATGTTGTCGCCTTGCCTTATAGTCGTTGATCTTGCTCCCAAAGTTAACTCTGCCCATGTTTTCAACAAGGATATCCAGTGTGTCCCCCTGCCGTCCTGTTACATTCATCACCAGTACAGTATCTCTCTGCAGCAACCCCTGGAAAATCTGTTTGTACACTAATTAGTTTCCAAAAGTACATTTTGTACTTGCATTTATCATTTGTGAAAGGAATGGCTAGACAAAAGTTCACAGAAAGCCCTTACCCCATTGACTGACACATATGCACGGTCATGAACCCCATTCAGCGGAGATATAAGTGGTGTTGGCTCTGTGAGGTCATGGGGCAGCGTGGTCTGGTACAGCATGTACCCATAGTACTGGACACAATGGACATGACAGGTTGCAGACACAACAGTCTAGAAGCTTACTCCATTTCAAGAGGTCTACTGTCTATACACTCCTAGACTTTTCTATGTTGTTGACCTCAACACAGCAACACACCTGTTTCACCTCTTCAAACGTCAGAAGATACTTGGATTGGATTGGCCCAAGGGGAGAAATGGCGTCTAGCAAACTGCTAATGTTTCCAATCTGTAAAAATGGATCATAATAGGATATTCAAACATAAAAATATGTGTTGGTCCAAAAGCCTTATTTAATTATACTACCTTTTGCAGTGTCACAAAGCCATAGGCAAACTTAGGAGTTGCTGGTGGCATGGGGCCAGAGGGGACGTCTCTAAACTAATGAGAAATAATGATGGTTACTCCCACCCAAATCAGTCAGAACATCAGAATAAATCAGAATATCACAGAAAAGTTGGTTTAATAAAGTAATTCAGTTCAAAAAGTAATACTCAAACGAGTGCTATACAGTTTTCTGTGTTTATTTCACCAAGAAATTATTTTTATTATTTACATGTGAATCCTGAAAAACTGCTAACTTGACATTTTTTCAGCAGTTATTGACACCCTCTGCTACAAGAGACGTGAAGACTCCAGAGATCATTGCTAAAGACACTCCATTTACGTGGTAACATAACCATGCATATTGATGTCGAAGTTGAGTGAGTAAAAAAGTGTTGAGAAAGAGTGTGTGAAGCAATGCCTATTGAACAGTGATGCAGAAATTCATGCAACAAGTACAGTCCTGACCAAATAGTAAAAATACTCTAAACTACAAGAACATTATAGTATGCTCCTATAATTTAATATTTAAATTTCGGTTTTTAATAGCATTAGAATTTCACCCTTTGAGATGAAATAAAATAACTTTTCAATGATTGGCTATAATTTATTGAAAATTACTTGCAACTTTTACGTATTGGTTGTTCCATCAGTTTTTACCTGTTTTATGACATCTCTGATGGCCAACAGCTTCTCTGTGGGGTCTCCTGCCTCAGTCAGCGGGGCGTCGTAATCATAACTTGTTACCACAGAGCGGAACATGGTGTCATGATCAGCACCTTTTACAAGAGGGGTGAATGATTAAAGAAGATCATTGCACCGATGTGAAACTAAACTGAGGTATGATAACGAAAATAAAGGTATTAACCATTCCAGTAGCCAAAGTTAGTTCCTCCTTCAAACATGTACCTGAGAGGAAAGACGGGTAGAAAAATTTATTTCTGAGAAAGATGGTGTTAATAAAAGCTATGAGTTTCTGTCCATCTTCCTGCTAAATGGTGGAAGATGATCAGAATTCAGGCATTAAAAGCCTCCTAAAAATCCAAGGGATGAATCTGTATTCATTTTATTTAGACAATTATTAAGGAACACATTTCTTTGTACTTTGGTTTACTCTTTTAGTATTCAACAAGTTGAATATCTAGGAATGAAATCCTAGGAAATATTAAATGATCAATTTGGGGATTGTGATGACTGACGTTCAGATACCGCTAATTTAGTTTTTACGTCTAAAACTCCTGTTGTCCTCCACTGGTCACTATCAATATCTGGTACAAAGACTGCATATGAAATATGTAGAAAAGTAGCCTAATTTAAAAGATAAATGTTTTGATCCCTTAAGAAAGCCTGGAGAGGTGTGGATTAAGGACATTTAGATAAGGACATCCGACTACATGGAAGCAAAGGATAAATAAATTAGAAATGATCACTTTTCTGAAACACTGTATTACATTCAGGGATTTGCCAGATCAAAATGTACTTTTCTCACTATTTTTTTTTCAAATGTATGTCCTAATGTGTCTGAATACCATACTTAAAAGTATATTTCGTAATTTTCGGACTATAAGCTGCTACTTTTTTCATACACGTTGGACCCTGCGTCCTATACGAGTCAATTTATTTTTATTGGCCAACGGTCTCCGAGGGACAACGTATAAATGGACAAAACGTATTTTCTTTTCAAATTTAGCAGGTGCGTATTATATTCAGGTTTGATCAGTAGTATTAAAATTACAGTAGCTGGCCTTAACTCCCTCCTAGAAGGCACAGGAAATCTATTTAAATGCATTGGTCTGCTCACTAATGAAAAATGTATAGAGAAGGAAAAGGAAGAGAAGGAAGGGAGTTCATGGAGACATACATGTTGACGCTGGCCCCCATGGTTAGCATTTCTCCAAGCACTCTGCTGACCTTCTGAGCACTGACCACGGCATGCTGATCTCCCCAGTGGTCCAACCAGCCTGTGTAGAACTCTGAGTTCACCTGCAAGACATCTAAACAGGTTACATACATAAAACATCACCAGGTGAGAAGATGGTGATTGATGGACAGATGTGAAACAAACCAGTGGCCCTTGAGGCTCGAATCTCCTCTGGCGGTTGAAGGCTACGGTTATGTTGGTGTCTGAGGAAAATCGGGTAAACAGGAAATTATCCCCCTTAGCTGCATAATGCTGCTATCTCCCATTAAGAAATCACAAACCACCAACCTGTGCCAAAGTCCACCGTGGCATACAACCCATCCAATGTACCACATGTCATCTCCTTGTCTGTGTTCCCGTCAGTGGTGAAGAGAATCACGTCCTCACCCAGAAAGAAGCGGAATAGCGTTCGCAGGTGCCGCATGTAGTTGTAGTCACAGGCAAAGTAGCTTCCATACTCATTCTCAACCTGTCATTGAAGTCGATTCATTAAGACCTTCAATCGTGTGTTAAACATTACCAGTGCTTACTGAGTTGCTTTACCTGGACACTAATTATGTTACCACCATTGATGTAGAGCCAAGGTTTAATTTTGGGGAGGAGGATAGCAAGCCAGCTGCTGACTGCCTCCAAGTAATCTGGTACAGAAGAAAGCAAATTAATTGCATATAAATGTTTTCTAGAAAACAACATATGGGCGCCTGATTACCTGTGTCTGCAGAGCGAAGTATGATGTTTGGCCTTTGAAGAAGCCATGCTGGTAATCCACCCTGGATTCATCAGCAAGAACATTTAGTTTATTGGAAAACAATTTTTAAATCAAAACTTATTTCCTGAAGGCAGCTGACTCTGGGCTGGAAACCATTTTCCACTTCCATGATCTAAATTCTGCTTTTATTATGAACTATCATTATATTCTCATCCGGAGATTTCCCTCAAATGGCATTGGATTGTCACGCACATAGCCTAAAATGTATCTCAGATATTACTAAATATGTAGTTTTAGATCACATCTTCAGCTGTAGTCTGTGGTGTTCCCCATGACTCTATTGTAGGCCCCTATCACATTATTTAGTAATTTTTCTCACATTATTTGGAAATACGGTGCAGATTTTCATCTGATAATACCTAGCTGTAGAAAACCTAATTCCCCCTAATTGCTTGGCATATTGCATACTTCCATGTTATAGTTAAAAATGGTGCTATTCTTGCACATGCTTTGTTTATATTTCTGACTGGCTGCTAATCATTCGTCTGTGGTTTACCATATGTACTTCTGCATAGACTTTAACTGACACAAACCAAATAAGCAGAACTCCTTCCATTGGATTTTATTGATTTATGTTATTAACTTTCAAACATTTGCTACTTTCAATACCCATCTTAAATTGACTATTTTATTCAGTCTCTACTTTCAAAGCACAGTGAAGGATCTCTCTTTTAAAAACGCTATGAGCATTTTCTGAGAGAGAGGTCGGACTTCTCAAAAGTTTCATGATTTTACCACTTCAATAAAAAAATAAATATATTTTAGGCATTTTAGAAATTTTTACTTGCAATGCCAATTATAATAAAGGGCTCTAAGCACATGACAAATTTTAGAATTTGGTTGGAATTATGTTTATTTCCAGTTTTATCATAAATATGCAGGTCTCTGATTCCTTTTCTGTTGATTTAATGAAACGGTAAAAAACATCTAAAGGCTTTATGATTATTGTTTAAAGCTAATGTTTTGAGTCAATACAATAAGCTTTGCTTCTTTGCATAAAAATGTTTACTTGTTGCAGGCATATGATCAACTTCATCTACCTGTATTGTATCACAGTTAAGATTGAATTGGACTGTATTTCTAGGGTTTACTACTAAAATCAGACAATCTGTAAAAATCAATAGAATAAATGTTGCTTTGAAATTAGGGTACTACTGGATTTCACAAAAGAGAATATTGTTAAGGCCTGAGTTTAGAGTTTACATTTACTAATCTACCAAATATTTTCTGGAGTATTGCTTTGGCTTGCATTTATTATGTATTCATACAATCTATTTGTGTTCGAGTTTATTCAAATTTTCATGGTGGTGACTGCACCAACATATAAGTTTATATCGTCATGCTGCCACAAACAACATCAAAGAAGTTGGTCATGTAGCAAACTCTAATATATCGTTAGTTATTAAGCAAATGAGAAGATCAAGATCATAGTCCACTGATGTCCTGAAGTTTGAAATAGTATACCTCAAGTGTTTCTTACATTTGTGTATTGAACACATTTTGACATGTCACACTGTACTGTTTTTAACACTTTGAGGTTATTCTAGCTCTTCCTCTTGTAGCCCCCCCCCCCCCCCTCCCCTTTTTAGCACAGGCTCTTGATGTTTACAGTTTTGATATAGTTTGGGGACTTCAATAATAAACTTGACAGGATTGTCTTATTTTTCTTTGTCATTGTCACAATGCCACTTTAAATTATTGTTACTTTGTATTATCTAAATAATTTAGGCTTTGTTGTGCTGATGAGTTTTTCTTTTTTGACCTATGATGTTGAAAACTAAATGCAGGACCAAAGTTACTTTTCTCACCATTTCCCATTCGGCACAGATGTACGGTCCTGGACGCAGGATCACCAGGAGGCCGGTCTGGTTGGCCAGATTCAGAAAATGCTCCAAATCTCTGTCTCCTGTGAAGTTGTGGACTCCTTGAACTGCTTCATGGAAGTTCCAGGGGACATACCTGAGAACACAGGGAAATTGGAAAGCTTATAAGATAAGTGTCTCGCAAAAGTATTTACCTCTGAACTTCTTAACATTGTGTATCATTAAAATAAAAAACCTTAATGTACAGTACACACCAAATGTTTTGACACACCTCCTCATTCAATGTGTTTAATTTATTTTCATGACTAAATTGCAGATTCTCAATTAAGGGCATCAAAACTATGAATGAACACATAATGTATAGATTTACTGTATGTACGTAAACAAAAAGGGTAAAATAACTCAATACATGTGTTATATTTTAGATTCCTCACAGTAAACACCCTTTGCTCGGATTACTGCTTTGCATTCTGTTGAGCTTTAAGAGGTAGTCACCCGAAATGGTTTTCCAACAGTCTTGAAGGAGTTCCCAGAGATGCTTAGTACTTGTTGGCCTTTTGCCTTCACTCTGCGGTTCAGCTCACCCCAAATCATCTCGATTGGGTTCAGGGTCTGGTGACTTTGGAGGCCAGGTTATTTCACACTTTTTTGTAAAAGTACTACATATTTCCATGTGTTCATTAATAGTTTTGATGCCTTTAGTGAGAATCTACAATGTAAATAGTCATGAAAATAAAGAAAACGCACTGAATGAAAAGGTGTGTCCAAACTTTTGGTCTGTACTGTATTTTATTGCAATCCAATGTAATAGACCAACGAAATAGTGCATAACCATAAGGTGGAAGGAAAAATATGCTTGTTTTTTTACAATGAAAAAAGTGCGGTCTTATTTAGCTTCACTTACTCTTGATACCTCTAATTAAAATCAGTTAAGATAACTGACTTAGTTGTGTCTCTCCCTCGCACCTTTAAGAACAGGTGGCTAGAAAAAAAATAAAAACTCTTGTTTGCAGTTTTGTCAAAAGTAAGAGTCACTGTGAACATGTAAGAGAAGTTTCTCTAGTCAGTTGAGACCAAAAATGATGTCTTAGGCCAACATGTTTGGGAGGAAACCAAAACATCATCATACCCTGAATGCACTCTCTCTGCGGTCAAACACGGTGGTGGCAGAAGTTTGCTTTGGAAAAGATGTTCTCAACAGGGAGTCAGGTGATGAGTGTCCATGCTGTTTCTGATTTTATTTTTATTTAAAGCATTAGATAACAGTCACAATTATCCACCTTTTCTGTTGGTTTGTCACATAAAATCCCAATAAAATATATTTAAATTTGTAACTGGACAAGGTATGAAGAAGTATATAAGGCAATGGGTAACATTCAGAAAATGGGTTAATCTGTGTTTATAGTATAAAGCAAGAGGATATGTTTTGCTCACACTTGGATGGCATTGAGTCCAGCCATGTACATCTTCACCAGGCGGTCCTTCCAGTAATACTGTGGGATTCTGGAGTAGTGGATACTACCTGAGATGTACTGAAAAGGCTTCCCATCTTTAAGGAAGCAGTGGTTCTTGTAATCTATAGAGAAAGATCTCGTCCCAGTGACCTACGAGAAAATTCACGCCATGCAAAGTGATGATGAGTTCTGCATGTTGTCACGTTTGGGTGTTATTTCCATAATTTAAAAAAGGAAGTAGAACAAGATGTCAATGCTGTTAAATCTATGTTAGTTGGTGAAACCAAAATTGCGCTTAAAGATTATACTATGACGTTTATCTGAACTGTTTTTTTTTAATAAGAACAGGTAGCATCATGTTACTTTCTCTCTTACCAAACTTCCACAGAGAGCTGAAAGCGCAATGTTCATTGCAAAGAGGAAAGAAGCAGCAGCAGCACCCATCTATGCTGCCTCCTCGGATCCGCTTTACCTAAAACCCAGCCATCACTTCATTTAGAGTCATCTTTTCCCTGAAATGAATGTCTGTATTTCTCCAACATGCTTCTTTACTAATGGGAGCAACGTTTTAGTCAATGTCCTGTCCGCATTCACAACCACTGTCATGTGATTTTCACTGTTGTTTTTTTGCAGCAGGGTCCTAAAGCCCGCCAATTTTTATATATATATATATATATATATATATATATATATATATATATATATATATATATATATATATATATATATATATATATATATAAGTTACATTTTATAGTCATATAGTCTATGGTTACGTTGTTTTTAGCCTCTTTTTTTTTTTTTTACACATTTGTATTCAGCCATCCTGGGTCAAGATCTTGCAGTGCCGCCTTTTGCAGCCATAGTCTTTAAGTTTATGTCTACCAGCTTTGCACATCTGGACTGATACATAAATCCAGTTGAAAGATCAACTTTGCGTTAACAGGCTTTTAATCGTATTTGGAGTAGGCTACAGTACTAAATGTCATGCTGACAGATTGCAGTATCTGAGCTGTGGCCCTCTGCAGCTCCTCCAGAGTTACCTGGCTGCATCTCTAAGTAATACAAATTAATATTTCCTTTGGCTTCAGAGGTGAGGGTAGCCAAACATCTTACTGTACTCAAGTAGGAGTCTATTTTTAAATGTATTTTTGTAAAAGAAAAAAAGGAACTACTCAAGCACTGAGTACGTAACATCTGATTTAATTTGTACAAAATTATGTAGTAAGACAGATAAAAAATATGATGTGTGATTTTGTTTTTAATAAAAATATCTAAATATTTGTGGAACTATACAACATAATTATAGCATAAATTCAGGCAGAAGAAACACATGTTTCCAAATCTACTGCTTAAGTTGAAATAAAAAGTCTGGTACAGTAAATCTACTCCTAGAACTACATTTTTCACACACAAAAAAGGGGAAAAAAAGGAAAAAGGTAGTTTGTCAAAAATGAGCTACTCAACCAAATGTAACTGAATACATCTAACTAGCAACTATCTCTGCTCTTTAATGGACAATTTTTGGGTGGGTCTGCTTTTGTGACATTCTCTGTCCACCTTCAGGTAATGAACTGAACCATAAAATGTGAAATAAATATTGGTCTTTATGATGCTGTTTGCTCACAAACCTCTGAGGCTTTCACAGAACAGCAGTATTAATTTAATTAAATTACACACATATGCTACCTGGTTTCTAATTAGTTCACTTCTGAACAATTGGTTTGACTGCATTTTATTTAGGGTTTTTACAGTAGAGTAAAAGAGGCTGAACACAAACTTGAGATTTTTTAATTCTAAAAAATGTTTAAACTCTCTTTCCGTTGTGCTTCACTATCAGCTAAAACCCTGATAAAAAGGCATTTAGAAATATTGACCTATCTGAAACAGATGCTTAGAGCTATATAATTGAACTGTATGGATGAAGAGAACACATGACCACTAAGTGACATAACATGCTCCCAACCTGCAGTCATGCTATGCAGTATGTAGGTTGAGGACAATTGGCTGTTCAGTATGGAAAAATGACAAAGCAGCCAGTTCAGGAACAGTTTGCTTTATTTTAGCTTCAGGGGCTGGTTTTGTTTCTTCCTGAACATCCTTTTAAAAGTGCTTGAATGCATGTTGACTAAACGTGTCGTTTAACAAAAGATGTACTTATGTATTCTTGGCCTTTCCGTTCATTGAAATATTTAAATTTGCTTTAGAACACATTTATGGCTGTGGTAGTGTTTAATTAAAGAACCGCCAACCAGATTTATGAGGACAACACTAGATGGCGCTTTAATACCTTAAGAGGACAATCTGGACGCTCCACAGTATCTTGTTTTAACCAACTTTGGTTGTGTTCTTGTTTTTCTCTTTTTATCTACATTATAATCTTGGTTGAATTATGGTGTTTTCTGCTTCTAGAACTCAAGATCTCACCATTTTGGTGACAAAGAGCTTTTATCTGACAGTGAATTGGCCACAGTGCTAATGGGCAACAAGAATACTCAGTGTGATGTGTAATAACAAGACAATAAGGGCTGCATCACCCAAATTCCTGTTTTTTGTATGGACAAAACTAGATGCTTTTACTCTTTCTTTGTCAGTTCAATGATCAGTTTTCTAAGTAACATTTTTAAAGTCTTATCTCATTTCCTGTCTCTTCATCCATTATGCTCAACCCTGAAATAATTCAACCGGTGTGCGCTTTAATGGCTAATGACAAGATCTAGAGTGGAGATAGGACAAATGTTCTGGCTTTGTGGCTCATTAGCCCACTATTAGACGTGGTTTATTGTCCTGTGAATGAGAGGACCAAAGCATGTGATGCCCTGTAATCTGGTTATTGGTACGATGGTGCCTATTTAGAGCTTATGTGCTTATATGCTATTGTTGAAGAAGTCTTGATGGATGCTCAAACCACAAAAAAACATTTCAGTTACTAATATACTGAGAGTGTTATAGCTTACTGAACCACTGGGGAAGGAGTGGAAGTGGAGTGTCTAATAGAGATGCACTTGATAAAAAACAAAAGAACAAAAAAAAAATCTTTCCTCAACATCAACATTGTAGTCCATTTTCTCTTTACTACTAGTAGGAGAAAGATGAAAACATTGACCCGAGGGCTGGGCGTCACCTCCATGAAGTCATTTCCCAAGAGTCTGTAATTAGATTGGACCCTCCCCTCCGTGTCACCCCCCACCACAGTGAGGGCCTCTTTGTTGTCTCTGCTGGAAGCAGGTGTATTCACAAACGTTCAGCCCCCTACTCCCATATGTACAGTCCAGCTCATTGGGAGCAGCCGATGTCAGGGGAGACCACCAATTTTACACATAAAGACCAGTTTACATGTCATAAGAACAACCATTAAGCTCACCTCATATAAACAGAGATTTGTTTACTATGTAAATAGACAGAAAAATCAAATTAAACCAAAAACATAGTCTTTAAATCAGCTCTTTGTAGGGTTATCTAACTGTAGGACCCAGATCAATAGGAACTTTTTTTTTCTTCACATTGGCCAAAACTGTAAAGTCAAAAGTACTCGTAAGGCTAAAAAAAAAAAAAAACTAATAAAAAATCCCAAGAAATTATATTGTGAATAAATTTTAATCTGCTCAACAATGATATTTAAATTAAAAGGAATAAAGTACAATTTTTTTCTGTAGAAAAAGGGATGTGTAGATCCATCCATCCATCCATCTTCTTAACCGCTTATCCAATTCAGGGTCACGGGGCAGCTGGAGCCTATCCCAGCAATTATCAGGCGTTAGGCAGGGTACACCCTGAACAGGACGCCAGTCTGTTGCAGGGCCAACACAGAGAGACAGACAACCATTCACACTCACATTCATTCCTACGGACAATTTAGAATGATCAATTCACCTATCATGCATGTTTTTGGACTGTGGGAGGAAGCCGGAGTACCCGGAGAGAACCCACGCATGCACGGGGAGAACATGCAAACTCCATGCAGAAAGATACGAACCCACGACCTTCTTGCTGCAAGGCAACAGCGCTAACCACTGCGCCACCGTGCAGCCGGATGTGTAGATCATGTTCTTCAAAAGGCAATACAACTTTATTTGTATAGCACACTTTCAGAAACAAAGTATTTTAATGTACTGTTTCGGGTGATTAAGGGATGAAATAAAAGCAAATTTAAGCCAACAATAATAGTATAAAATACAATCTTAGACAACACATATGACACATTAAAACATTTGACATTCCAGCTATTATTAATCTTTTACTCAAATTCAGCTCTAAACAGCCTGCATTGATTTACAAAAAAGGTCAAAAAGGGTTTTACTCATTCGCCAAAAACACCAACTTTGTAAATTCCTTTTGTGAAGAAAAAAACTTGCCCCATTTAGCAAAGTTTAATGAATGTACTTTTCATGGCAATGGCAGCACAAAGCGCTATACAAGATAAAAACAATATACATCATTCAAATTAAAACCTAATCTCAGCATACCCCTTGTTCAGGTAAAATAAACATGCTCTGCACACTTTGTTTTATATGCAGCATAAATCTGCTTAAAAAAATGCTTAAAAAAATGCTTTCCTCACAGCTTAAAAATGCTGTGAGGAAACAAGATCTCGGGGATCCGCCCACGCCAGAAGCCGGCTCCCCCTCGACCACAGTAGCTGTCTCCACAGAGACCATCCCAGTTAGTGGAGGACAGAGCCCACACCACAGCCATAGGACACCTGCACCTTTTCTTCAAGATCCCCAAAGTGCCCTTTTGAGGTGGAAAAAAACATTTGTTTTTTTTAAAATGTGCCCATCAACATCAACATTTAATCATTAATAACACTTCAGCTAAATAAAATCATCTGGCTGCTGTCAGTCACATGAAAGCTCATTATATCTCTGCCTCCATCCTTCAGTTGCTTAGCTTTGTGAGTGAGGCTTAGCTTATTGGTATCAAATATCTTTCATTTTTGATGATTCAACTGTAAATTTTTTTCAAATAATTATAAATTCTTGCCATTCTAATTCATTTCTGGTAGTTTTTATTTCAAGACATCTGTTTGTTTGTTTTTTTAACAAAGTTAGCTTTTATTTTTTCTTTCCCAATGACATTTATTTTTTAAATGATTTTTTTTTTCATTTGAATGAGTATATCTGCCAATCAGAGTCAGAGGGCCTGGGTTTAGTTTTTTATTTATTCACAATTTCACAGTCACATTATATACTTTTTTGTTTTTATTTAATCTATACATATTTCACAAGGTTTTATTTATTTATTTGATTTTAAGCATTTTGTTTTTCCTTAATGGAATTCCAGACGTTATTTGATAGACATGATTAGATATGTAAAAACGTCCGAAAACCTATATTCATACATGTGAAAAGACTAATAAAACATATAAAAAATAAATATGTATCATTTTTATATCTACAGTAAATGTTAAAAAAATTATGTAAAAAATATGTATTTTTATTAATATTTTACCTCACTGCTATGTGCTGAAGATATAAAATGTATTTTATCCGTTGACTTAAAAAAATCAAATCCCTCAGAGTAGCTAACTTTACTATAGAAATGTATAGTTTGCCCCTGTGAGCTGTTTTGATGTATTATTCACTAGTAGTTCCCGTTCACTTACATTGGTTTATGGTAAGCTAAAGCAAACAGACTGCTGCCAGATCCCCGTAATTACTGGGCTGGTTACAAAATGCTTTTATTACTAATCTAACTCCGAGGAATATGGCAACAGACACATTTTTACTAAGGGGTGGAATATCCCTTTAAAGCTACACCAGAGTTGCTGTGGAGGTTAACCAGTCAGATATGAGAGTTTATTTAGTGAGACACAGCTTCAGTAATAATTATTCCATAATGCACTTTATAAAACTTGTTAAATCAGCTACCAGCTATCCTATGGTCTTTTTTATATTTGTGTTTGATTAAAACATCCCAGCAGGAGGGTCTCAACAGCAATATTGCAACCCTTCACATTAAAAAAACAGGGTATGGGGAGCCTAATGCTGCATTCAGACCAAGCCCATGCGTCAGCGTCAGTTGCAGCAAGATTACATGTAAAGTCTATGGTAGAGTACGTTAGAGGTCCGTCAAAGTCTCTGCGGTGCTTTGTGTACGTTGGCTCCGTCAACTTCACTTGCGTTACGAACGGCAAAGCAGTAACGCAGCAACGCAGAAGTTCAGCTAGTATAACTTTTGACAGACCCAACATAGTTAAGACAGTGCGGCAACCAATCAGAGCGTCTCACTGTAGTTATGTCACTATACACGTATCTTGAATGAAGCGCGGGCCCAGTGAAAACATTTTCAACAGACGCAGATTTAAAAAATCAGAAATAACACTTACCGAAGACAGATGGACAGGCGCTCCTAAAGAGGAACAGAGAACCTGTAGTTGGTGTCCTGGTAGGAGATTTAAACTCCGATGTGGCCGAAGAGGTCCTAAAATTAGGCGCGGGACAGACGGAAGTAGCACTGAACGCAAGCCCCATCCATAAGCAGCTCCAGGAGCAAATGGTTAGACTCCCCAAACTCAGAACGCATCTGAATAATGGGCGATGATGATGCACCCGATGTCAACGTTGTCTAGCTTTATCTAGCTAATAAAGCCAAGTCACTCTCTAGTTACGATCCACCATAGTTCAGAACGTGCGGCAACAGAGGAAGCCCCGCCCATGCGTTGCTTTTTCCTCAGAAGCAGGCTATGGAAGCCAAAAAGTACATACGTCAAACTTCATCCGTTGAATGTATTGCCTGACTCAGACCAACTGTACGGTGTGAATGCACCATAAGTCTCCTACCCTTCCGGTCGGCCATAGTGCTATAGCTAGCACTAGCTATAGCACGTAAAACACACACCTAGAGTTGTAGAGCTTCTCCTCCATGCTGGCTATCACTCCACCAACTGCTTTATCCCCGACATAGCTGCCACTTTCCACATGGTCACATTTATAGTGTTTTTCTCCATGTTTAATGCTCCTTTCTTTGGCCTGGAGGCCACGACCCTCACGCTCCTTCTTCATTTGCAGTTGTAGTCCACTAAACGTTTTCAGACAAAACCTAAAGTAACTTTTGCCTCCGGTTGAAAATCAAAATTTTCTGTGCATCAATATTTGTTTCTAAAATTCACGGACATCATATGTTTGATCCACAGTGCTTTTCAAACTGGATCAGAAAATAACTTTTATTGCTCTGTTGACTATCATTCTTTTTTGGGGGGCATTAGGGGACCCATGGACAAGAAGTTGAAGGGCGTGACTAAGACTCCCCATTTTGGTTTTGCATGGTCCCCTACCGATGACGTTGATATATTATGTTCTGATACTCGAATATTATATTGATGGAAATTGGTTGTTGCTATTAAGGATGATACACTCGGTATGTTTACATGCACATCTAAATTGAGCTTTTTGGAGTAATCGGACTAAGGGCATTTAAATGAAGTATGTTGGACTCCCTGCCGATAGATGGCGATATGCGCCTCTTCATGTTAGCTTTATAGCGGTTAGCTTCAAGCTGCACTCAGGTTGTAAACAGAGGTTGGCGGGAGTGAAGCAGACAGAGTCAAAGCAGGATATAACAATCAAAATGCGTAGTCTCTTTGTCAGTACAAACATGCACTGATCGGCTGCTTAGTTTGTCTTAGCTGCCATATTCTACTTATCATACTACTGTTGTCATTGTCGAGTTGCACTTCAGTGTCTCCTAACTTTCCCAGGGAGTGTGTGAGTACAGGGGTGGGGGAGTTGGTTGTAGAGTAGTCCAATTCTCAGTATCATTATCTGGCTACCTTAGGCTAAGCAAAACTCCAGTTCGGTTTGATTCAATGTGGACTGAGGGGTATGCATGCATTTCAAAAGCCTGATTTAAGTTGGACTAAGGTTATAATTCGACTTTCTCTTGCTGCATGTGAACGTACTAAGTTATGTTGCTGTAAGCGGTTTTAAAATCTTGCTATATGTGCCCTTTTTTAAACTCTGAGCACCTGTCCTCACAAGGTCTCTGCATGGCCCTGGACAGAAGCCCACGTGTCTGATCCCCACTAAAAGACTGGAGTTAAAACATTAAAATCCTAAGACAAAGATCAATTGATCCTAAAACTATATTTAAAAAAAAGATTAAAATAAGTAAATAAAAATCTAATTAAATAAAATAAACTTTAAAACCTTTTTTATCTTACTTTAGTATTTTTTAAATACCTATTTTGACCAATATTCATTGGGGAAAAAAGGTAATTTAATAGTTTTTCACGATTTCTTTTAAACATATAAACATACAAGTTTATATTAATTGATAAGTGACTATCAGGAAGGTGAATCACATGTTAAGAGACAGAGCTGGGGAATTCCTTACAAGCCTCCATCTCAGTGCTGAGCTCAGGATACAGTCAGGAATGTACCTTCCCTGTGTTCCCATGCCTGAATGGTCCCTGAGTCATCGCCAGGCTAATACTCTGGAATCTGAGAAGAATCAGCTTGGAGAAACCGAACAATAAACAAAAAAAAAACAACAACAAAAAAACAGAACAATAACAAAAGCCTCCTGTTATGTTTGTGTTTTATGACATTTGCAGATCAGCCATCGCTTTCTGGGTTTCTTAATGTAATTAAGCCATAGATATGAACAGATTAGAAATAGAAAGCTATCTCAGTGTGGGAGTTTTTAAAACAAGGGACTTTACAAATAAACAGGAAGCTGAACTTGTAGGGGAGCATGGGAAGAGTGTGAGTTGGCTCTCATTCTTCGGTCTTAAGGAAGGTATGGTATGCCTTCGGGGTGCATTCTTGTCTAAAGAGGACTGTGGTTGGAGTTTATTTCCACTGAACTCACAGTGATTAATCATAGTACATAAAAATCCCTTCCACTGTTTAAATGAATCACATGATGCCCACTTTTAAATTTCCCTCTTTATGCCCCAACCAGCAAGTAGCTGGTGATCCAAATAAAGTAAGCAACAGGAACTGAAAAGTGGATCACATTCACAGCAAGGCCCACATTTTTCCTGTTAGTTTGGCAAGAGAAGCAGTGATCTATGGTCGAACATATCGGGCCATTAAAACAGAAACATGAAGTTTTCGTTCATGCTTAAGTCAACAGCTCACTTACATTTATCTCATTAAAATGGTTTGGCCACTGGATGTTGAAACAGGGCGTGACTTGGCAGTCTTCAAATATCCAATGGTTTTTATATGGACTTTTAGGGACCTTTATGTCAGCCTAAGGCAATACTTTATGTGGATATTTCCATATGAGCATAAACAATAACATAAACAATAAATGTTGAAAGTTAAAACACAGAATTGGAAATACAGTACAGACCAAAAGTTTGGACACACCTCATTCAATGCATTTTCTTTATTTTCATGACTACACTATAGATTCTCAATTAAGGGCATCAAAACTATGAATGAACACATGATGTATGGAATTACTGTATGTACTTAAACAAAAAGGGTGAAATAACTGAATATATGTGTTATATTTTAGATTCTTCAAAGTAGCCACCCTTTGCTCTGATTACTGCTTTGCATTCTCTTGAGCTTCAAGAGGTAGTCACCCGAAATGGTTTTCCAACACTCTTGAAGGAGTTCCCAGATATGCTTAGTACTTGTTGGCACTTTTGCCTTCACTCTACGGTTCAGCTCACCCCAAATCATCTCGATCGGGTTCAGGTTCAGTGACTTTGGAGGCCAGGTTATTTCACACTTTTTTGTAAAAGTTCAAAATAATCCCATAGTTTTGATGCCTTCAGTGAGAATCTACAATGTCAATAGTGATGAAAAGAAAGGAAACTCATTGAATGAGAAGGTGTGGGTCTGTACTGTATGACATCCCAACAATTTATGATTCCGGCTACAAATCTGACTAATTTTTACCTGAACATATCATTGTTTAATCTGATGCAATGTTATGCTACTCTATGCAGACTCTATCTCTGCACTGGTGAATGTTTTGTCCTGTCATGCTAACATTGCAGGACAGTTGAATCTATTTCCTGATTAAATAGGTAAATAAGTATTTGACATCTTCAGGGATCCACATATTGTGTAAAAGAACCTAATTTTCAGCCCAAGAAGATCAGCTGATAATTTAACATAGAAAAAGTGGAGAATAAAAAAAAATACAGCTATCTCTGAGCACAATGAACATTTTGCATTTTTCTCCTCATTTATTGGATATGTTTTGCTCATACCTGATTGGAGCCTGTTTTAGTTTCAGAGGAGAGTTTATTATTCAGGATATGTATTCAACAGGGTGTTGAAAACATTTATACTACAGTAGGTTTTGGTCCTATTGACATTAGCTGACTGCACATCCATGATGCAAACCTGCCATTCCACCACACTATTGGATAGAGATCCAGTGAATGGGGAGGACATTGGAGGACGTTGTGGTCATAAAGGGATGGATAAAGCCAGCAAGAACATTCAGGTAGGCAGTGGTTTTAAACCATTCTCTGCTAATAGAGGATTGAAGTAAAATCGAAAGAAAAAAAAACTTCATGGAGGAAGGTGGAAAAAAAATCTATTTAGCTTTAACTCAAGACTATGTGATTCTGATATAAAATGTGTACTAATGTCTGTATTCAAACAGTACAACATTTAGAAGATTTCACAATAAGACAGGTCTGCAGTCAACATCCTACACAGTTATGTGTGTCAGTGGTCTTATTACTAATATGTGCATCTAATGACACCATAAAGAATAAAGTAAAAAAACGTGATACTAAGGAAAAATCAATAATGTGATTGTTTTCACTTACGCAATATGTACGTCCCTTTATTGATGCTTCAATATCTCATAACACCAACAGAGATTCTGGATATAGGTTTGAGTAATGCTTTCTACTGGAGACCAGCTGGCTTAGTCATGTTCCACGTAATTTAATGAACGCTGCAGACAGATTTATCATCGACCATATTTACACCTTAATGTGTTACTGCCTGCTGGAGTGATGCAATATATATTGAATCACTTCTGTTAGGTGTTCTGTTTATATGTCAGGGTGTCTGCTCCTTTTTCCCTCGTCTATCTTTGTCGAATCATATGAGATTCAATCAGTTTTAACCTTCTTGCCACCTTTCCCCCTGTTTGCTTTGTTCCATGGGTGTGTCAGATTGTTAAATCCACTGCCCCCCCCGAATCAAGGGGGTCAGATTCTGTGAGAGATGAACAAGTAAATAGGACATCACTTTCATTAGTGAAATTACCCAGCAATAAGTCAGTGTATCATTATTTTGTTTATCCATAAATTCACTAATCATTTACTTTAACAGGAGGCATCGTTCTCGTATACAGTACATGCAATAACAACTCAGTATTTCATATTTTCTGTAAATTATTTATGCCCACTCTCTGTTGAGGCGCTTCAGAGTCTTCAGTTTACGCATGCGCCACACTCTTATTTATCTCACTCAAAACACATCACTACTTATGTTTTTTTTTCTCTATGTGTAAAATTAAAAACATTCACTTTTGAGAGTGCTGCCAATGAGCTGAACCATAAATTATAAAAAGCAGCTGCAGCTTTGATGACATAACTCAGTTCAGATCAATAGCATCCACTGTTTAGGCAGCAGACGTGGATGGGAGGGCTTTATGTAACCACGCAATCTCCAGCAGACCAATATTATGGTTTGACTGTAACTGAGGATTTAGGGACACTAACCACTGACTCTCAGTCAGTGGGGAGCCCTCAGCAGATGTCACAAGGTCAGACTTAACAATTATTAGGCATGAGATATCAAAGAGGGCCTTAAAGTGACCTGAATGACTTTGCCTCGGGTCCACTATTATGTGGGTAGAGGGAATTGTAGGCTGTTGATCCAGTGGCCTTGGAAACTGGGTATATGAATATTGTATAATGATGTACTTGACTCCTGCCAGATTTCTTTCGTTTCAGATCATCCAACAAATGTGATTACAAGACAAATGTAACTTGAGAAAAATCATAGATTTGCAAGAAACAGTTATCAGATTATGTCTTTTACTAGCTGGAAAAAAAAACTTTAGTCGCATTCATGCTTCCTTGATAAGCAAAGAAATATCTTGGACACCTCCCATGATCAACTTGTGCAGTCTTTTCCTTACAGGCATGCATGTTCCTATCAGTAACAAGAACCTGCTGTAGGTCCCTTTAACACATTTTAGAGATTTTGATGACTTCTTTAAGCATCTCTCGGTCTGGTTTCAGGATGAATTATGCTTTAAAGTCAGAACAGGGCATGTATGCACTTGTTTGTTGCTTTTTTTTTTTGTTTGTTTCTGATTGTAAATTTGTTTGAAACTTTTTTAAATCCCTTACCAGACTCATAAGCTGCTACACTCCTCTTTTTGGAGGTCTAAAACAGTTCATTGGACCTGACCATGGTGTTCAGGGTCACTTAAGCGTTCTGGAGCACACCAAACTAAATGTCTGAGCTTTAAACACTTTCAAAATATTAAAGGATGATGTTCTAATCGTGTGCAGTTTATGTGAAATAGCTATGTGTTATTTGGGGCATCCTAAATATGATAAATTATATTATGTCCTAATTTATTTCTCACCAAAAATATGTTTTGATATTTTGTAGAAAAGTTTTAAAAGGCATTCATCTCTATTTCTTATATATAATTATAATAGCACTAGAAGTTCATGTCAAAGAATCAGGCAGAGGTTTCTGTTGGGCAAAGAATCAGGTGATTCTGTGATGACGTTAAGTTATTTGTCATTGCTGCCAGCCAATATCCTCTCTCAGTGACTACTTTTGGCACTGCAAGAATTGATCCAGTATTAGTCCTGACCTTACGGGAACACAAAACAGTGGTTGGACTGTTTACTGAAAAGTAGATTTTACTGTAACCTTTAAAGCAGTGAATTAAGAACGTACCACAACAAGCTTTTCCATTCCTATACCTAAAAAAGGTTTCATATAGCTGACATAAAAACAGATATAAAATGTTGGCTGTTAATTGTGATACATTAATCAAACTATTAAAAAATATCAGTTCACATTTAAAGATGGAATCTAAAAGGCAAACTGAAGAGTTTCAAGTGGACAGGTGCTCATTTTTTCTTAGCTTATTGAATGAATTTGACAAAGTCTTGTTTTTTAATAGTTAAATGTATGTATTTGCAAAGGTACAAAATGTCCTAAACCTCATAAGAATCTTCCATTAATTAGCGATGCGTTCCCAACCAGTCTGTGATAATAATGCGGTGTGAGGAGGACCTGATTTGATTAAAGTGTGGGGTGTCAAAGTCAACACATGTTAATTCCTTTTGTTTATTAAAGATAACATTTAGGGATGAGAAGGCTAGCTGCTCACTAAGCATGAATAACTACAGTAGAAGTTTGTTACAGAACTTAAAAATTATTATGTTGATGTATACATGTTGATATAATGATATTTTGGTGGACACTACAGTAAATTGTTCAAAGACGTAAAAAAAATTAAAAAATAATAACAGTTAGCCTGAGAAAAGTCTAGCTATGTATGACATCATAACAGGGGTGGACTGGGACAATAATTCAGGCCAGAACTTTGATACCTGCCTGGATTCTCCCACTAATTAATCTTTTTCACTCAGAAAGTTCTAATTTCTCCTTCCCTGTATCCTCTGTCCTGCTGCTGGCCTCTACTCCTAAGTGTACTCCCTAGCTCTGATCTTTCTATTGTGACAATGAAGATATGGAAATCAGGAAAGAAGAATTTTAAAATAGAATTAGGATGATTTGGTTTGAAATTACTGTGATAATTATCCTCAAGACCCTTTTGTACCAACGATAATTTTATACATCACTCATATACTCTTTTTTTCTTGTGCAGACCCTCCCTGATCTTAGCTATTTATCTGTCTTATATATATATATATATATATATATATATATATATATATATATATATATATATGTATGTATATATATAATATAATATATATATATATATATATATATATAATATATATATATATATATATATATATATATATTTCTTTCAAATATGTGGACAGCAACAGTGAGCACAAGATCTGCACATGAATTAAGTGAGTTGATTATTCCCAGCATGAATTGACTAGTAATGGATGGAAATCAGGCAAAATTTGTATTGTTAACTAGCTTATCATTATATATTTATATGCATTAACAAGTCATCCTTTAGCTACATTATCTGCATTTAACAATATAACTCAACATTCAGCTGTGTGGACAAAACTGTCAAAAGTTTTCTACCTTTTGCTGGATCTGGATCAATTGCTTGACATTATCGTTTCAAAATAACAACTTCTGAGTAGGTATACAAAATACAGCTCATTTTATTTTTTTCATCCACCACAATAAATCTTTATCATAAGAAGATGGTGAAACATTTGTCATGAATAAATGCGGTCATGTACAATTAGATGGGATGAATGTGTTCATCCTTTACAATAACAGAATGTCATGTTGAGTAGAAACAAAGAGGGCGTATGCTGAGGGGAGGTGCGCTCTGCCTGCAGACTCCTCCTCTCTGCATAATGTGCCGGCTGCCTCATTGAAACGACTAGACAGCAGAAAAACAGACTCACAGGCGCAAGTCGGGACACTGGAGAACCGGTTAGGGAAACACACCAAAGTGTCCGAGTGCAGGGCTGGGAAATGGACTGCATTTAAACACCAGAGTCTCATGAGCAACCAGCAATAGATAACACAAAATAAGTTTTATTCGCCCTCTGGAAGCGGATGGGAATTATTCGGGACTTGTTTTTTTTCTCCTCCTGAGCGGTGGTACCCTAAGGTCACATTACAAAGAGAAGAGAGGTCGAGCTCAGTCGGAGATGGATTTCTTCTTTGCAGAGGTAAGTCATATCAGTTTTCCTCGCATTAGCATCAGTTCTACGAGCTGCTTACTTGTAGAGTTAATCTTAAGTGAACCTGGGACCCCCCACCAACCCACGCTCTTTGTTTGCTTCTATCGTGCCGTTCCCCTATTTTTTCGGACGCATTTATTTATTTCATTTTTTTTACTAATAAGGTGTTACTGGTAGCTTGTGTTTTTTTGTTTTGTTCTTGTGGTTTTGTTAAAGTTAATTTTGTATATTTTATACATAAACTGCTTCCTCTGAGCTGGACTCTTACGGAAACTTCAAAGCCCTTAAAAATAAAGCATAACTCAACTATTTAATATCATCTAACTACTGGAGAATAAACACCAAAAGGTTCAGCTAACTCAATGCTATTATCTGAGCCTCATGTAAAGGATAAAATAAAAATAGAGATTATTGTGGCAGTATCTACCATGTCCCATGCTGGCTGGGTGTGTCATGTGCCATGCAGCCCAAACACCTCAGGGTTGTAGGGAATTCATGGCTGCAGGTCTGATTTGTCATCCCCCTATGACTCAGAGGAGGCCCCATGTCTCACAAAGAGACAGTGCTGGTACTGATAGGATTCTTCTCCCAGTGTTCACCTCTTGTATCTCATGTTGGCAGCACCGGCCTCGTCCTGAGTTCTGACTCAACATATACTCATGGATCATGCTTTTTGCAACAGAGACTTCTCCATAGTTTTGCCTCAAACTTGCTGGTTGTACAGTACCAGAAGTTTTAACATGTTTCTTAAAAATTGTAACTAATTCAAGAGGCTTTCATTATTATTTAATGTTAGTTATCAGAACTGATGGTTTATCATTTTAGTTTGAATTTGTGAGTTTTATTATCTACAGTGGCTACCAAAACTTTTCATAACCAATAAACAGTTTGACCAACGTAAGATAGGACATATTTGTGAAGAGAAAGATGAATAATGCAAATGAAAATCCCAAAAGTGTGGCATGCATTTGGATTTCCAATTCCAACTTACAGTGAAATTAAGGCCACGTCCACACTTAGCCGGGTAATGCCTTAAACGTATAATTATTTAGTCTACACCCCCCTATCGTCCACACTAACCCCGCGTCGTTTAAGGTCTGTGGCCGGATAACTAATAGCCGGGTAAAAGAGCCGTGTAAATTTTAATTCAACGGCTAAACGTGCCAGTGTGGACAGCTTCTCCGGATAATGAAAGGAAGTGGCGTCAATGAATGCTGCGTCAATAATATGACACTACAGACAAAGACAACAGCGAAGAGTAATAAATCGATCTCGTCGTCTGTACACACCAAAAACTCTCTCTTCTTCTGAGCAGCTATTGTTGTCTTTGGTTAACGGGACAAGCAGATATGTACTGTGCTGTAGAGCTTCTTGCATATATTATGTAGGCGCTGGTGTCACGTAGATTATACGCGTGTTTCGTGCGTCTTTTCGCGCATGCCCAGTATTTGCACAGGTCGGTATGGGATTGCGCAATCATGGGACCTTAAACGGGGCGTAAATGCTCGTGTTGAGTGGAAAGCTAGGTTTTGCAGTTATACCAGACGCCCGATTTTCACACGATTTTACTGAAACTTAAGGGTAATTTAACCAGATCTTTTTCTGACAAGGTAATTTGTTAGCCTATAGATTGAACTTTGCTTAGTCAGTACGTTTACATCCACATCTAAATCAATGCACAATGAGCAAAAAACCGACAACAAGGCTGCATCACTGTTCATTTTTACACAGTAGGGATGCAACCATACCCCTTTTTTTAAACCGATACGACGCTGATAGTTGGATCTGAGTACTTGCCAATACCAAGTACCAATGTCAATACTTCTACAACACAAAAAAATACTAAGAATTGGAAGATAGGTTTTATTTTCTTCTCGTTTCTTCGCGTTTAAATGTAGAGAAATTCGATTTTCCAGTCGCATTATATGTGTACCTTAGTCTGATATATATATATATATTTTTTAAACTCCAGTTCGGTTTGCCTTTTGGCGAGCAATGGTGTATACTTGCATTTCAAAAGTCTGATTTCAGTCGGACTAAGGCAATAATTGGAATTTCTCTTGCTGCATGTCAGCGGACTGATTGAGATGTTCAACCTGGGGATATTATGTTACAAACTAACCCTGCTTTAACCAAGTATGGTTCTTATGTCTCGTGGAGGGAGCATACTGTAATGTTTTTTGTTTTTTTTGTTTTTTTCGTGACCCTCTATGTACAAATGCTGATTATAGATCATTGGAAAGCTAACATTCTTGAGATTCCACTGATGAATATGATTGACAGAACAGAGCCATCTTGAACAAAAATTGTATTTTTTACATTAACAAGGATCCAATTAATCTACTTAACCTACTAATAAAATTGTTAATCCACTGCAAGTCATACATTCGTAGACCCACTTGGTCTGCTGCCACAAACCTTTCAAGTTTCCTTCAGAGGCGTCTGTTTCTCAAAAAGTTGTCATTGTAACCGTTGGCATGCTCTTTTTTTTCTTTTTTTAAAGCATTTTGGGTAAAATTTGCAGAAAATATAAAGGGTTAAATATCCCCACAATATTCTCCCTCATCTGCTTTGTTTCTTGGACCTCCTACACATTTTGGTAACCAACACATTTTCTATCACAAACCTCTGAAGCTTTTAAAGAATAGCTGGATTTATACTGAAATTAAATTACTGTACACGGGCAGATTCTATACAGGTTGCAATGGGACCGTAATTGGGGTTATCAGAGTAAAAATGCAGAATACATAGACTGATCACTCTTCTGTGTTTGTAAATAATTTTGGAAATATTTTACCTCTACTTTATAATTAGATCTGCACAACATATTGACTTGTAGCATGTTGCTTGGAGGCAATGTTTGGTGGAGTATTCTGCAGTTTTCATAGATTCAAGCTTTACACATTAATAATATGTTTTTCCTTTTAAATGGGCTGGAACCCCCATGAATGCTCACACCTGGTGTATATTTTCTGTGGCTGTGATGATTGTAGCTGGATAAAATGTGAAAAGGATCAACTGATGTCTTTATCTAAAGTGAAGTGACTTTTAAACAGGGTTTTGTTTATGCTTTGTAATATTTTCAGTTAAAAAGAATAATGGATTCAGATGTCTATGCTTTCTTGTGTCACGAACAGCTAAAGTTGAGCAGGATTATGCTGCATAATCTGACTTTATTAAAGTGATATCCTAGCCAAAAGAAGATTAATATTTAGGATGATCTGTAATTTAGGGTTTATCCTGTGGTTTTTTTCAATCTGTGTGGGACTAACTCGTTCATCTCAACCAAACATTTATTTATTTATTTATTCAGTCAATTTTTTTTTACATGAAAACTTGTTGTAATTTATGGTCATTTTCAAATTTAATAGAAATCTTTGACATTATTTTGTTGCAGAGCATATATGGGAGAAAAAGTGCAAAAAAGAACGACGCGCCGTTTTTTTTATTCTGCTTACGCCTCTCATTAAAACTATGTTAGAAATAAATTGACTGAACTTTTCTGGTTCTTTAAGTGACCTTTGGTGTCATGGAAGGAAGCCATGACACCAGTCTTGGCTTCCTTCCATTCCAAGTCTTGAATTCTGCAGAGCAACAGTTTGGATTTAATTAAGTAGGAATTATGGAGGCAAAAAGAGAGATTAAGTTCAACCCTGTGAATTTAAGAGCAACTGGATAAACTCTCCCCATGATTCGTTAATGAGGGTCTTGTAATGTGAAAAGCAAAAAACCTCTAACATAACTGTTTCCTTTTGTTTTAACTCAGATGAAAATCACATAAAAATAAAACACCTGTTATTTCTCTGTCCACAATCAAAGGCTTATGACTGAATATTTGAAAAATCTTCACTTTGGTCAGTTTTTAGAAAGAATCTTCTTTGATAACATAAATCTGAGTTTTCCTGTGGTTGAGAGGCCAAATCGTAGAAAATATCTTCGTTTTTTTAAGGTGCCCGGCTACGTGTGGACAGGGCATTATTATCAAATATGCAGTAGTTACTATCAGAAAAAAGCAGCAAATTTACTTGCTGACTTAATATTGATAAATTGTCCAATTTGCCACAGTTGGGTTGGAAAACTTTTACACAAAGATACACAGAGATGCCTGATTTCTGCCTTGCACGATGCTGTTTGTACCAGGACGGATAGTTACACGGCGGCCATGGTGGCAGTCTATCCAGAGGAGTGGCGAGTACAAGGGCGTGTGCTCTTAGACCTCATCCTGAACGCCCATCCTGTCCATCAGCGAAGGCTCTCAGGAGCTGACACGGCACCATAAAAACCTCAGCACCCTGACTCCACGCCCAATTCGTCCTCTGAGTGTATGTGACTCCTTTTTAAAGCCCACCAGCTGCTGGATCTGGTTGCAACATATACTACATCTGACTTCATAAAAAGGTTTAATCAAAAATCTCTTTTGTTATCACTCTTCACCCTTTACAGATGAGATTATCTCTCAGATATCAAATTCCCTTGAGAAATATCCTGCTGATAAAGTTATTTTCTAAACTTGTTTGCCAATTTCTCTATAGCAGCAGCTGCACACTGTAAAGCCACTCAAAGAGTTTACCAAACCCGTTAACTCCTTCCTTACATTACACTGCAAATTCCTTCCTCTTATATATATATATATATATATATATATATATATATATATATATATATATATGTATATATATATATATATATACTCTGACAGAGCGAATCCCAAATTCCAGAATCTGACCCTGCAAATTCCCGGTCAAGGCTTCCTGTCATCCGTTCGTTGTAGTGCTGTAGTGGCGAGGCTTAAGGTTTCACACCTTCACCCTTGAACACCCAGATATAGGCTCACATACCTAAAGCATCTCTTGGAACCTGATAAGCTGTTTATGTCTGGCTCCCTTAAGTCGGAGCTATGGATCTGCAAGCTTGGAGAAAAATTCAGTCATGACATGGATGATGTGTGAAACCTGCTTAAAGTCCGCGGACTGTTTATTTATTTATTTTTTTCCTGCAGTTTCTGTTCAGTTGTCACATCCTACATCTCATGCTTAGAAGAGCTGAGACTTAGAGGTTGCTTCTTCCTACGTTTGAGCAGTTTCAAAGTGTCATAAGAATGTTGCAAAGGCAACTAATCGACAAATCTACAGTTTTCTTTTATTAAGAAAATCTCTTCAGTGCTTACCAGATATTGCT
This sequence comes from Apricaphanius iberus, assembly GCA_028564705.1. Lineage (NCBI taxonomy): Eukaryota > Metazoa > Chordata > Actinopteri > Cyprinodontiformes > Aphaniidae > Apricaphanius > Apricaphanius iberus. The sequence continues at coordinate 257,267 of JAPXFQ010002924.1, forward strand.
GGTTGTTACGGAAAAAGAACGACCACAATAAAAAATATTATATCAGTCGATATCAATATTAATCAGGATATAAGTCAAATGAGTATTTTTGCAATATTTAACATCCTTTGGTACTTTTGAAGATACCAGAAGGTTATTTTTTATTTAAAGAGGGGGACTATAGATTCAAAATTAAATATACATTTTTCATGCATTATTTGATGTCTTTATATTAATCAATCTTTCTCTTCTGTTTTATTCTTAAAAAGAAATTATAAATTACCCCAAAACATTTTTTAAACATGCTTACATTTCAGTCATCCCTTCTTGCAATTGACCTAAATTCAAAGTCCAAATAAATACATGCTGTCAAACAGGCTTCTGTGTTAGGACTTGGGTGGGTTTACGTTATTTTATATTCGGTATATCGATTTAATCTATATATTGCCTGGTCTTATTCCCAGATAGACTTTTTTTAACCATAGTACAGTACTGAGGCTGCAGGCAGAGGTAAAGTTTTTAAATGGAGATTATCTTGTTTTGGTTCAGATAGCTTCCACACAGTCTAGTAATTATAAATCGCAGTGAAGAAAGATCAGAAATGGGGTTCCTCGAAGCTCTATTTGTGGATTCCGTTTATCCTATATCTAAGTGCTCCTGATATATGTATAAGTATGTTTTTAAGGGACATGACCAGAGTCCACTACTAACCCTCAGTTAGTCTGTCCATAATATATAGAGAGATTGTTGGTTTTGATAAAATTCATGGTTAGAAATATTTGTGGGATATAACCCACAAAGCATACAGGAAACCAAGAGTTTACCAACCAAAATAATAGTACTAAGTCAGTACTGTTGCCAGAGTCCTGACCAACACCAGTTAAATGGATCATATTAAAATTCTTACTGTACAGGCTTCCTGTCTGCCAAAGGAATGAACTTTTTATTGCACCTTGACAATAAAAGTCAAAGATTAATTGATCAATTATCTACTTCTATTAAATTAGCAGTTCGTAGTTACATGCTGTTTAAGTGTTATGCTTTTATTATCTAATTTACAGTGAAACATTATTGTCTTGTGTTCCTTTGTTTTTCTTATTAAACCTTTTGAATTACCTTGGGTACCAATGACATTATACAAGTAATCTTGACTAGATTTCCATGCAGATGGCCCTTGAAGTGAGGAAAACCGTCAGGAAGTAAAGCTCGGATATGCTGAAGGAAGGAAATGTTAAAAAATAGGGCCTGCATTCCTGTAACTCTTCTGTAAGTAGCTCTCCTAATTCTTAATTACTCATGAATTGGTAATTGTGAGCATTATCGGGTCTAACTAAGGGATTGTCAAACTGCTGTTGAAGTTGTGGAGAATTTACAGCACAGATTTTTTTCAGATGAAAGAGTGGAGGGCATTATTAGCAAGGCTGTGGTTTGTGTGTGCGTCAGCAGGGATCCTGCAGCTTTGCTTTAGTTCAGAGTTTGGATAATCTGTCACAGGAGCGCAGAGGCTCATTAGCAACAGACATTTGTCTAACCACATACTAGAAAACATGGATTAGCCTCAGATTGACATTCAGGTGAGCTGGTGGAGGTTGTGATACAGTTTTTTTAACTTCGGCGCTCAGACTTTAGCTTCTATTTAATATAACTGTATCAGTAACCTGACCTCCCCATCCATCAGTGAGCTCAGTGCAATGATGACCTCCTGCTGACACCAAGCTGTTGACTTTAGCTTCATCAGCTACATCTCTAAGCTATTCATACAAAGCCGTCTGCGTTTGCCCTCATCATGGGAAAATATTTACACTCGACTTTCAACAGGTCTTTACAAGTAACAAATAACGGAGCGCAGGCGCGTGCGTGACTTCCTGTCTGCTGGTGTCATGATGATGGACAAACATTTGCAGCGTGGCGTCTTTCGTGGTCACATCTGCAAAACAACCTGGACAAAATTTTAGAAGAGTGAGAGTTTTATTATAATTATGAATATTTCAGCCTGAAAACTACAAATTTATTTTTGTATAAAATCTGTTTTGGTTCTTTGGATTAAATGTTTTTTTTATTAGTCCGCATTGGCCATCAATAAAGTAATTGCCACTACATTTGTAGCAATTTATCTGTCACATTTATTTGTGGTTATTTATTTGTGGAGCTAGTCAAAAATATAGAAGGAAACAGATACTTTATTTACAATTATAATAATTTTATGCTAGCTGGTTAATGTAGAGATGTATTATACACATATGGCTCTTAGCTTAACAGCTATACTGCACTGTTAGGGTGGACATTAGAGAGATAAGTAGTGTACCTTTTGTTCAGGGGTCATCAACTCTAGTCCTTAAAGGGCTACTGTCCAGCAATTTTTTTGGGAGGAGGGGCATATTTCTTTTATTTTTGCTTGCAATTCATCCACAACAAACCTGGCAGTAGTGGTGCCAAAATTGAAATGTGGGACAATACAGATGCTTTACACCAGTGGTTATCAAGTCCTGTCCTTGAGAGCTACTATTCTGCAACTTTTAAATGCATCCTGTCTCTAACACCACCAAATCAAATCGCTAAATACTTTCATCGGCATGACATTCTGCTCCGCAGAGGTTTGGTAATGAGCCAATCATTTCACTCAGGGCTCTTGGAGCAAGGATACATCTAAAAGTTGCTGAGAACTGGAATTGGACACCCCTGACCTGTACGAGGGTAGAAATTCTTGGGTTTATTTTTTATGAATATATTAAAATAATCCAGATTTATATTCAAGTTATATGAGACTTGAACTGGCTCTTAACTTAATTTAATTAACATGGCATGTAAAGTTCTTTTAAAATGTTCGATGTCTGATCTCATTGACACTGTTTATTCACCTAACTAGAAAAATTTTTTCTCAGACTCCCATCTAAAAATTATTTCCAACAATCCTGTCACACTTCAGAGGTCGGTGTAACAGAGCTTGAATCTAGTCTCAGAAATAGTTTATTCCAGATTAATGTATAATTTTTAATGATAAATACTTGGAAATGTGCGATTTCCTGTACTTTATCCTACAAGAACAAGAGGAAGAAGCTGCTGACCATCACATTTGCTGTGGTCTTGCTACAGGCATACAGACGCTGTGTAACGGTAACCAGTCTCTTAAATCCTCTGGTTCAGAAATCCCGTCAGGCAGCTTAATAACAGCTGACCTGTGATTACTGCTTCCTGCCCAGATGTTAACTTTCCTTATTTAACCTCCTATGATTTCTCTGTCAGTGGAGAGGCAGCTTATTACAGGATGGGGCATGAGTGTCTCTAACTTACACTATCCCATGAGTGTAGGTTAACAGCACGGAAAATACAGCCTTGGTTGGAAAAATCATTTGTAAGCATTTGCATCCCAGGATGAGAACACGGGCAAAGCTGCAGTTTCAGATCTAAGCGGTGCGGCAAGCATTCATCAAGGCTGAAGTAAGCATCTCCTCACCAGCATTTACCCCCTTACAGATATTGTCTTTCTGCTTTTTGTGTTACACTTTTGTGAAAGTATGTACTTCACAAGAAGTATATGTTAAGCCCCAAACTGATACTAAATTTTGGTAGCTTTGAGTTTGAGTTTTCTTCCATTAGTAACAACTTCCACACCAAGAAGTTTACAGCTTAACAACTGTTACCAGCACAACATATTATTATTATTATTATTATTATTATTATTATTATTATTATTATTATTATTATTATTATTATTATTATTAAATTAAAATGCCATGTATCAACTCATTAAATTACAGGAATATAATTTGAACATTTGGGTTCAGTTTTGATGCCCAGGCATGATAAAGAATACTGATTAGTGAAATGATACTGCATTTGTAGATGAATATAAACATCATAATGGTGGGAAAGAGACGAGTGCAAAGAATGGGAGTAAATGTACTTAGTACCCTGAATACAATATTTAGCTATAATACTGGGCAGTTCTATTTACGCTTTATTATTTCTGGTTTCTCCTAATCATAAAAAATTAATAAAGAGCCATGTACATAGTCGGGTACTTGGAGTAATGCATTAACTGGCAGGTTGTTTGTGTTTCCTTTCAGCTTGTTAAATTATTAAAGTGTACATTGTAATTTAAAGTGAAGCTCTAACACAGTGCTGAGTGAGATGTTTTGTGTGTTTCTGCCCGCTAAGTTTTCCTTTTCTTTTCACTGCAACATCATCCTTTAAAAAAGGATCTTTCCCTGCTTGGGAAAACATTAAAGGTGATAATTGCATGTCTCACACTCACATGTGAAAGTTGAAAGGGGCGTTTTATCCCCACACTTTGTACCATCTCCTTCATCTGAGGGCTTTGTGTGTGCATATGTGTTTGTGTGTGTGTGTGCACTGATTTTTTTTCTCTCTTTTCTTTTCCCCTTTTCTCATTGTCCATAATATTTGTAATTAACTCACATTAGTTTCATATATATAAAATAGCAAAGGCTATAATGCTTCACTCAAAAAGCAAATCTGTTGGCCTTCTATTTTGGCACTCAAAAAAGAGACAAGCCCTGTTTAACTTGCTGCTGTAATTTCAGCAAGTAAGGTTCTTCAGAATATTTTTACTGTAATTAAATAAATAAAATAGCCTACCTCTTCCCAAGTACGTTGTACTTTGTGTAGGTCTATTAAATCAAATGGCTCAAAAATACATTGAATAGTTATAATATGAGCAAATGAGAGTCCAAGGAGTGCAGCTATTGTTGCAAAGAGGTGCATATGTATGTTTAACAAGCTAACTGAAAACACATAAACGGTTTAATCATTCGGTTTGGAAAGTATATTATCTTCAAGCCTAGTTTATGCTTCTCCATCTGCGGAGGTGCAGGGAGACGCTGTTGACGCATGGGCTCTCCAACAGCTTTGGAAGGACGGACAGAGTAGAGCCCAATTTTTTTATTATTCGTCAAGCGCAACCGAGAATGCAGGTCAGTGATTGGACAGACCAACATCAGCCTCAACTCATTTGACCAGAGCGGTGCTTTATAGGTGAGCTGCACATTTAGTAAAAGGCCTTCTAGCTCAATCAAAACTTGCTTTCTGTCAGCCATTGCTCCTTGAGTGCAAATGTGGTAACAAGCTGAGGTAAATAAACTGTCGTGGACCATAACGTCACTGCAATGCTAGGCACACCTGTGATAAAAAGTCTGCACTCCTGGTGTCCTCATGGGGAAGGGCCTCGCAAAAACGAAGAAGTTTAAAAGAAAAACTCTCCGTCAGTACGTGTGAGTGTAAGTTTGCGCCCAGATGCACACATCTTGACAGAGACATTTTCCTTTTATACTTCTGCGTCGTTGTTTCAGTGTTGCAAAATAGTTCTCCACCAGGACAGCAGAGGGGGGCAGACCTTTTCTGGCGGGTCTGCCTACCATTGCTGTGACGTCTTTGGTTGACAACATTTTAAATTGTTATCAAATTTGTAATCAAGGAGCAATGGCAGACAGAGGAAATGTATCTCCGCTCCTCAACAGACAGAGAAGCATAAACTAAGCTTAAGGGCCTGACCACACGTAGCCGGGTATCTCATAAAACTGTGATATTTTTCTACGGTTTGGCCTGTCATCCACACGTAAACGTAGATTTTCGGCACAAAAAACTAATCTTTTTAAAAACACCGGCCAAAGTTGAGATTTGCGTTTTCTCCGTTTATAGTATCTGCATGTGGACGGCCAAAAACTGAGATTTAAGAACCGTAACGTCACTATCAGCGACACAAAAATGCTCAAACATCACTTCTGCGACCGGTGTTTAATCTCAAAAACAGCATTTATGCCGTCAGAGCTGTGTTGGTATCATCCATTGTTAAATCGCGTTTTGTTTGCTTCTATAAGCTGTATGACTGCTGCATACTGAAGATAGAGGATAGAAAGTTATTCTGAGCAGATAGGATTTGGGAGAACTACTGCCCCCTACAGTTTTGCCACGTCTATGAATGTACTGAAAAACGCATCTATCCGGTTACGTGTGAATGGAGATTTTTTTTTTTAAGGAGCAGAGGAAAATATTTGTTTTAAAAAAAAACGGCTACGTGTGGACATGGCCTAAGTCATGACGTAATGTCACAGACAGAGCTACAATAGGCAGGCTATTCGATTACGGATCCACTGATACCTCCCACTATCCCACTGATCGTGCCCCAAACATCTTCCACAGTCAAACAAACACACCCAAAGTCCCTAGCAGTTCTGGCTGAGGGGCATTCCTGGGATACCTCCAGTATCCCTGCTGTGCGACCCCTCTAAAAAAAGTCAGGTGGTTCCAAAGGAGGTCAGATATGTAGAAGACAGACAGGAAGGGGGTCAGCCAGGTGGCTCTGTAGATACGGTAAACTCTTGGAGGCTTGGCTGAATATCTACTCGAATGCAAAATAATCACATCTTTTCTTGCTGCTTTACCCATCCCTGTAAACTTCTTTGTTATTGAAATAGTACAGTTTAATGTTCTGATCTGTTTGGGCTGAATATGTGTTCAGAGAATATAACAGACAAGACTTTGAGTCAGCAGCCTGGCAGGGAGTCAAGTGCTCCACTTAGTTCTGTCATGCTCTTAAAAGAAATGGTTTGTAATGCAAATGATCTTCAATACACTTATTAACAGCACACGGATGATGATGGGGGTGGAGCGTTTTAACCCTCTTCACCCGCAGCAGACAGAGTGGGTCTGTTCACTGAGTCTCGCACACACAAACTAAAACACACACACAAAGACATCTAACGCAATCTAAATATAGATGACTGAAAAATGCTGCTGCAGTGTTGAATGTGTTTGTCTTCCAGCATGTGACACTGCTCCGGTTTGTATAAAACAGTTACTGACAGATCAGGCGCCTATCAGTTTATGTCAGCATTTATAGACCGGCAGACGCCTCGAGGCGGTCCTCCTCTAAACATGTTTATAGTCTCCTCAGCCGGGGGGGGGACTTCGGGCTGCTCTGCAGTATGAAGAACAATTGAAAATGTTTCTGTTAGACACAGACTGGGGGAAGCCCTGTTCCCCACGGGAACTCCTCCTACTCCATTAGCAAATTTTCAGATCAGCTGCTCACTCTATCATTAATTCATACGTCTTCCCTGCACAGATGTTAGAGGTTGCCTTTAATCATCGGATGTTCCTCCTCTGTCACCGCCTGCCCCCCCAATTCTGGATTAAAAGTGCTGGCTGTGCCGCGTGCAGGAGGCAGACGGGTCAGAAACAAAGAAACGAGGAAGCGTAAGAGATAAGCAGCACGTGTTTGAGAATGATGTCTAATTATTTAACGTTAGTAGAACAGCTCATATTTTTGTGACGTCAACCAAAGCCGTTGGGGTTTTGCTTTTTGTAGAACATATAGCTCTCGATCTACTGGAGTTTTCAAATCCAGTGGGACCTTTGCCCACATTCCCCTCTTAGCCTAAATCAGCCTACTTAATTAATCTCACCAGCCACTTGGCAAATTTCTGCTTATTCCACTCTTACAGCATTTAAGATATGCCAACCCCTCCATTATTCTCCCTGCTTTTGTTCCAATTTAAAGAACACATATAGTTAGTTTTTGAATCTCCAACTCAGACAAAAACACAACTGTCACTGTGCGTTCTTAGCTTTTTTTTTTTATGGTAAATTGTGACTAAAACAAATTCCTCAATAAGACCTTGCAAATTTCCAATGCAATTTGAAGAACTGCCCTGTTAATCTTCTTCTGTGATTCTGGTTTCGTGTAGCGACAGCCTCCATTGTTTCAGAGAGATGGTCTGTGGCTCCTTACCACCACAGTGCATGCATACACTCCTGTTCTTACATACACAAAATAGTCTGATGACTTCAAATGCCTGTGTGCAGTCAACAATTTAATTGGGTTTGCCTCGTACTTCTGTACAAGGATCAGATTTCATGATTTTCAACTAATATGAATATACTCTAATTGAGACAATAGGCGGAATTCCTTAATCAGTACATTTACATCCACATCTAAATCAAGCTATTTGGAGTAATTGGACTAAGGGTTGCCACCTGTTGAGAGCCAAGTCCCAATTTATATGTCACTCAGAAAATCTAAATATTAAATAAAGTATGTTCAACTCCGTAACGCTAGGTGGTTACATGGGCCCCTTCGGGTCAGCATTTGCTGCGTAAACCTAGTTTATGCTTCTACGACCGCAAATTTGCACTCAGAAGCAGACGTATTGCAAAGGCGTTTTCTGTTTATAGTACTCCGCTCTTCCACTCAATTCTGTATTGTTTTTTCAGCATTGCTCGACCAGGACAGCAGGGGGTGCTACGTTTTCACGGCGTCTCTGCCTACACACAGCACCACTTCTGCTTTTTTCTAGGCTTGTAAACGCATTTCTTCCTCAAGGAGCAATGAACGACAGAAAGTACGTTTCGAGTAAGCTGTACAGCTTTTTACTAGAAGTGCGGATTATAGAATACTCTAGAAACACATGGAAACAAAACACAGCAGCCGTTTTTTGTTAAAAAACAGATGGGAAATAGATGCTGGTGGGAGAGAAGCAGGATAGGCACAATCACAATGCACCGCCTCTTCGTCAGTCCAAAAATGTGTTGGTAAAGCATTTCTTCCTTGCAAAAATTTACTTTCCAGATATCCATGACAGCATCCTTACTGTCCAAACCCCCCTCAAACTCTGTCCACTGTCAATAAAGGCCATTTTGGCCAAAAAACCCTTAAAAAAGAATATTTATTTGTGAAATTAAGAGCACAGTGCAGTGTTCTGGAGCACAACTAGCTATCACTTAATACTTCTACATCAAAACATATTGACGCAGTGCCATTATGCGTCAACACAAGGCCGCTCCGTCACCTCGGCCCGGACGGACGGAGTAGAGACCAGTTTTCTAACTACTTGTCTCCGTCAACAGAGAGTATATGCCTGTGATTGGTCAGCTCAACAACAAACAGAGATAATTTCACCAGAACAAGACTTTATAGTTGCTGTAATCAGTAGTCAATGCAGCGTTTGGGCACTAAATGTTTTATATTGAAAGGAAAATTGATCTAATGTGGTGTTTTGGCGAATTCAAACACAAGGAGTTGTAGAGAAACAACAAAACAGAGTGCTGTATTTGTTTTTCATGCATTTTTAGAGTATTCTTTAAGTTGCACTTTTAGTAAAAAGCTTTGCAATTTAATCAGAACTTACTTTCTTTCGGTCATTACTCCTTGAGGAGGGAATGCGTTCACAAGCTGAAGAAAATAAAACTAGTTAAGCAGAAACAACACTGCAATGGTAGGCAGACCTGCCATGAGAAATCCGCACCCCCTGCTGTCCTAGTCAGGAATTGCTTTGCAACACTGAAAAATCAACGGAGAACTATAAACCAAAAACGTCTCCATCAATACAGCTTTATCTGGGGGCAAACTTCCTGATGGGGAAGTATAAACTAGGCTTAACTCCTTATTTTGTATAAAATACAACTCAGTGGGATTCCCACTGAGAAGAAGGGATTTTCTCACCAGCTTCCCATGCTGCTTTAAGTACAGCTTGAAAACTAGGCTGCGGAAATTTCAAAATACTTCCAGTGTGATTTGAGCATGCTTTATTTTTAAATATAATTACTGGGTTTTTTTTTCTTTATTTATTTTAGCCCATAGCTCATAATGTTTTTTATGTCTACAAAACCACACTAAACTCTGAACAATGATAATATTTTTTCCCTAATCATGTTACAAACCTACCCTAAAACATGGGAGCAATACATGTTTTTCAAACTTCTGTATCCTACTGTAGAATAAAGCATCGCTCTGTTGATCTGACTTTGAAGAGTAAATACGAGCCCATGCATTGCAGTTTCAGCATAAAAAAAATAAATCAAATATTTTAAATATAATGCATTTATTATCATTTTCAATTTTTTCCTAGTAAATTATCTCAATTGAGATCCTTTTGCTGGGCTCTCCCTTAGAGATAGGGTGAGAAGCTCGGTCATCCGGAGGGGACTTAGAGTAGAGCCGCTGCTCCTCCACATCGAGAGGAGCAAGTTGAGGTGGCATCTGGTCAGGATGCCTCCTGGACGCCTCCCTGGTGAGGTGTTCTGGGCACGTCCCACCGGGAGGAGACCCAGGGGAAGACCCAGGACCCGTTGGAGAGATTATGTCTCCCAGCTGGCCTGGGAACGCCTCGGGATTCCTCCCAAGGAGCTGGCCCAAGTAGCCGGGGAGAGGGAAGTCTGGGTCTCTTTGCTTAGGCTACTGCCCCTGCGACCCGACCCCGGATAAGCTGAAGATGATGGATGGATGGATGATCTCAATTGAACCATTCAGTATGTATACAGAAATGTGCGTAAAAGCAGAATATTATGCAATTAAAGTTATCTCATCTTTTGTTATTAAAATTTTCAGACCCCTCGTAATATACTGGTGTTAAATTTCAAGATATATTGTGTCTGTGTACTTATGCTGAGCTATTTAAATTCCCATATTATTTTCTAATTTCTCTCACTCTGTTAAGATAAACAATTAAGATCTTAAAGAATTTGTATCTTAAATTACTCAACAAAAGTGTGACTAATTTATTTAAGTGTTCTAATTTCTAAATAATAAATTACTAATAGTCAATAACTTTTTTATGCACGTTATGTTACATCATTAGAGCCATTGATGTTGTACTCAGCTGACAGCCCACTGTCTGACGTGGCAGCAACTATATTTGCATAGGTAACTGTGATCTGATCCCCCTGGATAGATTTTAATGCCAGGTGTGAATGGTCGTTGTAAGGCTCCTCTAGTAACATCCTGTTCAATTATTCTAATGAAGGGTCTGAAAAAGAATTGCATTGATTGACTAGTTCAGATTTGGATAGCATTATACGTTTTTTAAGGTTGAAAATGAGAACATATCCCCACAGTAAACATTTTTGCATCATCTTCATTTTAAGCCTTCTTTTGGTAACCTATGCCAGAAATATTAGTGCTCCAACATAAAATGTCGACACTCACTTTATAAGTGGGTAATGTGTTAGATCCTAACACATTTTATGCGTTTTCTGGACTTTTTTAGCATTTAAATGGTTTAACTTGCTAAAACTATATTTTGTTTATAATTATTTGTGTTTTAAGATTAGAATTATCATATTATGCTATGCATCTAGACCTCTTGTCCTGAACTGCTGTGAATTGGCCTAATTCACAGCAGAAGCATTGCTGTATTTTTCTCAGTATCAGAAAAAATGCCCATGCAGATATCCCTAAAAAATAAATTTGAAACAGCTCCTCCACATCTAAGCACTATAATTAAAATACTTTTCATGAAACCAGCTGTGTGCACTCAGGCTTGATCCTGCAGCACCCACAGCTGCTGAATGGTGTTCTCTAAACAGAGAACTCATTCATCACTTCCCTAAATCCACACTGTGATCCAAGAAATTAGCCTGTCATAACTAATTGTTCAAGCGTGTCCGACTCAGGTTAAGTTAATTAGCTTTCCTTTGTTGCGGCTCATCTGATCACCTGATACGGCCTGAACTTGTTCCATGGCACACGGCAGAGAGAGAGAAAGAGAGGGACAGAAAGCAGTGGCACCTTGTGCTTTGTACGTCCTTAAATATTTAAGTGGCATTCATTAGAAAATCTTTGAGCTGGATGTCATCATACAAGTCGTGGAAACTCAAGCCCTGAGCTCTGGCATCACGTCTTTCAGTTAGAGTGGTTTCTGTGTCAAAAGGCATGATGGGACGTGGTTGTGAGACCTGTTGTTGTGGGTCCAGTTACCATCGTCACTGGCTCATCCTCAGAGCTGCTGCATGTAGTCGGTGACACGCAGCATCAGCAATCTCTAACGAGGTTGAGATAAAAACAAAGTGGCTGCAGTTCAGCTTAGTTTTCTTTAATATTGCCATTAAAAAACATCTGGTTACAAGATACATAAAAGGGGACTCAAATGACACCCTGTAATCAAACCCAGAGGCAACTGCTTCATTATCAAAAGTGTGCCGTACTGTCCAGGTATTATCATGCAAGAAGCGGCTGTTTTACTGGGTTAGAGTGGTTGGCCGTGCGGCAGCAGCAGGTAATTCAAGTCTCAGCGACTTAAAAACACAAGCTGATACCCGTTCCCCCTTTGTGTCCCAGCTGGCCTTTGTTTGAGATATTTCCGCCTGGTTAACTTCCGAACGCGGAGTTAGAGGAGGCAGCCTTTGTCCTGACTTACTGATTGAGCCTCTGAGGATGGAGAGACAAGTACGGGGGGGAAGTTTTGTTTGGGCCATCTGTTGCCGTTGCTGAGACAATTCATCTTGACTTTTTACCCTCCTGCCTCCTACTCCTTACACGGGCACGTACTCACACATAGAAATACAAACACTGATAGATGGACAACTAGCCCTTCAATGGCTACTTAAAAATCACTTGAAGATGTTTAAATCTAACTTAAATTGTTTGTGAAGTACAGATTAGTAGATTAGTACTTTGCTGAATCCTTGCAGCGACAAGGAAACAGGTCAGAGAGTAGATTTTGGGTGGAGCTGAATACAGGGCAAACCTGGAAGAAAACCTGTTTTCAAAAGGAGCTGAGGTTTATAATTAATTTTTGATTATCCATATGGGACATGAACATTGTGAAGTGACCGCAAATCAAGGATTCTTAAATGGGTAATAATGGGTAGGGAAAATCGAACACTGCACATCACTCTGAACACACCATCCCTATAATGAAGCATGTTGTTGGCATCCTTACGCTTTTAAGGATTCTTTTATATAGCAGTGGTGAATATAATTAGTCAATTAAATAAAATTTCTCTGTATATGACATTGTTACATGTCTATAATCCATTGTATTTTATGGAACATTGCAGTTTATTAAAAATTAAAGTGTTTGTTTGAAATTAAAATAAATAGGATACATGTATATTTTTCCCAAACACAACTGCAACACCCACAAAAAAAGTATACCATCCATATTGTAAAACATGGTGGTGACAGCATAATGCTTGAACTGTTGACAAATACAAGGCAGTGCTGAAAGAGATGTTGGATTGCAGTTAAGGGTTAAGGATCTATCAGAGGTTCAGCATCTAGGAGGAAAATGACTCTGAACATACTGCCAGAGCTACAATGCAGTGATTGTAAAGGGACTATTAGGAAGTTTGATTTTTTTGTGCCCCATCTGGCCAAACGCGTAACTGCAGCCTTAACGGTAAGCTCGTGCATGAGGTGTGCATGTTGTACATGCACTCACAAGCGATCATAAATACCTAAATCAGCCCCGTACTCAACAGTGTACAGCTTTGCACGCATTACTTCGACTGAGGTAATAAATGTGATGGAAGATATTTAGACCAAATCATTTTTAGTGTATTTCTAGGATGTTATATGTGGGCAAATTTGTAGCAAAGTGAATCAAGTAAAGAAGCCAAATAATAAAGATAAATGAATAAATTACGTTTGAAGGATGAAAAAAAAACCTCATAAACTTTGTATGCATAAACAAAAAAATCCCATTGTTAGCTAATAATTATTTTACTAGGTGCCACTGTACAAGTTTAGGTAATTTACTGGGAAAAAATAAATCGTCTGTTACATTTCCTGGAACTAATGAAGTAGAGTGAAACGATTAAAATGGTCGTAAACAGCACAAGTCCTGTTCACTTACAGTTTTTTCGCTACTTATAAATCCGTGAATAGTGACTCTTATTCAGAAGTGGATATTTACCTTAGTTAATTTTTTGAAATGTTTTGTTTTATATAAATGATAAAGTATTTCTATTCTTATTTTACTATATAACTTGAGTAATATCATTATGAAGTATTACTTATCCCACATGAGTAACATTTCTGGATGCTTTACACACTGCCAGTAGCTTCACAGAATGAAAAACAAACATATTTTAACCCCCCCAAAAAACAGACACAGATCTACACTTTATTACAGGAAACCTCCTGTTTCTACATATATTTTTTAATGTAATCTGTATGATGAGCTTTTTGTTTCAATTTGAGGTCAAGTGAATATACAGTAAACACCATGAATGGTCACTGGAAGTACATTTTACTTGGTTCTAAGATATATTTATACAATACCTACTGTATTGGTATTATATTTCAACAAATGACTTCGAGAAGGGTTTCCTTTGCTCGAAACTATTTTTTTTGTAATAATTTTATTTATGTAATTTGTTTTATTTTACTCTATGAAATACCTTGCTTAGGTCGGTCTGATGACCTAATCTTAAAATCAGATGTTACTCAGTACGCTAGCAGCTTTTTTACCAAAACCTTTTTCACTCTTGAGTAGCATTTTTTGATGTTCACTTTTACTTGAGTAAAGGTACCACTATTATTACATGAGTACAACTTTTGTGTTTTGAGGAGAGCATTGACTCTGGAGAGAGCAGAGGTAGAGGAACAGGTAGAGGGACACCAGGGTCAGCCAGCATGGTGCACCTGCTTCATTTACCGACTGATGCCTTTAGATCTGGATAATAAGTGCTGTAGAGGGGATCCAGAATGGTGTCTGAGCAGGTGTGCTCCTTTTAACTTGTTCTTCTTGGATGAAGGAATCTTGCGTTTGGCTTGGCAGACGTGGAATGATGTGTTGGCTATGCGTGACAGCCAATACCCTGGATCTGATAACCGGGAGTATTGTTACCCTGCCTAGAGAAAGTACACCATTTGGCAACACGGATGTCTTGGTGCAGACAATCAGCATGTGATTTCCTTCATGATGTGTTTGGAGGCTCACAGAACCCCCGAGCCAGTTGGGGTTCATGTTGGTTTTAAAGAAGTCACATTCCGCAGAAACTAACATGAAACTCATGACCCCCTCAGAAATACTGTTTACTTTTATTATTGTAGCACAACTTTTTAGCATATTTGTATTTGTCATAATTACATAAATAAATTTGCTGTGTTCAGCTTTGAATGTTATCAGTCTTTGCTAGGGGATCATTTATCAAGTCCTGGAAAAAAAAAAGAAAGTAGAATTATGTAATTTTCTTCCACCAAAATGGAGAAGACATTTGGTGAACATCATTACCTGTCCTCTGCGTTGCTGTGTCTGCACCAATTGAGCTGTAGGAGGAGGGATTATCCTGGAGAGAGGACCCAGGGCCCTGGGGCCATGTGGCTGAATGCTTCTCCTTTCTGGGAGTCCCCCAGCAGAGCGGTGGCGCTTCTCCAGTATTCTTGTCTGCAGCTCTGGGATGTAGTCGTAGTCTTTGGTCTCCTTTACAGTGTGAAAACTGTAACGCTGCAACTATTTGCTGTAGTCTCATTTGTGTGTAAAAAATATTAATTTAGACATATGATAAAGTTATCCATTTCCTGGTAAAGTGGTTTTATTCTTTTCTGACGAATCGGTCACAACAAGTAAGGTTAAATCATGCTTTGTCTATAGCATAAAAAGTACCACAGCAGAGCCCCAAGGAGCTGTAGGTTCTTCTATCCTTTTCACTTTGTACACAAATCAATGTAGAAATACAGAATCCAATAACAACATTTTTAAAATTTCAAACAACACAAATATTTTGAGTTTACTCAAAGCGTTTAAAAATCAATCCTTGTATTTTGAGGAAACCCATTTGTTTCACTGTTGGTATGTAAAGCATCATCGAAATTGTATTTTTTTTTTTACTAAAAGAGATCATCTTTGACCCCAGATCTAATTATCTAATCTAATAAGTGGAAATAATATATTTATGTATAATCAATACATTAGAGCAATAAAGTATGACTTACGATACTTGGCATTTGCTGTTCACATGTACTGGCCGATGATTATGGTGTTTGTAGTCCAATGCAGCAAGGGATGTCCTGGCTTCATAGACACCATATGAGAATGCAAAGCGTTTCCCTGCGTACATCAAGATGTATTTCTGTAAAGACTCAAGCTTAAAAGTGGTCCTGCAAAAAGACAGAAAATAATTTGTATATATATATATATATATATATATATATATATATATATATATATATATATATATATATATATATATATATAATTTTACTATTAGAAAAAAAAAGCAAATTATAAAACATATCGTTATGAGATTGGAGGTAAATAATCCTAAATTATATGGGTCTAAAGCTCCTTCTACATCCGTGTCTGCTTCTGGCCGCTTGAAAACTGAGTTTTAAGAGCTGTAAAGTCACTATCTGCGACAAAAAAATGCTCAAACATCACTTGTGAGACCTGTGTTTAATCTAAAAAACAGCATTTATGCCTTCAGAGCTGTGTTTGCATCATCCATTGTTAAAGCGTGTTTTGCTTGTTTGCTTTTACAAGCTGCATGACTGCTGCGTGCTGAATTTAGAGGATAGAAAGTTACTCTGAGCAGAGAGGATTTGGGAGAACTACTGCCCCCTACTGGGTTGGCACGTTTATGAATGTGCTGAAAAAATCCATTAATCCAGTTACGTGTGGATGGAGATTTTTTTTTTCAAGGAGCAGAGGAAAATCTTTGTTTAAAAAACCCCCTGGCTACATGTGGACTTCGCCTAAAACAACAGAGACACTTTTACAGCTCCTATCGTAATGTGTACACGTTTACAAATGACAGTCAGTAGTATATAAATGTTTTCTCATTAGCGACAAAGTTTAGATAGGCCTACACAACTTAGTTTTTATTCTCACAATCCAAACAAATTAGCTAAACAGTGTAGGCCTACTCAGCTGTAGGAACGGCAGACAAGAAGCGTACTGCGAACAATAAGTAATAAAGTTATTTTACAGGCAACCACGGCGAAAAGGCCAGGGCTCTTTTTACTGACCAGGACATTGCTGCATAATGTATGAGGAAGACATTTTACAGTTCTATACATTTATTTGCTATTAAATTTCCTTATAGTCCCTTTAAATCAAAGTACACCAATGTGTTAGAATGGTCTAGTCGAAGTCCAGACCTTAAATGAATTGAGCCCTTTGGCAAGGCTTAAATTGTTCAGACAAACTGTGGTTCTAAAAAGCTTTGAGCAGGAGAGGTAACTCATAATGCACACTGCCCGTTTCAGATCTTGTTACCATCATCTTTTCCTTTGTGTTAATCTATCACATAAATAAATTTACATTTGCCGTTTTAGTGTGACAACATGTGGCACATTCAATGCATATGGACACTTCTGCAAGCCACTGGAAGTGAAATGTCTTATTTAGCCCCTCTTCTTAATTACTTTCTCAAGAATGATTGTAACTACATTCTTAACAACTGTTCCTGCAATGAAAGAATTTTGAAAGTATTTATGATATGTAGCAAGCAAAAAAAAATCCAGATGATCGGAAAACATCTGGGTCTGTCTCTCAGTAACCGAGTCACCTAAAACCCGGGGAAAAAATTCCCAAATGTCTGCATGATTGAAATTGTCTACTGATGCAATACTAGATACGGCGAGTGGGAAATTACAAATCCATGGGCAAGTTACTACGGTTGTTGTCTGCTTCTTTTAATATTCAATGTTGCAACATTCTGTCTTTTTCTTCTTTGTCAGCTTTAAAACCAGGGCACTTAACACAAAGAACCTGTGCAAGATGGAAAGTGGAATATTTTTCCGCTTTGTTTAAACCCCTCCTTTCCACAGTTACAAAGCAGTAATAGATTTACTTAAAAGCCTCACATTGCACTTGATTAATCCCCTCACTTGTCTCACGTGAATTAGCTTTTCCACGTTTCAGCCTTGTGCACTGAGATGGTACCATGCCGACGCTGTCGCCCCCTGATGTGGAACTTACTAATCATGTCATGAAAAAAAGATGAAAGTTGTATTAATGTGAGGACACGTGCTGTAGAATACCTCCGTTACACGTGTTTGTCTGCTTTTCCGCACAATAGGAGGTGGGAAATAATCAGCTGCCCACACCCTTCCTCTTTCACCTCACTCCCCCCACTTCAGCCTCCTCCCCAATTTATAGAATCCGCTTTATCCAACTGGCTGTCGTCCCCTGAGACTTGATGGCCACTTTTAGCTCTGCTCCATTAGCCAACTGAAAGCAAGAAAATAAGTCTTGATGGAAGACTGGCTGCTTGAGTTTACAGTAACAGTGCTTTGTCTAAGTAAAGCGATTAAATTTCAAGTCTCAAAGATGCAAGACTAATCATTTTTCTGAGCTCTTAAGAAAATAAATGTATTGGATTTTATAACAGAATAACTCCAGGAGCACTTATTGTTTCTAAACCATTAAAGCATATCATGCAAAGACATCATCATAGTTTCTCTTATACATCTTTGTGCTCCATGAATGAGAGTGCATGCTCCCATGGCTGCCTGTTGTTAATTGTTAATGAGGATTGATGTCTGGAAACGGTGACCTCGTCTAAGGTTTCCTAGTGGAATCCATGGTTATTGATCTTTTCAGCTTTATGCTCTGTTGGACACACAATTCATTTACGCTCCCTCGACCACCTCATCGGCAGCACTTCGGATGATTGATGGTTGGTTAGAGACAAGCTTTTTGTGAGAGGGTCCGATTTAGGTGTTCAGCTAAAATCCTACATGTAAAATGTTACTTCATACTACATGAGAATGTAACTAATTCATCCTTTCTCTTTATATTGCTTCCAAGAAGTCTATTGTTTTTGAGATCTTCTAAATTTGACATGAGTAACATATATTCAGGATTTATGGAAGTTTTATTTTAAGTTTTACTTTTTACCCCCTTTGACTGCTGTTTTCTTTCTCACTTTCACACAATCTATACCCCATTTCCACTAGCGCCAATACGGTACAGAATGGAATGGGCCAGCACGGTCTGGAACGGGTAGGTTGTGTTTCTATCACCATCTCAAAAGAACTGTAGTGGGCGAGGATGTGGACGGGCTTAGCTTAACAAAAGCTCCAGCAAATGCAGTCACAACAAAAGCTAAGCAAAATGCATCTCTCTTCTGTTGGTGAAGATTTAATTTTTAGAAAACAGAGATTTTTTTTAAGCGATGTACTACTTAGACTTCCATAGCTCAGAGAGATGTCAATCTAGCAATCTTGTTTTACAAGCATACTTTGCAGCTTGTTTTTAGTTGGACATTAAATTCAAGTCAGCTCCAGGGCAGGATGATTGCAATAAAAGCAGGTTTTTGAAAATATTTTTTATCACTTGTAATTTCTACTTACGAAAAAAAAAATCCGGCAGAAAAAAATTGATTAAAATCTCAACTCAGATTTGGTATTAAAAAGAAAATCAGAGATTAAATTTTTAAGCCATATGGACCAGCCCTACCTCCTAGTGTTCATCCTCTATTCTGAACCTTTAATCCTGTAAAATAAGAGGGGTTTGGTTTGTTTAATAACGTTAGTCAGGGGAATCATATTTTGACACAAAAATAAATAGAAGAAATACTGCATTGGAAAATCTCAAATTAAAAGAACTGTTCTGCCATTAAAACTGTGTTTTTGGTTTAATTTATTGAAATACAAAACCTAAAACAAACCTAAAACAATTTAAAATAAAATATAAATAATATATATTTTTTTAAATCTAGAAAAAGTATTCTCTGAAAACAGGAAGAATATCTGTGAACGTATTGTGAAAAAGACTTCACCAGTAGCGGGACACAAACCCAGACCCACCAACACTAACCACTCAGCCAACATGACAACATGGTGAAATGAATGGATTCAATAGTGTATATATAGACAAGATCCCCACGTTGTTTAAGAGTTATATAATTCGCTAATCACACTGATTTCTATTTAATTTTAGGCTGCTTGCAGTTAACTGCAGAGCGCTGCTTATTTAAAACTTTAAACTATAGCTTACTCTGAAACAAACAAACAACTCCAGACCAATCAGCAGCTACCGCTGCTGTGTAGGAGTGAGAGGGATATCATGTTACGGGACCAATCAGTCCATAGGTGGGCGTTTCGGGTTGCTTCGGGACGCTTGGAACCAAGGCAGAGGTAGGCCGAAAAAAGGGGTCGGTTCGGAACTGACGCAGGTAATGGAAACACGGCAAAGCGGCCCGTTCCATACCGTACTGGCTAGTGGAAATGGGGCATTACTGACCATTTGGAAGTTGGATCTCTTTGTTCTTTGTTTCTAGAATGGTATTATACAAATTACAGAACAATGCAAAAGTAAAAAGTCTTTTCCACATCTAGACCCAGTCTGTATATCAGTACTAAACCCATTAGCAATGTCATCTACACTCAATACCAATGCAGAGAAAATGTCTAAATCCCATAAACTAAATCAACTTTTATGAAATCATTCACCAATTAAGCTTCTCTTCTTGCTGCTTTGATATCTTACTTACCCACATTTTTTACTTAAAAAGTTTTTTCCTGTCATTATGTCTGATTAAATACAAATTATGAACTCATCACTTCTTTCAGGTGTCTCCCACCAGGCTTTAAAAACAACAGTTATCAAACCTCTACTAAAGAAAAAAAACCTGGACTACAGTCTTGAGAGTTAAAATGAAGGCAACTGGACTTTTTCTTCCTGTCTTGAAAAGTCCATTTGCCTTTATTTTAACTCTCAAGACTACCATGTTCTGGATGATTGAGAATCTACATCAACCTGGACAGCACATTAATGCAGAACTAAAGGCCAATCTCCAATCTACCATTCATCAGCAAGATTATTGAAAAAGATGTTTCAACAGTTAAATAGCTTCCTAACAATGACCGACTACTTTGATATTTTTCAGTTCGGTTTCTATGCTCACCACAGCACCAATACTGCCCTCATCAAAAGTTTGAATGACATCCATATAAATATGTACTATGGTAGAAACACAGTGCTGGTTCTGTTGGGCAGCACTTTACACTGTTGATCATTACATACTACAGAAACTATTGGAGATCTGGGTCGGTCTCTCTGGTTCAGTACTTGGCTAGTTTGAGTCATACCCAAAGAACAGGAAACTCTTCTAGTGATTTTCTTTTATTGTCAGAACACACCAAATTCATTTGGGGTCCACCAGGGCTCCATCCCGGGGCCCCTCCTATCTACATGTTCCCACTAGCCCAAATTATAACAATCAATAAGAATAGTTACCATAACTATGCAGATGAAACTCAGTTTTACGTTACAGTGTCACCAGATGACTCTGAACCCATCCAAAACCTAAATTAATGTGTAGAGCAAATCAATGCATCGATGTCCCGTAATTGTATCCAACTAAATAAAAAAACTGAAGTTATTATTTTTTGACCTAAAAAGGGACGATCAAGAATCAAAACACAGCTTAAGTTAATACATATGAAGAACATTTCTAGGATTAATGGACTGATGTTGCAACAGGACCTCAAAAAAGATAATCAATGCGTTAATCTTTAGACGAACAAAATTATTTTAACATCTATTCTCTGGGCTACAGGGAGCCAGAATAAGGACTGTAAAATTGGGGTGATGTCCTCCCATTATCTGGTTCTAGTGAAGAGGCAAGCAGCAGAAGCAACATTCGACTAAAGATAAATATATAAACAATCTAGATCTTTCTGGGAAATTAGTCATGTAATCTTGGAAATGTTCTTCAGGTGATATAATGCTGAGTTTGTAGTTTTCATTCTGTGTCTGTGGAGGATTAGGTCTGAGTCCATCACTACACCCAAATTTCAATCCTGTTCAGTGGTCTCTAGCTGAGATAGAATGTCGACTTTGCGCTCATTGAAGTAATATTCTGCTAATCTCAGTCTTTTGTGGATTAACAATATAAAGTACTTATATTTACTCTTTAGATTAGGAAGTAGACATAAAAGATTTCTTCAAGTTCTGAAATGGAACAAAGACGTTAAAGGTTTTAGGCCTGTTTTTTTTTTTTGCCAAGTTCACTACTTCCAGTTTAGAAAGGAACAATTTGAATATCATCAGCCTTTTTAATTTTTTTAAAATAAAAATATCATTTAAAATAATTTCAAAAAGAAGAATGTCCTTAAACTGTACAGACTATAGCTTTCATCTACTGTATAACAGTCCTTCAGACACAAACTGTTCTATAATTATACTTCCACGCAGTAAGGAAATGACAGATCAACTTAGCAATCAGCTTCAGATTCCTGTTTTTATTGGGCTCTTGACAAAAAAGTCTGCAGTGGTGAGGATTTGGTTGTCCAGTTGAAATTTGCATTTCATTGTAAAGAAAAAGATTAACATAAAACCTAAAAAAGATAAGAATGAGTGCAGAAAAAGGTATTAAAGCAGGATTTGGTTTGTCTGTTTCAAATAGGATAGGACAAGAATGCAAAAGCATCAAAATGGTTTGATTGAGATTGCAAAAATTTCACTAGTTTTTTTCTGGTGGGTCCGAATGATCACCCATGCAACTCACCTGCATCTGCTCCTATATTTTCCTTGATGAAAATGTCTCACGCGACTTGAGTTGGAGACCTTTTCAAGCTAAATTTTCTTTAGATTTCATGAAGAAGAACCTTGGTGGTTTGGATATTTGCTGTGAAAATGTGGGGATGGAAAAGATCGGAAGGTAGAATTTATTGTTTAAAATTTCATTCAAAACCCCAGTTTTGAAAAACCGTATGCATCTTTGAAGTTTATTACATTGATTATTGTGTTTCAGGGAGCCCATGTCTGGCTGAGACACAAGGAGCAGCTCCTTCCCTCCACTGTCAGCTCTTTTGATGACTTGTCCCTGGTTCTCACCACCAACTATGGAAAGGTAAGATTCTCCCTCATTTTTTGCTGCTCAGTGACCTGGTTCACTTGAAATCTGACTTGCAAGAAGTTCTTTTAAGTCGTCCGTAAAATAAACAATTAAAATGCTCCTTAATAGCCAAGCAGCAGCTTTAACGCATTGTGTGCATGAAGCATTTCCGCTGGGTTTTGTTATAATGTGAGAGGGAAATCGCCCATTGTGCATGTATGGTTAGCAAGCTGATTGTTTTACCATATGAGTTTCATTTGATGGCTCTGCAGTGCGATCAACACCTTTTGTAAGTAAGTAAGTAAGAATGACAGGAATGAAGTCCCAATGACAAGTCATTGAGCTGAGCTTATCTGTTTGGCAGTGTGCAGTAGTCTTTGTGTCTGGAGGAAATCCTGTTTGAGACGCAGAGACATAGAGAGAGGTCTGTGTGTCAGACATTGTGAATCAGAAGCTTTAAATTATAATCTTGCAGAGTTCCTTGTTACAGAGTGAATTCAGACTCAGGAAAAATGTTGAGATGGTTTAGACCTATAGCATCTATTGTATGGCCATCATCCTACTAATGATCCAAGGCCCAGTATTACTACTTTTTTTACTTTTTCTAAAGAAATTGACAAAAATAATTTAAAAGTCTGTTTAGTAAGTTTGAAGCATTGAAAAGCAACACAGGAAAATAAAATGGCAGGTATGAATCTATTTCCAATAATGTGTTCAGTTCAGTCCATTTTATGTTATTTAAAGAGTGTCGGTTCCCAACAAAGGTCTGGAAGATGCTTCCACAAAAAAATTAATAAAATAAAACCAAATCAGTAAAATTTGTTTTTTTCTTGACAAATATACAAAAAAAATATTATCGCCTTTTTCAATTTCAGTGTACCTAAAGCTAAAAAAGGAAAACATGAGGGCAAACTCACCTTAAAAACACATGGCAAGTATGAAGAGTTGGTTGAATAGAGCTGAGCAAAAAGAGAGGAAAACTTTTTCATGTAATGTCATGTTATATTTAATAGGTTTATTTATAAACATTCCCTGTGATTACCAATGTATGGTTATGCTTCCCTGATTTAGAGGGCTGTGGCTCCAATGGCTTTTTTTGTCCCAAAAGTGTGTTAAAAAACTTTATTTGCTTTGAAAAATTAGGGTTAACTGATTGTGATTTGTCAATGTTTTATGCTTCCAATCCTTTTTTGTTTCCTGGCTTTAATGTATATATATATATATATATATATATATATATATATATATATATATATATTTATATATATATATATATATATATATATATATACACAAGGATATCTTGACTATTACCACTCAATTTGGTTTGATATTTAAGCATCTAATGCCCACCCTCTGGTGTTTTGAGACCCAAAATGGGGTCCTGACCCTAACTTTGAGAGGCACTGCTGTAAACAATGCTGATGGGTTTTGTTTGCGTAGCAAACAGATTTACAGAAAAGATACGCCGCACAGTAATGTTTCTCCATGACCATAATATGCAGCCTGTCACTGACCCAGACGGTTGTCTTACACGCTATTAAACATTAACCTTCATGCCATGCCAAGAAATTGTGATGTGTTGAGCTTCAACAACTTCCTCCCCATTGTCATCCCATACTGACATGATGTTCGATTATCCACATTTTTACCCAATTTGTTGAGTGCATTACCATTACTTTAGAGGACACAGCAACAACAGAATCTTGCTTTAGTAACCATGTGGGGGTATTTTTTATTCAGTCCAAGTTGTTTGTCTTAAGAACCTTGGCAAAAAATGTGGACACTGAACTTCCTGAATAACGCATTCCAGTCTGCTAAGTGAAACACAAACAAAGTTGTTAATGATTCTTAAACCGTCAACAAGCCTGTGGATGATATCCCAATGGTTGGGCTAATCTTGGATAACAATAGATCAATCCTATAAAGGGGGAGGTTTGGTACCTGGCCCGGAAACAGGAACAGGAAGTAGACTCTGAATAAGATCACAGAGGGTGGATCTCAGGAAACATAAATGCTGAACATATACTCCCAAGTATTTCTGTCTATCACTGCCTCCATTTTGATGGAAAATATCTTACTGAAAACCCAATTCTCATACTAATAATATCTCTCCCAAAGTCCTTGAACAAATAACCTGTATTTTAAAAATCCTATAATAAATCTAAAGCAGCTGCTCTCCTTCAGATATGGTAGTTTTTTTTAAGTCAGAATGCAAAATGAGACAGACATTTTCAAGTTGTGTCAAAAAAGTAGTACATTTGGAATACATGTCAAATTGTAGTTACTTTTAAAACACTGCAAAGCAGTATTTCCTTTTTAGTATTATTATTCAGGTACATTATCTTGCAAAATATTCAACTATGTAAATAAGACATAAAATGTGTGTCTTTATTCGGGCTACACCTGCCTGTACAATAGTCCAATATAAAAATTAGAAGTCACTAAATGCATCTGCAGCTTCTTATTTCATCTATTGTATCTCCCAGTATCATATGATGAAACTGGGCTCTACAGTTAACATCCAAAACATAGTCCCTAAGAACGGTGGAAGTATTGCCCAAGCAATGTCTTTAAATTACTCCTGGATGACCTGAGCTTGCTTCAAGTTATTTATGTAAAGAAAGGCAGTTTTTATTTCATTTTGGACCAAACCTGCCATTTTCTGGCATTTACACTGGTCGTATTTGAACAAAATCTTCCCAAAGCTTTTCACTTACACACTTCCAAATATCTGATAATAGTCTTAAGACTTTGTTGATCCAAAGTTATCAAAGCAATTTTGCTGTGTCAAAAAAGGTGGCCGTGGCTAAACCTCTAATTAAGGCTTCTTGCTATAAAAAGTAGAAGGTGTATTAACTTTAACAAGGTCATAGTTGGACCAAACCTTCTGTGTGTCATCACATGCCATCATTCAACACATTCATAGGTTCATATGCTCATGTCACCTAAGCCCCGCCACCTGTGAACAGTAAGTGTACTGTTTTGCTTGTAAAGCTCCATATTTTACGCCAATGACCTAATCAACATAAAGCTTTACACAGTGACTTTGCACAAGTTACTGTAAGTCTGTATCCAGTACAAAGAGGTACAAAAGAGGGTGGGGCTGTGGCAGCATGGTGAAATCCGGCATAACACCATGGCTGTTTGACTCTAATTTTCAAAAAAATTGTTTGATCTGAACCCGATAACATAGGTTGAATATTAGTCCAATCCTTAAAATATATTTATGAAAATTTTAGTTCAACGTGGCCTAACACCCCCACAGCGCCCCCTAGAATCCTTCAAACATCCAGCCCCAAGGCATATTTATCAGAAGATTATGAAACTCAGCATACTAATGAAGTGTTTCAGTATCTACAAAAAATTCTGTAGGACCCATAGTCCAAACCCCAAAAGTAATGGGTCTTTATGGATATGACTGCTTGGAAATATGTATGGCTCTAATTTCTATATACATCATCTGACCTGCACCAAATTCAACAACATGGATATTACTCCAATCCCTGAAAGATACAGACGTGGACAAAATTGTTGGTACCCTTCATTAAATCAAAGAAAAACTCATAATGGTCACAGAAATAACTTTAATCTGACAAAAGTAATAATAAATAAAAATTATATAAATATTGACCAATGAAAGTCAGACATTGCTTTTCATCCATGTTCCAACGGAATTATTTAAAAAATAAATGCATGAAACAGGCCTGGACAAAAATGATGGTACCCACAACTTAATATTTGGTTGCACAACCTTTTGAGGCAATCACTGCAATCAAATGATTCCTGTAACTGTCAATGAGACTTCTGCACCTCTCAGCAGGTATTTTGGCCCACTCCTCATGAGCAAACTGTTCTAGTTGTTTCCGGTTTGAAGGGCGCCTTTTCCAGACAGCACGTTTCAGCTCCTTCCAAAGATGCTCAATAGGATTGAGATCAGGGCTCATAGAAGGCCAGTGTTTTCCTCTTAGCCCTTCTTGGGTGTTTTTAGCTGTGTGTTTTGGGTCATTTTCCTGTTGTAAGACCCGTGACCTGCGACTGAGACCATGCTTTCTGACACTGGCCAGCACATTTCTCTCTAGAATCCCCTGATAGTCTTGAGATTTCATTGTACCCTGCACAGATTCAAGACACCCTGTGTCAGATGCAGCAAATCAGCCCCAGAACATAACCGAGCCTCCCCCATGTTTCACAGTAGGGACCGTGTTCTTTTCTAGATATGCTTCATTTTTCCGTCTGTGAACATAGAGCTGATGTGCCTTGGCAAAAAGTTAAATTTTTGTCTCATCTGTCCACAGGACATTCTCCCAGAAGCTTTGTGGCTCGTCAGCATGTAGTTTGGCATACTCCAGTCTGTTTTTTTTAATGATTTGTCCTCTGGCTCAAACAGCGAAGGATGTTCCGATCTGACACTGATGTTCCTTGAGCATAAAGTTCAGCTTGGATCTATTTTGAAGTCTTTCTAGACTCTTTTGTTACCATTTGGATTATCCGTCTCTTTGATCTGTCATCAATTTTCCTCCTGCAGCCACGTCCAGGGAGGTTGGCTACAGTCCCATGGATCGTACATTACTGAATGACATGTGCAGCTGTAGTCACAGAAACATCTAGCTGCTTGGAGATGGTCTTATAGCCTTTACAGTTAACATGCTTGTCTATGATTTTCTTTCTCATCTCCTGAGACAACTCTTTCCTTTGCTTCCTCTGGTTTATATTGAGTGTGGTACACACCACGTCACCAAACAACACAGTGACTACCTGGAGTCCTATATATAGGCCCACTGAGTGATTACAGGATTGTAGACACCTAGGATGCTGATTAGTGGACATACCTTGGATTAACATGTCCCTTTGGTCACATTATTTTCATTCTTTTCTAGGGGTACCATCATTTTTGTCCAGGCCTGTTTCATGCATTTATTTTTTAAATAATTCTGTTGAAGCATGGATGAAAAGCAATGTCTGACTTTCATTGGTCAACATTTATATAATTTTTATTTATTATTACTTTTGTCAGATTAAAGTTATTTCTGTGACCACTATGAGTTTTTCTTTTATTTAATGAAGGGTACCAACAATGTTGTCCACGTCTGTATGTATACAGATATTTTGTGGGAGTGGTCTAATACCCGCACAGCTCCACCTGTAATGCCTAGAGGTATTACAGCGCTTTTAACTAGGTGTTAAAAGCATTGCTTGATTGTAGGATTTGGTAAAAAGTCATATTTCATGAAGACCTATTAAAGTATATTGAATCATGGGTCCACACACCACAGGAAGTCAGCCTTTTTGTTTGAAAGCGGCCATTTTGTGCCTTTTGAACACTTTTTTAAATACAGATTTTATTAGCAAAGTCAGTGGAAGTTTAGTTCCCATAGTCCCATAGGGGCAGCATAGGCCAGAGCAGCACTAAGCTGCGAGGGCTGTTCGATGCTGCTAGAAGCTTTAATTTAATTTGCAGCCACTTACCTCCAGCCCAGATCCAAAGTGAAACAGTGAGAATGCGTCTGGGTAACTTTAGGTAAATGTAGGCTCTTCCTGAGCTTTGAGGTGTGTTCTTTAGTTGACAGTCCCGGTTCCGTTTCTTTATATCGGAGTGATGGAGGCTGCCTGACTCAGAGCAGAGGGGCCGACTGAGGGTGCATATTTTCTTTACTCAGTCTGTAGAAAACCAATCTCTTTATGGAGCCCTACAGCAGCCTAAAAAACTGAAATTCTGAAGTTTTCTCTGCAACCACACCACTTTTGTGTAGAGGGGCGAGGGGGATCTGGAACATATCCTGCAAGAAAGATAGGGATAATAAATAAATAAAAATGGTTGGTATCAAAATCAGAACTATATTTCCTTCACAGAAAGGTCTATTTTGAAAAAGTATTCCTGGTCATAATTTCATAGTTGAAGGCCCAGTTCTGAGCCCCCCCATCTACCATGGGCTTGGGGCAAATGTCGGCAATCACGCTTGTAAAAGGACGGGTAGTGTTTTGTTAAACAGTTGCACGGTGTACACACAGGGAGCTCACTTACCTTCATCAGCTGCCATAAGAAAAGTTAACATGCATATAGTAATCTAGTGTTCTCATCATCAACTGTACCCTACTTACCTCCAGCCTCACTCGGCAGTTGACGACGTGAAGGGAGAAAAATGTCAAGGATCAGCCTTGCATGTGACTGATGGCAGCCAGATAATTTTATTTATCACATTTACTATTAATAGTTAAATGTTACTGTTGAGGGGCACAGGCAGGCCCTGATATGAACACACTCTCCAAAAAAACAAAAACTCAAAAAAGAGCACTTGGGGCATCACAGAGTAAAGGGGGAGATGCCTAAGCCCCCAGCGAACTCCCGAACCCCCACACTACCCATTGCAGGTTCATGGTTCCACCAGTAAGGCCTAGTTTATACTTTTCTGTCTATGTCGAAATGGATAGACGCAACGGCAATATCCGTTGATGCAAGGTCCCTCTGTGACCTACACAAAGACCCACGGAGTAGAGCCCAATTTTCTCACTACCCATCGAACGAAACGGAGAGTGAATGCCTTTGGTTGGTCAGCTCAACAACATCCAGAGATCATTACACCAGAGGGGTGCTCTATAGTTTATGTAATTAGTAGTGCATTTGTGCACTAGATGCTCTATATTACAAGGACAGTTTATCTAATATGGTCTTTGAACTCAAGGATGTTGAGAACAACAAAACAGACTGCTGTGTTTGTATACAATCAGCTGCACTTTTAGTGAAAAAAATTCTAGCTTAATCAAAACTTATTTTCTGTCGCCGTTTGCTCCTAAATGGGGAATGTATTTTACAAGCTGAAGAAAATTAACTCTAGTTGACCAGAAATTTCACGACAATGGTAGGCAGACCCACCAGAAATGGTCAGCACCCCCTGCTCTCCTCATGGGAAATTGCTTTACAACAGTGAAGAGAAGTATAAAAGGTAAACGACTCTGTCAATACTTCTGCGTCTAGGAGCAAACTAAGCTTAAGAGTGGATTGCGTACTGAACTCTCTTCCTGTAAGATGAATTGTGTACATTAGTTGCTGAGGATATCTGAACAAGTATGTACTATTTTTTCCCTTGAGGCAAATCATTGACCCCAAAGCTTTCAAATTATTACTCAACAAATTATCATCACTATGCTGGTAAACATTTAAGCACACACACTCTAAGGCTTGTTAGTCATGTACTGTAAATAAGTTATTGCATAGTGGATGTGGTAATGAGTTACATTCTGAGCCCAGGGTATCCAATCAGGTTGAATGTAAAAGATTTGTGAGCCAGAGCAAGCTCATTTATCCATGCAGCCTTCTGGGATATTTTATGATGTCTCTTTGGTCAGTGGGAGGAATAACTGGAGTGTGAGTGGACACCAGATGAGGCAATCTAATTCCCTCTCAGTAGAAAAGAATTTCAAAACGCTCATTGAGAACCTTTATATTCTAACAGTGGGTAAAACTGATGTTTTTAGTGACAGGAAGTGGGAGGAAACTTTTGATTCTGACCTGATCCTGGAATGCCTCGTATGGTTGCAACATCTGAGCAGAGCATTCCAGTTATCAGGCCAAACATATGGGCTTCTCTGCTGCTTCCAAGTACAGATATGCTGTAGCGAAAATGAGGGGAATGTAAGCTTGAGAAACAGCCCGTCTGCATTTTCAGTATCCTCCAATGACCTCATGTTCCTGATGGGGCCATTATCAGAGATTTATCAGCACTTTGTGAACCAAACCGTTACAAAGAATCAATTTTACCTGTAAAGTCCTAACATCAAGTAGTGTATGTCTAGATGTTCACGATGAACTTCTTTTTACCATGTCAGAGATGTGTTTTCTAAATGTTCATTCGGAAGGGTAGGCTGGTGGTATACCATCATCCAATGCTTAAGTAGAACCACCATCCGAATACTAAATTAGATTTCAGATTTTCACCCATCAGAGCTGCTGACTTAAGAAACAGACCTAACCGCATTGACAGCCGTCATGCATGTCTGGTGTGGCCAGATGGCTCTTGTGACTCTTACCCCAGCTGGATTAACAGTGCGTGTATTATTTCCAAAGCAATGTGCATAAAGAAAGAAGAAAGAAGCAAATCTGTCGCTGAAACTAAATAGTTGTTGTTGCTGATGTTTTTCTCACCTTTTTATAGGCTTTTTTTCCTATATGTAATGTTGTTTAATTACACCTAAATAAAATAAAATTATCGATTGCTTTTTTCATGTGTAAAAAGCAGTATATAGTTTTCAACAATTTGAATTATTTTTGTATTAATTAGTGATGTTAGGATGTTTTCCTCAACATTTGTGCAAAATACAAATATAATCCATGGTAAGTATTCCACATTTTCACTTTTTTTCCCGTAGTTCTTTAACATAATGGATCATTTATGGCGCCCTAACTTAATCATTCTATTGTGTCTAGTCATGACTAAAGCTACAGAAATAACTTATTTATTGCATCTGTGTCTTTGCAGATTTTTTTGGTAGAACTGAAAGAAAAAGTTTTATATCGATGTTTTAATTCTTCTGTTTGCCTCTTTTTTTTGCATTATTTTATTTTATATATTTTTTACTGTCAATATTCCATACATATACACCCCAACCACCCTTTAATTTTCCACCGGGGTCTGGGTGAGATCTACTTTGCAACAGATGGATTCACTGTAAAACAGAGGGGAGTCAGAAAAACGTAAAAAATCTAAAAAGAAGACAAACAAAGAAAGACCGTCTGTGTGCCTGTGTGACCCAGAGCCCGTTAGTGTTTGTGTCTGTCCACTTGTCCCTCCTAAAGAGCTTAATTTATAGGAAACATGTCTGAGAGGCAGAGTCTGACTCCACCTACAGTATATTTGAATATTAAGTGGGGCTGGGTGAACAAAGCGGAGCAGCAGCAGGGTGGGGTTGCAGAGAAGAGGGAACAAAAGGAGAAAACACAAAAATCTCTATAAAAAAAGTTTAAATGCACTTTCTACATTAAAATGTTTGTCTTTAAGCTCAGCTGGAAATTTTTGGCACAATTTATCACATTTTAACATTTTGTAGTTACGTATAGTGTTACATCTTGAAATGTTTTGCTTTATTGTAGTTTATCAAAAAGGACAAACTATATGAAAAATCACTTTAATAATCAAATGTATGCTGTTTTTTCTTACTGTCTTAAACTAAGAAACATTGGTGCAATTTTATGTTGGGTATTACATTTAATTGTCAGACATTCACAACTAATCTTGTGCTGAACATGGTGTGGGTCTACACATAGATCTGGCTTTTGCCAGGTTAATTCACATCTTGATCACTGATAATCTATTTTACCAGCTGGATGGTCTCTAACTGCCTTTGATGCACACCAGATGTATATTTTTTAGTGGTTGAAAAGCTTAAGTTAACAGAATCCTATAACTAAGCCCCCCCCAAACATACAGTACATAGGATAGACACTACAGGTAAAAGAATGGATGGATTTAATGACTGAAATAATAACCAAATCAATAAACTGATTCTTGAATAATGAAATCACAACACCATCTGTGCCGCCACATTCTCTGCAGTGTAGGTTTCCAGTTTCTCCAATGCCAGCATTGTTTGGAAACAATTGAATAGTGCAGTAAATGGCCTGAAACTGTCTCTGGCTGACAGTACATCAAACTGAATCTCTAGCCTCCATGAAGTCACGTCTACCTCGTGCCACACAGGATTCTTAAAGAGCTTCTTTTTGTTTTTTGTAGTTGAGTTTGGGTAACTTGAGTGTTTTCTTTACAGGGGATGTTTTGTAAATTGCTGGTAGCTTTTAGTTAAAACTAGAACTAGTTGTTCTTGTTCTAACTGAACAAGCTTTTAGAAAATCACAGTTGAATAAGTACCCGTTGAATAAGATGAATATTCTCATTGAACTTTATTGCGATAAGTAATAATTAATAACAATATACAGTGACAGAGCTCAAGGACCCATCTCTCTAGAATGTTACCCACAGTGTCACTCAGACCCTTCTGAGGTAAAAAAAGAGAAAAATGAAACCCTTTTGATGTTGAAGTTTCCAGCTCATCTTTCCACGAATGTTCCTGATGTTTTGGACAAGAAATGGTCCCTGAGGGTCACACTGTGAAAACAGGAAGGTTTTTTTAGGGGGTTGTATTGTGGTTTAGAGGACTTTTTAGACACAATGTGGACTGTCTCTTATAGAAGCTGATTATAAAATGTCCTCCTTGAATTACAAACCGTAGGCTAACTCCTTACTCCTACAAAGGTATTTGCACTCTTACTTTTTTTTTTTTTATTTTGTGATATGTGAAACACAGCTTTGAGTGCATTTTATTAGGATTTTATGTGATAGATTAACACAGGGAAAAGACATATGTTAAAAAGTTATTACTTATAATCTCAAAAGTGTGGTGTGTAGTTGTATTTAGCCTCCTGGAATCCATACTTTCTTCTTTTGACGTATGTCTCTATTGCACATCTTTCTGTCAACCTTTTATGTTTTTTTTAATGTTTTTTTTTTTTTTACAGAATAGACATACCGATTCTCAGTTGGACTGAATTTAGGACTTTAATTAGGCCATTCCAACAAAAATGCTTTGATATATACCACTGTATTGCTCTGGCTGTTTGTAAAGTGTCATTTCCCTCCTCAAACCTTAACCTCTCTCCCAGTCTGTAGTCGTCCAGCTTCTAACATGATGTGTTTGAGGATTGCTCTGTATTTAGCTCCATCTGCTCATCAACTCTGACCAGTCTCTCTATCCTTAATAGAAAAGCATCCCTATATCATGATGCTGCCACCACAATACCTTAGAGTATCATGAAATACAAAACATCTAATCCAACTCATCCTACCAGAACAACTTTATCCCCGACTAATACTTGTACTTTCCTTAGATTTTCCCCTTTAAAGTGTGCATGTCATCAATTCCCCTAGGTTATCCATGGACACCTAGGTTGCTTCCCTGAATCTTGGTTTCCTTGTTCCAGGCTGTTAGATTTGGTGAATGAAAAAAAAAATGAATGAACAATTGTTGGGTGATTTGGGTTTGCACAATTTTCAGAAGATGGACTAAAAAGAGCTATGTTAGATGCTCAAATATTGGGATATTTTATATAACCTAACCTTTCAATACATTACTCCAGAGCTTCAGGTCTGACTTCTTGGGCTATTTGGTCTTCATGGATGCTGCCTGTTCCATAAAGTTCTCTATCAAATCTCTGAGGCCTTCACAGAACAGCTGAATTAAATCTCTATAGTAAGGTGTAATTACTTACACATACATGGCACACTTTTCAGATTATCCTATTAAAATAGAAATCAAAACTCTGTGTAATATTCCTACTACATCACAATTAAACACTGTTTGTCCTGGACCATTGCATAATATCCTATTATAAACTATGGTTTCTGGTTTTATTGAGGGGAAAAAAATATGAACAGGTTTAACAGGTGTGAATACTTATACAAGTGGCTGTGCCTCCTTTATGTGTCCCCTGAAAGAGAGAGGAACAGAAAATATCTTTGAATGAATCATGGATGTCAATGTATTAAAGTTCACGTGTTTGGTCATTTTAGGCTATTTTTCTCTTCCCGTCAACCAGTGTTATGAAGAGAAAAATGTATAATATAAGCAAAGTTGGTGTGAGATGGACTGAAGAGCAATATGCAGTAGGCTACTTATCAGAGTCTCTGCTACTTATCTCTGAAACTTGAGTTAAAACAGAGAGTGTAATCTTGCCTGTGAGTGCTTTCTGATCTCTGTTAGACTGAATCATATTTACTGCTGGTGACCCTAATGTCGCTTTACACTTGGGTTTTAGTAATCTAAAGAATGCTGACAGACAGTGGAAATACCATAAATTCTATGTGGTTTGTTCAATCCTGACTCACGTTAAGAAGAGGGGAATTAATAACTTAGTTCCATTGCTATCCCCCCCCCATAAATGGATAGAAAAGCAAAACAAACAAAAAATATACAAACAGAACAGGACACAGAACAGAAACACACGAAAAAATTTTACAGAAGAAAAAAATATTTACATCATGTACAATAGCTACAACAACAGAGTACTGTACAGTTATTACGGTTATGTACAGAAAAAGTAAACTCAGGTTATAGTGTTGTAGACCAGGATACTGAAAAATGTTTAAATAATAGAATATTTAGTTACGTTTAATTAATTCAGAAAAGTACAGATTGTGCATTGTACTGTGCAATTAAACAAAGCAACATAGTATAATGATTAAATACCCAATAAAAGCAAAAAACTTTATTTTTTACTTTTTTTTTATTTTGAAGTAACAATCGACAGATTTAGATAAATGGTTACATGTATGAGCAAATAACACTCATGTGGATTTACGCAGTTCAAGAAGGTCATACAAATTTTTTTTATTTTTTTTTTTATTGCTCAGCCATCCCAAGTGAATAATGCTTCCTGAATCCAGTTAGTGAGAGGACATCAACAAGTGTGTTAATCATAAATCCTCTGCTTTTCTCTCCAAGTTACTTGACCCTTCACCAATTCCTACCTCAATTACCTCAGTGTTCTTATTAGTATGGTTAATTACATTAACAAATTCTTGGTTAAAAGACAATAACTTTATCTCCAGATTTGACTGTAGATACTCAAATATCACAATTTAATCTATTGACATATTATTTATGAAAATCTCTGCTTTGAGGTCTTATAGTTTTGAACAAGTTGATTTTTATCAAATATGACAGATTAGGACTCCCGATCAAATTAAAATACGTCTCAGTGCCTTCCTACCTGTAGTTGTTGTTTACTGGTGTTACATACCCAAATTTAGTGACAGTAAACTGTCATATATAAATTATATAAAATACCTTTAAATGATCAAAGCAGGTAAATAAAATAAAACAAAAACGCCACAGTGGCAGACACATTTTGAGATACATATAGTTTGTGAGAAACATTCCATGTGAACTTTTTGTATAAGTGAGGTTGGGTAAAAAAAGACGAAAACTACGTAATGACAAAGTAATAAAATTACCACTACTACTATTATTAAGTTAATACTACTTGCCAGCTGTGTTTTTTTAGGTTTAATTGAAAGGATCATTCTTCATAATCAAACTTCAACATCTTTTTTCTGATATGTTGTATATGCAATCTATCTACTTAGTACATCTCAAGTCATGTAAGAATTTTGATTTTTATAGCAGTGCTTTGGTTTTATTTGTCGAATTAGGCTTGGTTTTGTAAAAAACAAGTTACATTAAAACATATTTTTTTACAACTGTTCTGTCACTGTTTACAAGCTGTAGTGAAAAGTTTCTTTTATTAGTCACTTGGGGGCCTCTGTGAATCTGGGAATTTTTTTCCAGGGTGTGGAGTTGGATCAGATTTTGAATGGATACAAGATCTCCCAGTTTATCCTGGATACATGAGATCACACCCAGCATACCAAATTTTTCCCCCTTATTTGAACTGTTTTCGGAAGAAAAACATAGTGCAACTCATGAGAGCTTTATTGTTCATACTTTGTTTTAGCTCACAATCACTGTCCAAAACATGTGAATAGCAAGTAATTTGTGTACTATTTCTCTTACGTTAGAGATTTTATTTTTTTACAAATTATTGCGCAAATTTATAGCTAACTAGCTTGTATCATAAAAATCTACATGAAATAGTAAAAAAAATTATATATTTGACAGTAGGAGATTCTTATGCTATAATAAACTTGAGTAAAAATCCCATGGTTTTAAATATTAAAATCTAAAATGTGCAATAATATAAAACAAAAAACTAAGAATATTTCATATTGATGTTTGAATAATATGACTTTCAGATTATTTCAGTTTAGAACATGACACATTTTAACAGTTTTGTATTGTTTTGATTCTAGACTGATATCTATTGATAAAAAAACAACTTCTAGGCCTAAATTTAATCATTTTCAAGTGTCTGCTTTTGAATTTCTGTTTAGGAACGGTTATAAAACAATGTAAAGGAATAGCTAAAATAATATTTTTTCTAGCTTTCCTGCCATGAGCATCCATTAATTATTGCTACTGAAAGCATCAGCATTGTCACTCAACTGTGTGAGAGAGCAGTCACACTAAAACAAGGTTTTACTATTATTTCAAGACAACAAAATCATTATTTCAAGCTATCTTTAGCATACTATGTTCAGCTTTGTACAGATGTTAAAAGTTAAAGGAATAAGATGAAACCTTTGTGCTCCATTCAACCTTCCCGTAATCTGATGAAAGTCTTGCTCTCTCTCACTGGCATCCCTCAATGCATCACAAAAAAATTGTTTATTTTTTAAGAAACATCTTAAACCTGAAAATAGCTACCTTTGAATGTTCTTCACTCAGTCACAACTTCCGCTCAAACATTTGCTTTTCTTATTGTCTCTAGACACTATAATGGTTACTATTTAGAAATGAGTTGAAATGAACAAGATTCAATTATTTTTTTATGAATTGCACTAAAAAGATACTGGCACAAAAGTTTCTTTTCATAAAATTTTTGAAAATAATGCACCATTTCGAGGGTTTTAGGTGATATCCCTGTTGAATTTGATGTGTTTTAAATTCCAATCTGGTGGTTTTAATCCTTAACATGAATCTAGCAACCCATTTTTTTAAAAATAAAATTGATGAATGTGTCCTTTATTCACCCGGCCCAGCACCAAACTACAGCAGGAATTTTTTAACCAATAGCGATTTTGAATACCAATTAAACGTATAAACAGAAGTCAATAGTAGATATTGATTTATATTATAAATGAGCTGCTCCATGTCTAGTGAATGCTTTTGATTTAGCAAAGCATGGCTTTCCGATGTCTGCATTGACTGTTCTTCAAGAGGCAGTGGCTAGGGATATTATTATATTTATAATATTTTAGGTCCATTTGTGGTCTCCTTGAATTGAATTCAAACAGAATTCCTCCATTACAGAATAATCGCTAAAGCCCAGACCTGTTCATCATGCCTTTAAAAAAATAAAAATCAGCCAACTGCTCTTCAGCAGCCAGTCTGTACTGACTCAGCAGTTTCCTGAAATGCCTTCCTCCTCAATTGTGAGACACTTTGATATGCCAGCAGGCCAGCAGTAATGCTCTGGGACGCCACAATCCCAGCCTGAAGTCCATCAGTATCGATCTGGACTCATTTTTCCGGCAAGTGGCCAACACAGTCATGGCCTGTCGGTCTTCTTATCTCATCCCTGAGACATTAGTGCTGTTAGCCACCAAGTCCACAAGGCTGTTTGTGGATGGCTGTTGGTTTATTAGGTTATCTCTGGATTTTTGCCATAATTCAGTGGCGACAGTCGTAGAAATCCCTCAGTTCTTCCTCTGTTGTGCATTAAAATGTTTATTTTGCTGCTCCGTCTTCTTTGATTTGTTAGATTCAAGTCACAGGGTGTAAGATTTGTTTAACAGAGAATCTCATAGGTCTATGTAAGGTGAATTATGACCACCGGTACAGACAAGCTTTATATGGTTGTACCGTTCAAGCTTGTGTGTCGGCCTGTCATTGATGCGGGCAGAATAATTTTGCTCTTGGACAGTAGATGCTTTATATTGCAAGGCCAGCTTATGTAATATGATTGTTTACATGCATTTTTTAAGTACTGCACTACTACACTTATAGTAAAAGTGTTTTAGCTCAAACTCGCTCTCTGTCAGCCATTGCTCCTTGAGTGGATGTTCATTAAGCTGAAGTAAATAGTCGTCAACCAGAGACGTCACTGGAATGGTAGGCAGACTCGCCAAAAAAGATCTGCAATCCCGACTGTCCTGGCAACATTAAACAGCTAACATTGGAACATTTATTAATCTGATCGCACAGAGGGGAAAACACTGCTGTTTTTTTCCACTTACAAAGCATGTAGTGGTCTGTAATTTGTGCCAAAGGTACTCTTCAACTGTGAGGGACAGAATCTAAAACATAATGCAAAGATTTTCTATTGGATCAGATCTGGAGACTGGTTAGGCCACTGAAGGACCTTGAGATGCTTCATACGGAGCCACCCTTTAGTTGACCTGACTGTGTGAGTTATCATGCTGGAAGAATCAGCCATGACCCATATATGCTCTTACAGCGGGAAGGAGATTGCTGGCCAAGATCTCACAATAAATGGCCAAATGGCCCCATCAATCCTCCCCTTAATGGGGTACAGTTGTCCCTTCCCCTTTGCAGAAAAGCATCCCCAAAGAATGATGTTTTCCACCTCCATGCTTTACAGTTGAGATAGTGTCCTTCTTTCTCCAAATACTGTGAGTAGAGTTTAGACATAAACAGCTCCACTTTTGTCTCATCAGACCACATGACGTTCTCCCATTCCTCCTCTGGATCATCCAGATGGTCATTGGCAAACTTTAGACGGGCCTTGACATGGGCTGGCTTGAGCAGGCAGGACTTTGCATGCACTGCAGGATTTTAATCCATGACGGCGGAGTGTATTACTGATTGTTTTCTTTGAGACTGTGGTCCGCGCTCTATTCAGGTCACTGACCAGGTCCTGCCGTGTAGTTCTGAGCTCATCCCTCACTGTCCTCATGATCATTGATGCCACATGAGGAATAGTTGTTGCCTTCTCACCAAGCTGCTTGCCTATTGTCCTGTAGTCCATCCCAGCCTCGTGCAGCTCTACAATTTTATCCCTGATGTCCTTGCCCAGCTCTCTGGTCTTGGCCATTGTAGGGAGGTTGGAGTTTGTTTGAGTGTGTGGACAGGTGACTTTTATACAGGTAACGAGTTCAAACAGGTGCAGTTAATAACGGCAATGAGTGGAGAGCAGGAGGGCTTCTTAAAGAAGAACCAACAGGTCTGTGGGAGCCTAAGTTCTTACTGGTTGATAGGTGATCAAGTACTTATGCCAGGCAATAAAGTGCAAATTAATTATTTAAAAATGATTCACTGTGATTTTCTGCATTTTTGTTTTAGACTGTGTCTCTCATAGTTGAAGAGTACCTTCGATACAAATTACAGACCTCTACATGCTTTGTGCGTGGGAAAACTTCAAAAATCAGCAGTGTATCAAATATTTGTTCTCCTGACTATATTATTTGAGCATAAAAGCTTGATTGAATGAACAGATCTTACCTTTCCTTTTAGTATATTTGTCTGCCAAATCAGCTGCTACTGCTGCACATAACAAGCGAACTGGGGAGGTCTGAAGTCAGCCACCTGGGGGCGCCAAACTCGCCAAGCTAGAGTTTCGACCGAGAAAAATAATAAATTCAGAGATAGGGATTAGCCTTTTGTTTCCTCCTTTTTCTGAATTTAGATGAGCTAATTTGTCATAATAATCAATGTCACATTTATTAGATTATTATGACCTTCTATCTCATAATTATGAGTTTAAAAGTTGAATTTCTGACTTTGTATTTCATAATTAGGAATTTGAAAGTCAGAATGACTTTTATCTCATAATTATGACTTCGACAGTCAAAATTATGACTTTTTCTCTTGATTATGGTTTTTATCTCAGTATAATGACTCACCACTTTTCTTTTGTTTTACTTAGTGGCACAAATGGGCTTCCATATTGTTCCTTATGGGATTTTACAAATCTATAAATAATTAATTAATTAATTAGTGGACAGATTATTTGACCTGGATGAGCACTTTTTTTCTAATCATAGGGCTGTAGCTTTTTTGTCTTAAAATGCAATGAAAATTGAGTAGACAACAATCCTGAAAGGTTTTTGGAGCTGGAAAATAGTTTGAATGATAAGCATTGTTAGCATGCAGTAGTTTCTTGTCCTGTTCTACTGGTCCAACAAGACAAAGGCTAAGGTGTAAAAGCATTGTAATAAGATGCAAAGCAAGTTATAATTTTATTTTTTAAGTTATATGCATTTCTGTCTATGTGCCATTGCAGGTGATCTGTCTACAGAGAGCGGAGCTGAACAGAGACACGCTGTACCAGATGCACCCAAGCAGCATCAATGGAGTCGAAGACATGTCCACACTAGCAGAGCTGCATGAAGCTGCCATCATGCACAACCTCTTTCTGCGCTACCAGAAAGACCACATCTATGTGAGTCCTAACCAGTGAGCCCAGTTGTATTTTTTACAGAAAGTGTTTTTCTTGCAGTTTTCTTCTACTCATTTATTTCCTGCTACAGAGCTCCCTCACATTTTATGCTTATATGAACCTTGATGCAAAAAGTCCTCACTTAATTTTTCTCTGTTGCCAGAAAGCAGATGCAAATCGGTTTTTTACAAATTCTGGGGGGGAAAATCCTTGTTTTCTTTCTCTAAAAGTGTTTCTGTACAATGTGCAATTGGCTAATAGTACATTTGTATCCAGGTGATACATCAACATCCATTTAAGGATCTCATTTCCTACCGATTTGTTTATAATTCCAGGCTTTACATCTCTTAAAAATATTAGCTGTATAAAATAAAGACAAGCTCTGAAATGAAGTGATTACGTATGGAATATTAATAACCCAATTCCTTGTTTGTTTGTCTTATCTGTGGTAAATGCCAGGACTGATTTTTTTTTTTTTTACAGCCAAATCCTGAAGTTCTTTAAAAACACTGCAGAATTTATTCAACCTAATCACATGGTGTGTAGTTATTTTTTTGTTTATAAATTCTATCTTTTAATCTCATCTCAGAGCGTCCTCTCATTCTGACCTGCAGAATGCCAGCATTGTGGCAGGATGACCCAGAAACACACTTTTAAGAGGCACTTTCCCCAAAGCGCATTACAAGAACAGGACTGGTGGATCCTAAAATATTATCAGCATAACAAACTAGGCCACATTGGGTAGCTGAGGAGGAGTCTCATGAACCTTTGGTGTTGTATCAGAGGATAAAGAGCTGGTAGAGCAAACTAATTGCAGTGTAAAGGTCATAT
Organism: Apricaphanius iberus; assembly: GCA_028564705.1. NCBI lineage: Eukaryota > Metazoa > Chordata > Actinopteri > Cyprinodontiformes > Aphaniidae > Apricaphanius > Apricaphanius iberus. The sequence continues at coordinate 298,614 of JAPXFQ010002924.1, forward strand.
AAACCAACAAAGCTTCACCAAGTATTAGTTGCAAAATTTCTGACTGTTGAGCATTTTCTCTTACACCATGAGAGTTCTGTTATCTTTCACTGATTAATATCTCTCTGCTTTCTCTTTTTTCCTTCATATAGACCAATATAGGCTCCATTCTGGCAGCAGTAAATCCTTACAAACACATAGCAGGCCTGTATGACTCTACTGCAGTCGAACTATACAGCAAGCACCAGATGGGGGAGCTGCCGCCTCATATCTTTGCTGTAGCCAACGAGTGTTACCGCTGCCTGTGGAAGAGACATGACAGTCAGTGTGTTCTCATCAGGTCAGTGAGGACCACCCTATGATACAGGCAACTTATCTTGGGTATTTTCCATCAACATTATGAGTGCTATGAGACAGATTGCGAGTTTCAAAATTTTTAATGCGTGTGTCTTTTAATGTTTAGTGGGGAGAGCGGTGCTGGAAAAACAGAGAGCACCAAGCTGCTGCTGAAGTTTCTCTCAGTGATGAGTCAGAACTCGTCTGGTACTCCTTTGTCGGAGAGGACCACCCGGGTGGAGCAGGCACTCGTCCAGAGCAGGTACTGAAGAAACAACCCCGCCACTGTCCTCTGACCTGATAAGCAGCACCATTTGAGTCAGTTTGAGATGAATCACATTCTGCACTCTCATCATGACAGATAAGACTTACTCAAAATAAGCAGCAGGTTTACATTTTTTGGTGATGAATCTCTTCAGTTCGCTTGGATTTGGAATATTTCTCTGACATTTTCAAAAAAAGATTTATATAAGAAATTTGCAGACTACATTTCATTGTAATGATTTTCTTCACATACTTATTCTCTTCATACTCTAGACCTTAACAGAAGAGTCTTCAAATCACTTATAGGTTAGAAGGAAGACGGAAGCAATGCAATTTAGGTCACTTGCATTTTTTTAAATGCATGAAAAATGGTTACAAATCGAGTTACCTTTTTTTTAGTATTTTGTTTATATAATTTCATTTGTTGATATGCTTAGTTTGTCTGATCACATGTAATATACTTTTTTCTCAAGATGATTTTTTATTAACCTACTTTGTTGCATTTCCTTCTGATTTAAGAGCTTTGTTAATTTCATGACATAATGAGCATTTCTGAACATTCTTAAACTTTGGGAAAGGATATTTCTTCAGTGATTAAGTTATTTGACTTAACTTATATGATTAATGGATTTTAAAATGTGAATTTGTCCAGTGGTTTCCAAAGTTTGGATTCTGACTGTGTTTTGAATAAATAAATACTAAATATGAGTCAAGAGAAACCTTTAGGAATCAATTTAAATAAATACATAAAAGACTTTCACATTTTTAGAGACTAGAGAAGGGTTCTGTAACCCCAGTCCACAAGAACTGGTGTCTTGCAACTTTAAGTTGCCTCTAATCCAACACACCTGAATCAAAGAGCTGAATTAACTCCTCCGTATCCAGTAAGGTTCCTGTTATTTTGGCTCAGGTGTGTTAAAGACAGGCACATCAAAGTTGCAGGACACCAGCCCTCGAAGACAGGAGTTGCGGACCTCTGGACTAGCGTTTTAAAAGTAGAACCCGGAATAACCAACATGTCGAGCGTGAAATGATGGCAAACATACTGTTTCCTTTTGCACTCCCTCTCAATTGAAGTTGATAAAAATAGTGGAATTTTTAAAATTAAACTCCCAATTTTAGAGTTTCTGAATGGCAAGGTAGCAGTCAAGGCCTTTTAAGATGAAAATATACGGCCCCCAAACAGTTTCTTGATGAATTGCCACGTATTACACATAGGAGAACATTTAGTCTATGGTTGTCAGGAAGTCACAGTTTAATGGCTTATTAGTAATCAGACACATTAATCTGTTTACCTTCACCTGCACTGGTTGATGTTGACTGTCTCCAATCATTACAGCCATGGGGAAAACTCTGGACAGATTTGGACATTATGGATATTTCCCTTCAATTTAACAATGCTACAAATTTCCCAAAAAATGAATAACCAATGAAAACAGAATCATTTGCCTCTAAAATGTTGGGTGAAATGCTGTTTTGAAAAATATCTAGTTAAGAATAAATTAGGACACTTACAGATTGTTCCCTATTTGAAACACTTTAAACCCATACATGCGCATTACAACCGATGCAGATTATGAGAACATTGTTAATCTTAATTTTGAAGGAGGTTCCCCCTGTGTAAACTTCAGACATTTTGTTTATCATGCTCCTGACTGTTGAGGTGACAGTAAACACTGTGGAAAGTTTCTGAGACGTTTGGAAAGAAGATTCTTTCACCTCACTAGTCTGGTAAAGGCTTTAAGCAAATCTAAAAAGAATGTGAAATTAGCCATCCCGCTCTATGGAATTCAAAACACCTGCAAACACCTCAAGGTTTGGCTATCAAACCATATTCACCCTAAAAGCAAGATGCAAAAAGAGGTCTGAAAAAATCTTAGAATGGCATTTATATAAATGTTCATGCCTGTATAGTCAGAAAGATATCTTTTTTCAAAGTTTTCACATGCTTGTATTGGTTGGAAGTTTAATTCTCTGGTAACCAATAAGTCAACCTATTAATATTCACAAAGTATTTCCACTTGAAATCATTGTGTTTCGATGCAACATGTTCAGGTGTTCTTGAGAGTTAAAATGAAGGCAACTGGACTTTTCTTGTCTTGAAATTTTTTTGTATGTCGTCCAAAAGGCTCTAGACTTTTATATCCAATACTTCCAATCAAGTTGTTTTTCAGAGCTAAAGATGCCTCTTGGATGACAGACGAAACATTTTCAAGACAACAACTAAAGTCCAGTTGCCTTCATCATATCCTGGATGACTAAGAATCCACATCAACGTCTGTTCTGATGTTGTTTGTCCAAGTAAATGGTAAATGAACTGAACTTATGTAGCACTCTTCCAGTTTTACTGACCACTCAAAGTGGTTTACACTTTCACCCATTTGTACTTATTTATACAGTAAAACACAGAGGCGTTGACAACTTTGGTTAAATTGCATTGCCCAGGGGCAAATCAACATGTGACAGTAGGTAGCTGGAAGTGAAACTACAACTTGCTGATTGCAAGACAACTGACCCACAGTAACCCAGAGAAAATGAATGGCATTTAACATTTTACAGGAAGAGAGCCATGTTGAATCTAGATGTAGATCCACATCAGCAGCTTCATAGTCAAATAACTCATTCCAAAGGTTTCCATCCTAACAGTGAAAATGCAAACAAAGCTATGTTTGATATGTGTCATTTTGTGTTTCCCTCGCTGCAGTCCCATCATGGAAGCGTTTGGGAATGCAAAGACCGTTTACAACAACAACTCCAGCCGCTTCGGGAAGTTCATACAGCTCCACTTTTCACAGAACGGGAACATTCAGGGAGGCTGCATCATTGACTGTATCCTTCATAACACAATTAGTACAGTGGTTCTTAAACTTATAGGGTAACTAGACCCCCTGCATATTTTTTTTCAATTCATGTTACTTTCTATAGTTTAGGTAGATAAAGGTCTCAGTCACATTTGAGTAAAATAATAATCTATTTCTATAAATTTCAGAGGATCTATTTAAAAACTGTATATTTTAATAAGAGACCAATTGCAATTACGCCATGGACCAGTAGGGGTCTGTGGACCCCTGATTGAGAAACACTGAATTGTCACATACTGAAAGAGTTTCCCTATTTTTTTAACCTTGAAATATCCATTTGATTTTTCCCCTTGACTTTCAATCATCAGATTTACTTGAAAAGGTGAGTTTTTAGAGCATAGAAGTATTCAGGGAAAAGTTGTTGAGTATTTTACATTATCATATGTTAATTATAATAGCCTAAACAATGGAACCTATATTTTAATAATATTTTCTCTACTAGAACCGTGTGGTTCGGCAAAATCCCGGCGAGAGAAATTACCACATCTTCTACGCCCTGCTGGCAGGTGCAGACAAAGACCACAGAGGTAGATTCTTCCTGATTTTCACTCACATCTAGGCTACACCATCTAAACAACTCTAATTGTACTTAAAACATTTATTTTTAAGTACTGGAAACTTTTTAAAGCAAATTGGTTTTGACAAACATGTTGCGATTGCACATTTGTGTTGCAGACATGTACCTTTTGTCTGAAGGTCCAGAGTCGTACCACTATCTGAGCCAAGCGGGCTGCATTCAGGACAGCAGTCTGGATGACAAGCAGCTCTTTAACAGTGTGATGGTGAGGAAATAAATGTGTTTTTACTCTTTGCAGTTCTTCTTTTCACCCCCAGGAGATGCCATACGCCTTGATGATAACTAGAAAAGCTAATGTGCAGGAAAACCTGCCACTACCTCCAGGGTACACTGGTTATTTGGAAATATACTAATCATCAAAATTTCAAAATGCAGCCATAATAAATCACTTTGGTTCTTCTGAGGAAATGCCAAGGACGAGCATAGCAGATGTTCTTACAGTTGTGCTGGGAATCTCAAACAGGATGTATTACTCTACAGGAGGCTCTGAAGGTGATGGAATTCACTGAGGAGGAGATCAGAGACGTGTTCAAGTTACTGTCTGCCGTCCTCCAGATGGGAAACATTGAATTCATGACTGCCGGCGGAGCTCAGATCACTTCAAATGGAGGTGCAGAAAAGCTCTAGAGCAGCAACACAAAATACATACATATTCCCTACACTGTTACACACATTTGAATATGTCATTATGAATATTAAAAGATGTTGGAGGTAAAACACAGTCAAACAGGGGTTTTGGGGGTGATTGTTTCATTAATGAATAAAGTTATGTATAGGAACTTTTCTCAAAGTTTTTGACTTTCACAACAATAAACAACTAAACACTAAGTAAATGAGTACCACTTTCTAAAAGCACAGTGAAATGTTTCACCCTTAAACTCTTACCTTACCTCTAATCTTTTACCATAACATTAAAATCCACAAAGATTTAAAACAAACAGAAGTTAAAGAAAGTTCAAACATGAAAATGGAGCAAAATTTGCTCAGATACGCCAGCCTTCCTGTTATTTACTGACGACAGGGGTGGGTCGGTTCTCACCATCTCCAATTGGAGAAACTACCAACTCAGGTGAGAATTGATGTGCAGACACACACACACACACACAGAAAAAAAAAATAACTTACGATGTTACCCAAACTACAAAAATATAAAATGGTAAAGGAATGAGAGGAACAGCAGCACCCACAGATGTCTAGCTTGCTATTGTACCTAAATTAAAACTAAAACTATATACTTTTAAAGTTATGTACTATTAAACTATATATTTTTCAATGCCTTTTTACACCTCTATGGTTCCTCTAACCTCATTTTTAAACATCTCACTGATGCTGAAGATTATTTTGAACCTTCTTTCTGCAGTAATAACATCCACACTGAAGGGTGTTGTGATCATTATGACCTAGAAGCTATTAGATATGGTGCGGTTTTCCAATGTAGTCACAGTATTATAATAGTATGGCTCCTGTAAATGTGAAAATCTTATAAATAAGAAATTATAAAAATGATGGACTTCTGCTTTGAAAAGTTGTTATATGTGATAAACACTCCAAACCAAAATCCATAGATAAAATACTCTGACCAACAGTCTTTGTGCCTGATCGTAGTTTACCGATGCAAAATACTAAGTTGATGCTGTTTACGGTAAAGTTACAAAAAACTTTGGCATGTCTGTGTTTGGAAAGTGAGTAGCTTTAAAACGGCTGGATTTTTTTCGACGACAGATATTTTGTCACAGTATAAATTGCAGAATAACCTTATGATTATCCCCCAAAACACTGCTATAGGCTAATGATTTAATTAATCAATCACCTAAAATCTGCATAATTATTTGTTCCTGAATATGCATCTGAGACCACACTTAGAGATATAGTCTTCAATAAACATCAATCTTGTGCTAGCTGATTTTTAGTTTAAAGTTTTAGAGTTAGCTAGAGCGTTATCATTGGTACACTTCAAATGTGAGAGACATAATGTAAAAAAATCCAGAAATTAACATTGTATAATTTTTTTTTAAATAATTTAATTACATAATTATGGAGAAAATAAGTATTTAGCAGCTACAAGCAATCAAAAAATATTGTTATACTGTTTTAAAAGGAAAGTGGAAAACCTTAGCGACCTAGTTAATGTGTTTGTTCGATAGGAAAACATATTCATGCCATTATTTTTAACCAATTTTAAAAAACAATGGAAAAAGGATCTTGTAATATTTTACTGATTAATAATACCTATTCAAATAATTGACCCTAGAGGTAAATTAAGTGCTTAATTACAAAAAAAAGAAAATACTGACATGTCATACTTTTCCTACAAATACGAGTGTGTTTAGGAAGTCTGTGGTAATGTTGGACCACTGAGCTGTTCTTTTTTTATGTGTTTGATTGGATTTACACAGGCAGACAAAGCCCTGAACAGGCTGTAACACGAGCATAGGGCTCCTTTGTTCAATACGTCTGACTTTTTTTCTGAGGAACCTTGTAAACTACAGCGGTGCTCACCCTGCATAGAAAATGTTCCCTTAACTGTGTGGGATCATGGTCCATATCTGTTGTTTAACATCTATACGGGTGAACTGCCTGTGCTCTGCATTATGTATACATTCATCACAATATATGTACAGTATGCCTGTGTGTGTGTGTTTCAGTGGTCAGTAATGTCAGCGAGCTGCTGGGTCTGGACTCCTTCCAGCTGTCAGAGGTGCTGACCCAACGCTCCATGATCCTAAGAGGAGAGGAGATCTGCTCCCCCCTAACCGTGGAGCAGGTAACGACACATCTGACCAACCGTTCATTAAATGTCCCTTCAAGGTGGACTTCATCAGTGTGCTGTTGGGTGTCTTTTTTTAGGATGGGCTGATAGTTAATCTGCGTATTTGCTGTCCCTGTATGCTAACTCCCGACTGTCACCAAGCTTTACTCTGCTGCCCTCTGCACCGCATGCCTCTCCAGATCCCTTGCGTGACTTCCAGCCATTTCCTGCTTTTTGTCCGCTAGATTCCCAGTACAATAAAGCCACCGTGATAGTGATCTGAGTCAAAAGCACAATAGACCCAGAAGCTGGGAGGAGGTGGAGTGGGGGTGGTAGTGGGGATTTGAAGTCAGAGTCCTCTCCTCTGGAAGCAGTGCAACCAGGCACCATAAAGCCGGCACCATAATTCACTCGTGTCTCCCTGAAGCTTTGAATTTCCATGCTGTCGCTTGTAATTAATGTGAATATATCTCAAGCTGTCAATCGCAATAGATGTCCCTTTCACCATATGCCAAAAGAACATTTTGGCCCATGACACCACCCACGTTTTTTCTTTTTGTTTTGGCCAGAGCAGAGCCTCCTCGGCCTACTCACATTCATAAATGCCTGTAAATATGCAGCACAGACCTTTGCTATTATAACAGGGACACGAAAGCTACAAGACAGCTTTTCATGAGCGGACAAAGAGCTGGTAGTGTCGCTCTGCCACTGCCCGTTGTGCCTGGCCTTTGAAGCGGCTTGTCTGTTAAAAGACCTCATTATTCTAGTCCCGGAATCTTAAAAGAAGGACTTCTTCTCACAACGGCCAGAGGTCACCCCCCCTCGTCTTTATTCCCCTCCATCACGCACAAATAGCCATTCTTCCCACTCTTGTGACGGAGATCCTGGAGCCACCAGCGCCCTCTTTTGTACCAGCAAGCAGTGAGAAATTTGACGAATTACTCAGAAGTCCCAGAGCATTGTCACTCCATGTACAGTACGGTACACACCACCGCCGTTTTGTTTTGATTTTTTTAGTTCCAGCACAATACCTGTGCAGGAAGTGTAAGAGGGAAGGTCGAGCGTTTTTTGTGTTGCTAAATGGATGAAGTTTGGCTGGAAGGCCGAGTTCAGTGAACCTGGGGATAATCAGATTTTAGACTGCTGGGTTCAATCTAATTTGGGGTTTGTTTTATTTTATTTTCAAGTATTTTTTTATTCTGTTCATAGAGTTCATAATGTGGTTAGGACAAAAGCCAGAATTTTGGAGGCCAGACTAAGGGTTGGAAAACAAGAAAACGTTTTTAGGGAACTGCTTGTAACATTATGTATTTAATTTAAATTTTAGGTAAAAGATCAACCTAAAGTAGTTCATGAAGATAAATACGCCTTTCACATTCCTTCACAAATACAAATCTGAAAAGTATATTTTCTATTCAGCCCTCCTTACTCTGCTTCTCCTAAATAAAACACTTTTTCCTCATTAGACGCCTGATCGAGTCCAGTTGTGTGCATTTTAATCTCACTATAGATCCAAATGTTTTGTATAAACGCTAAGGAGTCTGTTAGAGAAGTAGTTTCCAAATTTGTTGTTGGGACCCCACTATGGGTCATTAGTATGTAACTCTGGGGTCATAAAGTTGTCTTCAGAAATGAACCTAAGTGCCACAAAAATTATGCGAAAGGATTTGACTTGTAGAAAAGATAAGAAAACAAAATTAAAAGATAAACAAAAGCTAAATATTGGCCAACACATTGGCTGTTGCTGATTATCTTGTCATTGTAGCACTTTTTACTTAAATGGTAAAAAAAATGTATCATAAACCAAAAGTCGGGGTCATGACCCCATTTAAAGTTTTAATATTTGGGTCACAATTTGGTAAGTGTGGGAACCACTGTGTTAGAGGACATTAGTGAACAAAAAAAACATAATGAACACCAAGAACACAACAGACAGGTCAGGGAGAAAGTTGTGGAGAAGTTTAAAGCACAGTTAGATTATAATATAATATTCCAGTATTGGTATTAGTGAAAACCAACCAAGACATGACTGTCTACCTAAACCAAAAGGTTGGTTAGAGAGAGAAAAGCTCAGAGCAGCAGTTAAGAGGCCCAAGGTGACTCTGGTGGAACTACAGAGAGCCTCAGCTCAGGTGGAAGAATGTCTTTATAGGGCAAGGGAATCTCTTGATAGTAGGTTTTATTTACCACATGTTCTGCATAAAATGTGATAAATAAAACCTACTAATTTTCTTGTGTTGAGGACCAGAAAAGACTGAAGGAAATGAAAGCATACTTTTCAGATTTTTTTATTTTTATTTTCCTAAATAGCAGAACATACCTGCAGTATGTCACTCCTAAGACATGTAGCTGATAAACAGTTTCTGTTGTGAAAACAGACATCAAAAGGACGCCTGCACAACAGACCTTTGTCTCCAAACCTCTATTTGTTTTATGGCCACCGCACAGAGGCCTCACACAGGATCAGTTTAACAAATCACTGTTTTAATCTACTTCACCATCTGACAGAATTAATTAAATATCTTCTGTGGGCTGATTTACATCTTGTTTTGTGATGCTGTCTACACTCTCTTTACATTCCTGTGAATAACGCTTTGTGCAGTATTTATTGTATCCGTTATCTCTTCGTGTTATCGTCTGCAGGCGGTGGACTCGCGGGACTCAGTCGCCATGGCTCTTTATTCTCAGTGTTTCTCCTGGATCATAATGAGGATCAACCAGAAGATCAAAGGGAAAGACAACTTCAAATCCATCGGCATCCTAGACATCTTTGGCTTTGAGAACTTTGAGGTGAGCTGTTCTGTGAAGACATTAGAGGTTTTGTTAAAGAACATTAGTGAACAAACAGTATCAGGAGGACCAAGGATCTTAGTAGAAAAGTCAGGGATAAAGAACACTTACACAGCCAAAAAGGAAGGTTTTTATCTGCGATTTGGCCTGATTTGGCTTTACATGAGAAAAGGGTTATGGGGGGGCGAAAACGCAACCTTTCGAAAACGGGTTCCAGAGTCAAGAATTCTGACAACGATGGGTGATTCATTGCCATGTAAACGAAAGGCCGGGGACTTTCAAAAGCGATGATGCTACTGCCAGACGCCTACAGAATATTGGACTTGCGCACTCCGCCATCCATCAATTTGCAAGCCCCGTGATGCAGCTTCTCAATTATATATAAATATAATTATTGTATCGTAAGTGCCGGCATTGTTAGTTATCTTCTGACTACAGATGTTCCTTTTCCGAGTAATGAAGGGGAAATCATAAAAAGTCGTGTTTGCAACTTGACAGAAGCCATGTGAAGGAAAGTGTTCAGATGAGACTAAACCATTTCTTTTTCCCCTAAAAACAGTGATTAAAAAGATAAATAACATTACACATCACCCTGAACAGATCAAGCTGTTATTGAAACTTAGTGGTGGGAGCGTCGTGTTGTGGTGATGGTTTTCTTCAGGATCTGCAGGGAAGTTGGTTGGGTCTGATGGGAAATATTTATTATTTAAGACCTGAGACTAGAGAAGGGGTTCATCAGGCCATTTCCTAGTATAGTTTATCCTGAAAGGGCCCTGAAAACGGCCTGATTAATTGGAGACGTGCATATCGTCAAAATGCCCTGAGGTTCCGATAGACGAAGTACGCCTAATGTTCAGAAACACTTATGTGCTTTTGAATATAAGAACAGACAAAGATTGTAGTTTTTAGATGTGCAAAAGACTTGCAACCACAAAGGATTTAATGCCTTTTCTTCTTACTTTCAATTCACAGCTTTTAATACGTACAGCTGGGCTGTCAACATGAAATCCAAATTAAATGCATTAATGTTTTCGGTTGCCGTGTTGAGTTTATATTTTTCTATTTTTGATCTAAATTTATTTGCTTAAAATGACATTTTCCTGTCCGGCAGGTGAACCGATTCGAGCAGTTTAACATCAACTACGCCAACGAGAAACTGCAGGAGTATTTCAACAAGCACATCTTCTCGCTGGAGCAGCTGGAGTACAACAGGTCAAAACATAACGCACAGATGCTCATCATTTGAACATAAAACAAGACAGAGACTGAGCCGTTAATTTAACTGAAGAAGTGGGTCTCGTCAGGGTGAACGACCAGGCATTTGGAACAGACTCAGTTTCTTTCTCAGCCAGTTGTTTTCTAGTATAATAGACCAGCAGCTTGGACATGGCTCATTTCACTACATGTGGTGCTGCATAACACAACCTCTGTGTCCTCCTGTTTTTTTATTTGTGTATATACAGTATAATGGTGTGTGTGTTCTGACAGGGAGGGGATCCAGTGGGAAGCCATAGACTGGATGGATAACGCAGAGTGTCTGGATCTCATAGAGAAGGTACAGCAGTCAGAACGCGAGAGAGCACAGTCACCATCCAGCTATTGACCGCTATAACCGCCCGCCATGCCGGTGCAGGCCAACCCAGACGCCACACTGTGCTTACATACGCTGACTCCCTTCTTCCAGTCTATCATTACAGAGTCTCAGTTTGCATGTTTTTTCACAGTAATACACACCAGTCAGTGGTTGGGGGTAGGGTTGAGCTAAAGCACGACAACAATTTATTATTTTGACCACCGGAGACAGAACTTATGTTGGAACTGAATGCTTACAAAGGCTGGGAACAATCTAGCTATTTTACTTCTGCACATTCCTCTGATTCTTGTCGCTTCATTTACCTCATTTCTACTGCATTAGTAACGTTTTGTGCATATAAAAATGTAAATCAAACCAATGAAAAATAAAAGTAAATAATTTAATGGTTTCATTGTGGTATAGTATAAACTGCCAGATGTGGCCTGCTAGGATTATAACTAGTTCAATCATGATTTCTCTTTCCTCTGTCTGTCTCTGCTTTAGAAACTGGGCATGTTGGCTCTTATCAACGAGGAGAGCCGCTTCCCCAAAGGCACAGACTACACCCTTCTGGAAAAACTACACAGCCGACATGCAGTAAGTCAACACACAAATTTTTTAAAAGTTTATCTCTGTACCCTCTCACACAGTTGAAGAGCGAAACAATCCACCTGGTTCTGTCCAGGGAAGCTGAGGGAGTGCTTTTGCCGAGCTCAAAGGGTTAAACCTCCATCCTGGCTGGTGATTCGCCCGCTGAGCTGAAAAGTCTTTGTTGCACCTTGTGCGAACCCCTCCCTACACACTTTTACACACAACAATGCTGAAATCGGATCAGCCATTTTCCAGCTCTGATGAGCTTAGTGTGCAGGAGAGAAAAGACCTTTCTCAGAAATTTTTTTGTGACTAAGCAGAAATAACTGTAAGAACCACCTGAGGTCTCTATGTTTAACCCTGCGCCATGTTAAAAAATATGTTTTTTTCTTTTTTTCTTTACTTTTAAAATGTGAGGATTTCAGTTCACTAATAAAGGTTGGTCCAAGTTTTAAGCACATATACATAATAGGCATGGATTTTATTTATTCTGTGGCTTTAATTATTTATTTTAAATGCTCCTTTTCAGAGTGGAATGAACAAACAACCGTTGTTGTTAGACATTTTTGTTGTTTTGAAAAATGCAGTGATAACCTATTTTTACCCATCAATAATATCACACAGCCAATAAGAATAATTAGAGCTGTCAAGGGGAGTCTTTCTGACTGAAGAACATTGATTAGTGTATTCAAACAGCTATTTAAATCAGCCCAGATTAAAGCACACATGAATATATTAAATAAATCCAAACCCTTAAAAAATAAAGAAAATGTGTTTTAATGTAGTAACATTTCACAAATGTTGCAAATACAAAGTGAAACAGCTGTGTTGGCTGCAGCCGTTGGTATCATTAGATCGTCTGCTGAACTCTTGGAGAACCGAGAGTTCTGTCTTTCCTAATTAGCTCATTAGACAGACGTGGACTTAATTCCTGAAAGAAATCTGTGGTCTTCTTGTCTTTTCTTCCCAGACAAACCCATACTATGTGAAGCCCAGAGTGACTGACCACCAGTTTGGCATCAAGCACTATGCAGGAGAGGTGATTAACTACTCTTGCACCACGTACACACACATCTGTGCCTTTTTATTCCTGAATTCAATGTTATGGGGAAGTGAGATAATTCCTGGATGAACAGAACAAGTTTTTTTTGCCAAAATTCTTTCCATGGTGATGTTATCTCACTCCTCTGCTGTCTTTTTTTTCCGGCTGAGTTATTACAAAAAGTTTCGCCATCATCCTCCTCTTCCTCAGTTGACAAAAAACAAACAATACTCCTGTTGAAAATGAAGAAAACAGAAGCAAGAGGAGAACGATCAGGGAGAAAAGGGAGCAAATGCAGTGATTAGATAGGATTCAGCTTCATGAAGAGCCGTTATGTGATTTCTGTCTCAGACAAGTTGTCTTCAGTGCTAAACAGTTAGAAGCCTGGCATTGATAGCTTATGACCAAGGTCAGATGGGGAAGACCAGGCCAGGCTATTGTTTCCACTGTCTGATCGACCCCTCAAGAGCTGTTATCCAAGAGGGGGTTTGTTTTCTACCACTGAGAAGCAACCTTTAATACGTTTTGATTGTATTACATGTAAGATACATTCTTACTAAATCTACAACATATATGAACTAATATAAAACACTTAAAACTTAAAAAAAAAAGATTACCTTCTGATGGCAAATATATTCTGCTTAATTAGTGGAAAATTCTCTCAGAAAATCAAGCAGTGTGATCAGGGGTTTGGTTAAGTAGAATTTAAAAAGGAAAAAGTATTCATACATACATGTTAAGCAGCCCTTAAACTCTGCTGTCCCTAAATGAAATTCAGTTAAACCAATTACATATAAAAGTCACCTAGTTAGTAGTAAAAAAAAAAGTGTAGTTTAATTTCAGAATGGAAATGTTGGTGAACAAACAGGCTTATGAAAGGTATTAATCAGAGAACCAGTCCACCGAGAAACTTCAGAGATTCACATATTTGACAGATTATCTATCAAATGACAACTTTTTGTCTCACTTTTCACAAATCAGGCTTCTTTGGCAAAAATAAGGATTGAAAAATCATCAAAAGAGAACTGTTGAGTGTCTTGTTTTCATTTTGGTCCTCTAATATAGGGGCACAGCTAACATATGTAAGACGTTGCTCTTTTCATGCAAAATAATATGCAAAATGTTCTGTGTGACAAATAACTAGCTCCTGTACATCATCCTGAACAGATTATCTGCAACGTCAAGCTGTAGATTTTCTTTTTCTTTAGTGTCCTACAGGTTTTAGATGTGTCCTTGTTTCAACATAGCTGATTTAAACGGCTAAATGGCCTCCTCAACATGTCTTGAAATTGTCCAGTGGCTTCGTAATAAACCATTTCACCAATTCAGGTCTGTTGACCCATGGTGACATCTAAAACATGTTTAGACACAGTTTGTTTAGATTAAAGCATTAAATGTGGTAGAATGGTCCAGCCATGAATTGTTCTTGAGAAATGCTCTACATCAAGTCTCACAGATCTTTTTAGCAAAATGGGAAAAAGTTGTAGACTCCGTATGGGCAAAGCTGGTGGAGACATACACCATTGACTCTGCAGGGTTGAACACAAGTCAATGCCATACTTGTCAAACTTTTATTACAAAACAATCAAGTACTTATAACTTATTTTATGATGTGGTCTATTTTCTCTTGGCAGATTTAAAACAAAACCCACAAATTATATTGGTTTGTGGCTGCAATGTGACAGAATGTGCTGCTTATGCTTTTCCGAGGCACTGTAAATGTTCTTAATGTAAAATGTCATCTTTGCAGATGCCTTGCTGCCAATAAACATATAAATGTGTTTTTGTGAAAGATCCAGTAGTTATTGTCACCATGGTTGCTTCACTAAATTGTGTTTCACTCTCTGGTTTTACAATGAAATTTGGATTTAGTGCCAGTTAACATATTGGGACTGACACAAAAATAATACTGTATTAATGTATCCCTTTTAAACAGCAGTGTATATGAAATAAATGAGGGCCTCTGATTTATGAGTACACGTTTTTTCATGTTTGGCTCTGGTAGAGCCTACAGGCTTGCAAGTACGCGTTCCAAAAAAAAAAAAGACAAAGGAACTTATGTGAAGAGAAATGAGGCACATATTGTACGGCAGCCACCCTTTTTTGTGTATAATATAAGCACCTTGAATTGCCTTGTGTTGAAAGTGTGCTATACAAATGAAAATGCCTTGCCTTGCCTATAATATGTGACACACTGTTATTTTTACCAAACAAACCCAACCTGTAGAGAGCACATACAAAGTGTGGTGAAGTAGAGAAAGGTGAGTGCAGGAGTGTCTTGGTGAAAACTAAAACGACTCGACCCATGATGAGTTGCATAGTACTCCATTAGGCCCTCGGGTCTTTCTTGTCTTTCTTTGCAAAGCGTTAATCTCAACATCACTAAATAGCTCAAATCATTTGTTTTTACATGCTATACTAACAATATGTCTCAACCCACTTCTAAAAGATTGCCATGTTTTGTGCATTTTATGGTTACATTTGATTAACATTTACCCTCTCAGTGTTGAAATTAGGGCAAAAAGGGCAACTATGAAATCAGTTTAAATCACAAGGTTTGCGAGAGTTCCCTTAAACAAATGCAAACTCTGTACAAGTTCCCTTCACATTGAGGTGCCAACTAGTTTTATTATCGAGTTTAAAGTTAAGTTCTTGCTTTATGGTTTTCATGTATTGAGATTAGTCACCAACTTTATAATTTTCTGTTGCAAAATTTTCCTGACCAAGGGTAAATGTCGAGTTTCAAAAGTTGCTTTCGTTACTAATGCTGTAATTAAATTTTTTAGGTGCTGTATGATGTGCGAGGAATCTTGGAGAAGAATAGAGACACCTTCAGAGATGACATCTTGTTCATTCTCAAAGACAGCAGGTAAGCACATGTCGTCTTTTGCATCGTGCATACTGGCACACCAGTACTATCAGCTGACTTAAGTTTCTTTAACCATTGGCATTCTTTTGCTGCATCTTTAGGCTCGACTTCATCTATGATCTCTTTGAGCGCGTTGGCAGCAGGAGTGGAGACGAGACTCTGAAGATGGGAACAGCTCGTCGAAAGCCCACCGTCAGCTCTCAGTTCCGGGTGAGAAAGCTGCTGCTGACAACAAATATGTTACAGTGATGCACCAAGAAATCAGCACGTGTTGATCCACAGATTGGAAAGTGAAATATCTGACCCAAAAACCCTAAACACAAAAATATTGTATGTGGAATTTGTTACTGATGGAATAGACTCAAAGTTTCTTTAAGTGTCAGTGTGGTCTTTTTAAAAAGGGGGAAAAAAACTGTAAATATTAAGTAAGCAAGTCTGTTTACTGAGGAAAACTACTACAGAAAGACAATTCTGCAGGTTCTGGTCATTTTACTACAAAACCATTTCATACTTCCCTAGTATGAGTCTACCAGAAATGTGTATTCCTGTTGGCAGTATTTCTCTGCATTGTTGAACAACTATCACAGTGGAAGAGTTCCCCCTGAGGGGTATTCCATTAAGCGAGCTCAAAAAATCGAGGCTCCTTTAAAATGTCCTCGCTTGAATTAGCGTAACAGTTCACGCCAGGCTTATTCGGTTCCACGAACGAAGCTCAGGTGGATTCAGTCCCAGCTAATTCAAGCAAGGCTTAACAAGCCAGACTCATGTGCGTCAACATTAAAGGCAGCCCCTGTCAATTGATGTTGGATAAGTGAGAATGGAAGGAAAGGAAAGAGCTCTGTTCTTCTGCCAGGCTAAGAATTATTTATTAATGCAGCCTATGAGCATCACAAATACATCATTACATGGCACAGTGAGCACTGAGAGGCGCTTATTACTCTAAACGTCTAAATTCATGTTAATAAATCATTACCTCACTGGGTAGGGCAAGATCATCTCAAGTCTGTTGTGAATTATTAAAACCAGAATGTAAGACATGACAGAAAAGCTAACAGGTTAAATGTGTTAGAACATGATTTAAGTAAGGATGTAAAAATATTTAACAACTAAATAAGAAGAGTTTCAAGCCTTCGAAATGTAGAGTCACATTAATACAATATTTCCTTTTACATGTGGATTTTTTTTAAACCAGTTTTAAGGTACTTTAAGGCTATTTTAACACATTTAGACAGGAAAGCTTTTTGATTTGATGGGTCCATCTTAGACAAAAAGTGAATAATTTGTCATTGTTAATAATGCTTGTTGTCAGGAGCAGCATTGTGGAAGAAAAAAGTTTCTGGTAAAAGGGAAAGATTAAATACAGTAATGTTTTTCAACATGGTAAAAGTAAAATCTAATTAGAACAACATTTTAAAAGATGAAACATGTCATGGTATAATTCAGCCACCAAACTGGGAACTGCAACCACAACAAGGGCTGTAATAGCTTTATATTGGATGGTGGGTATGGTAAGGGAGAGAACAGCAGCAGAATACCAGCTCCCGCCGTGTGACATCACAAGGATCGTCTAATCATATTCATCAAGCTAAAACAAGCCTTACATTTAGCCTGCCACAGAGCAGGCTTGTCAAAGAGCATATGTTGCCATGGCGAATGAGCGGGGCGTCAGGTTAGCCTCATTTGTGGAACCAAAATCGGGGTAAATTTAGCCGGGATTGTCAAAGTAAGCCTGGTTTAACAGATAAGCTTGCTTAGTGGAATAACCCCTCTGCTGTTCTTTGCAGAATTGTTTTAATTCAGACACTTTTGATTTTTTTTTTTTTTTTGCAGGAATAGACATTTTTGGCTCATGCTAACATATCTCAAGCAAAAAGCCTTCTTTTATATTATTATTATTATTATTATTTTGCACTTTCGGACTCTCCCATGGATGCCCAGTCTCTTTCTTGTTGTTTATTCTCTAACTTTGAATTCAACTTAGACAAATGAGGCATATTACACTTTCAAGGTCATTCTGGGCTAAATGTAATGAACCTATATAGTGCTTTCTCAGTCATGTTGACAACAAAAAGCGCTGTAAACTGGAGCGATGTTCACCCATTCACACTCACAAATGACTCACAATTGACATGGGACAGGCAGAAGCTGTAAACGGACCTACAATCCTCTGATCACAAGCCAACTATTCTATCTAGCAAAGAAGCAATTGCCTTGTAATGTTATTTATTTGTTAATGTCCTGAGATGGTCGTGGGTGTGCTTTTAAAGTAAACTTGGTCGGCTGGTCACCGCTGTGAAGTTGGACCACTGTTCCATATTTCTTTCCAGTTGAGTTCAGTGGAGTGCTAAAATCTTAGAAAAGAAAGTATAGAATATAATATTTTTAATTTTGTAAATCAGGGCTTTTAAAGAGAAATTTAATTTAGAATTGTTCCTGGTAGGTCAAGGCATTAAATGCACCAAAAATCTCTGATTGTCATTTATTTACTCACTCTTAAGTCCTTATATAAGGAAAAGTAAAACACACAGAGGGGGAGGAGAAGGGTGTCTATATTGTATCAACTGAGGATGATGGCTGATGAATTAGAGTGAAAAACTATAGCTGGAAGCTGTCGTTGTGTGGAGGAGGGGATGCCAAAGAGGACTCCGTTTAAACACGTCCTGACCGCAGTGTGGGGTGACTGAGCAAGGCAGGATTTGGCAGGTCGCCCTGGCACACAGTTCTAAAAATCCAAGAGATTTGGGTTGACGGCTGGGCAAAGAGGGGCCAACCAGGGGCCAATCACACTCAGCTTTGCCAGGGTGGGTCCTGGCTGGAGAAAGAGTGTCTGAATTAGTGAGAAAAGTCTGGGTAGCTCAAGGAGTTTCAGAGTGTGCATTTGTAAATGTGTCTTTCATAAAGTATATTTAGGTGGATATCCAAGCTAAAAAAACAAATGAGTAAAGAAATCTGTAGTTTTTTTGTCTGATTATTCTTTGATTTTCACACATTTGTTCATATTTTATATCTTGGACTTAGTATTTAAACACAGTACAGCTGCTGTGAGGACTGCAGCCTCTGCTTATGGTGTGCCTGTTCTACCACTCAGACACAAGGTGTTCCTTTTAGAGTGCTTTAAACAAATTTACTATAAATATTTAAACCAGGACATGAGAGTGGCACAGTTATTGACTGAAACATATACAGACACTTTAGCCTGAAAAAAAGGATTAAAAGAGTAAGAAAAAGTTTCAGAAAAGCTGTCAGAACTTCTTTTAAAACCGATTCCCCTGAAGACAATTTCAGGTGTGGCTAAGGTTTGACTCTACTTTTAATTTGAATAACTTGGGAAATTAAATGAAAAACTCACAAAGGATTACAATCCAAAGATGTGTGTATAATGTACATAAAGAAGAAAAATAAAATGTCATCCCTAGGCCCTCAGTGACGTCCTTCATAGTCAATCCTAAATTAATACACAGCTCCCGTTCCCTCAGCATCGGCGCCCCCCAGGGATGTGTTCTCTCCCCACTGCTCTTCTCCCTTTACACCACTGACTGCACGTCGAGGGACCCTTCTGTGAAACTCCTGAAGTTTGCAGATGACACCACCGTCATTGGACTCATCCGCGACGGCGACGAGTCTGTGTACAGAAAGGAAGTGGAACAGCTGGTTCTCTGGTGCAGTCAGAACCACCTGGAGCTAAACCCGCTCAAAACTGTGGAGATGACAGTGGACTTCAGGAAGAGACCACCATCAACATCTCCTCTCATGATCCTCAACAAGCCAGTCCCCACAGTGGAGTCTTTCAGGTTCCTAGGATCCACCATCACACGGGACCTGAAGTGGACCTCACACATCAACATAATAAGGAAAAAGGCCCAGCAAAGGCTGTACTTTCTGCGTCAGCTCAGGAAGTTCAACCTGCCCCAGGAGCTGCTGATCATCTTCTACACAGCAATAGTCCAGTCTGTCCTGACCTCATCCATCTCTGTCTGGTTCGGATCCGTCACCAGGCAAGACAAGGACAGACTGCAGAGAACAGTCAGGACTGCAGAGAGGATCATAGGAACCGATCTTCCCTCCATTCAGGACCTATTCCGGGCCAGGGTCAGGAAGCGGGCCAGGAAAATCACCCTGACCCCTCACACCCTGGCCACAATCTGTTTAGGCTCCTCCCCTCAGGTCGGCGTTACAGAGCGTTGTACGCCAAAACCACCCGACACAAAAACAGTTTTTCCCCCAGGCTGTCGCTCTGACGAACTCTGTCTAGTCAAGTGTGTGAGTGCACTCACATAACAATAAACTATAACTCTGCACTTCTGTACATACTCACTGTAAAATAACCCGCTTGGTGTATATATTATCCTTTATTATTTACGATCTGATATTTATTTGTATTTTTACTTATTTTTGTTCTATTTTTTTTTTTTTTTTTTTATTTCACTTATTCAAGTTCTGTACTGGAGGAAAAAGTTTGCCGGAGTCAAATTCCTTGTATGTGACATACTTGGCCAATAAACTGATTCTGATTCTGATTCTGATTCTGATTCTGATTCTCATAATACCATCAATACAACCCCACGGTTTGAGAATCCAAACAGATTCACACAGACATCACAGGTTGGCCAAGCGACACTCAATTTCTAGAACATTTAAAATAAATTAGCTCGCATTCACAACCAAAAGTTGGAAACTAAGATCATGGATACAGTCAAATCTTAAAAATACAAACCGATTTAAAAATATTAGTCAACATGGTTTTTAATAACTCCACCTAACTATATGAACGCTTAAACAAATTTGTCCAGCAAAATGAGCATAGTCGCTGTTACATATGTGACACCAATGAGGTGATAATCAGACAGGAGGTGGGGTACACCCTAGACGGGTACCAGTCCATCGCAGGGGAAAAAACATATTAAAAATACAAATAATATATTTGCACTTACAATCATAGGTCTTCTCCACATCACCTGCGTATCTAAAAATAAAATCTATCCGTCTTTCTTTTCTCAAGAAGACCTCTATTGCTCTGTTGTACAGTTTATATGTCCAGGTCCATGATGAGTCCTGTTAGGTTGAATTTCTTGAAAATCAGTCTTGAACATGGCGTAGCAAGTATATCTCCTACCAAATCTGTCCCTTCTTCCTCTTTAGCCATCGTGGGTTAAGAAATACACTGCCGGTAGCTTTCGGTGCAGTTAACCTAGCAAACGAATATCTGGCTTTAGTGGGAATTTTTAAAAAAAGGGTGCTTATCCAATCAGAGAACATGCAAACCTCAGCATGATGCCTTCTAGTAGGCCTTGGTTTTGCAGACTCAAGAAGCTGATTGGAACTGACTATATTAGTTTATGTATAGCACACAGGAGTCTAGTCTGTTGATTTTGAAGGCCTTAGGCAGATTTCATACAACCTGGAAACACAAGCTAAGTGAAATATGATTGGATAAAAACTCTACCATCATACATAACTCTGGAAGAATGGCAAGAAAGTGGATATGTTTAAGAAATAAAGAGAAAAGACCAGGGAGAATAATTTTATTTAAAAATATTTATGATTTTTTTTTTATAAATGTATGTTTAGGCCTGCAGTGAAGACCTTGCAGGCCCTGACGGCCCGTCACTGATAAATAAGAACAATGTTTTCTGTCTTTGCCCTGATGTCTTTCAGGACTCTCTCCATTCCCTGATGGCCACATTGAGTGCCTCTAATCCTTTTTTTGTGCGCTGCATCAAACCAAACATGGACAAGGTAAGTCATGCAAATTTAATTGCACAGAAGGAAAAAAAAGGTTTGAAACTCTGCCAGGTCTCGTCAAGGTCGCATGTGAAGTTAAACCTCCTTGTTGCTATTCATAGCTCCCAGAGCTCATATTTGTGCTTCGGGCTCTGTGCTCTGATGGCTCCAACCACAAATAAAAGATTCTCACTCAAAAATAGATTTACTGTTTAGCTGCAGACTTGTTCGGTGCAAATACTGTCATTGTACCAACATATTCCTACCACTGTGTATTTTTATCCAGAGGGTCAGAAGTGAAGTCTGGCTCCTCCAGCTGTAGCTGATGCTCTGCTGATAGGGCTTCATCAGTGGAATGCTGAGCTAAAACCAAAGCACTAAGTTTGTCTTGCAGAAAGCAAGACACTTACTTACAAGTTCTTTACTAAATCCTGCTCAGTCAGGAAAAAATTGGAAAATTCAGCTGCTTAATTTAGTGTTTTCTAAAAAGTATGAAATCTACATTAGTATTTTTAGAATTCCCTAATGTCCCGTTGTCTAAAATTTTTTATCTATCCATCTTTAAGCCCTGACTATTGTCCTAACTTTTTAAACTAAACTTTAAAAATGAGCTAAAAGTGATGATTAAAACTAGATGGTCATTGATACCGTTTTGTTTTTTATTTTATTTTATGTGTTGTTGGCCCAATCCAGTGGCAATTTAGCTGTATGTGGTTTCCTCCTGCCTGCATGACATTCTGCACGTTCTCTTCATGTTTTGTGCCGCTTTTTTTTTTTCTACCCACTTATCCCTGCTCTCTGATAAACACCTCCATGTTATTGTCCCTGCTTCAAGCTCCCTTATCTCGCTCCGGTTGGTCAGGATGAAGCAAGCAGTTTATTTGTTAATCCTGCCCTGTAACACAATGACAAAGTATGCAAATTTATGCAGAACCACATGGAAACTGTGTGTATGTGTGTGCTACGTGCAGCTAGTTTTCTTGGAACCAACATCGCTGAGGGAGAGGGTCAGCTCATTTTCATGCTGTCAAATTAACATGTCATACCTCTTTCAGCTCCCTATATCCTCTGCAGAGAAGTAGCGCTGAAAAAATCAAAGGGCCATATGATTAATGAACATAACACATGCACATTTCCATGCAAACGAGCGTTAGCCTGTAAGTAGGCTGACATGTAGAACAATTCTACCTTCCTGTGTGGGCCCTCTGTTTGACAAATGGCCTTCATGTGGACCAGAATGATCGGGCGGCCTTGAAAGCATGGCGGCAGATATTGCAGATCCTTGCCGATAAGCGGGCCCGAAGAGTATTGGTAACAACACAGCTGAGGATTCCAGGAAGAAAAAAGGCCCCCCAGGCTGCCAAGGTCTTGCCTAACAGAGCTCAGGTTTCCCATCTGACAGTGTTTGTTTCCTTTCAGTAACCCGACAGTTAATGTTAAATGATAGAGCGCTCTGTGGTCATTTACTTTCTAGTTCAAGTTAAACTTGACTCACCAGAGAGGTTGTTTGAGTGGGTGTTGCCGGCAATGTTTGGCTGTGTTTTAACTGCACTGAGAGACGAATGTTATATTTTAAAAAATGACATGTCTGCATTACTATTCTATTGAAATTACATCATAAAGCTGAGTAATTGCTGCTACTATCACTGGACATGAAAAAGGTTATTTTTCTTGCTTGCTTGTCTTCGACAGAAGGCTAATCAGTTTGACCCGGATGTCGTCTTGAACCAGCTGAGATATTCTGGGATGCTGGAAACTGTAAAGATTCGTAAGGCAGGATTCCCCGTCCGCAGAACTTTTAAAGACTTTTTCAGCAGGTATGGAAACTGGAAGTAAGCCTCACTCAGACTGTGCAGCCCCATTTACTTTATTATAGAACTGAAACCTAATGAGCCATTACTAAGATTTTAGAATTAAAAAAGACTACGTAGTGTTTGTTTACTTAAAATACCAGCGGCATTGTTCATTTCTTAATTGATGCAGATATATCTCTGGGCTAGAATAACGTTTATCATCCTTTTTTTTTTGCTTGTTTGTGCAAATGGATTCCTTAGACAAAAAATTGTAAAAGTTTTTTATATACATACATTTACATAATGGCTGAATATTAAGATTAGAACAACTTTAAGAATTTATAGTGGGAGTGGGGGAGAAAAGCTTAACAAAACAGGGCCCTGGACCCCCCTGATCAGTTCCTCAGTTTTTTATGTGATAAGGTTTCCTCTATTAGGGCTCTATTGTTTTCACTATATTCTAGACGCACACTTAGGACCTCGAGTATATTACTTTTGAAGGTCCCATCAGCTCATTATAAATCGCGTGGACAAAGAGCGTTCTAAGTCGCAGGTCGAAAGTTATGGAACAAACTGCCACTCACATTTCGCCAACTGTCCTCCTTAGCTGTTTTTAAGTTTCTTTTAAAAACCCATTATTTTTGCACTTGTGTTTAACAGCTAGCTGCAGATTGGCTTACCCATTTCTTTCCTTTTTTTTCTCTTTTACAAATGTCACTCTTATAGGAATGTATTATTTAGTTTTTAACTTTTATAACATAAAATCTTTTATTGGACTGTTTTGTATTGCTTTTTATGTATCCCTGACTGTTCAGCACTTTGGTCAACGGTATGGCTGTGATTAAAGTGTTATAAAAATAAAGGTGGAATAGTATAGTATGGAAGTTCACACTTATTTTCTCCCCTATGAAAGCTTATAATGAGCCTTAAAATAAATGGATTTTTGATCTCAGTGGTGTAATTATCGATCTTGAAAAAACATTTATTAATAAAGGAGGAAAAATCATGTATTACTAAATAACTGGAAAAAAATATTTTAAATAATCTGCAATTACTAAGGCATTTATTCATACTTTACTTTTTTAACTTGGGCAGGGTGTAATAAATCTTTTAATAAGTTAAAAATATCATTCTGTGTACCTTACATGATTGGTCGATCATGTCTTTTGCTGCTCTTCCAAGTGGAAAAGACAAGAAAACATAATTTAAGCCATACAGACAGAAAGCAGCAGCAAGAAATTGCTGCTCACTTAAATGCAATAATTATGAAGTTTGAAAAATAATTAAATTGTGACATACAGGCGTGTGTGAGCACCCAATTGTGCCGCGCTCAATGAGGAGGATGGAAACTCTCTATGATAACTGCATTTTAAGCACTTTACTGCTTCACAAGACTTTTTTCACCTTTATTGGAGCTGCCAACATTTGCAGAATACATCAGTAATATAATTGTAATTTCAGTTACACTTTAGATTTTGTTTTGGAAGGAGTAATAGTTTCTGTTTAATGTAAAAGTTTAATGAAAAAGAAATTTAAAAAGTTTTTCATATTTTTTCATATTTTTTCATATTTTGTTTATACTTTGTTTTTTTAATCTTATGTCACCTTATTATTATTTTTACTGACTAAAATCCTATTGTTATGTATAGAATGCAAATAAAGGAGAAGTATTGTTCTAGAATATAAATTAAGGTGCTCTAAAATATTTTCTGTTTTTTGTGTTTTCATAGGTACAAAATGATCCAGAAAAACAAGAACTTCCCAGAGGAAGAGAAGTCTTGCTGCTTTGAGCTCCTCACGCTTCATGATAAAAGCAAGAAAGAGTGGCAGCTTGGGAAGACAAAGGTGCATTTCCCACACACACATATATAGAAACGTGTCGAGACGTGTTTTTTTTTTTTTTGTCACTTTGGAGTGAGTTGCATTAGATTCGTGCCATAGGTACTTCCAAGAACCATAAACAATTCGTTTTTATTTTAGCCAAAAAATATATACTTTTCAGGTTTTTGTTTTCTCAAATACGGATGGAAAAGTTTAACTGGATAGGCAGAGGGAGAAGTTGAAAATTCAGTTCATGTTTTTCTTTAAGACCACAGTATGCCATTCGGTTAGAAACTCACTCTACAAAAATCTTGCTTCACAGCTTTTTTTATGCACTGAGTCTATCAACAAACCATGTTTTGCCAAGAAAAATTAAGAAGGTTCCAGTAAATTTGCCAACCTTTCAGACCAAGTTGAGCTTCTTTCATTCCTAAACTGTTAATGTGCACCAGAGTGTGACTCATTTCCCAAAAATGTTTCTGACCTATTGTGGTCAAGCTACAGCTCTCTTCTTGAGAACGTCCTCTATGAAAAGGAAAATCCTGACTCTGTTACTGTAACTGGAACTCAGACAAGGACTTACTATCATCTCGATACAATCCTCTACGAGCTGCCGTGCTTTCCCCTCTAAACACTCACCAAGCTGCGCATTAAACAAACAACTCTCCGTGTGAGTAATATGGAGGCACCATTACAGTCACTACATGCTCCAAGCATTTGTTGTTGAACAGTTTAATAGCTCTGTGTCGCAATCTTAAGCTAATTTGGCCTTTTATCGACTTTAACTGACTCGTTCAATTAGGCTGCACAAAGCCAAGAGAAGTTATATAGAAAACAGCTTTTAAGCTTTTAAGGCGTTCTTTTGAAATCAGCTCTAAACCAACATCTGACCCCCTGTTTCTTCCAGCTCTCAGTTGTGGTTCCTGTTTGGCAGAGACTTTTCAGATTTTCCGTTTCCCCTTTGCACACGTTACTTGTAATATCCCACTTGGCTGGCATGCTGTGAACGGTGTCAGCCTGCACACATGGAATGCAAAAAATATGTTGTTAGACATGAAAAATGATTCAACCCATATGTACGGCCTACTTTGAATACACAACTGGTGCATGACCACTAATGTGCACATGCCAGTGTAAATTAAATGTCCCACACAGACATATAGAGGAGGCGGTGGTTGAAACGTAAGATTTACGATAGCTACTTGAACTTAACCACGTTTTGTTGCATTCCAATCATAAACTTCATTGTGTTTTTATGGGATTTCTTGTCATCCACCATTATGAAGTATTACATAATAGTAAAGTAGAGTAAAACTAATACTACACATCATCTGGAGCACTCCACTCCAATTGTAAAACATGGTGATGGTTTTTAAGATTAATTCACTTTTTTTATTGTAATTATTAAAGATTATTAAGATTGTTATAGTTCATGAAAAGACAGATTGATCTTGAGACTGGGGTGGAGGTTCAACTTATTGTAGAAAAATGACAGACACAGTCAGGACTATAGAAATGTTTAGATTATAGTACACTGATGTATTAGAATGGTCAATTCAAGGTCAAGATATAGATCAACTTGATAATCTGTTTTGCATAAATGGGTGGTCATAATTTTCAGTCTCTAAATGTGCAAAGCTAGTGAGACACATACCCCCCAAAACCCACAGCTTTATTATTTTTTTCTTTAAAGGTTTTAAAACCATGTATATTTTCCTCACACCACACAATTATGCATTACTTGGTGTTGGTTTATCACATAAAATCCCAGTGAAATACATTGATGTTTTTGGTGGTGACGTTTAAAAAAATGTCAGAAGGTTCAAGAGATTCGAATATTTCGCAAGTCACTGTATGAGACTGTGTCAGTCAGTTCATGGGCTGGTGTTTCTGGTGGCATGTTATTCCTGGGTTTTGGGTTATGCTGTGTGGGTTGTGGGAATGAGGCTCGGGGTCTACATTTCCTTCTCCTGGAACCAGCTGTGTGTAATTATGTATGCACTGATTGTGTGCAGGGGGAAGTTTGCGCCCTGAATTAAGGGACTAGGGTTGGTGTTTGCTGGCTTGAGCCGTTTGTTTTACAGACGGGGGAAGGATGTGGACGAAGGGGAAGCTTCCTCCTCTTGCAGACTTTCACAGTCGGGCAGAGCTGCAGCTGTGGGATCCTTTGATTACTGGAACATCTGGGTCACAAACACATGAGCGTCTTACCCCACACACAAAAATGTCTTCTTCAGGGGAATAAAATTGTCACACAAGCTGTATTTTTGCTCCATTGGAGTTACAGGCTTTCCAGTCTCTTACAGCAAAGCTTAAAATGTTTGAAAAAAGTTTTCAGGAGTGAGGGAAGGGTTAACTAAAACTCTTTTTCCTTCCCATATGAGACCAAGGAGGGGTGTGGCCTTCTGTCTGGACACCAGCCACCATCCCTCCCCCTCATATCCCTTCATCCCTCCCTCTCCCTGCCTCTCCCCTCCCAGTTTTCTGTGCCTTTCTGCCTGCGTACGTCAGTCTAGATACCAAGGCAGCAGTAGCAGCAGAAGAGGAAAGCTCAGGAAGGACACCCTGAGCACAATGAAGCTCTGCAGCAGCAGAAACGCTGCAGTCTGTCACTCAGTTTTCCTGCCTGTACTGCTCTGCAGTCAGGAAAACCAGCTTGCATGGTAGCTACCGCTGCACCACAGCTTCCTCTGCAGTGACCAACAGAAAACAGGGGCCCCTCACATCTCTGTGTGCCCCTTTTCTATTTACAACCTTACCAAGAGTAGGAACTAACCCATCCTCTTTGTCATTCTCCCCCAACCTCGCCCCATCCCGCTTCTCTGTCAACCCCACGTCGGCCGTGGCGCTCTCCGTCCTGCAGGTGTTCTTGAAGGAGGCGCTGGAGCAGAGGCTGGAGAAGGAGAGGGAAGAAGTGCGGCGCAGGGCTGGCATGGTGATCCGCGCCCACATCCTCAGCTATGTGGCAAGGTGAGTGATTGGGCAGGGGGGCGGTGGAAGAGGAGAAGCAGGGTTGGATGGCTGAGTGGCAGCGGCAGTTGTCAGTGTTTGTTTTGTGGTAGAGGTATGCAGCTTGTCTGTTGGTGTGTGCGTGTGTGTACACATAGTGGAGGTGGAGGGTGGATTAGGTGCTTTCATGCATGGCTTTGACTGAGTTATCTTTTCCCTGTATGTGCATGTGTGCTATGTAGACTTGGATCTTGCTGAACGGTACATGGCCCAGTTATTAGACAGCCAATCATTGTTGCAGAACTTCTGGCTGCCTCCATTAGAGATTGTTTCATTTTTAATTAAATTATAAAGTTAATTTTACATAATGTAGTAACAGTACATTAGCTTCACCGTCCTTGGGAACAAAAAAAGGACATTATTTTGACGTTCTTCTTCTTTTGAAGTATCAAATAATCATACAAGTTAAGATGTATGCTGTTCATAATTCTACAACTCATCCTGATAACAACATCCTCACGGTGGTCATTTCCAACTTCCTTGACACCCTTGCATAGTGGTGGTGGCATCATGCTGTGTGGATGCTTTTCTTCAGCAGAGTCAGGGAAGCTTGTTTTGGGGGTAGATGGGTGGGGCTAAATGCAGGGCAGTCCTAGAAGTAAACCAGATAGAGACTGGAAACAACTTGAGTCTTTCAGTCTTACCTTCCAGCAGAACATTAACCATAAATATGCAGCCACAGCTACAGTAGAATGGTTTAGATCAAAGTAGCTTGAAAGTCAAGAATCATATCCAAAGAGAATCTGGGGGAAAATAGGAAAATGTATGTCCATAGATGACATCCGTCCAATCATTTCTGAGCTATTTTGCAAAGAATGGTTAAAACAAGGCAGAAAACTTGAGCACAATAAATTGAATCACAGTCCCCATCAAAATATCCACATATGCAAAACTGCTTGGATGCAACATTTGGTACGCTATAATATTTCTAGTGACAGTCATTAAATGTCTGCATGTGAATGACGTTTAATCGGCCTGTTTAATAGACTTTCCATGCCCTTTTTACCCACAATAGACATATGTTTTTAGAGGCTGAGCAGAGGCCGTGCTACAATCCTTAGTTGTTGGCCATTTTGCCTGACGGGGGGTAAATGAAATACATTCATAATCAGTTTTTACCCATAAATTTTTTTTAAATGATAACATATTCAGTTGTTCATTTTCATTCATTTTAGTGAATACTCAATCAGAAACAACTGATCAGCGAATCCACATCGTGCCATCACACATTGAGCCAATTCATAAGCTACATTTATTATGAACATTTCACCTGCTGTTGCCTGAAAGCTCCATAAGGAGCTAAACTGCACTCCGCATGTGTGTAATAGAGGCTGAATCGCCCCTTCAGCCAACGTTTTAAAATCAGGGAACAGTTTTCTGATGGAAGACTCTCTGAACGAGGGCTTTTCTTGCATCAGTAGTTTGGCTGTCATCGCCCTTCTGTGTATGGTGTTGTCACGGATGTACTCTATGCCTCTGTAACTCTTCAGTGCACTGTCAGCTTGGGGATGAGGAGAAACACTGTGCACGGTGTCCAGGTCTGAGATGATGCTCAGGAGGAATTTTTTTTTATTGATTTAGTTAGCCATACTCTGTGGGTAAAGTTGAAAATATCTGCATCTGTCCACGAAGTCGTCAGAGATGTGAATACTAATCTGTCAAAATGACAGACGGCCTTCAGATTTTTCCATCCCATTTGAAGAAAAAAAAGCTCAAATATAGAAACTATTCAGTCAATGCGACCCATGGAGCTATGATGCAAAAGCTCACCCACAGCAGTGGGTTAGCAAAGGAAAGAACCAGGAAATTGTGGTTTAATGACAATATATGTTATTGTAATATTCAGGAATAGTATCACAATTAGACATTTTACCGATTTTGTGCAGATCTAGAGTTGTGACTGAAAGCATGACCTACTTTTTGATTAATTATCTGATCACAATGGAGCACTAGGGCTATAATCCATCCTAAAACTTCAATTATGCAATATACATAATGGGGATGCGGCAGAATTGACATGGCAACATCATGGATTTGATGTTTCATTCTTTTGCGCTTTTTGTATGCCTGGAGAATTAGCATTCTAACATCCATGGTAAGAAGGGAAAATTGTGATGACAGCTTAAAGGCTGTAAAACCTCTTATTTCCTTAGGGAATTCTCAGATTTCTACAAATCAAATCTACATATTTACAAATTCAGGAATGAAGATAGAGGAATCTACAAAGGAATTGTCCACAGTGGGAATCAAGCGGGAACTGAAATGTACATAATTATCTTGAGCAGAAATTGAAAAAAATTAAACCAAAATTAGGCTAACTGCATTGTCCGACTCTCTTCTCTTCATAATGGTTGTTAAACATTTGCACATGAAGGCACCCCTTGGGCATTTAATCTAACTGTACTCCACCTGCATGCAGCCATATATAAGGTTACATACGGTCTTGTGAAAAGCTCTGCTGGGAGAGTATAATGGGGTTGATGACAGCATTCAGGTTATGAGTTTCCTTCCCCTCTGACTCGATCATACTGAAGGCAGAGACTCGGGAACTTCCTTAAAGAAACAAGTACAGCCTTTGTGTTATTACACGTAACATTATATCAGTTCAGAGTCTGTCCTGACACCAGAGGAAGCCTGTGCTGTGATTAATGTGGAGGATAGGTCAGACTGAGGGTCACAGTGTCGGAGCAGAGCGCGCGTGTGTGGTCTCCAGAAAGTCATATGCTGTTTGGACGTGTTCATGTTCACATGTTTGTAATGCATGTGCTGCGTGTGGTTGTTGGGGCTGAGTCACAATGCTAAACACAACAGCCCAACAGAGGATTGGGGCAGCCTAATCAAGAAAAAAAAAGACCTTTTTTCTTTCCAGGGTGTTTGTTTAAGCAGAGAGTGCCAGCAGAAACAAAGATGTGGCCATTGAAATTTAATGGGTTTTTGTAAATTTTTGAACTGCCAAAAAAGATTTTTGTCTATTCCTATTTCTTAGGAACAATAAACAAGAAGTTTTAAGAACTGTCTCTAAGGTATTTGAACATTAGCCTTCCTACTGCGAGAGGTCATTAATGTGAATGCAGGTGCTGTAATAATGGATTATGATACTCCAAAAAAAATCAGTAGCATCTTAAGTATTTCGTAATAGCATTGAGTGGTGCTAGTGGGCTTAAGAGAGACTTGAGACTTGAGTCCTTAAAACAAGGACTTCATACTTGACTTAGACTCATGGTCAGGAACTTGGTTAGTAACCAAGTTATTGTGAGGACAAACAAAATCCCTTTGTTTGATACATTCCAAAATTCAACATTAACAGAAGTTTATATTTTTATATTGTTTTTCTTTGAAAAATAAATACTGATTCATATTCTTAATTGGGTTTATATCACAGTTGAACAGTTTTCAGAATTATTAAAAGCAGCACAGTTTTTTGCACTCTGAAGTGTTATTGTTGTACTTTAAATGTTATAAATTGTTATATACTGATGTATTAAATTAAGGTGAACTATATCGGATCTGAATTCCCTACGAGCCATTTGAGGCGTTATTAGCAGACTAGGTGAGAAAATGTTCAATTAAGTTTTTAATTACTTGTGAACTTAATTGGACTTACCCCTAAGAGACGTCAGACATTACCCACCTTAAGTTTTAAGATATCCGAAAGGCTTCCAAAACCGCTATATCTACCTATATGTGTTTCAAGACAGGCACAGATGGAAATCTTATCAAGGTTGAACAGAGTCGCTTTCATCTACTCAGTTCAGTTTGTTATCTGCTGAAAGTCTGCGCTCTCTCACAGCTAAAATGAACAACAGAAATGTTTGGCATGTCTCAACATCGTTAAAGAAAAGGTTTTCTTTTACATAACACCCCCCACCCCCCACCCCATGTCAAGTGCACCCTTGATTATGTAATTCTTAAACCCATTAACACCCGAAAATAGCTAACAGTCTGTCAGTAACAGTCCACACTGAAGAAACCTGAACATTGTGTGATTCTGCTCAGCATGTGCGTATGACACGAGAATGTTTGTGGTGTCGCCAATATTTTCCAACAACCGTTTTTTTTGTTTCACCTATTTTATTTATTTATTTTATCTTGTAGGAAACAATACAAGAGGGTCTTGTCCAGCGCCGTTACCATCCAGAAGAACTACCGTGCTCACTTTTGGAGACGCGCCTTCCTGCGCCTGCGCTTGGCTGCCGTTGTCCTCCAAAAACACCGCAGGGGACAACTCGCCCGGTCCGTCTTTCACAATCTTAGGGAGGAAAAGCGGAGGCAAGAGGAGGAGGAGGAGAAGAAAAGGAGAGAGGAGGAAGAGGAGAGGAGGCGTCTAGAGGAGGAGGAGAGGAAAAGGATGGAGGAGGAGGAAAGAAGGAAAGAAGAGGATAGACTAAAAGAGGAAGAAAAGAGGAGGGTAGAAGATGAGGAGCAGAGACTGATGAAAGAAAAAGAAGAACAGCAGAAATTGGCAGCTAAAGAGGATAAAACAAGGTAGAGTGTAGTTTTTGTGTTTCCTCTGTGACTTTCTTTCCTTTATGCCCTGACTTATAAATCTATATTTTGTCTTAAGGAACTCCCTTGTGAACTTTGCTTGCCCTAAGGTAACACCATTCCTTCTTCTGCTTCTAAGATAGTAACTCAAACATAGGTGTGCAGATGTTTGAATTTTGTGAATTATTCTGTTTAACAGAAAAAACTCACCCAGACTCCGTCCTACAACCACAACTCTGAGGAGGAGAGTCGCCAGATGGAGGAGATCCTCCGTCTCGAGAGGGAGATTGAGCGTCTACAGAAGCAGCAGGAGGATGGCGTGTCTCTCCTCGGGGATGTTTCCCGCGAGGAGCTGCGGCAGATAAGGAACGCTGAGATCTACAGGCTGGAGAAGGAGGCTTCTCGTGTGGCAACAGAATTCCTGGAGCTGCTGGACTTCGGAGGGTTAGAGCCATCGCTGTCGAGCGAGGAAAATCTCCACGAAGCAAATGAATCTGCAGCTCCTCTGGCTGAGGAGGAGACGGACGAGGGTTTTCCCACCGAGGACGAGTGTGTTCCTCTCCCCGACATTCCTCCCCCAGCTGTGGTTCCTCTCGATAAGGACGTGTTAAAGAGTATTCCTCCTCCTCCCCCTGCCTTTGCGGAAGGACTCTTGGTGTCCCCCGCCTCAGGTGCTCACTCTGAACCAGAAATACTCACCCCCACTACCCCTAACGGACTCAATCACGCCTCCATTATTATTATGGACCCCCAGACCTGTCCCCCTCCTCCTTCTCATATATTGTCTAACGGAGAACGGCAGCCATGCCAGAGAACCAGTAGGACATCTGATCTTGTGCCTTTGAACGACGTGCCAACTCAGTCAAACCTGCCGGACATAGAGTCAGACTATGATCAGGAGGAGTATGAGGAGGCTCATGGGAGCTCATGTCCTAGCATAAACGATGGCCATATCACAGACCAGGAGGTGCTACGGGAACCCTCCTACACCCAAAATAGCCTGGACTCTTTTAGAGGCAGCTCAGACTCGGTAAGAAGAATTTCTTGGGGTGTAACGAACCGAAAACCCACAAGACGAGATTGGATGAGATTTCGTTAATACTTTCAATAATACTTCAAAATACCAAATGTATCCATTAAAATTGCTTCTATTCTGCATTTTTATAGATTTTTTGCCAGAAACTCAACATTTATTTTTATCTCGTTAGACCTTTGGATGGTGCTTCAGCTATGCATGATCTGCAGTATTGTTATTGGTTTCAGTTGCCACTGATAGAATAGAACAGAATAATCCTTAAATTCAGCATTAAAGTGACAGACAGCGTGGACTATGATTATGATGTAGCTCAACGTACCCCTAGAAGTCTCGCCATTATTTGTCATAGCAATGCTTTCAGGCTCCTTCAGCGTCTGATCAACTTGAAGTGCTGACATGTTTTATTGTTTGTGTTTTGTCTGTCAATCTGTCGCTATTCATCGTTCATTCTGGAAACCCTAAACGCTGCTAGGGGATTTTGTTGTAGTTGGGGATACTTCTATTGCATCTTTATAAGGTAAAGCCATGTGGATCATAACTGGCTCGAAATAATGTGATGTTGTATTATCGCAATATATCGTTAGACCACCACTCCTTACGTGATTACGGAATTTATACCCATTTAACCTTTCTTGCCATATTCTGGCCACTCACCTCTATCTAATTGTGATTTTATGTGATAGACCAACACCTTGTTGTACTTAACTCAGGAGTGGAAGTAAAATAACATTATTTTGAAAGATTTTTAACAGAAATGAACCTAAGAAGTCAACTTTATGTTGTTGTCCATCTGGAAAGTGAAGCTCTGCCACAGTCTTATGGTTTCATCAGATCAGAGAACCTTCTTCTACATGTTCGCTGTGTTCCCTTCATAGTTTGTGGCAACCTTTAAATTGTGTTTATGGCTTTCATTTCAATAGCAACATTCTTCTTCCCAACCTGGATGTCCAGATTTGTGGAGTGCACATCTAAAAGTTGTGAGATTCTCCCACTTGAGGTATGGATCTCAGCAGGTCCTCCAGGGTGACCATGAGTCCATTAAATGCTTCTCTGATCAAGGCTCTCCTTGATTGACATTTTAAGTGTTTGAAGTTGTGGCATATGGTTTCCATTTCGAGATGTTTTTTTAACAGAGATCTGTGAGATGTTCAAAGTTTAGAATATTGTTTAAGAACTGAACCCTGGTTTTAGCGTCTTTACAACTATATCCCTGATGTATCTGGGGTCTTCAGTGGTTTTCATGCTGTTTGATCACTTATGTTCTCCAACAAACCTCTTGAGGCCTTCACAGAGCAACTGGATTTATACCGAGATCAAACCGCACACATGTGGAGTCGATTTGCTTACTAGTTTAATTGGCTTAACAGGATTTAATTAAGCAGTATAAGATAATTTTCTATTAGTATTAGTAGGAACAATATAGCTTAAACCTCACAGACATAATTTACTTTGTGTATGTCTATCAGATACAATCCGAATACCATAATTGAATATTGTGGTTGGGACATGACAAAATGTGTTTAAAATCTTGACATTTGAACATTTCTGAGAGTCATTGTATTATGATACAATATTAGTTAGAATAACAAATGAGGCAAGCGGACTTGGTGAATCCAAAAGGGTAAATCCTATGTAAAGAAATTTGAATTTAGCTTAGAAATTGTATATTACAGTCACCTAAACGTGACATCATTGAGGTTGTTCCAACATACACCGAAAACACCAAGAATTTCCTGTTTATTATTTTGCTTTTACGTACGACTTCTCCACACGAGGTCCTTTGGCGGGTTGTCTGTTGCAGTTACCACAAGGCTCAGCTCGCATGGCGCAACAAGGAAGCTGAGTTAAAAGCATTTGCTTTGGCTCTGCAGATGAGCCTAAATGCAAGATACTGCTGGCTTAGCAGAGCCTTCAGTCTGAAGTTTGTAGCATCAGCAGAATGTCAGGGGAGAAGAAAAATGTTGTATGCGTTGGCATGCAGAAACGTGCATCTGTTGGTGTGAAAGGATGGCTTTTAAAGATTTCTATCCGACAGAATGTCAGAAGTGAAGTTAGAAAATTGTGCAGACTCTTATATTTGCAGCTCATATTGGGGGGGGGGGGGGGGTCTACAGATATGTATGTTAGCTTTTCTTTTTACCTCATACACAAAACATTTGCTGTGTATTCCACATCCGCCCACAGTGAAGCAACATCACAATGCTGCTTTGTTTCAGTTCATCGACAGTGAC
The DNA here is from genome assembly GCA_028564705.1 of Apricaphanius iberus. Taxonomy (NCBI): domain Eukaryota; kingdom Metazoa; phylum Chordata; class Actinopteri; order Cyprinodontiformes; family Aphaniidae; genus Apricaphanius; species Apricaphanius iberus. Next base: position 334,341 of record JAPXFQ010002924.1, read on the forward strand.
GAGGAAAATGACGGATACGTGGACACAGATGAAGAGATTTCTAATGGGAGAGTTCATTTACTGAATGGCAGCGGGCCTCCATATTTCCATGGCTACCTCTACATGAAGGGTGAGTACCAAGCCACTGTCCAGAAGGCATGCAAATGATTAATGCACAGCTTAAACGTGTAGACTTTCTGTATCTTGCAGACTCTGTTACGGGTTCATGCTTTTGTATTTTAGTCACTTGAAGCATTGTTTTAAGTTAAATATCTCTCCACATTATTAATTGCTAAACCCACTAACATCTCAGGTGGACTCATGATCCCATGGCGTCGCCGCTGGTGTGTGCTAAAAGACGAGACCTTCATGTGGTTTCGGGCCAAACAGGACTCTCTCAAATCTGGCTGGCTTTACAAAAAGGGTGGAGGGATGTCCACTTTGTCTCGGCGCAACTGGAAGATGCGTTGGTTCGTTCTGCGCGAGGCGAAACTCATGTACTTTGAGAACGACAGCGAAGAGAAGCTGAAAGGAACAATAGACGTCCGGGCAGCCAAGTAAGATGCCTTGAATAAATGTCATACATTCTCAAGTATTCATACAACCTGATTTTTTTTTTTTTTACTTTTGTCTCATTACAACCAAAAACATTTATTTTGGTTTTAAATGATTTTATGTGATAAACTAACACAAAGTAGTAGTTGTCATGTGTCAAATTATAAACAGTCTTCAAAATAGTTTATAAATTAAAATCGGAAAAGTGTGATACATTTCCATGCAGACCCTTTTTTATTCTAATACCTCTGAATAGTGCTCTGGTCAGATAAGACCATAACTGAACTTTTTGGGTAACATGCTGAAGCCTATGTTTAGGGGAAATCTAACACTGCACATCACCCTGAACACACCATACCCACAATTAAATGTAAGGCAAGGCAAAGCAATTTGATTTACATAGCACACTTTCAACACAAGGCAATTCAAGGTGCTTTGCATGATTCAGTGATAATGATACCAAATACATGATTACAAAAGCATGATTAGAAAAACAGAAACATATAGGTTTAACAGACAAACACAATCAATCAATAAGAAAAGACGATGTAAGGAACACATTTATGCAATTAATATAGATTAAAAACAGATAAAACATAATCAGTTAAAAAGGAAATAAAAAATAAGAGTAAAAGTTAAACCACGAGAATCAAATAGTGATCAGAAAGTGCAAATTAGGACTCAAAGGCAGCTCTGTATAGTAGAGTTTTAATCTTTGATTTAAAAGAGCCTAACAATTCAGCATTTTTGCATTCTTCTGGAAGTTTGTTCCAGATTTGTGGACCATAGAAGCTGAAAGCTGCCTCTCCTTGTTTAGTTCTAATTTCAGGAATGTTAAGTAAGCTCGAGTTGGAGGACCTGAGTGGTCTGCTGGGTTGGTATAGTGACAGTAAATGTGTTGGTTGCAGCATAATGCTTTAGGGATATTAAATCTATATAGTACTTTAATAACTCGAAGGGGCTGAATACAAATAACGATTTTAATTTTTTAAAAGTTGGATCCATCATTCTTGTTCCACGTCACAATAATTGCACTTCTTTGTCTATCATTGCACACTGGTTTAAGTGTGTTAGTTTAATTGCATAAAATCCCAATCTAATTCATTGAAATATATGGTTGTAACAGAAAAAAACTGTTTTCTAATGTACTGTAGTACTGCTTTTCATCACTGTTAAAAAATTAACTCTGGGTGTCTATGAAGGGAGATTGTGGACAATCATGAGAAGGAAAACGCATTGAATATTGTCACGGAGGAGAGGACTTATCATATCTATGCAGAGTCCCCTGAAGATGCCAGGTAAATTATATTCCCATTATTTCCATACATCTTGTCTCCTCCTGTGATTTTTTTTTTTCTCTTTGACTGTCTCCACCAAGTATAGAAATTAAGTTCCCCCTTGTGGTTGCCCGATGGAAGTTCACGGTTTAATAGCAATTATGTGTTTGCTGACTTTGTGCTTTCTGAACTCCCTCTGACCCACTCAGTGGTTGGTTCAATGTGCTGAGTCGGGTCCACAATGCGAGCCCAGATCAGCTCCTGGAGATGCACCACGAACAGGCCAACCCAAAGAATGCTGTGGTGAGTGCCTCGTCTCCAGCCTCAGTTATTTTACACCCTTTATTTTACAGCCAGCAGGGAAGAAGCATGTAAATGATTCTGCTAAACTATGAAGGTCCAGTCCAGTTATGAGGTTAGATTGTAATTTAGGTTTTACTTGGATAATTTTAAACTTTAGCTGCCTGATCTGTACCACTGTTTATCTATCGGTACCTACAACGTTTCTATTGCTACCTTGAATGGAAATCAACAGCTAAAAAGGGGATTCTGTACTTTTCTTTCTAGGGTACACTAGATGTGGGTTTGATTGATTCTGTTTGTGCGTCAGACAACCCAGACAGGTGAGTTTCTAAATGTTATATTACCCAACAGGATATTAAAAGCTCCTTTAAATTCTTTATATATTACTCCATTTAATTTGGTCTTGATCAAAAGTTTTCCAGGTATTTCAAAGTTTTGCTTTAGATTTTGTCTGCTCTGACTAATTTCTTACTTGGTTTTGTTATCTTTCTGTAGTTGCATTGTGGATGGTTGGCCTATTAAAAATCTATATCAGGGGAGGGCAAAGGAACAATTGTAGTGAAAAAACAGTTTCTAAAAGCAGATTTTTCATGATCTGGGGGCTAATTTGTTTAAGGAAAAGCATTTGCCATGGAGTCATTAAAATCTGTAGTATTTAAATGGACGTTAGTAGACGTTATTAATGTGAATCTGTCTCCAATTCACTCAGTTTCCAGTGTTGTTCAGACTGCCACAACTATCTGTTTTATTGACAGTACAAATAATTTGTTGAAATTATTGTTACTGCTGCAAAGCTTTAATTTTATGATAGTCCCCTAACAAAGGTAAAGGTATCTGAGCAGAGACTAGAGCAGGTCACATGGCACAAACAGATAGAGAGCTGAAACAGTTGGTATAGTGACATTAATGTCAAAGGTAAGTTGTTGGGGATTATTTAGACATGTTAGATCAACAAACTAACATGTGTTACAGTTTTGCAAGGCATGTGCACAAAAATAGATTTGTGATTTTTTTTTAAAATGGCTTCAAACTGTGGCCAGATGATTTGCTGCAGAGTTAAAATCACAATAGACCAATGACAGACATCAAAATCTTTGTTGGGTCTGGCATACTTTTGCCGATCAATTCAAAATGCCTTGATCCAAAGGCTGAAATCAGATTTGGACTTCCCTATCTGAAAATAATGTCTTTAAAAATAGAATAAAATCACATTCTGTTTTTATGACTGACTGCTGGTAACAATATGTCTAAAAGAGCTAAACTAAAGTGGTCTGTTTTGTGTAGAGTAGACACACATTATGCTGTTCTTTTGGTGAGCTTAAGAGCATTATTTGCCAGAATTATTTATAGGTCACATATTTTCCTCCAAGTCATATCACGGCAAATAGAGACGAAGCCAAAAACCTCCAGAAAGCCTAAAGAACTTATTTTACACAACTAATTTGGAGTATGTAAATGCCTGACTGCTTAGAGGGACAATAAGTCAATCTGATGTGTGGTGTAAAGTTTTTTTGTAGAGCACTGTTTTTGTTTTGTTTTTTTAATAAAAATACCGAAAATTGATATTTTCTCTCTCTAGACCAAATTCCTTTGTGATCATCACGGCCAACAGAGTGATCCACTGTAACACAGACACACCTGAAGAGATGCACCACTGGATTGGCTTGCTGCAAAAATCTAAAGGAGACACAAGAGTCGATGGGCAGGAGTTCCTAGTCAGAGGTCAGGCAGAATCCGAATTTGAGATGATTCATGTTGATGTATAGTGATAGATTTTAATTCAGAAAGTTAAAATTGAGAAATCAATATTGAAACAAATCCAGTTTTTGAGTAGAAATCCATGCCTGCATGTCTATTTTAATTATCAGGCTGGCTCCATAAAGAGATGAAGTCAGGAGCAAGGAGCACGTCACTGAAGCTGAAGAAGCGTTGGTTTGTTCTCACCACAAACTCCCTTGACTATTACAAGTCATCGGAGCGCAACGCGACTAAACTGGGAACACTGGTCCTCAACAGTCTCTGCTCTGTGGTGCAACCGGATGAGAAAATCTTCAAGGACAGTGGTCAGCGTATTTTCATTTAAGCAGTAATACAAATTTGGCAGAATTGCTGATAATTTTTTGCATATATGACCTCAGTCGTGCATGTATCCGGTGTCTGTTTTCTCTTTTCACCTCAGGTTACTGGAATATTATTATTTATGGGCGTAAGCACTCGTATCGACTTTATACTAAGATGCTAAATGAAGCCATGCGGTGGGCGAATGCCATACAGGGGGTGATAGACAACAAAGTTCCCATCGAAACACCAACTCAACAACTAATCAGGGATATCAAGGTGATAAAATTTTCAGTTTGACTTTTTGCTGTGAGACAGTCCTGATTTTTTGATAACAGGGCTTTAAGAATTTGAATTTTCAGAAAATTGATAACATAAAATATGGGCAATGACAAATATTCTCTTCAGTCTAGCAAACCTTTGGCAGGGACACACACGGTTGTGAAGTGAGGTATTTAAACTGTGTGCTGTGCTGTTCATTTGGTTTTGCTTTTCCAAAGCAAAGCTACTGTCTCTTTAAAATACATTCAAACTTTTGTGTCATTCAAGTTTGTAATATTTCTTTCAGTTGTATTTTAGCACACATTTTTTTGTATTAGGCCCAAATTAGATGAGATTAAGACCATGGTTTCAAAGTTCTAAATTGCCTTGAAACCAATTCCAGGCCTCAGGAACCAGTATCCTGCATGTTTTAGTTCTTTCCCTGGTTCAACACAACAGAATCAAATGTGTTGGAGCAGAGATACACCTAAAACTGGCAGGGCACCATCCCTTGAGGCCTGGATTTGCAGACCCCTGACTATAGGTTCTTGAAGAAGTGTTCTAGTGCTTCATAAGAATGCAGTGAACTCTCCTTTCTGTCTGGTAGCTTCCTGGCTGTTTTGAGCAGGCACAAACCTTCCATACAGAGGTTGTATCGGTTTATTATCAGAGTAGCAGCATCTCAGGCTACTGAGTGAGCTGTGTGTGAGGCAGTGGCAGCAGTGCTCTGGTGTGGATTAAGTAATCCATCATTTGCAATGGCCTCATTGCAAAGCTACAGCGTCATCACACCCAGACTGGGCTGGAGGTGCTCCAAGAAAAATTATTGCAACACTCTTGTTATCACAACTGCTATGTACTTCAGTGAACAATCTCTGTAGCAATAAATGGCGCTGTACACCTAAACCTCTTGAACATAAAAGAATTTGGAATGCACTGGCTTTACCAAAGGAGAATGGGTTCCAGTGCACATATCTCCAAAGTGTTCATATTTGGCGGTGCTGGTTGCTGGGAGACTAAGTATACTTTTTGTAGACTCAGTTCAAATGAAAAATATCTTACACGATGTCAAAGGTCTAGCTTTATGTTGATTAGAAAGGTGGGAGACAAAAATACAAGCTGCAAATCCTAGGTTTTATTATATTTTTTTGAAATAGTCAAACATTGACACATAGCTTTGGTCTTTGGTGCCTTGATGTGATTAGCTCACTAAAATCCGTGACAATTCAAAGACTTTTGAAAAAAAATTTCATCTGCATGTGTCCTCCAGACAGAATACTGGTTGAAATTATTGTATAATCCGTAACAAGGCTGAAAATGATGGTAGAGGTACAGAAACACCAAATATATTCAGGCAAATTCATCAGATTGTCACAGTGTTGGGAAACATCCTTATTAATTATGATACCTGCAGCTGTGTCATTTTAGTAGGATGTCCAGGAAAGCAGAGCAGTAATCGTTTTTGGGAATTGCTTGGAAAATGGCAGCCTCATGCATATCAACCATGTCTAAAGAATTATGGGGACTTTAAAGCGTACTTAATCTGGTGTAAAGTGTACTTTGTGAGAACCAGTCAGTTAAAAAAGGCATAAAATAACTAATCTGATCTTTTTTGGTACAGGAGAGTAGTTTAAATGTGGAGGCTGTGGAACAGACATATTGGAGGAACCCCATCCTGAGATATACCCAGCATCCTTTGCACTCCCCTCTTCTACCTTTGCCTTATGGAGATGTCAGCATCCACTGTGAGTGCTCATCCCCAAAATCAGAAAAAAAGTTTTCAAACTTGTTTTTCTATATTCATTGGCCAGTTGTGACCATAGAAAATTAATTTTAGATACATTCTTGGGAGCATCCAAGGGTTTGTGCCAGTTGTAAGATGTTCAACCTGGCGTAATATCTTTCACATAACTTCAATTTTACTGCATTCTGTCTTATTAAATAGTCATGTCGTAAATGTAGATACTAGTTTAAGGTATTCAGTAAATTTGATTGCAAATAAACAAGTGGCTTTGGCTAAATTAACTGCAGCCCTCTCTATCTCTCTCAGTGCAAAAGGAAAAGGGTTACACCAGCCTGCAGGATGAAGCTGTGAAGATTTTTAACTCGCTACAGGAGATGGAGGCTGTGTCAGACCCTGTTCCTATCATTCAGGGAATCCTGCAAACCTGTCAAGACTTGAGGCCGTTAAGAGATGAGGTCTACTGTCAGCTCATCAAACAAACCAATCATGTCCCGCACCCCAACAGCCCCGCCAACCGTGCCCACTGGCATCTCCTGACCTGCATGAGCTGCAGCTTCCTGCCCAGCCGAGGAATCCTGCGCTATCTCAGGTTTCACCTGAAAAGGTGAAGATCTGTTTGGAGATGGCAGTAAACTGATTAGTTTAAGCTCTGGTCTAAATTTCTGTCTTTGTGTCTCTGCATTTTCTGCAGGATTAAGGAGCTGTTTCCTGGGACAGAAATTGAATTGTTTGCCCATTTCATCGGGGAGTCTCTGAAGAAGACAAAGACGAGAGAGTTTGTTCCATCCCAGGAGGAGATCTTGGCGCTTGTTACCAGGCAGGAAATGACCACCACTGTCTACTGCCATGGAGGAGGCTCCTGCAAGATCTCCATCAACTCTCACACTACTGCTGGAGAGGTAAGCAGACCTCAATCATTGCTTGTTTATTCATAGATTAAATCTATTTGTAGGGGGAAAAAAATCCTACTTTAAGAACTTACTTTTAGAAGATTGTTACTCCTGTTAATACTTTCCAGTACTATGTGAAACCCCATTTTGCCAACAGGACAGTAGTTTGTCTTTTTTTTCCTACATTGAAAAAGCTATTTATTTGAAATATTTTCACACATTTCTTTGTACCTGCAGTGGAACTAAGAAAAAAAAGCGGTTTTGTTAAACAGATGGTTTAATTTCTTTCCCTTGTCAGGTGGTGGAGAAGCTGATCCGAGGTCTGGCTATGGAGGACAGCAGAAACATGTTTGCACTCTTTGAGCACAACAATACTGTGGACAAAGCTGTGGAAAGCAGGGTGCTTGTGGCTGATGTTCTAGCTAAATTTGAAAGGTATATATATATGTATATATATATATATATATATATATAAATCTGTGTCCTGGAGATGACATCATATGTAGACGAAATAATAAAATGAGATAAAACCAGATGTGGGAGTGACAGGTTTACGGCTTTCTCCTCCCAGATTGGCTGGCAGTGAGGAAGCGCGGGATGAGGGCCAGTGGAAGCTGTATTTTAAGCTCTACTGCTTCTTGGATGTTGAAAGCATGCCAAAAGAAGGAGTGGAGTTTGCTTTCATGTTTGAGCAGGTTTGTTTTACTGGTTTCAATAAAATGTTCAAAAATTGCTACGGAAAAATCAATTTATGTCAGTGAAATTGTATATGTTTTGGTTGTTTTTTTTTGTCAGGCCCATGAGAGTTTGACCCGTGGCCACTTTCCTGCTCGTGAAGAGACCCTGCAGCACCTCGCCGCTCTGCGTCTGCAGTTCCTGTTCGGAGACAAAGCCCGGATCGCTTGGAGCCTGGAGAACGTCTACCCCGTGGGTCGCCTGCGCAACCGCATCCTGCAGTTCACCAAGGCGGGCGGGGCCTCCGGGTCGGGCCAGACTCTGGAGCGAAGGAGGACCAGCTTCCTGGACGGCACACTGCGTCGTGGGCTGAAGACCGGCTCCATGAAGAAGCAGCGCATGGAAGAGGAGCAGATGCTGGAGATGTGGATTAAGGAGGAAATGTCTGCCACCCGGGCGAGTATTGTGGAGAAGTGGTCCCACCTCAAGGGTCTGGATCAACACCAGGCCATGCTCAAATACATGAGCATAATAAAGGAATGGCCTGGATATGGATCCACGCTGTTTGATGTTGAGGTAATTTTCATGTACAGGAAAGTACATCACATCTAAAAAAGATTGGGAGCTTGTCTCAAACTGACCTCTAAGTGTAGTGTTATATCAGTGTTTATAATTCTAAAAAATTACTCCTGTGAATTTTTGAACTCTGAATATAAAGTTCTTTCTTTTTACAGTGTAAAGAAGGAGGATTCCCACATGACCTGTGGTTGAGCGTCAGCGCTGAGAACGTGTCCGTCTACAAGAGAGGCGAGCCGAAGCCTCTGGAGACCTTCCCGTACGAGCACATCATCTTCTTTGGTGCGCCACAGCCCTGCACTTACAAGATCACTGTGGATGAGAGGGAAATGTTTTTCGAGACAACAGAGGTAAACCTTTATTTAGACACAAAAAAATCAGTGTGTGCACTTGTACTGTCTTTTGGAATATGTCTCAACTAGTTTTGCACAGCTAGAGACAGAAATGTTTCCCTTTTCTTTGAAAGTAGAAACAATAAGTCGTGAATCTTTCTACAGATTTTCAAATGGATTTAATTCTGGAGTTTGTTTGGATCATTGTAACACATTCATAAGCTTTGATATAAACTATTCCCTATTAGCTATTTTAACTCTAGCTGTTTGTTTAGTGGCGTCCTACAGTCTTTTATCTCTTTTAATCAATGGCCCTTTCGCAGCAGCTATTTGTATTTAGCTCATTCTTTATTTCCATTGGCTTTAACCAGTTTATCTTTCCCCTGCTAATATACCCAAAAGGAACCCACGTATGAACAGGAAGAACATGCAAACTCCATGCAGAAAGACTCAAGGCTGGGATTCGAACCCAGGACCTTCTTGCTGAAAGGCAACAGCGCTACCAACTGTGCCCCTCCTGCAGCCCTATTATAAAACAATTATATCATGACTTTTATTAATATTTAATTTCTCTTTGGGATTGATAAGCCATTTTTGAATTAAATTAGTTAAATGGCTGAAAGACAACTGGTTGCACTGGAATTTATTTAGGATTATAATAGTAAAGGGATCGTTTAGATGCCTTGAATACAATGCAAGACAATTTTCAGTTTTAAATAAAACATTGAAAATGTTTGTTTAATTTGTATGCATTTTTTTATCTCATAAAGTCTGTGTTATAAAGTCGCAGCAGTTGCAGCCCTAAAATCTGAAATAGTTCCAGAGGTTTAAATTACTTTGTGAGGTACTATACATTTGAGTTGCAGTTTTGTTACTTGTTATTTTTTTTAAGCAGCCACTGACTTCTCTTTTATTTGCTGCATTTCTGTCAGGTCGGAGAGATCACAAAGATCATGAAAGCATACATAAACATGATCGTGAAGAAGCGCTGCAGCGTCAAATCTGTGTCCAGTTATGGAACCAACTGGATCCGGTGATATGCTGGAGACGGACGCCGTAAACCAATCAGCTGCAAAACCGATGCAGAGAGGAGGTGGAGATGCATGAAGAGGAACAACCTGGGATCATGTTACAAAGCTTTTAAGTTGACAATAGCATACGCCATTCAGAAATCTCCCTGATATTACCCAAACGTGTTACTTACAGAGATTCTGAATGTTTATCCCCTTGGATCTCCATGATGTTGCTTTCTTCCGTGTAATCTTCAAACCACCTTTGAGAGGTACACTGGCCATTACACGTTTCCTAAAAAACAAAAAAAATCAGGTATATTTTTTATGGATTTCATTTAAACATTCTGAGTTCTTTTAGTATAATTTTAAACACCTTCACATTTAAATGTCCAAATCAGCAAATCTCTGACAAATTCTATGAATGTGCTGCAGTGGCAAATGCACACTGACAGAGATGGCACCTTTATTCATTAGACTGGGGGGGGGGGCTTTCTAGATTTTTTTCGGGCTTCTTTCTAATGAATGTTCTCCAAACAGGAGTTCCCCCCCACCCCCACCCCCACCCCCCACTCAGGGTATTTATTAATTCCCCTCATCTTGCCTTAATTAACAACATAAATGTGGCCTTGCATAAGCAGAATATAAACTGGTTTGTGATTATTTACATTTGTGTGAGGCAAAACACACCTTTAACAGGTTAAAAAAGAACTAAAGAATCAAACTTTATGTTAATAGATGCAGAAATTAAAGGTCTAAAACTTTTTTTTCAACAGGGCCAAAATTACTAATATCAAAATGTTTGATCTTCAGTCCCAGAACAAGAAAAAATGTGAGCTGAATGTATGTTTAAAGATAGTCAAAATGGGTGTGTTGGAATGAAAGCATGATGACATTTCATTGCATTTGGAAGTATAGTTTGTGTGTTTTTTGCTTTTAGACATGTCAGCAATCATGTGAGGGTGTGACATTTATTTATTCAAAACGCTCAATGGATTTGAGAGACAAAGAAGCTAAATATGCTTACAATGAATTGTTAGTTTTATTTGTGCTTTTATGGACGAAGACAAGGTTTCTGGGATGGACCAGATGAATTGTCTCTGTTTTGTGCTGTGTTTCTCAGACTGTTAGAAACAAAAGGAAACTTGTTTTTTTAAGAATAGGTCAATGCCAACCAAGCTGCAGTATAGTTCATGGTTAGAGTAATTTAATCTCCACACAATGAGCTTAGTATTTACCTCGCATTGGATCACTGTCCACCGTTATGTCCCGATCATTTCCACCAACGCTCTGGTCAGCTGCCGGCGGCCACACCAGAGAGCGAGTCACCTTGCTATTGTCTGTATTGTATAATGTCTGTATTTTTGAGACTTCTGATTGTTTTGATGAGACAAAAAAACAGCAACACAGACAATGTTTTATATCAGAATTTAAAAAGGCTTTAATAAATTATTGTATTTGAAACTTTTGTTTGGTTGTGATTTCATGCTTTACAAAATAGTTAAGAAAATGTTGGTGGTGTCTGAACAGTGATCATCCGAAATGAAAACGGCTAAAAACAAAATGCAGGATGTGGATTTATCATTTATGGTCTTACAGATTATTTTTTCTTTAACCAGGAAAAAAAAGTGATTAAAACCCTCTTTCTTAATATTGTCCTAAGTAACAACAAACATGGAAAATATGTAGATACATGCACATTCAGTTCATCCATCCATCCATCTTCTTAACCGCTTATCCAATTCAGGGTCACGGGGCAGCTGGAGCCTATCCCAGCAATTATCAGGCGTTAGGCAGGGTACACTCTGAACAGGACGCCAGTCTGTTGCAGGGCCAACACAGAGACAGACAACCATTCACACTCACATTCATTCCTAGGGACAATTTAGACTGATCAATTCACCTATCATGCATGTTTTTGGACTGTGGGAGGAAGCCGGAGTACCCGGAGAGAACCCACGCATACACGGGGAGAACATGCAAACTCCATGCAGAAAGACCCTGGGCCGAACCCACAACCTTCTTGCTGCAAGGCAACAGCGCTAACCACTGCGCCACCGTGCAGCCCCCACATTCAGTTCATATCAGTTTAATTATAAAGAACCAATTCACAACATATGTCATCTCAAGCCACTTTACAAGAATTATTTTAGTAATAAATAATTATTTCAGTCAAGTAATACAGATTCCAAGGCTAGAACACACATTTCTATCTAAGGAAGCCAAGTAGGCCTGTATTGTATCAAGTCATGTATCCCTTGCTCTTTCTGGATGAACATGTAGTGACAGTGGACAGTTACTTGCATTGTGTCATTGACTTTTCAGCAACCCCTTACTCTGGACATGTATAGCGACAGGAGAAATGAAAGGTTAAGGTTTCATTTAACACGAAGGAACCTAAAACAGAACCTGGCGGACTGTGAGCGGCCTTCAGCCACCACTGACTGGGCATACACACAAAAAGGAAAAGATATCAGAAGCATTGATCCAGGACTAACTTCTATGTTAAAGAAACATAAATGGGCTAACAGCAGTGGTAACTCTGATAGTCGTTTCATCAGGGAAAAAAAGTTAAAAAGATGAGCCAGTAAGTAGTTTACCCATCGTTTATGCACAGATCATTTACAAAGCTTCCACTAAAATCATTGTCTCCACAAAAACAGCAGCAAATCTGTTGACAGATTCAACGATATTTCTCTGGATGTTTTTGCTTCCTACTATTTAACAGAAGGACTCATACTGATGTGATTCATGCTAACTTTTGATGTGCATCATGTTGCCATATATAATCAGTCTTAGAATCATAAATTTTAATGAATCATTTTTGGACATTTTAGTGTTAAGGTTAATTATTTTCCACTGAATTTTTTTTAACGTTATGCTCCAACATTTTCTCCATTAAAAAAAACAACAACAAAAAAAACTGTTCTTTTAAACTAAGCCGACTGACTTAATTGTTGGAGCGGAAAATATGTGGGTTTTATGTCACTGTAGTTTACCCTAAATTGGTTCATTGTGCTCTATGTAGTTAAAGTGGGTAAAGTTCTCATTTTGTACAATTACGCTTTTATTAGTTTGAAATCCAGTGAGGAAAAAAGGGTTCATTTATGCTGGGTTATCTTCACCCACGCCCTAAGAAATGAAACATGGGCTTTTAAAATCTAATTCATTTAATTCAAACTGTTCATTTTAGCTAATAATGTCTCATTTGGTTTAATTAGTTTCAGCCCCGTATTGTTTTACGCCTAATTGACAGAGTTTTGTGGGAAAGATTGCCTTAGCTTTGTCCTTTAAGTCCCACGTTTTATTTCTTAGAGTGCAGTGAGCTTTTTATTCCCCCTATGAAGCATTATTATCTCTCTGCAGCTGCTTCATGACGGAAGGGTCAGCTGCTTATGACGTCCACCATCGTAAAGCAGACGTTCAGCCTTCACTTTGACTCCTCACATAAGCCTTTTTCTCTTTCCCACTGCTTCCCACTGGTGGCACCATGTTCGGGTTTTCCACTTCACCCTCATCTCCTTTTGCCTTATTTTTTAACATCTGGGTCATTATTGTTTTTATCGCTGCAGCAAAGGCGCAGACTCCGACGTCCCCTGCTCCGAGTAAGTTTCCTTCTGTGAGTTGTTTTTTTAATGTGCGGTCAATGTGGTCAGGAGGTTGTCACATGACATCAGTAAATTGGATTTATAGTGAGCAAAAACAAAAATCGGCGATTTAGATAATGATTCTTGTTCTATTTAGCTATTTAAATGGGACTTTTGTTGCATTAAACAGTTAAACTTTTTGTTTTCAATCTGAGTCAGCATACCAAAGTGCAAAGGAAAAAAAAGTCAAACAGTCATACATTTCTGTTTTATTGTTATTCTGTTCTTATACAACAGGTTGTCTCTGTTTCAGTTTCTTGTAGCCTGAAATCCAACAGTAGCTGTGATGAATGTCTGCAGAATGTGGCTGTAAGTTTCCCACCCCTTCCACTTTCTTAATGTGTTGCCCTGTCAGAGCGGGATTTTATAAATGTGATTCTTGGTTATGATTAAAATTTATTTGTATTTCGCCCCCATTATAAAAAATAAAATAAAAAAACTGCCGAAAGGAAAGAAAAATCAGTTTATGATTTTTTCCCCTCTCAAAAATCTGATTTTTTTTTACTGTAGGGGGCGCTGTTTCCCTTGTACACATCAACTATGTTGTGCCGTGTGTTTTTCGCCACAAAAATATAAATTAACAAAAACATAATAGAGAAGGAAAGAACAGTTTAATCACTTTGACTGATGCTTAGTGTTTTAATACAATACTGTTTAATTATTATCATAGAGTGAAAACAATCAGCCCTACCATTTTCATTTTGAAGTCTACAAAATTAGATAAACATAGGCCTACAAAATAAAACACAAGATAAAATTGGTCTAGTTACTTATCTTATTCTAACACCCTCCACAGTTCACCTTTTTGTTAACTCATGAAGTCCCTGCCCATAAATCGTTAGGGAGATTCTTCAACTACCTGCTTACAGTGCCATGAAAAATGTGGCAACTTTTGTTCTTCTGAATAATATTCTCATCCAAACTCATCATCATTTTATTTATTTTTTATGTCAAGCTTTAGTTGATCTATGTTTATTTTGTGATAAAATACCCCACCCTTCAAGATGTACAGAGGAGGCAGCTTCTCTTACAACCACAGTATGTGAGAAGCAGGTGTTGTTCTAAAAATAGGGGAAAAAAAGAAACAGCCCATTTTTTTCAATTTCTTTTTTTACCCTGTTTTTGTTATATTAAAAAAATCCGGAAAAGAAATAAAATTCTGTAAATCTGTGTTGGACCACAAAAAAGGAAAAAAAATGTGTTGCATTTTATTTTATTATTTTACATTTTTTACAACTGATCAAATACCTTTTTACTTGGTTGTCGTAGTTGTTCTTTTTCTTAGCTGGTTTCTGATTAGAACACCCAACTTCCAAAACAACCACAGACCTGTTATATATACTACTGAAAATGTTTGGGGCTTTTTTATTTTTTGCTGTTGCAGTGCTTGTGGTGCTCTTCAACCCAACAGTGCAAGGACTACCCAGTGAAGAACATCCTTCCCCCCAGCAGTGTTTGTCCCCTGAATGATGCACGATGGGGGGTGTGTTGGGGTAAGACTAAAATGGGACCAAACTCCTATGTCAGCTTTGCATATATCTGTGTTATTTTATATGTACTTTGTGAGTGTAGAGGATTTTTTTTCAAGTTAGAATATTTGTTAAATATCAGTTCTGTTGAATTTTATATTACTCATTTCATTTCCATATACAAGTGTCTGAATCACTTTGCAAATTCATACTAAGGCAAAGTTTAAACAATAACATAAAAAAGCAACCTAAAATAAGAAGAAAAAATATATAACTCACCTCTCCGATTTTAAAGCTAAATCACTCCAGATTTCCTATTTAGAAATTTCCACAAAACAAAAACAAAATAGCTGCCTAGTGTTTCTTTTTTCTCATTTAGTAATGTATTATTCATTTTTTTCTTAATGCAATTTGCTATGATTTTAGTTCTTGTCAGTTTATTTAGTTTTACATATCATCTTTGTTATTGGACGCAAACGCAAAAGCAAATTATACAGCTGTAATTTCCCTTCAGCTTGTTAGGTTACATAACGTACAACATTTCTATATTTACAAAAAGGCTTAAATTGCAATACTTGACTTAAAAAACATAATGTTGGTATGGTTTCTCGCACTATAATGTAAGATTGGGTGTTCTTTGTAAAGCAAAATTTTCTTCTGTCAATTAGCTGAAATGTGAGAGAGCAAAAAGATTGTAAATATGAAGTGTTGGATGGAAACTTTTAGAATTGCACTGCTTTGCATTTCTTGTTCTTCTTGAGTTTAAAGATTTTGCAAACTATGTTTTTTCTAGAATAACTAACTTATTCTCACCATACACATACAAAAACATGTTTCATATGCAAACAAAGAAATTATCTTATTTTACAAATGTATGTAAACTATAAATATATTTTACAATTGTAAGTAAAATACAAATTAGAGATTACAGATAATGATCAGCATGAGTGTGTGTTCTCCACATGGATTACGCTCTGGCTGTACAGGTTCTAGCCAGACATGAGATAAATAAAAAAATCTGTATGACCAAAACCTATTGAGCACCTTGTGTTGGTCTTCATTGAGTCTCAACAAGTAGTAGGAAAATCCATTCAAATCTTGCAACCCAGCTTGGAAACAAATTAGTCTGACTTTTTTTTTTTAACCCAGAATTGTACGGCATCAAACCTATTTCAGCAATTGAGGCCAATAATTTAGGTTGGGCCAATTCCATCTGAGACCAATTGTTATCCAGTTTACTGCCTGTATGGACCACATTTGTAAATAAAGTTTGGGATATCAATCATGAAAATATTTCAAAAATTGTTCTGTAATTGTAGCAATTCTCAGGTTCTGAGACCTTGTCAGCAGTTTTAAAATCTAAGTTTAACATTTTGCTTAAAATATTTGAACTTTCTAAACAGTTACTACCATTCTACAAATGAAATGTTCGTTGGTCATATACCCTCAATTTAGAGATCAGATTGTTGTAGCTGGCTGGTTTTTTGTTTTGTTTTTGTTTTTTGTATTTTTGTGAGGGGAGTTTACTCCTGTCTCCTTTCAAAATTTACAGTCAACTTCCAGATATTGATCATCACTATGTCAGTGCTGGCTGGAGTCATCATCATCGCCATTCTCATCTGCTGCTTCTGCTGCTGCAAGTGTGAGAGGATCGGGTAAGCTGCGAATCACATGAAACACACTGGCAGTGAAATCTTTTTTATGACCAAAGGAGGAGGTGGAGTGATGGTGGTGCTGGGGACACACAATGGGTTATTATTCTGTAAGGCTGGCCTGACACCGCTATCTCCAAAGAACTTTCTCTCTCTGTTGCACTTAAGCCTCAGCCTCTTCTAAGAGCCAGGGTTGTAAAAGAAAAACAATTCTGTGTTTGCCATTTTTCTTCACTCTTTTTGACTTTTTCAATGTCCAAAACAAAAAGCCTCCTCTTTTTTTGCAACATTTCTTGCTCAAAATTGTAGAATCTAAGGAAATGTCTATAGTGACTCAAAACATTGAAACCTTTTTATATTTTGCCATCTAGAACCATAAAATGTAATGTGTTTGATTTGGATTTTACAGCAAAGCAATGTATTAAATACGTAATCCCAAAGAATAATCTGGGTTATTCAGAATTTGTTTTTACAAATAAAAGTTATATTGCTGCTAGTTTTATAACCCAAACATCCTTTAAACTTCACCAAAAGTCTATTACCTTATCCGCTGATAAGGGCTGCTCATCAGAGAATAATCAGGCCAATTCATATTACCCCAACAGATACAAATGGTACCCATGGTTAGTATTTTGTTTGATCCACAAAGAAAGCACTAACCACAGCTGGATGTGATGATTATTTTTTTCAGCAACAAAAGGGAAGATTTGCAGATGGAGAGACAGACCAGAGCCAGGAAGGCCCGTCAGAAAGCCAGGTGAATGGCTGTTGAGTAGGTGTCTGCTGTAACCGGATCAAACCATGTTTTCTTTCTTGATTGTTTCATTTTCTGTTTGTGCCATCAGAAACTAATTTAAAATGATTTTCAGGAAATTACATTTGCCTTCTTTTTCAAATGTACACCGTTTATTTATTCTTTGAACTATAAAATCAGGATAAAAAATTAAGTTGTTCAAATAAACACATTCGAGCTGTCAGAGTCGTCTGTCGTCCAACGGTTTGTCCTTGTCCCCCCCTCTTTTAGGAAAACAGAGATCCAGCTGAGGCATGATGAAATCAGGCAGAAATACGGTGAGACCCATTCCTTTGATTTCTGTTTTATAAAGAGGGTTGATGAAAGTTGGAAATATCAGAGAGGGATTTTAGGGTATATCCATTTCCTTAATCGGTTGTTTTAAAAACAGAAAAAAATCGCACAGAAAATATATTCTATACAGTAGGTATAGAAAGAGAAGAATATCGAACAATACATTTTTAAAAAAAGTATACAAAGGACAAAAAAATAGGTTGTCAATGTTGCCATCTAATGGACAAAGGATGAACTATACAGCTCTTTTGCGCTTTTTTTTTAAGTCTGCATTTACCATGATTTAACTCTTAAAAATAACTAATTAAGTTAACAAATATTCCTGAAATTGTTCTGTGATCATATTTCTTTATAGGCATAGCAAAGGAAAATCCATACGCCCGCATGGATGATCGCTAGGAGGAATGTCAGTGAAGAGGATCTTTTGGATGCCAGTAACGATGAAATACAGTCACATGAGTACCTATTGATAAACTGTGATTAATGTCAGTGTGACAGAGTTAAAAATAAAAACATTCTATATGCTTAATGCTGGTTTCACAAACAAATACTCTCTAATGTCTGGCCTTGGTTAAAAGGATTGTTAAAATAATGTGGTTTATGTGCATGTTTGAAACACGCCATAGGAAAGAACATGTTAAGGCACATTGTTGTTACCCAAGATAAGGTATAGCATTAATGTGTTGGATTTTATGCAAAATGCAGGATTATAACATCTGACACGATCCTCCACTGTTAACAGGCTTCACTAGTTTCGCCTTCATTCTGCATCAGCACTGCTTTGGTCAACTCTAAAGGCACTCTAATATGTTTTTATTTTTTTCATATTTTACCTTTTTTTTAGATTTGTTTTCAAATGTATTAGTTTCATGTAATCACACAAGAATCATATCTTTATGTTAGTAATCAAAAGTTTGAAAATAAAGAGATTAAGCAATTGTTTTCTCTGTTGTTTTCTACTTATAGACTGACTTATTTTCTGACATAGCTGTGTTTTTAAAAAAAGTGAAGAGTATAAAACGTCGGTTTCCATACCCCGGTCCTTATAGCTACTATCCTGCAGGTTTTAGGTGCATCCCTGCTCCAACACAGCTGAAACAAATGAATGGCTTATTAGCAAGGTCTTGCAAAACTTGATGGCATGCTGCAGAAGTCATTTTAATTGTTTAATTCAGTTGTGTTGGAGCAAGGTTGCATCTACAACCTTCTTGATAGTAGCGCTCCGGGACCCTGGTTGGAGACACCTGGCATAGAATATGCATTCAGTACTTGGTTACATCTCCTTTTGCATAAAGTACTGCATGAGTGCAGCGTATCATGGATGGAGATATTAAGCTCAAGTTGCTTTCAGCTTGTCGGTAGTGTTGACTCTCTCTCTCATTTTTGGTGATACTCGATATATTCTCTACCGGGCTTAAGTTAAATCAAGCACAGTGATGCTGCAGTTATTTAAAAAGGATAGTTTGCCTTTTTTGACATGCAGTTGTATCAGTAAAGTGCATACACTTTGTAGACTCTCCTCTGTGGTCATCTCTTGGTCAGAGCTCTTCCCATGTGGAGTTTTTCAAGAATGTAGTCCAGACTAGTTTCTGGGTCCATCTACTCTGCAGTTTGGCTTCAGAAAACTATGTGTTTGAAACCATGATTCATTTGCAGCGAAGAAAAACGGAGGCCAAAATTCATACCTCACTATTACTCAACACTATTTTCTTTTCAATCAATCCACAACAAATACGCATCTCCCAATTAATTTACACACTAAAATGATGTCAAAAGAAAAACGGCTAAAGCAAGAGCAAGTAAAATATATAAAACAATAGTACGCACTTGCAAATTCCCGTGTTGTAACAAGAATGTGCCGGGATCACCTTTCATGTTCCATCCTTTTCCTGTCACAAACTTTGCTATTAGGCAACTTTGGCTTATTGCCATTAGCTACTCTGTGGGAGGGAAAGTGTCAGGAAACGAGGATTTTCTTGTGTGTAGTGCACACTTCAGCAAGGGCGAATACATCCCAAAAACGGGAAACAAGAAAAAAAAAAACTTCTTTGGAAGAGTAGGCTACTGCTGTACCAGTACACTGGGTAAATTGGTCAACAAATCAGATTATCACGAAACAGTGAATTTAGTGCAGTAATTCCATTGAAAAAGTAACACTTGTATACTAGATTAATTTATTACACACAGACTGATATTTTTCAAATGTTTATTTCTTTTCATTTTGATGATTATAACTGACAACTCATGAAAGTCCTAAATTGAGTATCTTAGAAAATAGAATATCAAGACCAAAAAAAACAAACAAAAAAGATTTTTAGAATGTTGGCCAGCTGAATAGTTTGAACATGTACAGCACTCTAAATTTCGTTGGGGCTCCTTTGGCCTGGAGTAATGCGGCAATGCGGCGCTGCATGGAGTCAGTGGCACTGCTCAGGTGTTATGAGAGCCCATGTTGCTCTGATGGTGTCCTTCAGCTCTTCTGAATTGTTGAGTCTGGCGTATTGCATCTTCCTCTTCACAATACCCTATAGATTTTCTATGGGGTTAAGGTCAGGTAAATTATCTGACCAATCGAGAACAGGGATACCATATTTAACAGGTACTGGTAGCTTTGGCAGTGTGCGAGGGTGCCAAGTCCTGTTGGAGAATGAAATCTGCATCTCCATAAACATTATGGACCTACACCATCAGAATATGTGGCACCCCAAACCATCACTGATTGTGGAAACTTCACACTGGACCTCATGCAACGTGGATCATGTGCCTCTCCTCTCTTCCTCCAGACTCTGGGACCTTGAGTTCCAAAGGAAATGCTAAATGTACTTTCTTTAGAGAACATAGCTCTGGACAACTCAGCAGCAATCCAGTCCTTTTTGTCTGGAGCACAGACAAGATGCTTTTGAGCTAATTAGCTGATTAGAATGTGGTACCAGGTGTCTTTAATACCTGTGTGTGCCGAAGGTTTAACTGATTTTGTATGATTTTTCCTTTAAATGTGTTTTATTTTTAAAATATGTTCACATTTAGGTTTTATATCATGTAAAGCACTTTGTGCTGATTTTGTTATGAAAGGTGTTTTAAAGTAAAATTTGATTTGATCTTTGCCACTCTATACAGAATAAAAAAAAATTATGTATTAAAGCCCCCAGTTTTTTTTTTGTCCCAACTTTATTTAGAGATGCATTCAATTTGCTCTTCAGACTTCTCCACTCAGGGAATCAGAATGAGAAGCTGCTGTTTTTAGACACAAAATATAGCACTTTGGAATAATTTATTTTGAGATTTCTCTTTATTTTTCCTGCCATTTCTAACGCATACCGGCGTTGTTTACAGTTCATAATGCATGTGACCAAAGGTCACATAAGGTTCACCTTGACAGAATGCTTTCCTTTGAGTTTCAGTAATCTTTTTGTCATTATTTAGTTAGTGAACAAAACCTTATGTAATGTCATTATGTTTAAGCCAAACTGTGTTACTTTTCTCCATGTCAGTGCAAAAAAAAGAAAAAAAAAAACGTCTGCTAGGTTAGAGATCAGCACTCAGCTTTACCTGATTTGGCAGGAAACTACAGAGTATGCCAGGAACTAGGGCGTGGCTATGGACTTGGACCTAAATTTGACGATAACTTACAGTGCAAAAGTATTTAAACTCTGTAGTTTTATTACCTTACAACCAAAAAATATCATTTTGGTTAATTGGCACAATTGTGGAGTGGAAGAAAAAGATAGATGATTTTGATTTTATTACAAATAAAAAGCTGAGGTATGTGGTGTATATTTCTATTTAACAGGGGTGCCCAGGTCCAGTGCTCAAAAGCTGCCCTTATGCAACTTCTGGATCCCTCACTTCTCCACCACATGAAATGAATGACTGAATTTCATCATCAGCATATAATTAAACTCCGCAGAGGTCTGATAATGATATTTTTATTTGATTCAGGTGTGCTGGAGAAAAGAATTCAAAAGTTGCAGTATGGTAGACCTTGAAGTCTCGACTAGGGCACCCATGCTTTATAAGACCACACTTTGCCCCAATCATAGCTGCAAGTGTACACAGCTAGAGACACATTGCTTTTTACTCATTCATCTTCTCAAAGCAGCTCAGATTAGACAAACATCAAAAATCGAAACTAACAAACGTGAATATCCTGGCTGAAACTGGTGGCAGAGTGTTGCCGTCCACAGTGCAACCAGTTATTTGACAAAACCGGATGCAACGCCAATCGGTAAAGAAGAAGCCAAAACCAGATTGGCAGGACAAAGATTTTCAGTTTGGAAACATGTTATATGGGCTGATGATGTTTGGCTATAATGACCAAAATTACATTAAATTAAATTTGAAGTAAAATGGGAAGCTTGCAAGCCTGACACGACATCAGCTGTAAGGTATGGTTAAAGCAAAATTATGGCGAGTAGGTATTTGCTGCAGGAGGGACTGGTTGACCTCAGAAAATCGGCAAAATCATAACAAAAAGAATATGAGCTGAAAGGCAAAATGCATGGAAATACTAATGGCAGCATCTAGACACAGTGAGGAATGTTGGCCCAAATTATTATTCTGATTGGACAATGACCATAAGCATACCACTAGATTATTTACATAGTAAAAAAAAAAGAAAGAAGAAAGGCAAAAATGTACCTGTTTAGGCATAAAAAACTTGTGGAAAGAGCTGAAAAGTTGTGTTCAGCTAAGACAGCCTACATGTGACTCAATTAGCTACACCAGTTTTGTCAGGAAGAATGGGGCAAGAAAAGTAATTCAAAGTTAAAAACTCAGGTCGTCAAAATATGCTTTGGTGTATGATGTAAACATCTCTATATTTTAAAAATATTAAAAGTAAATATAAAACAAAATATATATAAAAATAACTTTATTAATATCTCTTTAAAAAGTGAAAACTGACATTATTCTGGCATTTAGCTAACTGAAACATAATTGGTAATCCGAAGAAACCTAAAACAGGGGATTTTATTTTAAAATCTGATTTAATGTCAGGCAATGGTTTATGCAAACATCTGGTTTGGTTCAAGTAAACATCTGGATTCAACTACATTTTCTCTTAGAAATTAAACTTTTTCTTATTATATCTTTCTAAGCAAGTAAAACTTAAACTTTTCAGTGTAAGCAGAGTTGACAGGCTCATTTAAATAAATGTTACGTTTTTGAATCATTGACTCGTGTTCGCTGCTGCTGGCTGGAGCTGGTTTTATTGCGTTAAGACCGGCTAATTCTCGTGTTTCGTTTCGCCCTATCCGGTTCAGCTGTCTCGCGGGAGTGCGCAAAATCTTTGTACGCGTTCACGAATCCGCGGTCCCGTGAAGATACAAAACACGTGATCCCGTTCGGTCCAATCAGGCTTTGAAGTCCTGTCTGGTGCGAGCCCCAGCTCCAAACGAAATAGCCGGGCCGTAGGAGGTGAGAATAACCCGCCTGAACAGCACCGACACCAGGCTCCACGTTTGTAACGGACACCGGAGAAAGTAGCAGGATGTCTGAGGAGAAGCCGAAGGTTAGTACCGGGGTTCTACTGCGGGGAGAACCCGTTCAGGTTCAGCATTCAGAGCGGATAATTACCGCTGTAAGTTAGCGCTAAAGGCTGCGGTAACCGTGTTTGAGCGGGTAGACGGGGAAAACAAAGGTTTGCGGATTTTCTGGGTTTTGTGCGCACATTACGTTTATATTTCTTCTCTTCGATTCATCAGCGGTTTTACTCAATAGGCTGCATTTAAAGGAGGTTTTTTATTTAAGTTGCGAATATGAGAAATGCTTAGTGGGTAAATCATTTGCGGGGTTTTTTCCTCTCTGAGCGTTTGCGCCATTGTGGCTCTCTGCGCCAGTTTTCAGCATGGGTTAGCATGCTAAGCTAATCCTCTGTATGAACAGAAAGCAGCATGGATGTGTGAAACCTCTCAGTAATAGCCTATCTAATGCTATTAGCTGGAGCCGCTCATTCCGTGGGATCCTGGTTGTTCTGCCTCCTTAGTTCATGATGATGATGAGTGATTGTGTTGCAGGAAGGAGTGAAGACTGAGAACGACCACATCAACCTGAAGGTAGCAGGTCAGGATGGATCAGTCGTCCAGTTCAAGATCAAGAGGCACACTCCGCTCAGCAAACTCATGAAGGCTTACTGCGAAAGACAGGCAAGCTCAGCCTCCATTTACACTGTGAAATATAGCAGATTTCATCAACAAGGCCCCTTTTTTTTCTTCCCCCAACTTCAGTTTTGACATATAATCTGGTTTCCATTTTTATTTCTCAATCCAAATTAGGTTTTATTTTTATCCTTTTTCAGGGGCTTTCGATTCGTCAGATAAGGTTTAGGTTTGATGGACAGCCGATCAATGAGACAGACACGCCTGCACAGGTTGGTACCGCCCAACATCACAAACACACACACGCTTTTTGTCAGATTGCCCCATGTGCGTAATTTAGCTCCAAAGAGAACTTGGTTTTTTGTACTGTCTGTGTCATGCAGAGGTAAATCTCTGCTTCTCCACTATTGTTTGATGTAACAACAAAGCCTATCTTGCATAGAAACCAGAGCGAGCAACATTTATTCAGTCCTGATTTGTGCCAAATCTATCCGTAGTGTTTTCACTTGATGTACAATGCACCAAGCCTACCTCTTTACCTATTTTGCATGGCTTTAATGATATGATGAAATCAAATAAACGTTATTCTCACGTCGTCCATTTTCTTGCTATTTTTTGCGCTTGCAAAGATGTTTGTGTGGTTTTTAAAGTGAATCAATTTCTTTTAAAGATCTAATTGATTTACAAGTCAAAAAATCAATTTAATTTCTTTATATAGTTTGCACCTTTTTACACCTAAAATAAGGACTGCCATTTTAAGACCAAGGTCTGAAAGGCCTGATCTGTTACTCACCCAGTGTTGCATTGGGTTACAGGCATATAATTAGGGTAACAGCTTAGGAAAAAAACCCAAAACCATTTTTTTAATATAGCATTAACCTATATCGAATTGGAATAGATTGGACTGAGTCATGATTTGGGGTGGGAGATATGATGATTGTCGACCGTTTAACGATCTACACGTCTGACGATCTGTCCTTTTTGAGAGATTGATTTATCCTGATTTCCAGTTCTGTTGCTGTATTTCTGCCTCTGTATGCAAAGGAAAGATTCTCTCTCCCTCCCTCTCAGCGAATGACACCCATCCCCTTCTTATGTTTACAACCTTTTAACAAGCGTGGCGTCGACCGCGGCTGAGAGCGAAAACGAGTATTGCCTTCTGGAGTGAAAGTCCGCATCTGTTGTATTGAACTAGTTTGGCTTTTCGCCAGACGGCTAAGAGCAAACAAACATCGTTTTCGAAGTTTGCAAGGAGAGCATCAATGCAGGTGCTTGTAACGCCACAAACTTGTTTAATCATCTGAAAAGAAGGCATCCCAAAAAAAAACCAAATGGAGCCACCTGGTAGCTAAAGCTAAACAGCCGACTGCAACAGTAGTGGTGGCCAGTGCTTCTTCCACGCGGCAAACGCTGGCAGACACGATCACAAATGGACGAAGAGATGAAACATATTAATTTTTCCATACTTGTTCTTTATTAAAAAATGTAAGACCTGAAAAATATTGACATTAAAAATTCTACACTGTTACATATCAGAGATATGTAAACTTTAAATGTCATGCTAAAAATTAAGTGTAAGTAGGGATGCAACGATACCACTTTATTCAAAACCCATACCGATACTCGGATCAGGGTACTTAAAGATACAGAGTACCAATGCCGATATTTCTACCACACAAAAAAGTGATATCAATTGGGGGTCAGGTTTTATTTTCTTCTCAGCTTGTTAGAAGAAATTATGGTGAATTAGATAAAAATCAAATATGAATAAAAATTAACACAGAACTTAAATTTTAAAAGTTAAAAACTAATATTTTCTGTGAAATTATTGCTGCATTTCCACATCTTAAGTATCGGTTCATGGTATCTGTTAATATCAGCCGATATCAGTGCATTAGGCCGATACCCAATACCAGTGTAAGCATTTTTTTTACCCATGACATTTATGTATCAAAATTAGATTTGCATTTTACTGTAAATAAACCCAAACAAGGGTACATAACATATAATATTGATGCAGAGGCTTAGGCAGTTTAATGATGTAGAGCGCAGCATCGTTCCTTTACAGTCAGCAGGTTTATGAGTCGGTTGAAACTGATGATGTAGCACAAAAAAAGCGGTTCTTATTAAATTTGGGTCAACGCTTTTGTCAGCAGGAATTTGGAGACCCCTTGAGCGATCTGGGTTTATTTCTATTCATTAACTGCTGAAAACGTAAATGAGCTAATACACAGTCTGGATTTCTGTAGATTCAATGATCCTTTATAGTAAAGGCATTTTTATCTCTAAACCCAAAATCCTCTGCTTTACTATTCGATTTACATTGTACAACTAATGTCCTACAACCAGACAAGAAGGCATTGCACTGGGAGTTTCATCAGTTTGTGAAACATATTAGATGAAACAGACATTTCATAAAAACACAATGTGTGGGATTAAATGAAATGCACCATCCTGGCAGCACTGTGGCAGTCTTGAGGTTTTCTTTCAATTTGCTTGATCGCAGCACTAAAAAAAAAATATGTATGCAAGTCTGTAAGGAGTCTGTGATGTCCAGGGCCTTGTTTTTGTAGTGGGACTAAAACGCGTCCTCTGGAGGAGCACTCCAATGACCTTTCAGTTCCTCTCATTTGCTCGACAGCAGTGGTGCAATATGTACTGGTAGGTACAACTCCTCCTACCATCTCCGCCTTTCTGTTCTCCGGCTCAGAAATGGTGTGCAGTTAGTGTTCAGGCTAAGAGTTACTTTTAAAAGCAATTTTCACAAAGGTAACTTTCATAGAGTTACTGAAAGAGTTACTGAGTTGCAGGAAATTTTTAGAATTTCGCACAAAAGAGCCGCCATCATTCTAGGAGCCACATCTTGGATCGACTTCATACATCCCAATATGTTCTCTGGAATGTTTGGAACATTTCTCTGTAAATTTCATAACTACATAAAGAGGGGAGTTGAAGATTAAAGTAGGCATGTAACAATTTGAACATTTAGTATCATGATTGCTGTTTAAATACACCACTAATCAGTTTTATCACTTTTGCTTATTGGTTGAAATTGACATTAAGGTGGCTATAAAGCTGCTGAACCATGAAAGCTGAATAGAAAAACCAGACTATTAATATTATTCAGTCGGTTAAAAGTTGCCACTCGAATATGACCATCATTAGCTTCTAGCTTGAAGCTATATCTCTGTTAGGTGCCATCTAAAATGCTGACAATTAAGATGATGGCTTGCTCAATATTTATCAAATAATTATGCAGTCAAACATTAGCATTAAAGCAGACATGACCTGTACCAATGGTAATGAAATGAGCATCACTTCTGTTGATGTTACAGCTATCAAAGCAAGACATGCAACAGCATTTTCCGTCATCGAAAAAAAGCACAAAAAAATTACTTTCAGAGAACATAAGTATTTTATTTTTAATGTAATGATAAAATAGGCAGCAGTCTCAAAAAGGTTATACCTGATTATACATGTCTGTTCAAAATTATAGCGAACCAATATCACTTTCCTGCCCAATCACCGTTTTTGGTAGAAATCGCTTCTGTATGGCACGTCGTTTACTAATGGGCTCTGAAGCGTAATAAGAACCCAACAGGTGAAACAGCTGCTGACTGCGTAATTTAGCGGTTCATTTAAAAGGAATGCCTTTAAAATAATAGGGATTTGTTGGTCCATCGGTGAGGTCACTAAACAAACAGGTGAGTGTTATTATAGGATGAACGCGGTAGGTGTTGGATATGCTGGATAACCCTCAGTCCTCTAAGAACCTGAGTAAAATGGATTTTGTTCAGAAAAATGGCAAGAACTTTGAAACTTTGTTTGGAGTGGAGGGACTTATCCAGAAGCAACAGCCAAATCAAAGAAAATTTATTGAGCATCTCCAGGTTGATTAAAAAAGGTGCGCAGTTACCAGAGTTCTGGAACAGTTAGATGATGTGTGGGTGAAGCCAAACTATTGGCAAGAAGTATACATCACCCCCTCATGAAAACAGACAAGCAGTGCATCGAACGGCTCTGACCTGTGCTGAACCCTTAGTGAAAACTAGGGATAAGTAGCCTAAAGCGACACTCTGTGGGGGTTGAAACTGTTTCGCCAGATCAGTCACAAATTCGTTCATCAAAATAAGCAATAAATCAATTGACTGATATCTCATATCAAGTTGTTGGACCTTTTTATACATACCAGTGATCATGGGTCAATGGGGATAAATTGCAGTACGTGAACGGGGTTTGTTGTTTTAGGGCGGCTCTATAAGATGACCTGAAACAAACCCGTAAGCACGTTGGTTCTGGATGAACAGTATCAATGCTACGGAGGGATTGGGAACATAAGTCCTATCAGAACAGCATGTGGGTTACCAATAAAGCTAGCTGTGGAATGTAAACTCAGAGGTCGGTGAACTCCATGCTGAATGGATGTGAAGCAGCTCCCACAAACATATGCAACATATATTTCAGTGATTCACACAAACACATCTTTAAGCTTTTTCCGGGCTAGACGTTTTTTATTGTAAGGGATCTGGTTCACGCAAACTTTTTTTGAGCAACCTGATATTCTTTTTTTCTTCACTTCCTGTAGAAAGATAATGTAATTGTCTTAATGCTTTTGAATAAAACATGGTGCCTTCTAATGCATTTCCGTGTTGAAAGATGGAAGTTCTGAGGTTTTTGAGCTTCACTCAGTCCCTAACAATATACATTCATGTTGGAACAGTTCTGTATGTCCTTTTTCTGCGGCCTTTCTGCTGTGGTGACTGACTCTAAGTGGTTTCTGTTGCAGCTGGAGATGGAAGATGAGGACACTATCGACGTTTTTCAGCAGCAAACAGGAGGAGTCTTCTAAGTGGCATTTGGACTATTGGTGTAATGTTTTTTTTTCATGTTGTATTGTTTCTACAATGTACTTTTTTTCTCTTTTCTTTTTTTTTGTTTTTTTTCTGTGCTTGGCTTAACGTCAGGCTTGTGTTAATGGCTGCCATTCAGGGAAGGGTGGGGCAATCCTCAGCCCTTTTTAAAAGCATTTTATTCTGCTAAAAATGAACTGTCTAACAATCGTCCGAAGCTGGGGCCGATCTCGGACATGACTTCTTGTAATGGGACGAATCTCTTGACGAGATGTGCTCATGACTCTTGAATCATAAGTTTTGTTCTGTCTCCCAATTTCTAAGCATTTAAATTGACCATGAGCAGAAGTATTTTAATTGACGTAAGGGTTAAGAAACTCCTCCAGTTGAGGCAGATTCTGGTATCTGGTAGCATTTTTACAACCATGTAACATATTTAACATAAACGGGAGACATTCTTGTGCAACAAAGGGTTAAATATCCATATTATATTTAAAGCAGATCTAAATGAATGGTGTATGGTTTGCTGGACCAAAAATGTAGATCTCTAAGGGTTTGTAGATGTATAAGTTACTGTACATTGTTAGTTCCTTAGTCGTATATAGGGAAAACCATTAGCTTCACCTGTAAATTGACTTAGTGGTATCTAACTAAACCTTTAGAGTGGAGAAACTGTTCACCTTCTTTGGTCCATTACCACCATATGTGTATACATGCAAAGTCATGCTAACTGTTTGGACAATTTTTGAAGTTTGTAAAGAGTTCATCACGTCTACCTTTTTGTTGACTGCGTATGGTTTGATTACCTCCCCTTTTGTTCTTTTTGAAGAATGTCCTCTGGTGTTCTAAATGTAATTTAAGAACAAGTAAGGATATTTTTTTTCTTCATAATTTGTACATTATTTGTTGTCCCTATTCTGTATACAATAAATATAGTTTGATACCTCTTGAATTGTCTGCATGACATTGTTTTGTGGGAAGTCAAGTTGAAATTTTTATAGTAAAATATTCCAGTGTGCAGGTTGTTTTGGGGCAGTATGCTTTGAGGCATGAAGCCATCCCACCAGGAAGCTGATTTTATTTGTTGTGCACATATGTGAAAATATATTTTGCATTCTTTCAGGGTTCCTGTTTATCTCCATTGTCTCACACAAATGTTGATTTTTTTAATTTTTTTTATTTATTTTTTTTAACTAGGTGTTTTCACGATTGTGAAAGTGCTTGTTGTGTAACGTGCTTTGAAAATGCTTGGTATTCCATAAGCACAGTTTTGTGAGTAGAAGGCCTAATACCTAAGCTAAAAACCTAAATTTTATATTTTTAATTGAAAGCCTCTCATGTAAGTGGTAACTTTTCGCAAACCCCCTCGTGAGCAACGGCATCCTCTATAAAACGCACCTACGTGTGATGGTGTGGAGGTCCTGTCACTATGGCTTTGATTGCTCATGTGTCCTGGCTGCTTGGTCACAGGGATATTCCTTTGGCTAAATGGTTAGCACATATGACTCTCACCTGGGAGTCGAGGGATCATATCCCGCTTTGGCCCTTTTGTACCTTGCCACATACAGTAAGACAGGTCAAAACATGTCAGATGGTTGATTCATGGCTGAAATAAGGACAAACCTTGCAAGGTACGAAGGATCTGCAGCTCCGCGGAAGGGGAGTCTGCTTTCAAGCCACGTTAAAGGTAAGCCCTGGTATTGGGAGGTTAAGCCAGTTTACACTTTTGAAAAATGAATCGAGCTGGGGTTTTTTTTGTCTTCTACTGCACTTTAAACCGCAACAACAAAAGTTTATTGGTTAAATTCCAATTCCTCAAAATGATCAATGGGCCAGGATAAACGAAAAGTTCACTTAGTTGACCAAAATCCACTGGCGGTGTAAGATCTCAATTCTATAAAACTAAAGCAGTTCAATGTGCATGTTTGTGCTTTTTTTGTGATATGAAGCAGATTTACAAAGTTGTAATTTTTTTTTGTCTTTTGTTTTGCTATTTAGGGGAAAATCATCAATGAATGAAAGTTCAAAGTTCAGTTTTTGTGTGGTTTTTTTCAGCAATCGGATGACCAAGAAGCAAATGTATCTCCACATCAGCAATTAGTGCAGCAGAGGGAGCACCTCTTGAAATTAGATGGTTTGGTGTCAGAAACTTTTGATGTATAGGGTGATTGTGAGAGACATTTCCAAACCTAAAACAATCTTGACAATCTGTGTCAAGACAAAAGTGATACTGGTAATAAATAATTTTATAACACATTAAATCAAAATTGTTCCTGATTTTTAATAGTTTTATTACCAAAATATGATGGCAGAAAAGGTTGAAAAATACACTTTAGGTTCGCATTTTACAGTTGAAGTAGCGCGTTTACCATGAATAAAAAATGTTTTATTTTGATTATCAAATGGGGGTGTTGCTATCTAGAATAACTTTGCCCTATATATAAGTAGTTGCCGCATAAACTTACACGGTTTCAAGAATTTGTGGTTACTAATCTTTTTTATCATTAATTTAGCCATATCATCTTTGCACTGTTTCAATTCAAACTGTCCTGGTGGACAGTTATAAAGCAAGAACATTTTTATTTGTTCATTTAAGCTTGCTTTTATGAACAAGTGTTGGCCCTGCCATAACATTTTGGATCATTGTCCTGCAAAAACTAAGCATCCAAAGTTGGGTGCTTGAGTCAGTCACCACAAATGAGCTGTTGTCTTCTATACATCATTAAGGTGCCCACTTATAATCATCAAAGTGAAAAACAAAATTTTCATCGGTGCGCATTAAGCAAATAGAAATGTTTTCAAAGAAAGAAGGCCAAATTAGTGCAAAATAGTACCATAAATTGTTACTTAATAGAACTAAAAACCTTTATTGTACATGACAAATTTGTCAGTCCTAAGTAGGAGTTTTAATATTTAAATAGTGACTTTTTTAATATTCTTAATCTTTACTAATTTACTGTAAATAGCTTTGAAATATATATTTTTGAGAATCCTGGGGGCACCGGTGATCTTATTTTTTGGGCTGGCTTTGAGTTGTTAAACATGAAAATTAAGAAGATTCTGACGAGGGAAAGTATCAAAAAGTTTTTTGTTTTTTTTTTAAGAACCGTGATGGAGTTTTTTTTTAATGAATTTTGGGCACAAATCTCTCTATATGAAAAAGCTGTTCCCTAAAATGTCCACAAAGTGGATTTTACTTTTTCTTGAAAGTTTGTGGATATTTTTGCCTGTAATACAAAAACGATACACTAGAGGGCGAGATTATACCTCTGGTTGGTTTAATTTTTTCCCCTACAGCTCATTGCAGCCCTGATATAACGACGAAAACAAATGTGTTTATTTGGAGGCTAAGACGCTACGAACCTCCTCCTATTTAAGCAAACTTGATTTCACAGATGTTACTGAGCAGCATCCAAGTGAACTCCCTCCAGAGGATGCCCAAACAGAGATCTTATTGTGTTGCATTGATTTTTGGCACGTTTTTAAAATGTTGTATTTCCTCAGTCGGATTTTCGATATCTGCATATTCCCCAAATGGCTCAGAAATGCAGCTGTGATATTCTCCCACCGCCCATATACATTAAACCTCCTGCTGATGGCGAATGTTTTATTATAGACTGAAAAAAGTTGGCAGCTTGATTTGTGGAACGTCTTTGAACAGATAGAAAATGAGACATCTCTGAAATTATATATGGAAAGACAACTATGATATTGTTTATACAGTTGGAAGGAAAACTGGTGAGCTCATTCAGTTTTAAGTTAATTATCTGACTGGTGGCTGTATCAGGAGCACTCATGACTTACACAACCTCATCTGTTTGACAGTGCATTTATGCAAGCTACACTGTTGGTTGTATTGTATTAGTGTGGAGTCAGTGAGCAGCCTGTCATGTGCCTTTCTGCTGTGACGGTGGTGACAGCTTTGTTTATTTATAAGGATAATAGGTAGTCTAGCACAGAGTCACATAAATGTATTGAGCCAATGGGGGATAATCCTAATTCATGAAATTTGTTTGTCATAACATATTTTTTCTTCTTTAAACATTTACTGTAATTAGCTCTAAGGAGACTTATTTTGGTGACGTTTTAAATGTGACTTAAGTGCCCAAAACATTCATATTAATTGTTTGATACACAACACTACCTTGAAAAAGTATTTTATACCCCTAAACGTTTTTTGTTTTGTTTTATACAACCACCAACTTCTGTTTATTTTACCCTGATAACCCAACTCAAGAACCCCCAACCCCAACAAATAGTGTGCACACAAAACGTGGCATGCATTTTGTATTCAGCCTTCTTGAATGTATACTGTGTAGAATGACATTCAACTTTAATTTTAGACAAGTCTTTGGGGGTTGTCTCAAACATATTTGCATATCTAGATTTTTCTGCCCATTATACTGATCAAAAATAGTTAAAGCTCAGTCAGTCTGGATCAAGAGTAGCTGTGAACAGCAATTTTTCAAGTCCTGCCAAAGATTGTCAAATGGACTAAGGTCTGAACTTTAACTGGACCATTCTGGAACATGAGTATCTTTTGATCTAAACCATTTCATGTTGACTCCTATTGGTTGTTTAAGGTTGTTTTGTTGGAAGGAAAACCTTGGTCTGAGTTTCAAAATATTTGCAGGCTGACAGGTATTAAAAAACCATCAATCTTCCTATAAACCCAACCCAGCGTCCCTAACTCTAACGAAGGAAAGCATCCCGAAGGCTTGATGCTTTATGCACCGTGTTTCATGGTGAGGATGATGAAAACCTGTAGAAAATAAAGTTTGTGGTTGCAAGGACTATTTTATTTATATTTTTCCCTGGGAAGTTATGGATGCCATAATGGGAGAAATTTACAGCATAAATACAAGATTTTCAGTTCATTGTTATTCCTTCAACAACTCAAATTTCTGTAAGATATTTAAGTTGTAACAGACCAACAATTTAACCGTCTCAGCAGTTGAAGAAAAGGCAATCTACCATATTGTTCACTCTGTCTTAATGTTAAAAAAATCCATAGATTATAGGTTTTAAAAGAACATCCAAGTCTATTAAATCCATTAAATTGGCAACCCTAATGGACTGTAAACATTCTTGTATTTAGTACTCATCATACAGGGAGGCGACTGCAACCAGAAAAAATAATATGGACCAGGAACATGTAATGATTTCATGAGGTCAGTCAACTGTGTTTTCCATCCTCAGTGAGCTAAAATGGAGTGACACCCTTCTCTGCGGAATCAGTCCACAGCCTGAATGAAGCCACTATGCATCTGGAGAACGTCTGAATTATGTCCAGATCTCTGTGCGCTGATGTCATCTTCAGTCTCCACCCTGAGCAACAGATCAGATTTCTTCATAGAACATGTTAAAGATCTTGAAACCGAAAAGGAAAGAGAAATGTCTTTGGAGTTCCACAGAGAATACAGTCACTACTTGTCCCAGTTGATGAATCATTGCCTAGAGATCTGTACATAAACAGAGGCCACCCTGGGATATTTCATAGGAAACAGGAATAAACAAGAACTTGTTACAGTACATATATAGGTGCATCACAATCACTTAGGATACTTTATTAAACCCTGAGAAGAAGCAGGTGCGGGGGTACTTTCCATCTGAATGAAAGAGAAAGATAGTAGAGAGTTATAAGCAGCAATACCTCAGTTAATGGCTTTCTCCAGAAAAGAAACACGTGCTTAGTCAGGTGAATGTTTTACAGGACAGTAAAACAAAGCTAAGATGCAGGAATGCTTTCTATTGTAAAGTAAAGCTAAAACTGCTCAACTACTTCAACTATCTAAACCACTATGACTTGTGTGTTCTGTTATTTTCACTGACAGGTGTACTGCTTCTCTACCTTTTGTTTGTTCGACTACTAACCTGTCTTAGATATCGTTCTTAAATGTAATATCTTATTTTTATTATAATAAATAGTAATTTATTTAGTTGTTCAAATTGTATACTTAATGTAGCCTACAAAGTGTTGATATTTTAGGTAGACGATAAAATATTTTAGTTGTGACAAAATAATTTCCGCAAACTGCTACATTAAGAACTTGATCTAGGAAAGAAAGATTGATAAATTAGAGTCACTGAGCCAAAAGTACTTTCTGTGGAAAACAAGAAAACAAAGAGTACACATAGTTAATGGGCATAATTGCTCCTTTAACAGGTTAATTCAGGGAAACTGAAGTGGCAGTGGTAAGAACAGCTAACTTTAAACAAAGACATTTGAGACAGTTCTTCTGAGTCCTTGCTGTAGCAAGGAGAGCAGTATCATATCCCAAGGCATTCCAAGCATTGCTCTGAACATTTGAAACTTCACACAAGTCTCTTAACAGTTCTCTAAACACGCTGCCAATATCCCACAATCCCAATACACATCAATGTAAGACACTCTGGAAATTCACAACCCTCGTGATAAAAGGAAATCAATTATTTCCTACAAGTTACTGTGTTTTTCCCCCCTCAGCATCTTCTCTGAGGATACATTATCCTCCTGATTAAATCACAATTCACTCAAAGTTATCACAAGTTAAAAGTTCAGAGTATTATGTTATTTGATCTGGCAACCTATTTTACACAGAGTAGCACATAAAAAAATTACATTTCCACCAAATAAGCTCAGAATTAATTTCTGTGGGCAAGAAAAAACAAAGAGAGTATACTACGTCAGTGGCTTTTTCCAGAAATGTGACACAGCTAAACACAAAAGTTGTGAGCCTGGAGTGATTTCTAATGGGAGAAAAATGAAACTGAGAGAGCACATCAAGTTTTTCCTTAATAAAGGCCTTATTAATTGCTTTGCCTAGTAAAGAGAAACAGCTAAACATGTATAAAAGGACTGAGCCAGGAGTAGTTACTGTGGGAAGGACAAACTTGGTATTACGAGATCATGTCAGCAACACTTCCATCAATGACTTCCCTCAGAAAAGAAACACAGCTAAAAAAGTCAAAGATAAAGGAAGGAAAAAGAACACTGAATTAATGATAAATGCAGCTCTGTTAGTGATCTTTACCAAAAAAGGTAAATATAGGTAATATGCCAGGCAAATGCCTGCATGGACGATTTTGTATGGGAAAGAAAAATAAGGTAAAAGCATAAAAAACATTGCAAAGAATATCATAGATGTATGCAGTTAAACCTACTGCTGACACCACAAGTTACAGCTTTTGAGTTTAAAGACCTGCTTCCTGTAGTATAGAAATAACAGAAAACCATGACCTGACAGATTTTTACTCACGCTGTAAATTGCTTCATTCCTGCAAGGGAACCTGTGGCGCTACTGTTGTTTTCTTCTTCAATGAACTCCAACTACCACAATGCACCACCGTACATATCATCTCCTTAGCTACGGGCTTGGGAGCTACGCCCCTAGAAGTAGCCCCATGAAATGAGAAGGGCTCCGTGAGAATCCCCCCTCCCACTCCTTAACAAACTGGTCAGCAGTGTGGGGATTAGGAAAGCCAACTCCGCTCAGCCAGTCAGTACAGACTCACCGGGGATTGAAACAAACGTGAATCATGCCCGTCGTCATCCATGTCGGCTGGGAGCGGAGCCGAAATTGTGAAAGATACGGATAATACCGGGAGAAGGAGGAGAGGTGGACCCAGACTCAATCCCAGGTCTCTTCCTTGTTGGAAAATGCCTCTTCAGAGACTCCGCTGCTGGAGCTCGGACCCGTCGCAATATGCCGCCCACCTCTCATGTGTTTTCTTTTAAAAGAAGAAGCAGTGATCTGGAGTAGCCCGATAAGAGCCGCTTAATTACGCAGAAAACCAAAGGACGTCTGGGATATATAATTCCAATAAATTGTGGGATTTTTTTATTTATATTGAGAGTAAACAAGAAAGAAAAAAAGTTGTGGGTGCCTGCTGTTTTTTTTCTATTATAAAAAAAAAAAAGCAAACATGGGAAACGCTGGGAGCATGGACCACCACACCGACCTGAGGGGACACAACATGCCCCTCAAACTCCCCATGCCAGAGCCGGGGGAGCTGGAGGAGAGGTTCGCACACGTTCTGGTAAGAGAAAAAGAAAAGAAAAAAAAGTTGTGTCCATGTGTCTCCTCTCTTTGTTCTCTCCACGCTTCAGTGTCCTGGGACGGGACAGCGGTGGACCTCTGTTTGTCCAGCGCGCCTCAGAAAAATCTGTTGGCTGTCGAGGGCTACAAAGGGAGACTATTCTGAACAAAAACTGTTTCTCTAGAAGTCTAAGAAAACCTACATGTGTTCTGAAAAACTTTTATTTCATTTACCTTTAAATGTAATCAAACGTTCAGCAGCTGGGCGGTGGACATGTTTAACGTTATAATTTATCCTGCAATGCAAAGCTCTCCACAACATACATCTATCTATCTGGAGTTAGGAAAACAAGTTATAGTTTAATTTGATTCATCAAACTGCGCCTATTAATTTTACTTTTTATTATTTCCAGGAACTTTTCATAATTTATGATTTAGTGAAAGCTGACATAAAGTTAAAGTACTTAAAAGTGCAATATTGATGTGAAAACAGACGAACAACTTCAAATAATTGAGGTAAACAAAAAAACCCAAATAAAATCCAGTTTAGGCATAGCAGCTCCACTCTTAAGTTACAGAAGTCACAGTAATCTAAAAGAGCTCAAACAGTTTCAGAGAGACAATGTCATCGATCAGTGGTCTGTTGTGAACTTTATTCTATCACCACTGTGCAAAGCAGAAGGACAAAGTTGGACCAAGTTTGAGAAATGTTCTGGATTCTCTAAAGAGAAACCAACTTGAGGATTGTGAGCGACACTCTAAAAGGATGTGATTATTAAGCCTAACAGTCATATTTCTTTGCTAATACATTTAGGGCCTTACCCTGTAATGTAAATGCCAATATTACCAGAGATATAGAAACGATCTCTGAAAAGATTACATTTACCTATAGTGCTAATTCCAGCATACTTGCATTGAGGCATGTTGACAATGTGTTGAATAATGTCTCCAAATAGGTTTTCTTAAGTTTAAGAGCCAACTTAAAATCCATATTGTAACGTCTGCATTAGCTGAAAATGCCCCGAGTCAGAGTAAAATCAGCTGAATAAGGTATGGTGTCATATATTCAAAGGCACCCTTTAGTGCTAAACACTTTCTGTCAAATATTATTGATCTCGCATAAAATCAGATGGGGCTAAAAATGTAGCCTTGGGGAACTCCTCTTAAACTGGATGAATCTGCCAAAAGGCACCACGTTCTGTCTTAAAGTAAAAGTGAATATGTGGGTAAATAAGTACGTTGATAAGTTTATCTTACTCTCATATCTAAAACTAAAGTCAAAAAGTTTTATTAAGAAAATTGCAAACTCGATGCAGAATAGCATTCTTGCCTATCAAAATACTTTTCAGTTGTACATTTCCAAACTCAAGATTTGGGACAGACCTGCACTGTTAACATGGAAAGTCATTGGCTTTATTGCCCCCCCCCCCCCCCCCCTTTACTTTCAACTTTACAAGTCCAGACACCGGCTCACTGCTAAAATCTTAAGTGCTCAGCATGCCAGGTCTGTTCGAAAACTCCTGTCGCATCATTTGGTGCCTGCTGATCTGTCAGCAATTATCTTGCAAGGATAGAAGGATGTTTAAAAACTCTCCAAGCTACTGTGCATGGCCAAGGTTTCTCAAGCCTTTGGAGTGGCTCATTTGTGCACAAATTCCCGATACAGCTAGGCTCAAGAGTATTATTTGCAGTTTTTTTACAAGGCATAATTAAGTAACCCACTGATGTGGATGAGTAAATTTTTTCTTTTCTTTTGGAGATGGTGCTGAATGGGCCTGCGTGGAGAAACAGCGAGGTTGAAATCTGAGAGCTGGTAAAATGTGGGTCAGACGTGATTGTTGCCCGGCCAAGTGTTCCCATACATCAGCTGTTTAGAAGAAGGATTTGACTTAAGTAAGCATTTTTCTTTTTCAGCAAGCATATAGCTTTTTTAGTAGTTTTTTTTCAGTTTAAAGGCAAGATGTAATTTTCATCATGGCATTTAAATAATATTTATAAAAATAGCTCCAATCACTCCCTTTGCAAAAATAAACCGTCAGAGGTGGACGTCTGGTCGTTGTTCGGAAGGGAGGGCTGTGTTTAGGGTGTCATTGCTGCCCTTCAGTTATGGATGAGTCCCATTTACTGCTTCAGACTTTTGTTTTGGGGGACGGGGTTGTCGAAAAGATGTGTCGCCATGCTGCTTGAAGGATTCTTGTTACTGTTCTATTTAAATGCTAAGAACTCCTCTTCTAATTTGCGGGGTTAAAATGATCAGGATCCATAAAGTTTACTTTAGATAATCCCTCATTGTGCTGCTTTCCAGAAACAAACCTACCTGTCTACATGGAGGATTTCCTGGGCTGGCTGACAGTAAAGCCAATCCTGGTATAGCATGTCAGGGAACTCCCCTCCTGTCTGTCTGTCTCTCTCTCTCTCTCTCTCTTTCCCTTTCTGCTGCCAGCATGATGCCTCATCTCTAGGTGAGATGGAAGCCCTTCGGCATCAGAGGAATTTTGGTGCCATTATCGGAGCGTTTAGTGTTAGTTACCACCCTTTAAACTCTAATGTGTCTCAGCTGTTGCTGATGTCGGGCGGCTCTTTTCAGTGCCTCTGTGTGTTACTCTGACCCAAAGAGCAGATGATAAGCATGATGCCTCTCAGGCTTCTTTGTGTCCTAAGAGATTTCCAATGGTGATGAGTTCAAGATTTGTTCTTGTTTTTCACCCACTCATTAATCACCTCTAGTCTAACACTGCCCCCAATATTAATAATCTATCTGATTAATTTACGCTTTTATCAATCTTGTTATGCTCTAATCTTCAAACTTGGAACCTGTTGATCAAAGCATGGCTGCGGGAATTTTTACTCGACGGTCCTAATAGGTCTGATCAACTGGCAAGCCCTCGCCTCACAGCAGGGAACTGCTGGGATTAAAGACTTCAGCTCTACGTGACCACATTTAAGCGGTCTGTTGAATTTCTCATTAGGCTGCACTGAATTTGAATTTCCACACTTGTGATGTGAAAAGCCCTCAGCTCAAATATTAGCTCCCAGCATCTCTGACTTGTGGAGACACAAAGAAGGGTGGAGGGTTTGGGTGTCGAATTGAAGGTAAAATGTCGATTCCTCCGAAGGTAATGCTAGGATTTCCAGGTATCACCGCACTAACTAAGAACTTTTATAACATTATTCACACAACAGACCCCCCCCCCCATTTCCTTGTCAATAGGAATTGCCATATGTTCAAAGTTAGCTGCTGTAATGGACTGTTTATTTTCATTCCTAAATTATTGTGTGTCGTTAAATCTTTCCCACACACTACCGTAATATCTGTTACAGGGAAACATGTTATTAGCTTGAGAAAAGCTCAAGAGGATAAAATACAGTGACTTCCCTGTAGTGTGTTTAGTCCTCCTGTTGTTTGCTAAAGAAGCTACCTGGATAAGCAGCCCACATGTGTCTGTAGAAAATACAGAAACTTTTAAAAAGCTCCTTACATCTTTGTTCTTCCTGATTTCATTTGAAACGTATTACGGGTAGGAAACATGGCTATAGTAACAACTTCCACAAGAAGTGGTGTTACTAGCAGGACACATTCGTGTTTATGTATGGTAAGTTAACTGATTAGAAAAAAATGTAGCTTGTTTTCTTTTCTGAGCCAGAACAAGATATGATTTATTTTAGTTTCTCTGACAAAACTAAAAACCATCCAGTTCCAGTGACCAGCTATTTTCTCAAAGCATTTCTACTGCAAAGCTTGAGGAGCAGGTCTTAAGCAGCACAAGTTTTATTTGCTACAATGTCACTTAAAAAAAATGGTTTGTTTCAGCAAATTACATCTTCAATGTTTTTAGTAAACTTAACAGGCAGTTAAGTTGATAGTAGAGGTTAAGAGTCTACGAAGGTCAGTTTAATAAATTCAAAATTGAGATATTAACCTGCATTTATGTGAATGCATTTCCAGATTATGTGGAGTGGTTACTTCAAAGGAAACCCACAAAGCAGCACTAAGTTAAAATTTAACCCACCCTGTCCTGGATAAGGTGGTGTTTGAGTTTGCAGATTCCTCTGAATAAAAAAGCTTCCTTGAAGTTAGTCTCATCAATCTCTGGAGTTTTTGTCTGTTCTTTAAAACAAACTAGGGCTAATTATATCATAATTTCTCAGCCATGATGCAAGCTTTTGATTCATATGCGATCTTGGCCATGAAGTTAGTAGAATGTTTAACCCAAATATTCTCTTGTGTAAAGAACAAAGTTGGCTTGAACAGTATGCACGTTTCAGTTTGCATGGATCCTTTTTAAGCTCATTTGTACAAATAGATCTGTGGATTTATTGTTAGAGTTTAAGGATTATCGTTTGAGGCGTGCATAATTATCACTAGTCATCATGCATCACACGGTATTTTGCAGAGGGACGGTGGAAGAAACGTCTGGACAACAAACTTGGAAGAAACATTTTTTTGGGGGAAAAGGAGTCACTTCTTAGGGAATAGACTCTATATTATGTTAGAATTGTCACATGTTAGTTAATGCACCAAACACAAGTCAAAAGTAGGGCAGCATCCTTAAAGCACAAACCTAAAAGAGGATATATTATTCCCTTTGACGCCTGGATCGGGCCACCTGGGTAAATGTCTGTGATTAAACTTGGAAGTCTGTAGCTCCTCTGGTTGCTATGGTATCTATAATGCATGTCTACAAAGGGTATAGAGGTACATTTAGCTCACAAGTTGAGACAGAACTTTATACTGGGCTCTAATTGTCACTGTACTGCGTTCTCTCCTCTGTTAGTAAATTGTAATAATCCAACAGAAGCTTTGATTGTTGCGAACAACAAATAAATAGCTCATAATTTTCCTCCCAACTTTGAAAATATCTCAATGTAGGCTGAAAAAGATTAGAATGTGATTTGTGTTTTCTAATTCTGGATAAGGATGGAAAGGGAAGTCTGGAAATATGTTTATTTCCAGACTTTATTCCCCATTCTGTTGTCTAAATTTAGTTTTCTTTCTTCCTTATTTCTTCCTTGTCTATCCTTCCTCTTTTTTGTCCTTCCCCTTTCCCCCTCTATTTCTTATGTCCCTCGCTAGTTTCTTTCTTTCCTTCAGCTTTGCAGTTGATGTTGATCTTTAATCTGTTCTCACAAGCATTTGTCTTGTCACTCAGTACGTTTTCGTGCACATCTAAGACCGAGCTTTTGGCAAAAATCAAGCTAATAGCTAACCAGAGCCTTTAAAACAGGTTAGCAGTTTCAGAAGGAGTGCCCAGTCCAGTAATAGCTCGGCTGAGTTGCCTCTGCTTTTACATGCAAAATGAAATTTGGGTTTTTAACCACATTATTTTGTTTTATTGGCTTGAATTTAAAGTATGCCAGTTTCATTCGACTTCAGTCGGACTAAGGCAATAATTCGTTTTTTTCTTATTCCTTGTAAACACACTGAATGTCTCCAGTCTGATCTGGGAAATTATCTCATGGTTGGGAGATTGGACTGCTGGCTTGATTATTTTAAGACAAGCGCTAATCAGGGTTCTTGATTATCCAGGAAGAATCTTTAAAATCTTGGAATTTTACCAAAGTATTTTGTAGTTCTGAGTAAGAGGAATAGCAATTTAAAACTCAGTAGTGAAAAAAAAGATTTATTTCAAAACTTCATACTGTTAATCAGTTGGCATAGTCCATCCATCCATCATCACAAATTCACGGTAAATTGTAGTATTTTATATTTTAAAGGATCGTAAAGGATTTAGAACTAGAACAATGTCAAAAGCGGCGTCAGGCTGTCTCCACATATGTTGGCCACACTTTTCAGTTTAAAGTTAAGATTATCTGTCAAGCTTGATAAGACACCAATATCTGTTCCTGTAATTAAAACATCTGCTTATGCAAACTTTATGAAAATACTATGACTCTTTGCATATCAAAATGTGAAACAACTTTTAGACTCTTAGGCTGAAGCATCACTTGACCGTCTGCAACAGTGTAATAACGTCAGCTAGTGACACAGAATCCGTTTTTACTGTAGTTTCTACCAGGACCCCAAAACTGATGCACAAGCAAATAAATATTTGATAAAGCGTGGTCAAGTTTGACTTTGAATATGCTGGGTAATGGATTAGATGAGAAACATTTTAACATTTTAATACTGTGAGATCTCATGCCATAATAAAACTCTACTATCTATTGGACATGCATAGTCTGCATGGTTCACATGATTATCAGTCAGCTCTGTTTTTATTTTACACAGTCACCAGTGGTTATCGCTTGTTGATAAAATAAACTTTCCAATAGATTGGTGTATACTCTACCTTGAATACTCAGTCTATCTAAAATGAACTTTTTGAATGTACAAAACATGACTGCGTTGTTTTGTCTCTCCAAGTCTGAAGAACTTATGCTTGAGAAAAACTAGCTCCAGGCTAATGTTCTCTGGCCTCAGTTAAACCACAAAGCTGACGTCAAGTTAAACTGTGCCCAAATCCATTATGTGTTTGCACTTAAAAACTCCTTGAGCTGGCTGGATATCATTGCCGCTATCAGTGATGTAAAGCGGTTGCATGTTTAAATGCCATATGGGGGACTGCAGGCTTTGCTGCTGCTGTTGTTGTTCTTCCTGCTCCTCTCAATAGTCTGTCCAGATTACATCTAAGCTGCTTTGTTTGAAGGCGGCTGAAGTGCCAGGAGTTATTTGTGTTGTGGGGTACTGCATCTGAAATCTACACTGGATTAATCACGCGTGGCCTTTCATGTTCGACTGATGCCTCATTTGTCACTCTGATGGGTCTAGAACGAGTGCGCTGGTTACCTGGGCTCTGCTTCGTGCCTCCACAATACTTGAATGCATTCAGCTGTCCCAAATCTGATATTAAATCAGTTTTAAGTTTTTACGCTAGATTTGCATATAAAGCTGCACCAGCAGATGTTGCAACTTTCCAAATCAATAGTGCTATGGCTCTGAGATGTTTAACATTAATTTGCATTCAGGCAGAAAACAAGGAACCAAATGAGAAGCAAAATATTTTGCCAAGACAAAATCGGGAAGCACAAACTGTGAACTGCTAAACCGC
This sequence comes from Apricaphanius iberus, assembly GCA_028564705.1. NCBI lineage: Eukaryota > Metazoa > Chordata > Actinopteri > Cyprinodontiformes > Aphaniidae > Apricaphanius > Apricaphanius iberus. The sequence continues at coordinate 377,868 of JAPXFQ010002924.1, forward strand.
TAGCCACGTTTTTGGGCCCTGCTGGTAAATACAAGTGAAACACCCTAAAATATTTATTTTCATTTTATTTTAGAAGCACAATATCTCCCAGGGCAATGCAGCATCACCCAACCTTTAACTTTGCTCCATTTACTCTGCTGGGAGAATAATACCCCGTATTTAGAATTAATAAGCAAAAATCCCACGCTGCCTAAATATCAATACCTAAATAGTTGTGCCACACGTAGGCATGACTAGAACCTGTGTTTAGCATTGTAAGAAAAAAATAAGGTAGGTAAGAAAAATCTCAATAGGTTACAGAAGCCTTTTATAAACACTGTTGATGGACAAATGCAAAAAATAGAGAACAAGGGAAACTGAGAGTGGGGCTGTGAGGGTGGGTTCGATGATTTACACATTTAAGCTGATGTAAGTCAAATAAAAGCATGAAGCCTTGTTGGTCCATAATTTCACTAAAAGTATGTGCATTTTTTATTTTACTCGTATTAGGAATCTATATTTAAAGACATTTTTGGATAATTTTAACCTATTTTTGACCATGCAGCATTATCCTAAATGTACAGTGAAATGCAACTTTACTTACTGAGAAAAATAGAGCAGGGACTTCTTTGGCGGTTATAACGTAGCACCCCATCTTTGTCAAATAAGTACACGATTATCATCCAAAGATGAACAAACATGACAGACACAAGTGATGGTCAAATTCGTAGAAACAAAATGGCAGAGACTGTTAATCCAAAGCCGAGGCTGCAGCCTTCCCTGGAGACTTTCGGGTTGTTTTTATATTTGGCTGGTTGAGTTTGCTCCTTGGTTTCAGAAGACAACGTTGGTATCAGTGCCGGCATCAGCGAGGTCATTCATAAGTGCTCAGCCTGTGGCAGCAACGTGGCATGATCAGGTGTTTCTTTCAGACGTTTATGCTGTCAATGCAGGGTTACATTAAAATAGTGACACGGAAGAATTCGTGGTGATCAGACACAATACTTTGGACGTGACTTTTTTTATCCTGCATGAAGCTACAATCAAGTCTTTGTGCGAGCCGCTCCAAAAAATGGCTGTCCGTCACAGACCAAATGCACTGCCTAGCAATATAGTCTTCAGCTCTAAAATTCAGAAGCTCTCGGACCGCTGCATCAATCCAGTTTGCCATTTCAGCTGATGCAGTCTACAGATGCTAAATGAAGTCACCATGTTTATGTGTATTTTAAAAACGGTCTCAGCGCAAACCCCACACATCATCATGACACTACCCTCTATTGCTCCAAGACGTGATCTTCATTCATTCAAGTCCCACATAGTGGCAATATTGCGGTAATATTACTATACTGAGATATTAATACCTCGTCATGGTGCCTCGTCATGGTGCCTCATCATGGTGCGTTCAATAGACACACCGTGCCAGCCTTATTGTTCTAATATTCAACCACTGTGTGTATTTTGAAAAGGCATAAAGTCTCCAAAACTACCATTCGATGCCACATACATTCCAAGAGATTAGTAGTGGGCAATATAAAAGGTATAAGGTAGAAATAATATGAATTTAGCTGAAGGTAGAGATTTTGACTATACCGTCATGCTGCGGTTATATATTTTGATTATGTCATCAGGCTGTTCCTACCTACTTTCTACCAGGTACGCAAGGATACTGATGTTAAGTGTTTTACGCCACACAAGAATATATTGAAAGTTGAAAGATTTTCTTTTTTCATTTAACAGAAAAAAAGTGTTGAACTTGAAGTACTCTAAATTCAAATATATGCAGGTTTCTTTTTGTGCTATAGGAAAGCAGACAATTTTGAACTCAATTTAATAATATTAAGCTTTTGTGTTACATAAAATGTATTCATCTTTATCTTTTGAGAATTTTTCTGTTGTATTATTTTTGAAAAAAGACATAATTTTTTAATGCATTTTGCACAATAAATGTACTTCAAATGGCATTCTAAACCTTTTTGACGTTCTGCTGCAATGTGCCTAAGAACTGAGAATGTTCATAAGCAGTGATTTTGACATACACAAAGAAAGAAATAATATACTGGAATACATACTGCAATATACGTAGATTTGAGCCCATATCTACCAGCCCTACAAGAGATTATTTGGCAGTAATAAGGGAAAAAAATTTGCCTTTTTCTGTCCTAACAACAGAGATTTTTAAGGTTAGCTAAACTTTTCCGGGACTTCAACTCAGTGGCAAGATAAGACTAGGTGATAATTTCTGCAAAAAGTACTGCATTTGGTTCTAGTGAAAAAGAAAATACAAAATGTCAGCTGTTAAATACATTTGTATATTAGTGATCCTGTGGGCTTATTTCTCTTCAAAAAGCTATGGAAAGCCATGGGATTGTCAAGTCTTTGAAACAAAAGGACTGTTAGAATAAGTATCTGCTTTAATCTGCAAAAACATCAAAGTTTAATAATCATTTAAAATATTTGAACAAAAAAATCCTCCATAGGCCCCAGTCGTAATTGCTGGAGAAAATCTTTGGAGCTATAGAGAGCAGGGTGCTGGAGAGAAACCAGGACTCTGGAGGATCTAAGGGGATTGAGTGTTGGAGGAATGGTCAATGATCATTCTATGTGTACGCTCCAACCTTGTGGAACCGTAAGGGAGAAAAGGAAGTTCTGTTTCATTGGCGAATGCAAGTATTGACAGCACAACTATTTAATTTTTTCCCACTGAATAATTATACTGACAATCAAGGTGTAATAAATGTGCTGTGTGGATTAAAGATACATCTGCGTTTCTTTTTTAAACACGCATATATTGGGATCCATTAAATGTGCCCTGCATTGAAACCCCCCAGTGTTCCTGTTTTACTACCCGGTTATGGAACCCAGGATGTGACTAAGTTTACCTTCTCCATCTCTATTTTTTTTTCATGTCGACTCTTCTTCATTAAAAAAAAAAAGCAGAACAATGGTTGTTGTCTGAGGCGCAGAGGGTGAGCAGTGGCTTAAACCCATGCGTCAGCTCCGCAGAACAGAGCCACTCTTTATTCTCTGGGGTACCCAAGACGGAGCCTGGCACTGGACCCAGACCCGGCAGCCTATAAAGGACCGCCGCTCGCACCCTTGTGTGCATGTGCATACGTGTGGGTTGGTTTCTGCTGTGTTGGACCAGCCCGGATGGTCACCCTCCAATTAGCAACAACTGAGTTGAGCTCTAAATGCTTGGGGAGCATTTGATTTGATTTAAAAGGGGACCATGTGTAATTTAAAAACATAAATGTAAACATTTGATGCTTTACACCAGAGTTAGCCTTAGGCTAATTTTCATCTGCAGTCCCCCAGGTAAAAATAAACTGTGAGATTGGACTATTTTTCTGAAAGTTGGAGTGGATGTGAGATTCTTCCGCATTCAGAGATGACTTGCTGATTGAAACCCAGTACTTGGAGGGAAACGGTGTGTTCTGATTAGCCTGAATGTCCGCTTTAACCAGGCACTGGTGAACTGAAAACAGTCTTTTTACTTTCAGTTCTTTTTTGACATCTTCTTGGGGGTCTAGTTCTGTTCTTCCCTGTGTGAGTCGGAGGCACTCTAGCATTCAGTATGAACATCTGTAGTCAGGAGTTTACCTAACCTTCACCTAGCTGCTTTTGAACCAGTTCCCGAAACTTTGGTTGGCAAACAATGCAGAAACTATCAGCAGAAATGTCCTTGCAAGTTTGATTTCAGCTCCCAGTCAGTGTGTTTTGACTTGCCCCAAATTTATCTCAGCTTTAGTGTGTTTTTTCTTTCCCCTGCAGGTGTACTCTTACCAGGCTTGAAAAGACCCGCCTGGTTCTTTTTATTCTGTGTCAGAGTCCATTGGCAGCATTATCCAGCAGAACCGGTCCAAGTTGACACAAAAGAGCAACTGAGACCCAACTCAGAGGAGAAGTGCATTATGGTCAGGATGTGTTCATGGTCCAAAGTGCCTGCTGTTTCTTTAAAGCCAAGCCGTAGAAAAGAGCAGGGTTTTACACAGCCTTGAAAAGTGTAGAACTTTGAAATGGAAAACGAGTATGAACCCTGACCTTTATTTGTCGTGCATCATTTAACTTTCAAGCTGTAAATTTTATCTGAAAAGAGGTTCGGGAAGATTTTCAATCGTCGGTGTCATTGTGACAAACGAGTAGGTTGTGACAACATGGATGGTGTTATCTGAATGTCAAGGTTGTTCTCGTTCACGCTTTAATGACCTTGTTATTTATTTATTTTTTTGGTTGATTGCAGTTTGATTTTCAAGGAGAATCATGAAAATCTATTTAGAATGCAAGTACTTCAGGAAGCTGGCAGAGTTTACCTCTGCACTGCAGAACTCGAGGTCCTGTTTAATGTATCCATATCCTAATTGGTGACTGTTTCAGAACTATTTAGCCAAATGTTGTGCTTATATACCCTCCAATATGAATCTAAAGTTGAGTGTTCAGAAGAAGTAAATCTAGTTGACATCAAAATCTTGAAAAACATGCCATAATTTGAATTAGCAGTAATGTTTGTTTCTCTTTACAATATGTTGCATCACTTTTTTTCCGTGAAGCATTGTTGAAGTTTTAAGAACTGGTTGTTTCAGATATGAGAGACAGATTTTGGTTTGAATTATTTAAAAAGTTCCCTTCAGGTTTTTGCTCTGTTATTAAATGCGTCAATTCTGAAAAGTCACACATCTTTCTCTATCAACACATCAACAAACACCAAGTTTGATAATGCACTTTGTTTTGGGGTTAGTTGGAATCAGATAAAGGTTGGGGAACTGCTCTGGTGCGGGAATGGGGATAATCTCTTAATCCCATTATTTCTTGTAGGAATATAAACTACTACCTCTACCAGGAAAGCTGCTGTTTTTTTTTTTAAGTTGCACTGATTAAACTTGTGGCCGATTCTTGTAATCTCTACTTTTTGTAAAGCTTTGACCTGCTGATAACAATTTGAATGGTTTCTAGCCCTTCTGCCTTAAGCCGTCATTATTTGTGTTGGAGGCAAATGCAAAGCCATGGGATGCATATATGAGAAGAGCAGCTGAAAAACAAGATTTATTCATATTTTATAATAATAATTTTTTTCTTTTATAACTGCAAAATTCTTTTAGCATTTTATTTGAGCAATTTGCACAGTTGCAGTGGCAAATCAGTAACTGTAAACAGCAAACTGTGTAATTCACTAGAGAAGGGGATAGAAAAAAATAGAATGTAGATAGATAAGGTAGGTAGATCTTAACCAACATTTTCAATGTGATCATGTTCCCCCATTGAAGGAAATTGAATGCTCAAAAGATTTAATTTGCTGCAATACTTTTAGCCGTCCTGTTATCTGGTAAAAATCTCACACTTTTTTTTATGGCTAAAAATAATCAACCTTTTAAGTATTCTTCCCACAGTCACAACTTCCAAGCTGAGTGGGAGCCATTGGTATGATCTGAAACCTGATCTGAAAAAAGACTAGGATTTATTTCTGTTTTTTGAACATTCTCCCACCAGTCAAGTTGAAAAATCACTAATCGTTCTGGTCTCCACTCTCCATCAGATGTTTTTGGCACGTTGCTTAGAAAAAAACGTCTTTGTGTTAAATTCAGTGAAAGTCAGATAAAGGTTAATGACATAGGTTTTGAATACATAAATGAGGATAATCATGTAATCGTTTCATTTTCTGTATGATTATTTCCCTCAATGAATCTGTAGCACATTATTTTTCCTTTTTTGTAGTCCTTCCTTGCTGCATTTAACCGTTGAATTTCATATGGTTTACACGAGAGATGGCCAATATGAAGATGTTGGATCATGAAGGATTAGAACATGCTTACAATCTAATAATGCATTGTCTATACCCCACATGCTGTCTATTGTTGCTCCACCAGTCATCCTTTCAGTTTTGCAGAGATGGATTAGTTTAGCTGTGTAAACGCTACTTCGACTATACAACAAGCCTTTATTCAAGAAAAGTGTAATTTACCTGAGTTTTCTTGCTTTTTAGCTTTTAGGTCAAAACATGTTTTTTGGGGGGGTTCTGACAAAACAGACTTATTGAAAATTAGTGGTACTTGATATAGGTTGGCAGATCTGCTGAAAATAATGGACAAGGATGTTTTCAAATTCTTCGGCCTAATTTATTTTATATTTTTGTTTTAAAGGCTATGCTACCACATTGGATAGTTTTATAGAATGTATAGATAAAAATCACCCCCTGTTTACATAAATGAGATGGTATGTTTTATAGAACCTAAAATATAAGCAAAGTTCAAAAAAGGGGCTAGTAAAGAAAAATGGGTGTATCTTCTGACAGTCTGGCAGAAATGTCAGTAAAATGCTGTTGGTTTCATGCCTAAATAAAACAAAAGGGGAACTAGTTCTGAAGTGCCAGCTCTGAGTAATATCAGTGAAGTGTTATGTTTCTCACTCTGAAATCTCACTCTGGTTTCATTTGACTCTTAAAAACTTAGTAAAGCTTGCTAGTATAATAGTGAAACAACACAAAACCAAACACACTGCCTGTGTTTAGCACAGTTTAAACTTGTAAGAAGTTGATGGCTTTCAGTTGAAGAAAGGGTCAAAACGTACTGTATTCAACCTGAAAATATGATCAGACTTTTAGTCTCTTTTTGTCTTCTTTAAAAAAAAGTTTTGTTTTAGATAAACAAGTTTTCTGACTCATCAGTTTTGAAGCTGGAATGCGACTTGGACTCCAGCTCAGGCCAGACTCTTTCGCAACCTTCCACCATCTGGTCTGGTCCTGTGTGACTCCACGTTTCTTTTGTTTTATTTGGACAGCGCCCCACGTCTCCAAACCATCCCTGTAGAACATTCTTCCGGTGTTTGGATGACATGAAGCGGTTGTGCTGTTTTATCAGGCCAAAGTCTTTGGAGTTCAAAACACTGGCATTTCACCCACCATTTGTGATGATGTTCATTTAGCCACTGCACAAATCAACCTTGAAGGTTCTTATAAATCTAGTATCTTAAAGAGCATTTGGGGGGAAATGCTGTTGAATCAACTTGGCTCACAATTCAAATGTAGGCAGAGGAAGTTAGATGTGATTCCTCCCATTTGCAGCTGCTTAATTTCGATGTTGCAGCTCCTTTCTCCCTTAGTTTCTCGGACTTCTTAATATTGTTGACTTTAAATGCAGTTGAATTATTGGATGAGTTGGGTTTTAGAACCAAAACTGATCGTAATCAGCTAATTGAAGCCCAACATTTTGTGGGCTGCACAATTAGTCAGACAATCATTGATACCCTTCAAAAGGAAGCTAATCCACTCTTTAGAGTGCTCCATATTAGGGCTGGACGATATGGCATCAAATCTATATTGCGATACAATCTAAACAATGTGCTGTAACGATATGCATTGCGGTATATTCTTTTTTCCTTTATATATCGCAGAATGACTGCTTATGAATGTTCACACTTTCTAGACACATTGCAACAGAACAACCACCAGAAGGTTTAGAATGCCATTTACAGAGAGGGCCTTTCTGTGTGGAGTTTGCCCAGGACTGCACTTGGGTAGTGACACTGGGTGATAAATAATGGGGGAAAAACATTTACTGTGCAAAATGCATTTAAAGAAATATTAAATTATTTTTCCAAAATAATGCAACACAAATATTATCATAACATAAATAAAGATATAAATATTTTAAATAAAATAAAAGACAAATATTATGAAAATACAGTTCAAAATTGTCTGTTTTCATGGTTAGTTAATTATATAATTAATATCACACAAAAAACACATTTGCATATATTTGAATTAAAAATGCTTCAAGGTCAACATGTTTCTTTTCCATTAAATGAAAAAGAAAAAAGTTTAAACATTCAATATCTTGTGTAAAGAGAAACACTGGACAAAATTATTCTTGTATACATGGTACAAAGAATGTTGGCACAGCTTGATGACATCATCAAAATGCATAATTATATTATGGTAAAAATTTCTACCTTTGGCTATGTTTATATCTTTTCTACCAATTTTCCTTTTATATAGGCCACTACTGCTGCATATTATTGGAAAAATGTGTGGAAGGAAAAAGTGTGGTGGACAAAGTACTGATTTGATACACGTACTAGAAGAAGCTAGCTATCTCATGTTAACACATTCCTTTTGCCTCCTGACAGATCTAGTAATTACCTGCTTATGGTTCTGGGACCTGATCTTGCAATTATCCTCTGATGCATAAAACAGAGTGTTCCTTCTCAGCAGACTTATATGTAAAGCTATGTATGATGTGCTCTTTTATCTTGCATAACTGCAAACTCTATATGATGACTGGACCTGTGATTATCTCATGATGTGTTCTGTTTCTTATGTGTTTGTTCTCTATGAGCCAATCAGAGTTAAGAAATGAATTGATCAGCAACAGATATGACAGGGTGTGGTTAAATCAACCTAGGGGTGGGCGATATGGAAAAATAGAATATCACGTTTTTTCAATTATTTTATCACGATTTCGATTTTATCACGATTTTTTTAAATGATCACCAGAAAAGAAGAGAAACATTAAATAAATAAATTCATTCAAATTAGGGATAACCAACACAGGGCTAAAATACTGATATGTCTTTCCCACACCAAATATCATAGAAATGCACAGAAAGTTCTGAATGAAACTATACATACACTGTATGTGTGTGTGTGTGTGTGTGTGTGTATGTATATATATATATATATATATATATATATATATATATATATATATATATATATATATTTCATTTTTCAAATAACCTCAATGAAAAATACCTCTAAATCATAAACGCATTTAAATGTATTATATAATATAAAATTTTAATCTTGACTTGTCTACTAAGACAGAAAGCAATCATGAACTTACTTTAGTTTAAAAATATGATATTCAGAAAATAGAATAAAATCTAATCTTTTAAAATAAAAGACTAACATGCAGCTGCAAATATGTGCAAGATGTATTGTGCAATCTACAATACGCCAATTAATAATCCTCATACAACAGGGTAAATGCAGCTTTAACTGGTTCAAATGTTTTTAGCAGAATGCTGATATTATGAACAGGCACACATAAAGCTGGCTAATAAATCGTCACATGTGTAGATCGCTTCACGGTCTTAAATCGTCAAATCGCACACCCCTAAATCAACCTATAAATACTTGTGACTTTGTAAAGAAAAACAGAGTCCTCAGTAGGAGGCTCTCCATTCACGTAAAATAAATTATGTACGAATATAGCTGACATTTTGTTTTATTCTCTCTGACACCCAGATTTCTACGACAGTGCACAAGTAACTATGGCCTTGAGAGGATTGTGAAGTGTAGTCTATTTAGGGATGCTGCAGGCTGATCACCTCAATGTCATGCTCCACTGAGGTGGTAATTCAAACCAATTACATTATGCTGACATAACTTCTTATTGATCTTATGAAATGTAAAACATGTTCTGAGAACTAATTGTAAATGTTTGTGATATACTGAATTTACATGGGATTATGACCCATGACATTGAAATAAACGGACATAAGGCTGTTAGAATGAGAGGGGAAAAGAGGAGCACGTCCATCTGATCTCGCTATTTGCTCTCAAAAACATTCCAGCGAACAGCTTCGCGAACATGAGAGCTGCAGTTGAGTCAATGGGGGTCCTGGGGATTACAATGATAATCTGAGTACAGACAGGGGACACCTGTGCCCCCGAAAAGGAGGCGGAGGATTAAGGAACCACGCTGAGCTAATAAGCAGTGGACAGCCTCCTTCAGATGGCACGGAGTAGGGCAGCTCATTTTTCCATGTAGTGGGCCCTAAATGCATGAAAGCCTTCACTGACTTTGACAGGCCATTACTCATGTGTTTCTTACAGCCTGCTTGTGCTATTCTTGTGTATCTGAGTTTCATAGATGCTCTATAGAAAAACTAAAATAACATCTTAAATGCAACCTTTATATGCAGCTATGCAGTCATTGAGATGTTTATATAGATGTTTATATGCCCTGCAGAGAGAAAACCTAATAACTGTTGCATGATTTTAAAAGTTGTCAATGAAGCAAGCAGCTGGAAAGAACAGTATGGTAATCACCAGTTTCCGGAGTATTGAGTAACTTTGGAATATTTGGCATGACGAGTTTTAATAATGCTGTAATCCGACGTCTTCTTGTTGTGGTATGCATTCATTTCAAATGGTTAAGCTCAAAGGACAAGACGAGGTGATAAAACCCAGATGAAACTAGCCCGGGACATTGCTTTGGAACTGGAAAGAACGTTTACATCACTTAGAGATGGCTGTTGAGCTGGTTGTCTGATTTTTGCCTTCTCTCTTGTTTGCTAACAGGGCTGAGAAACCGGTTTTGATGACTTGCATCACAAAATTTCTGCATACTTAAATGGAGGAGTTTTGGTTGTGGTACATTAGTGGGAATAGTATAAGAAGAGCATGAGTGTGTATCTAACTCAAGGGCTCATGTCCCATAGGGCAATTCTGATGGAAAACAGAGAGGAGGCTTTTAGATGTTGCACTACACACTTGAACCTTGTGGTTTTTACCAAATAACAATGAAACATATCTGGACCTTAGCACATAACAGAATATTTTTGTCATTATAAGGCTTTCTACTAGGGGTGGGGTGGTACACATTTTGGTATTCGAATACTGTACCCCCATGGTACTGTACGGTACAGAGGCGGTCAGAGTTTCCACAGGGAAGCATAATTGTGTTTCACTTCAGTCAGCAACACATGCGCTTCTGTAGACAAAGCGCAGCCTAGCCCTCTGCTTGCAGATGTGATGACCAGCGACTCCTTTAATTAAGAGGAGGGAAGCCCTCCATTAAGGAACACGTCCACTTACCGGTGTTGAGAACGACAAGTTGTCATGATAACTTGTTATCCACTTCCGGTAGCATCCTTAGGTTGCTGCTTGTGTTATCAAGAGTCAGTGTGTTCACTACTTTTTGATTATGTTTATTTTTCTTAATGATGGTAAATTATTGTGTTTATGGAGACTGTACAATCACTAGCCAGTCAGAATATTGATTCCAAAGGTTTCTAAAAACCAAATACAAAATCGGCATTATTCTCTGTGCCTGGTAGGCTTTTTTTATGCAGTCCAGAAAGTATAGTACCAATATTGTTGAATGATATCAAGGATTTAAAGCAATCTTATATGTGGGTTGTTAAAGATTAAATTAGAAAAGTTTGCTTTGATGGACAGTAAAAACCGGAAGAGTAATGACACAGAGAGAATAATGCGTCCTTGAAAACATAATAGGAAAAAAGATAAAATAAATAAAATGACAATGACACAGTATTGTGGATATTGAAACATACAGGCCAAATGTCAGGGCACCATATGTATTTCACTTGTGTTACATGCTAAAATAAAGAAGAGGGAGTCATAATAGTAACAAAATGGTGAGGTTTATGTATATACTCAGTAGAAATTGTGGATAATACCCCAACAATTAACTGATATTAAACAAATAAACAAGTTTAAGCACAGTTGCGGCAACAGTAGAGTTGGAATTGAGTTTTAAGAACACTATGGGTTTTATTTTAAAATATACTGCTGGCCCACAGCTCACTTCCTGTTTGGCTTATATAATTTCTTCATGAAAATCTGCAGAGGGAGTCAAAAAAAAAAAAAAAAGACGGACACTTTCTGGAGCTCCACATTCAAATCTGCACCCCAGCCACGGAGAATGGTCTGATTGGATTTAATGTTTTTTCGTCTTTGTGGGAGCTGTACAGAGTCCTGTCTGCATCTGATCAGCACTCTGTCTGAATCATGCGAGAAGGCACCATGACAAAAACTCCTGCAGCAATAAGTCACATGATTTTAAAGTGTAGAAGTTCTGACTCTCTGTAGCCCCAACTGAATAGTTTTCTTCTACATAATTTAAACCCATGGAAGTCCTTGGCTTTTGCAAGCCCTCTGTGACATGCTTTAAGATCTCTTCTGAGCTGTAGCTGGGTTTTATAACAACATTGCTTTTTCAATAATATTTGGTCTAGATATACTTTTTGGTCTAACAGCCTCTTGAACACCTTACCATGTAAAACCACGTATTGAAGTCTTTCCACCATCAAAGCGGATTTCTTTTTGCTTTGTCTACATGGCTTGTATCTTTTCACACTGTTGCTAGCAGAAGCTGGCCCTTCATGTGGGATGTGTGTTTGCTTTTCTAACCAGCTCCAGTGTGTGAAGACCTCCTGGAAAGTAGCGGGCACGTACAGGACTGTCTATTTTATACTGCTTTTATGGCTCTCGCTGGCTAATGAGAGTGTTTGCTAAGTAAAAAATATTTACTGAAATATTTTTTTATTTATTTTTGAAGTTAAGACTTTTTAATTTAGGCATTGTAAGAAAGTAGTAGAAACCAACAAAAATTAAGTTTGTTTATTGTTGCTAAGCAACCAGATTTGATTGTACTGCAACCTTTATCTGCTGAGAAATATCTTATAATATTCAAATCCTTACTGCATGATTTGGGAATCTTCTTGAGATGCTTTTTCATCAGTCAGGTTTTTTTACCTGCCATGTTAAAGGTTTTAAGTAACTCAACTGAAATCACATAAATACAAATTTTTTAAAACTGTTTTGCTTTGGAGCTGATTATTCATTTGTAACAGCCGATTCCTGTTGCATAGAAAATATAAAATTGTGTGGACTATTTTGGCTGAACAAGTATTTTCCACCATCAGTTATTATATCTAATCTAATCTAATATATTATATATAATCTAATATTATATCTAAGTCTTATTTTTTATTATTTTCTTACGTTTATATAGAATCAAACTTTTGAAATCAATCTAATCTGATCCACTTAAAGAATTACAAATCACCTGCTGTTAATTGGTCTGCAGGGGTTCCCCAAAGCTCTCTCCTTTAGTTTTTTTGTTTTATATCAGTGATGATTGATTTATATATTTATACTTTTAGCCATGTCAAGTAGTCTAAAACTGTCTGGATTTTTTTCTCATCTTTGTTCTGAATTTAAAAAAATTATAAATTGTTATTATTGGTTCAGCAGTTTAATTGAAAACCATACTAGTTTTTGGCTGAGTTAATGTTAATTTCCTAAATTATGGATTAATGTAAAATAACCTGTCAACAGAAACAACTGAGGTATACAGGCAGGCTATTACGTTTATCACATAATTATTTGTCTTTCTCAATGCTGGCTGTTCTTACCAATTTAAAACTTTTTAAATCTTAATTCTTAGTTTTTGAATTGGTAAAGCATGCTAAATATGCATATCTATTTATGTCAAAGATTGCTCATGGACAATTTAATATGTTTTGTCCGTATTGCGACTCTTATTACACCTCTCATGGGAATCCATAGGAAAAATACACTTTTGGCCATATACGGGTCTGTTTTGGTCATAACTCCTCAAGCATCTTAGAGCGAGACAAAACATGAAGGTTTACATCTCGGGTTTTGCCATCTGTTTCACAATCCTGCTTTACCAGTTTTTTAAAATGACACCTCTTGTCTGTGATCAGTTTGAAGAACTATTACCAGAAGTTTGCAGTTTATTGCTTGCTCATTTTCAAAGGAAGTGTCCTAACTTGTTACGGGAGATTATTGCAGCTCCTTCCACATTTATTGGTAGCTCTGGTATTTACGAAAGTAAATAAATCCCTATTTTATTGGAGTTACATATTTACATAACAATTCTAAGAGTGAGTTTTTGAAGATTATCTTTTTGAGTTAAATGCCCCTATTACTGAGTATTGTATTTTCTTTCGTCTTCAGACTGAATACCTTGCTTTGCAAAACTCCTTGAACTTGTTCACATAACAACAAACCAACAACCATAGTCTTCAATTCGGATTAGTTTTTTTTTTATTGCAGATTTTGATTTGGTGACTTTTTACACATCTTTGCTTGGATTTCATTAAATGTCAAAGAAATTGTAAATTATTCGTTTAGGAAGCACCTATACTCCTTTTTCATCATGTATCTGTTATTTATTTATTGTAGTTCTATTATATTGAACTGTCACACTTTAGTTACTTTTAAATGTACAAAGCGGTCAAATTTGGGTGATATCTGTCTGTAACCTTCTGGGTGGTCTGCCACCAGGTGTTGGTAAAAAAACAACAACTACCCAACCCTCCTTAACCCCACCCCCATTAAAAACCAAGACGTCGGTTGTGTGGTTGTGGTATAACCCAACTTCAGCAAGCTGAGTGGCTGTCACAGCTTTTTAGCTCAGTTCAGCTCACCCAAAGTGACTCGACAAATCACCCAAACAGCTGGGACGAAGACTTTGCATGCATCCAAATTAAAAGTTTATTTATGTAGCATTTTTTTGAAAATATAATTCACAAAAGTTCTCAGAGCAAACGATGAATAAAATAAAATAGAAATGATCCAAATAACAGAAACTTTAGCTAATGCTGTAACAGAAACCATGGCTATATAAAAGTGCGCTCTGTGTTTTATTTTGTTTATTTTTTTATGTGTAAAAAGTCAGTAGTTTATATTTAACAAAAATATAGAAATGGGTGCGTTCAAAACTAGGTGCTACTGACTGGAAAGATCGTCATTTTGTATGTTGCATTACATATTTGTTTAAATTGATAGTACTGTTTAATTTGGTGGCAAGTTACAAGATAAAATAAATATATTTTACATTTTTCGACTTCCTCTAGTATCATGTTTGGAGTCCATTTTGTGGATCTATGTGAAATCAGTTCAAATCTATTAGCATACACTTGAGCAACGGAAAACAGGGTGGAATGCATAATGGTCCTAATGGAATAATCGATTACCTCTTTAATGCGCTTGATTTTTCATGTCATTATCATAATGTGGAATACCGGTTAGTCTTTTTTATCTTTAGTTCAACTGTTGCTAAGATGCAGTCAGTGTCTAATCCTTATTTCCTTGCAGTTCTTTGCATTGGTTTCCTTTTGAAGTGTACCTTTTTAAAATGAAAACACCTGCAAAGATCAATTACACCACTTCATAAAAACAAGGCAGTGAAGGACAACAGTACACCTTCACAAATCTGAAAAGCAAATTTGGGTTCAGACTTTTCCCTTTAGGTTCCAGCTTCATCTTTGAGTTATCCACTCTGTGAAATGGGTCTGATCTGAGGATATCCCTAATCCATTTTGCTCACGATTAAAAGAAGAGAAGAAAAAAAAATCCAGAACAGGAAAAGTAGTAGCTCAAAGATGCGCATACTCTGTTAAATGATGTAAAACAGGAAAAAAACTAAGCAGTGTTTATTCTCCTCTTCCTCTTAGAGTGGAAACATTTCTTTAAATGCCTACTTTATGCTGGAGGGGGTTCAGGCAGGAGTTTAATATTTTTTTAAAGCTTTTCTGATCCGCATGAGGGTTACGTTTGAAGAAACATGATTCTGTGAAGCTGAAGAGGTGTTCTTGCTGGAGGCGGATCTTAATAACGTTGAACGACGTTATGCAACAGTTATTTTTAGTTGTGCTGCTGTTCTTGAAGTACTTGTTGCATTTAATTTGTTTAAAAAAGTTTGCCCCCCTATTAACACCGGCAAAGCTTAATGGCCTCTTTATTACTATGAAAGGAGTTTAAAAATTAAAAATATGACAACCTTTCTATCAGGTATTGTCTAGATTATAAGTGGAGATATATCCCACTCATTTGCATCATTACCTGACATTGATTAGCAAGATATGTTTTTTTTTGTTTTTGCTTGAAGTATTTGGGTTTTATTGTAAGCTCATGAGTCATATTTTAGTTTAACATTGAAAGGGGAACCATTTTTTTATAGGAGTATGTGACAAACTGTTGCCTGGTACTAAAATGAGTTAAGACTACACTAATAAAGTTGAAACTGTTCCTATATCAGAACATATTTCTTTGCACTGTGCTGTGTTTGCCGTGGCTAAGAAAATGGTCCAGAATTTGAAGAACAAAGATTACCTCTCGCTGGGCATTTATGGTTTCTTCACCAGCACAACATTGTTTCCAGAAATTAAAACCTCCAAAAGTAGTGATAAACTGACTTGTCTGCCAGGTCCCAACTTTGATTTGCTCATATTTTAATCTTTAAGGAGCATAACACACAAACACTGAAACATTTATCTGACGTTCTTTGATAGAAGTAGTAGTTTTGAATCCACCAGAAAATGAAGGAATTGCAGGAATAAACTTATGATGTATTATACATTTTTTAGTGTATAACATGCCGATCACCTTTCAGCGCAAATGAAAGACAATTGGCTTTTGTCTTGATCTCTGGCCAGTTAACATTTCACTGTAACCATGTCAGGTCTGTATGTGGGGCTGTAACAAGATGAAAATACACCCCTAAAAAAAGAATGTGTGAAATGTGCACATAATGGCACACTAACAAATATTTGGTTAAAGGCGAGACTATGGTGTCTCTATGGTGTGTTTTTTTTTCTATATTCGATATCTACAGATTCTTCTTCACTTTAGAGATCTTTTCCCAAAAATCTGCTTGTTGATTTCCCTTTAATTAAAACATTTATTGGATTCAGCTCTTCACTGAACCAAGGGGTTTTGATTTGCAAATAGAAACTATTGCTATTAAACATTATTGTATATATTAGTAAATATGACCAGATAGATTGTAGAATTCCATGCAGATAACTAAAAGGAAAACTCATGTTATTAGACACATATGAAGCATCTCGGGTATAGTAACTTTTGACAGTAACGGGTTCAGATGAAGAGACACAGCAACTGGCAAAAAGAAGATGAGGAAAAAGAAAGAAGCTGTTGACTGGTTCATTTCTAACATTTTGCTAAGCTGAAAGGATGCCAATAGATCCAAAAAATGTTTTTGCTGCAGCTAACAGAAAAAAGGTGGTAGTTTTAATTCTTACCCTGTGAATCACAGAATAAATGGATAAGCAATAGAATCAGCTCCTTTATCTTCGACAGTAAATTGATGGCCAGTAAAGCACGCTAAGGGTTCTCAGCATGGATTTCTGCTGGATTCTGTTATTACAATCTGCATTAAATCCTAACAGACTTGATTTAAAAATGTATATCTATATCCACTATCATTCCAAAGCAATTCCTCTTTAGGTCGCGTGGTGCCGTGACCTGTGTATTTTCAATCAGAGTTGTCTGTTGAAGCAATCCATGCACAGTGTTGTTGTCAGAAATGTTCCTTTTAAGGAAAATAAATGTGTTATAGTTTGGGTTGGCTAAATTGTAACTAGCTGTAACACAGCAAACCATCCTAAAATTGTGAAAACCACAAATTTGACGTCCTCATTACAACAGAAATTTAAACTATATACCACAGTCTAATTCTAATCAAAACAAGGAATATTTTAAGAGGGATGATGGCTTAAGGACCATCAACAAAGCAATGTAAGAATAAACGTGATCCAAAACTCAAATGAAAAGGGCACTTTTTCAATTTAACTGTCGTAGAGACAGCAAAAAGACACATAAACGCCCAAATGTTAATTTTTTTTTACTTTAGATGTTGGTGTTTTTCTCAAATATATCTGATCTAGTACTTTGTAGATGTGGTTTACTTCTCCAGTTTCATATTCATTGTTACTTACTTTACTTCTGATTAACTGTTTTAGGTCCACTCTTCTAAACTCCACACTGACAACCCAACGCAACACAATTCCTTTTGTAAACTATTTTGACAATTCAGTTTTTAATGTACTCACTAATCAAATATTTAATTTGTTGTATCTTTAGACTCTATAATTATGATTAATATTTAAAGAAGGTCATTAACTCTGATCTTTTATTTCCCTTTCAGAACTCAATGAATCTTCCTCCAGACAAGGCTCGACTGCTGCGACAGTATGACAATGAAAAGAAATGGGAATTAATCTGTGATCAGGTAAATATCTCTCCTCATTACCATGCGATGTGGCTTCTGCTTAACTCAAACAGAGTGACCAGTTTCTACTTAAATAAAAAAACCAAGCTGTATTAACAGTTTGAACCTTCTGATGTTAAACTAATTATGCAAAGAGTGCCCTTTATTGCTCATATCTCTTGAAAAATACGGTATGAAAAGTTTGGTATATTTAGCCCTCTTGAATTAAAACTTTGTAGAACCACATTTGGATGCAGTTACAGCCACCAGTCATTCGAGTATTTATCAGTTTTATGTAAAATAATTAAACATGAGTTGGATTGGATTGAAAGATCTTCAATTAGTTTTAGGTCTGGACTATAACAAGGTTTGAGGATTCATTTGTCGATATGTTTTGAAATCGAACTCGGCTTCCTTCTTACAGTTCTCCTGTTTCTTTAAATAACTCTCACCTTATGCTGTCAGTTTAGGTGAACAATGTCTTAGTGGGCTTGGAGCTGTGACATATGCTTTGGACTTTCAGAAAAAAAACAGTGGATGTATATGTACCAGTAATAATACTTTTTTTATTGATTTGATTTTATGGATATGAATGATGCACTGATTGGAGAGCACTTTCTTAAATTTTGTTGTACCTGTGACATTGATTGATTGATTGATGAATAATGGATTGAACACCTGAGCTGTTCGAACCTTGGGATATTTTTTTGCTCTTTTTTTAATGTATTTTTCACTCTTCTCCTTAACTGGTCTTTTTTTATTCCTTGGTCTTCATGATACTGTTTGTGCGTCCCTTTTCTTAATAAGAACTCCAGACTTAAAAAAAAAGATGGAGTTATGCTGAGATTAAATTATACACAGGTGGAGTTCATTTTTGAATGAAGTGACTTCTGAAGACAAGCTGATTGTACTAGATTTTTATTTAGGGGTAAAAGAGTGAAGGGGGAAGGATACAAATGCGCACTGCAGTTGTCAGGTATTTATTTATAAAAAAGTTTGAAAAAACTATCTGTCCTTTTCCTTCAACTTCAATTTTGGATTGTTCAACAAAATGCATAAAAATTTGTCGCAGTTTATGAAATGTTTAGTTTATGAATACTTTTGCAAGTATTGTCCTGACAATTTCACGCTCCAGTATCCCTACACGCCCCTCTCAATGCTCACAGATTGCCTTAACTTTCTTGGTCAAGTGGGTTAAGTGGCACAGCAGGCTACAGAGCTCAGCTATCCAGTTAAAAACTCCAGCCTGTTATTGCCGTCAGTGCTGCGTGTAGGAAATAACAGAGTGCACATGTTGAGCAGTGAGCTGTGGTCTGACTGTGGCCGCTGCGCCAGAGTTTTTCGGCCTCCTCAAGCAGCCGAGAAAAGGATGCACTAGATCAAAACCACCTCTCACACAGACCGTGTCAAGCGTTGGTGACCCTGAAGAGAATCGGGCTGCTGACCAGCAAAGATTTTCTCAGCATGGACGGCAAAGTTTTCAGAAACCTTTCAGGCTGATTGTGAGGGTTGGTTATGGTCTATTTCAAACTGTCAGTGAAGGCTTTTCCAAATCATTACCACACGGAGTTGCAAACTGGCTTGCTGAAATTCATCCTTTTAATCTTGGACGCCTTCAGTTGTTGCTAAGCTAATGTTTGCAGGTCTGCTACTTGATGCCACCCCCCCCCCCCTCCCCCCCCACCCCCCCTACTCCTCCTATTTACTTTCAACACCAGCCTATATTAACTGCTTACACAGCTCTGGGAGTAAGATGTATTCTGTGTCCATAGTTACAGTGAATCCTTTAGCGTAACCATGCAACGGCCACCGATTTCCCCTTAGGTTGATGCATTAAGCTTTGCTGCCAGTATTAGGAGTTTTGTTTTTTTTCTTTAAACAAAAACAGAAAGAATCTAAACTGCAGATGAACCAACAACCTGATCCTGTTACTGTGGCCTTTTTCCTGCAAACAAGGCATTTTCCAGACAGCTTTACCCTTCTGCAGTCACATCGTGTTCTTGAAAACATCTAAAGCTTTAAACTGTAATTTGAAAACAACTTCTTGACTTCTTTTTTTTATGGACTTTCTATGAATTTTCACAGAATTGAGTAGTTGTTATTCCCCCAGTTAGGCATGCTTGAGTTGTCCTTCCTGTCCTTTGCTGTCTTCTGAGAGGGACACTCTTTCCTGTCTCTGCTCTCATCTTGTATTTCCTGTTTTTCTGTAAAAGACTCTCTGACTTTGACGAATGTAGTGATGCTGATCTCATCATACTATCTGTGTACAGTGGGAAGGAACACCGGTTATGGGAGATGTTCTACTGCAAACATAGTCATGTTTGCATGGAGACGTGTGTGGCAGCATTTTGTCAGACAATATTGAGTCAAGACAAGGATACAGGATCGTTTAAACCAGTGATTCTAAAAACTTTTAAAGACATGCTTATTAAACCATTGGGTTTCTAATAGGGATCAACCTATGTGGATTTTTGTGCCGATTTTTTTCATCAGCCTTAGCAGATGACCGATACGAGCTGCTGATTTCCTTTAGCTGATTTTTGGACCCAATACTGATTCTGCTCCCTCAATTTACATCATAAAAACAATGATGATAACGAATGCTAAAAGTCCCAGTTTAACATTTATTGAACTTTAAAACAATCTTTGAAACAATATTTAACAAATAATAATAAAATGGTAAGCATAGGTGAGGTAGAATAAGTAAGAACAAGTAGAAAAAAAATTTAACAAATATAAACATATCAGGTAGCACATGTAAAAAAAGATTTCAGTGCTGAAAAACTGCGTAATTAAAATTAAAAATAAATATTTAAGCATAAATAAAATGATTACACTATTGCACACAGTAGAAATAAGTAAGCAGCATAATAAAGTGCACAATATGCAATAATGCTGGGGAAAACTATTGGCCAACGCAGCAGCCGCTTATCGGCTGATGCCTATACACGTAAAAAACGTAATATTGGCCCGATGTATCAGCCAGGCCGATATATCTGTCTATCCCTAGTTTCTAACATTACTGCAGGAGCTGGACATTTTCAGTTGGTTGTATATAAACCTAAGTAAACTATGTTTCTTATAAACTTGTTCTCTGTTTAAGTAGTAATGTTTTGCGGTCAGGTTTTTGACAAAACTCCCAACTCCAAGGTAGACAAAAACTTTACATGAAATCACCTTAAGCTCAGATTTCAGGAGGAAAAGTTGGCTGTTTCTCACCAAACTTGACCTCAGAAACCAGTATGATTGCCGCATGCATAAAACACAATGATAGTTGCAGTGGTAAACTTCCTTATTGCAGATTTTTCACAAAGATATCACTGTACAGCCACTCGGCATGTTTACATGCACATTTAAATCTAACCTTTTGAGTTATCAGACTAACAGCTCGCCTCCTGTTGGGAGTCAAGTCCCAGTTAACATGTCACTCAGAAAATCCAATTATTGAGTGAAGTGCGTTCTACTGTGTGACAATAGATGGGGTAATGTGTCTTTGTGTTAGCATTCTACCGCTTAGCTCACTAATGTGGTATTTTTTATTGACGCTTCCACATCTCGTAACTTCCTGTGGGGTGTTAGCAGGCACAGGAAGGAGCTGGGGGTTGGTTGCGGAGAAATGCGATTCGCATTATCTGGCTGCCTTTGTCCGAGTTGTGAAACTCCAGTTCAGTTTGATTTAATTCGGACTAGGGTGTATACATGCATTCCCAAAGTCTGATTTCAGTCGGACTAAGGCAATATTTTGATTATCTCTTGTTGCATATAGACACAATGCCTGTTAGTTAGCCAGTTCCTTATGTGATAGTATTTGGATACTAATGATACTGTAACTTGCTTTAGTTTGTCTTTTTTGGTTTATTCTAGGAATTCTATAAAATTTCTCTACTAATTAGTTTTTTTTTTTAAACATGGGCATACTGTAGAAATACTCATGTTTTAGAAATAATTAACGTTTTTTGGCTGTTAATAAGCCTTTTGTTTACCTTGTTGATGGTTGATAGGAGGGCTGGGTATCGATTCAAATTTCATGAATCGATTCAATTCCGATTCTTAAGAGTTAGAATCGATTGTCACAGTTCGATCAGATTCAATCTGATCCAGTTTGATATTGATAGGGGTCAATGCTATTTTCTTTGTGTAGCAATTAACTTAATTATATGCCTGTAATTCAATATGCCTTATCACTGGGTAAGTAACGGTTCACCGGGGGAAGCTGTATTTACCCTTTCAGACACAAGACTTTACCTTCCTTTTTTAGTTGTAAAAAGGGCAAAATATTCCAAAAAATAAAATAGATTTTTGAAATTGTGAATCAATTCGTTTCTATTTCTCTAAGGATCGATTCAGAACCGATTTTATGATTTTTTTCAACACAGCCCTAGTTGATAGTAGCATTTCCTCGGAATTTAAAAAGTTCAAAGCTATATTCTCAACAATAACGAAGGAGTCTGATCTCTGACAGGGCTGCAAGAAAAAAATGGGATTATTCTGTTTTCTCAGCCCTGGTTTAGGATGTTCTTGCAGCTTCCTATACATTGACAACGCCAACCCTTTTTTTTTAAAGGTGTCTGAGGGTTATTATATACAAATTGTGTCGTCTGAGGCATTTATGAAGAACATCTCTAAAGTTCTACTCTTGTTTTCTTGAGATGGATGAAATGTACTGGCTATACAGAACTTTGCTTTTGTTTTCGCCACCTCAAGTTAAAGAACCAATTTTTTTTCTGTTCTTGTGGAGTGAAAAGTTGCTCTAAATCATTTCAATCTTTAGAGTGAGAAAACAGCCCTGTTTTGGTAGATTGATGATTTAGATGCTAGATATGAAAGCCTTTGATGTGTAGAGACACTCCATTGGTAATTGGAAAAAAGCTTGATTGATTTTTGTTGCTGTTTTGATTGGGCGTCGCATGGCATAGTGATTAGTACGGGCTGCCCATGTACAGAGGCCTCATACCTTAGTGCGGCAGTACAAGGTTCAAGTTCCATCCCTGCTGACCTTTGCCACATGTCTTTTCTCCCCCTTCTTAACTATCCATTGTCAAATAAAGGCCACTATGGTCACAAGACCTTTTTCAAAATTCTTTAATTCACAGGATAGTCCAGATTTACTTTAGAATCACTGTACAAATGGCCATAATTAAAAATGTAGCCTAACTTCCACAGAATTCACTGTCATATTCAGTTTTATTATTTTTGAACTGTGTGCCATTGTTGCTTTATAACTGGCAATAGGCATGGACCAGATTTCGATTCTCGGGGTAATATAATTTTCATACTTTAATGGAAATTGGCTCAAAAATATTTCATTTCTCTATTAAAAAAACCCAACAACAACAGAAAAAGCACAAAACAGTTATCTACACTGGTGCCAAAGTGATGTTAGTGTAACAAGCTGATAATAGCAGGTTAGTTTGTCGGGGTATCTGCTCAGGTAGCCAGACAACAGTCAGACATGTTAGTCATCTGTACTTTTAAAGTAAACACTGGAAACATGTGGAGCTTAAGGCCCTGTCCGCACGTAGCCGGGTATCTCACAAAACAGATATTTTTCTACGGTTTGGCCTGTCATCCACACGTAAGCATATATTTTTGGCACCAAAAACAAATCTTTTTAAAAACTCCGGCCAAAGTGGAGATTTGCGTTTTCTCCGTTTTCAGTATCTGCGTGTGGACGGCCATAACGTCACTATCCGCGACAAAAAATGCTCAAACATCACATGTGCGACCTGTATTAATTCTCAAAAACAGCATTTATGCCCTCAGAGCTGTGTTGGTATTTTGCATTGTTAAAGCGCCTTTTGTTTGTCTGCTTTTACAATCTGTATGACTGCTGCGTACTGGAGTTAGAGGATAGAACGTTACTCTGAGCGAATAGGATTTGGGGGAACTACTGCCCCCTACAGGTTTGCCTTTTTATTTTTTTATTTAAGGAGCGGAGGAAAGTCTTCGTTTTAAAAAAACCCAGGCTACGTATGGACATGGCCTAAGTCTCCTTCCCCTCCTGTCGGCCCATGTGTCTCCTGGCTGAAAAAAATTATGAATGGAAGTCAATGGAGTGGAAAAAGTTATTTTCTGGTTCACTTAACATCCCGAGTCACATGCTGTACCTCAATTTAAATAACTAATGATGTGCGTTTTGACTGTGTTTGTCAGGTGATTTGGGATTTATTTAATAAAAAAAAGCAATTAAAAAGCCTACAAATCCCAATTCACATATATGACGTCCCAGGCTAGCGCTAGCTAGCACTGGCTAGCATTTAAAACTCTCACTGGGAGCTCGTAGAACTTCTCTTGCCTGCTAGTTCTCACTCGACCGACTGTTTCTCCCCCAGCATAGCTGCCACTTTCCACATGGTCAGATTTATATTAGTTTTCTCGACGTTTAGTGCTTCTTCTTCTTCTTAAGTGGTAGTCTGATAAGATTTTCACACACTACCTAAAGGACATTTTGCTGCTAGTCGAAAATTAACCTTTTTATGTACATCAAAATGTGTCTTAAAAATTCACGGATATCATATGTTCGATCCATGTTGGATTTCAAACAAGATTAGAAAATAACTTTTATCGCTTCATTTACTGCGATTCAGTTTTTTTGGCCATTAGAGGGACCCATGGACCGGACGTAGAAGGACATGACTTAACTTTCAGATATAATGTGACATCATCACAGTGCCAAATCATTTTCCACAAATGCCACATTTTTGCTCACTCAACTAGGTTTGTGTAACCAGCCTAGCTTGAATTGTTCAGTGTAAAGATACGCAGTCATCCTTAAGCTGATTAGTGCAAATGTGACTTCCTATCATACTTATTTGCTTAAAGGGCACATGCTTCATATAAGGACCATATTTTTAAAAAATCTAAGAGAAACATTCTTAGGACTTTTCATCTGAGATATATTTAAGTATATAAAAATTAAATTATTAAGTAGATTTATCTCACATGAAGAAATAAGTCACTGGGTCTTTATTAAACAAACCGAAGAAGCACAATAACGAAGATGAACATAATAAAGAAATAAAAAATAATAGAAAATTAAATAAAAACGTAGTAATACCGAAATAATCCAGCTCATTCCCTCCTCATTTACCACCGGCTGTTTGTTTCTCACAACGTAACAACCTCAGAACAATATGTAATCAGGGTCTAATTGTCTTTTGTTTTGGAATAAACCGGAGCCTGTCGCTTCGACAGCGCTGCTGTCTCACTGCTCTCTGGCTTGTGGAGCACAAGGAGAGGAGCCAAGATCGTGTTTGCAAACACTTACCAGAAGTTATTGCTCAGTCTGCTTTAGATAATATGTCTTTATTCTTTCTTTTTTACCACACTCACCCCAAGTTGTGCCACTCATCAGCTGCTGTTCTTAGCCTGAAACAAATATCGTTTCCCGCTCAACACACTGATCCAAATCCTGGACTAATCTGCTGTTTTATATTTAGAGCACAATGGCGTAAGCTTAAAAGTTGGTGGTTGGTTAAACCTGGGAGGTGCATTATGTAGAACCATGCAGTGAATCGCAGTGAATAATTTCTTCACAGCAAAGCCCCCAAGCCCCAATGTCTTAGGATTTTTGTTTTGTTTTTGTAATTGTTTTATTGAATCCACAATGTATTCAAAAGACTCCTTCCCTTAAAGGGATAGTTAGAGATTTTTAAGCTTCAGTTAATAGGTTAGTAGCTGGTAACACATTACCTGTAGTAGGTAAAACATTTGAGTGGTTCATTTATAAAAAATTCACATTAGTTGTGCTGTTTAATAGGCACATCTTAGTGTACTTTCTTCACTTAGAGTTGAATAAATGTAAATTTTATGTCATTCTAATCACTTTTATACAAAGAATACACAAAGAAGTGCTACCAGTAGTTTAGAAACTCATCAGAAAAAGGCATCATTCTGTGACAGATTTCACTTTGTGTAAGTAGAAACGAGTCCGATGATGGTTTGTCGTGTCTGCAGCCCTCTCTAAATGAAGGAACCTCTTAAAGTGGAAGATAATCTAAAGTTCCCATCTAAAGTATAGTTGCTCACCGTCAGTTAAAGTTTCCAGTGTGCTGGGAATAAAGGAGGGTGTGGATGTATTTTTGTTTTTTTCCTAATGTGACCATCTGAATCATTGAACTCACAATAAAAATATAGATTTCTGTTTCGTGAGGGATTTTTTTTGTCTTATTATTGTTCCTCATCCTCTTCTCTTTCAGCCCTCTGATCTCATGTTCATTTTTTCCCCCTCTGATAGGAGCGATTTCAAGTGAAGAACCCGCCTCACACGTATCTTCAGAAGCTGAGGAGCTATCTAGACCCTGCAGTGACACGAAAGGTGAGCGCCCAGTGTAACATGTTTTCCTGTTCTGGTGGCCTGGCAGCTTTCAACCCCCCCCCTACAGCCCCAGCCTGCTGACCTTCTATCTTTGTTTAGGATATCCCCACAGCTGAGGAAAAATTGTAGTAAGGAGTTCCCTGGGAGACAGCTCGGGAACTTGAGTTGCAAAACACTGTGGATTAGCGAGAAAGGAGACGGTTGTTTATCGGGAACGCCCTGGTTGGAGAGACCCCTGGCCAGTCTTTTAACAGTGCTGCTCTGCGGTACAGAATGAGCATGGGAATGAAAACCAGACATATTCTAGTATTGATAAGTACTTACCACTTTGCAGGCGGTTATAAGAAATAATCAGGAGTGCCTTATCTATATGATAAAAACTTCTTTTCGTCCCTCAGCAGCCAGATTTTGATGTTTTCCTTGGCTGCATGAGAGGGAGCAGCGGAAAGTAGGAGGCGTGGGAGGAGCCTCATGTGGACAAATATCAGCCAAACTTCTCTCTTTTGCCAAAATTAAGCCTTTTTGGCCTCGGATGTGCAAGCTGTAGAGGGGAACGTCAGGGGACCTGCCTCTGTGATAAACAAATTAAGCGACATGCACTGCCAAGACGAGAACAAATCACTGAATAATTCAATCTTAAGCTGCTGTGGTTAAAAGTTTCAACCGCACTGAGACAAAAGCAAGTTGAAACTGTGATTATGTTTGTAAAAAGAGGGAAACAGCAGACTTTTATGAGGCCGTTTTGAAAGCATCTCTGACGTGGGAAATTCTGAAGTCTTGACAAATAAATTACAAGGAAAAAACTGAACAAATAATTGACAACATATGTTGAAGATAATTTCAATTTCCTCTTCAATAATCATATTACCACAACTTTGGATTTTGTTTAATGCCAGAGTGTTTCAGACATAACAGCTCGAGTTCAGACCTACAGTTTTGTTATCGGCATATCTGCTGCCTGAGGAGTCGAGCATTTAGAGGATTTGATGAAGACTAGACGTGACAGCTGAGTGTCTCAGTCAGAAGCAGACATAATAGAACTGTCCATGTCGAAGTAAAACGTAAAAGATTAAAACGGCAACCTGTAGTACCTCGTCCTGCCTTCCTTTTATCTGTTGATCATCTTCCTCTCTCTTGTCTGGTTACCTCATTGAAAATAGGCATGTAGTTTAGTCTTTTAAAAACTTTCCTTTTTAATGATTTTTGACATCTCTGAGCTTCCTTTGATTTAATTTAGAACACCTCAGTGAAACTAAGAAAAGATAACTCTGAGTCTCTGTCTTGTAGTATTAAACTTTGTTTTGCTTTTGCGATGATGGTAAACTGGTGAAAAAATAATGACCCGACAGATGCTTTGGTTTCAGTGAATTAAATACCAAAGAAAAGTTATTTTTTTAATAATTGAGTGCGACAAATAAAGTTAATTTCAAATTGATATATTATTCAGTTTGAAGAACAAGTATTTCTGTATCTACTAATTTTAATGATTATGGCTTACAGCTATAGTAAAAACCCCAAATTTGTTTTTCAGAATATTTGATGATTCCACTAGACCAATTGAAAACGATTGTAGTTACAATAAGGAGTTAACAGTTGTCCAGCAGACATCCTCCATAAGAATGATAAGCCGTAGAAGGATATTGCTAAACATGCTGGTTTATTGCAAAGTGCCTGTATCCAACCATATTGATTGAAAGCTGAGGAGCGGAGTACTATAACTGAAAAAGGCGAAGAAGAGTTTAGGGCAGGAAGATTCACAAGACCAGAGTCACTAAACACAGATGTATTCAGGGCTTTGGACTACAGCTGTTTTATTCTTGAGTTAGGCTAAGGTATTAACAGTTTAGCCTGTTGCTCAGTATTCCTTGGTCCTCTCTTGTTGATCAGTCTTCTCTTCAGAAGTAATCTTTGCATCTTCATTTGGAAATCAAAGTCATAGAATCTGAAAGAAGACTTGAGTTGCACAGAATCCATGTTAGTGTCAAGTTTCTTCAGCCAGTGATGATTGGGGCAATGCCATCTGCTGGTGTTGGCCCACTTTTTTATTTTTTATTAAGAGCACTTCATGCTTTCCTTTGCTGACAGCTTTATGCATACGCTCATTTTGTTTTCTACACCGTACATGCCCACATCGCCAACCCTACCTGCTTTAGTGACCACTGTTTGATGGGCCAACAAGCTGGGAAAATTGAATGTTGTCAAGAGGGAGATGAGACGCATCAGAAAATACAGAGAAACTGAAGGTCACTATCACATCAGTCTGGGCTAACTCTAAGCAAAATGAGACCCGAGTTTTGAGAGCATTTACCGTACAGTAAATGGACATGCTGTACTTTCCAGAAGACATACATTTCTGTTTAGGTCTGAAAAACAGAATTTTTGGTGCAAAAATTCTACATTGCCTTTTTGTAGGTTATCTATATGAGCTGGCCTACTATTTCCATATCTTTTATTTAGAGATAATCATCTTGGATTAAAAAAAAAGTGTGTTTTAATTACACTTTTTGCAAAAAATTTGCATGAAGGTCTATTCAGTTCTCTTCCACGTGGTTTTTAGCTCCAGTGGCTACATGTTTGTCATGTAAAATCAGCCTGAGATGAGACTGGCACCTTTTCTTTGCCTTGATTGAAAACTTGAAGTGGACAGGCACACAGGGACTGTATGAAAGACTGAAGCGAGCAGAGTAGCAGGGATGGAGATGTGCTGAATCAAAAAGAGTTTATGGAGGGAAGTCTGTGAGAGATGGACGGACGACGGCAGAGGAAAAAAGAATCACCAGAGGGCACGGAGGAAGAGAGAGTTATAGGCTTCTTTCTACATTCCTGCTCCATCCCCCTTTTCTTCCAACTCAAACAATTGCCACTTTGTGCCACTGTGAGAGAGCTGGAGGTCATTGCCTCTGCTTTCCATAGGCAGGCTCCCGTACATTCCTCAGAGCAGCTCCCAGCCAATAGGCAGCCAAGGAAGAAGAGCTTCGGTCCAGCGAGTCCCCAAGAATGCATCAGCCGTTGATTTGCTTCCAGAACAACCCCTTCTGTACTAACACCTCCCCAAACCTCATTTTTTACTCTCCCCTCCTTCACATTCTCCCTGCTGTCTCCTCTTCATCACTCCCCCTCCCTTCCTCTCACCCTCTCTCTCCCAGTTTATTTTCCTGCTCTCTCTGTGATGCAGCTGGTAGCACTTAAAGTTGTGGGGTTCTCGGTGGGGGCTCAGGGAGCCTGCGCAGTACCCCGAAATGTGTTCTCTGCTTCCCATATCCTTTTTCTTTGAAACAAAGTGACTCCTCCCCAATGGAAAATACGCTGTTTCATATCTCCTAGTGCTCCAAACGTACACCGCCCTGTAGCAGAGACGTCCACTGGAGAGAATCAGCTGTGGGAACAGCTCTCTTCTCCATGGATGGTAATAATAGGCTGACACTGGCCCAAGTGCTGTTTCCTCCAAGATATAAACGCATCATGGAAAAGAGACAGGGAGGATGTGACTCGTCTCTTTTTCTCTGTCCACACTTTTATAGCACCGCTTAAACGGTCACCATGTTTTACAGAGTGTTTTAAAACGTGTTGATTATTCACCCATTCACACAAGTGTTTTTTTCCTGTCTGTGTCCCCGGTCTGATTTGGCAAATAAAAACACAGAAAAATCCTGGAATTTGGCAGAAATGTTCTCTAGTTCCAAGAAAGTGGAGTAGAAATATGATACAGGGTAGAGAAAATATCCACACCTTCCAATCTTCAAATGAGTGAATCCATTTCTTTCATCCTGTCAGCTTAGTATTTTTTTTAAATCCATCCATCCATCTTTTGGTCTAACAGTCCGTTAATTCATCTGTCCACCTGGCGGTGGGTTCCAGTGTTCTTCTGTCTTCTTGTCTGTGTCTCCTCAACCCAGTATCTTCTCTGGAACTCAGTGCATCATTAAACGCCCAATTTATTGGATTTTCCTATCCACCTGTTTTCTACGGGCATCCGATTTGGTAAAATTGTCAACGACAGTCTTATGTAAACATGTCTACCTGTAAAGATAACCTCAAATGAGGCGACCTTCGTGCAATAAGCTAAGTTCACTTTGATTTTCTGCTCTACTTCTGTCCTGTAGATCATGAAGCTGTTTCAGTCTCTCTCAACCACGGGATTTCCCCTCCCCATTAAGTTACAACCCGTTTGATTGCCACAGGTCATTCCCTCAGCTTGTTTTGTTCTTGTGGTTGCATAACTAGCTTAATGGCCTCTTGTTTACAGTTTTGCAGGTAACGCTCGGGTCACAATAAAAAATAAAAAAAAGCACCCCCCCCCCCCCCAATATTTCGTTTTGCTGTCTCGACTGGCAGCTAGGTCGCACATTCGTATGGTCCGCAGGTTTTTATAGCAGCTGTAGCCTCAGTGATACACCCGATAATATTGAAGTAGCTG
The DNA here is from genome assembly GCA_028564705.1 of Apricaphanius iberus. Taxonomy (NCBI): domain Eukaryota; kingdom Metazoa; phylum Chordata; class Actinopteri; order Cyprinodontiformes; family Aphaniidae; genus Apricaphanius; species Apricaphanius iberus. The sequence continues at coordinate 408,364 of JAPXFQ010002924.1, forward strand.
CTGGGTATCTTAAAGCTATCTAAAGACACAGTGTACTGCCCTTACATAACAAGGTTGGACTTCTTTTAGCTGAACCAGTCTTCTTTAATACACTTACAAGGGCTCCTTTTTATATATATATATATATATAAAATAGATGAGGTTAAATGATATCAAAGTTCCATTTTCTTTTACATGTATCTGAAATATATCTTGTAAAACTGAGAAAATAAAGAATTCTTCTATGAAAAACATTTTAGAATTAAAAAACCTGAAATTATCTACTGGAATGAGTGTACAAAAAATAAAACCTGTATCCCTAAATGCATAGGCAGTTGTCAATAGTTAGAGAAAAATAGGGACAGTTTTCATGATTTCATAAAACAAAACCTGTAATTTTGGGCCGCACTCCCAAAATGACACTTGATTATCACTTAGGAAACTCGCACAGCGAAACAAGGTAGTGGCAGCATGATGCTTTAGGATAATTTTTCTTTCTATCTATCTAGGGGTATATTTTTATCCTGTTGCTACCTTGAAAGTTTATCTATAATTAATTAATTTTGTTTTATTGTGAGAACTATATTGTAAATTCCAATTGATATTTAAAAAAAAGATCTGACAGGATTGTCAATTATTGTTGCTATTTCTATTTAATATCCACTGTTTGTCCATTGGAACATTAATAAATATCAATACTGATGTGATTAAATCCGGTTACTGTCAGCAGTATAGGGACACAAATCCTTCCTTATGTGACTGGTGTCCCGAGGAAGCCTATTTTAACTGGGTATGTTTTTAAAGAGCATTAACGGTTTTGTGATTGGTGTGATTAGTCATAAAGTTACCTAAAAGTTTTTTTTATCATCATTTTTTATTGAATAGAAGTAGTTACAAAAAATTGATTGATCAAATTTTAAGTGTGCATCGCTCACGCCTAAGATTTGAGGATTTTTTATAAAGGTAGCAGAAATCAAGAACCAATAAAAATAGCTGTAAGTTTTGACCCAAAACCTTCAACTGTCTGCTAGAAAGTTGAAGATTTAGAGGGACTCACAGAGTCCAAGCTGCACTAAATCCCAAAATAATGACTTAATGTGGAGGAAGTCAAAGTTCAGCAGTGCTATAACCAGAGTTCAGGACAAAATCTGACAGAATGTCAGTGGGATCACCTGAACAGTGCCGAGATGTCTTCACCGTCTGGTGATAAGATGAAATGCTACCTAAGCTAGGGGATGCTGAAGTTTGAGTATTTAAAGTTGGACAGGATATATGTCCAATTAGAAGTGGACAAAGTGTTTAAGTGGTTTATCACGGTTTCAGTTTTTAGATGACAAAAACCCGGAGAGACTTTGCTTTAGAATTTGACTGTATGAGTTTTAACATTTAGAGGGGGAAAAGGGACATATTTATCTAGTGAATCAGCTCTTCATTTTTAATAGCCTAGTTAATGGGTACTTTTCTGTTGACGAACAACTCGGTCAACAACCTCCCTCCTCACTTTCACTTCCAAATATCCATATTTGTGTTTTTTCTGATCTTTCTTTTGGAAAAAAGCTCTCATTCCTTATTTTTGAGCCTACCACATGTTGATTTATTAGGGTATGATGAAATTTAACCTCCCCTCTTATTTTATTTTCCGTCCTCAGAAATTCAGACGGAGGGTACAGGAGTCCACCCAAGTCCTGAGAGAACTGGAAATTTCGCTGCGAACCAATCATATAGGGTGAGTAACAGACTGTCCTAAAGCTTGTGTGGTGTAATGTGTCTTGAGCTTGATTATGTTCGATTTAAGGGGGAAAAAGTCTGGCATTCCAGACACTCTGAGATGTCTACGTCCACACTGAGCCTAACCACTCCCCCCCCCCGTATCATTCCTATCTGTGCTGTGACCTAATATTACACCGAACGCCATGTGGCGGCGAAGAAAAGATGAATCGAAGGATTGTTTCAGAGCAGCTGACACATGAGCAGCCTCTGGAAGGAAAACGCATTTTTGTTCCTCGCTGTAGTTTTGCCGCGCCATTTCAGCGTTTCAGTTCACAGTCGTGATGATGAGATATTATTGTCGATATTGCTACACAGATCATGATTTCACAATAGATGAAACACTGGTGCATTCATCTGCTATGTCAGGTACTCTGAGATAACAAGTCTAAACCTGTGCCAGCAGATGCAGATTCAGAGCTGTACAGTCAGCCTCGAGCACAGATCAATATCTTACAGAAAGTCTGTGCTTTTTTTGTGCTGTATATCACACCTCTGTGTCTCTGGCTCTGGTGGGTGCATTACTAATGGGGCCTAACGTATGCTATATGTTGGATCCAAATTCCTGTTGTAGTTTTAAAGTAATGCTACTTCACGTTAGTGTTATTAAAAATAGTTTGTCCCAACCTCAGGGTTCCTACCCAATCTGGAAAAGTCTGGAATAATTTCAAGTTTTACCAGGTCTTGATAACTACGGGGAAAGGACAAATGAGTATGGAAAACTGTATATGTTTCATTTTTTTCTTTGTTTCTCTAATTCTTCTTCCTTATCTGGCATTTAGTTTCTCTTTCCTACCTTTTCTTCTTTCTTTTTGTTTCTTTGCTTGGTGTTGTCCTTCCATCTTTATTCTACCTTTCATCCATCTCTGTCATTCCTTTTTTCTTGTATTACCTCCTGTATTTCCAATATTCCTTTTTGGTGTCATACTTTCCTTCTTTCCTCCCTTCAGTGAATCCTTCCTTCCTTAATTATATCTTTCCTTTCCTATTTACTCCATATGTTATACTTTAACATGAACCTAAAGGACTATAAACTCTGAAAAGTTCAACCTGGAAAAGTCTGACATTTTGGCATGAAAATTATGCAGGAACCCTGTAACCTGAGTTAAAACTGGGGGACATATGTCCTTAGCAACCACATCAACAAGCGTTACCAAAACAACGCAACCAGAACAGAAAGTAAAACTCTTAAATCTTTTTATCTCAAATAAAAACTTTTTTTTTTCTTTAATCCTATCCCATCTCTCACAACGTGGGAGTCTTTTTACTCAGGAAAGAGGGTGATGTAGTTTATAAACAACGGAAATGTGTGATTGACTCTAAAGATTACATTTGCAGAAAAAAGATAGGACACCCTTTTTCAGTTTTAAGGTTTTACATTTGAGTGTCAGTGCCGAATGTTAAATCTAACTAAATGGTACAAACACAAACAACAGATTATATGTTGTCGGTATTCATTCAGCCAAAATGAGGTCAAAATGTCGAAAAACGTCATGTGGAAAACTAAACTAAAGCCATAATACTTTCATAGGAAGATTAACTAATCTTTAGGATCATCAGTGTTCAGTGTTAGTAAACTCATATATTTGTTTGTTTATAAAATTTGGATTTGTTGTTCTGGGGCTTATAGGTGTGTCAACACAATGCCAAGACAGAAAGACATCACCTTTAAAAATCAGTTTAAGAAAATGTATACCCTGGCGAAGACTAGATGAGCATTTTAAGTAGGTGGCAGCAGCAGATCTTGAAAAGCGCAGCCAAGAGAGCATTCGCCAGCCAAAGACTTTTCTAACAGCAGAAACACTCCTCAGTCTAAACTATGTCTCCTGAGACCGCTGTTTTCCTCTCTTCCACCCTCCAACACACACAACCAAACATATATACTTCAATTTGTCAGTTTCACCCACACTTGTGTTATCTGATGCGTCTGGCAGCAGCGGCTGTTGCCCTCCTACAGACTGTTTACACATTGATTCTGCTCTTTAAACCAAAACACAGCTCCAGCCGCAGACGGTGCCTGTGCTGAATCATTGTTTACAAGGATGAATTCTTTTTGAATATGCCGTGTAGAAAAACAAGATTACATGAAGTCGTTCTCCGTTAGACAAATGAGGGGCTAACCATAAAGGCGGGGGGCTACAGGGAGAGGTCAGGAGCTGCTGATTGAAACGGAGCAACGGTGTCACCCACTGACACAGTGAATAATAGCTGCTTCTTTTCAGAGGTGAAATGGAAAGTTTGATCAATCACGCTGGGTATAATGGGCAGATTGTGCTGACTCTGGCTCCGCGCCTGCTTGCCTGCCTGTGTCCGACGTGTTGCACTGTGGTCAGCAACATGTGGAGAATGGGAGGGTCTGCAGCATCTTGTGGTAATGACCACCATATGGCCAATGATGCCACTCACCCAGTCTGTTGTTACACAGCAGCCCTGCCTGGCACCGGTTTACCGAACACTCGCAGATAATCCAACCCCATGCAGTCACACCACAGGGGAGCCAATCAAGATGCAGCTGAAGGATCTTTAAACCGTCTTTTAAATGACTGCCGCATCAGTCAAAAGCCTTTGTTTTCTACAAAAAAACAAAAACCTCTGTTTAATTATGTGCGGCTAATTTGAAATTCATTTCGATTTGGTAACAGTTCTTAAGCAGTTCTTTGCTAAACTATTTAAAAATGAAATGAATACTCGATAGTAGGTTTAGTGTGAGTGAAGGCCTCCAAGCTCTACAGATACAATAAAACTGGAAGAAAATGCAACAATCAAAAACAATTATTAAATGCATTAAAACTAAAACATAAAACAAAAAGTACTTGCAACATTTTAATAATAAAAACTCATATACCATATAATTTGACAAACATTTTTGAATAAAATCAAAACTATCTCCTTTTAAGTGGATGTTTTTTCACGTGTTATAACCCTAGTTAACCAGAAAGCCAGAACAAGGCCAATAGTTGTCTCCAATAAAAAAATACGTATTTTTATTCCTAGCAGCATTATCTTGTTACATATTCCCCTGTAAACACGTTTCTTTTTAAGACGTTTTTGTATCTGAAAATGTGCTTTAGAATTGAGCTATTTGGACAACAATTTACATGTTCATTGTTTTTAGTAAACTCATATATTTTTGTTTTCAGGTGGGTGAGGGAGTTCTTAAATGAAGAGAACAAAGGTCTAGACGTGCTGGTGGAGTACCTTTCTTTCGCACAGTATGCTGTCACGTAAGTCCCTACAACACACCCTCTATGGGCCACAGTGTTTTAGAGGAACCAGCACAACGCTGCCATTCTACACAGACGCTGATGCGTCTCTACTCGGCGCTGGCTCCACCATCTCTGCTGTCAGAAACACTGAGTCACTTGCCGACCGCCGCTGACAGATTGTGTATTATAGCAGCCGTATGGCGCTATTCATGAACTGACTGGGTGATTATTAGTCACTCCGTGAGTCCCAGATCGGGCCCCAGTAGCCTTTTTGTTTAATTTTATATTCATCGCTTTACTTCAACATGTGTCATTATGGTCTGTCCACATTATAGAGGGTTGGTTGTGATGGTTTTTATGGAGTGCTGGAGCAGCAAATGAGGTTTCTGGCATAAAATGTAGCTGCTACCAAATACAACAAAACATTTAATGTATTTTTCTCTACATGTTTAAAATGAACGCCACTGCAACGTCCAATCTTGGGTCACTGGAGCTTGAAATATCAAGGTTTATATGATGACTTGATAAAATGTTTTTGATGTGGTTCTTGGATTTTCTCATCAGAAACCAGTTTTCAAAAAAATAAATGTTTTTACTTGTTTTGGGGCAAACTAGTTAGCTGAAATTTTTCAAAATGTTCTTTGATGTTTAATTTTGTAACATTGCTGGCAAAAAAACAAACAAGCAGATAAATTGGCTTTGTAGAAATCCTAATCAGAACCCTCCACAGAGCAATGTACCAATTTTAAGAAAAAATGTCCACTCTTCAAGACTTACCATTTCAAACTTGACTATTTTTTATGTTCTTGTTCATTTATATTTTATACAGTATTTATTTATCTTATAGTATCTATTGGAAAAAACACAAAATTCCAACCATTGGCGTACAATACAATGGTTGAACCTGGTGCAATACAGTAAAAAGGTCAAATATCTCATTAAAAAAAAGTTTAAAGCGAACCTAGGATGCATGGTTTTTATTGATGTGGTAGTGAGAAAAATAACTCTTAATGGAGGTCAGTGTGGCAGTTTTGTCCTCCTAGTTGTTAAGCAGGAGCATTTTGCAGTACACAAAATATAATGTAGTCAAATCAGTTTTGCTGCTCACCTTTCATCTATCAAGGACTCTAATTACCACAGCCTATCAAGGGTCATAAACTGAATCTAAAAGGTTAAAATCTTGAAGATGATCATGCATCATGCAGTTGGGGAGAAGTAGGAGAGAAAGTAGGAACAGACCCTAATAATGTCCTCCAACAGCCTAGCCTAAAGCAGCATAGCTACTAACATTAACCTGTCTCCTAGCTACTAACACTCTCTACCTGGCTTACATTAATCTATCTCTACGTAGCTACTCTACCTCTTCTTATCTCTTCCTAGCTTTTGATACTCTACCTGGCTACTAACGTTAACCTGTCTCCTCCTAGCTACCTGTCTAACCTGTCTCTAACTGCCTATTAACATATCTCTAACTGCAAGCTTTGTCAAAGAGGAAAGTTTTTAGCCTAGTTTTAAAGATGTAAAAATTGTCTGCTTCACGAACCAACCCTGGGAGCTGGTTCCATAGTAGGGGAGCCTGATAGCTGAAAGATCTGCCACCCATTCTACTTTTAAAAATCCTAAGAACTACCAGTAAACCTGCAATCTGAGAGTGAAGGGACCTGCCAGGAACAAATGGAACAATCAGGTCTCTTATGTATGATGGAGCTAGATTATTAAGAGCTTTATATGTCAGAAGGAGGATCTAGAATTCTATTCTAGATCTCACTGGGAGCCAGTGAGGAGAAGCTAAAACAGGGGAAATGTGATCTCTTCTTTTAATATTCATCAGAATCCTAGCAGCAGCATTTCGGATTAGCTGAAGACTTTTAATTATATTCTGTGGACTACCTGCTAATAAAGAGTACAGTACAGATTGTTGCACAATCAAAATGATATGCTAATTAAAAAGAAAACTAAAAACAAATTACAAAAATGCAAAAGGGAAAAATGTGAGAATGGTATAAGAGGATAAAATGATTTATGTTTTCAGAGACCTTAGTGTCAGTGCAAAGACAATGATGACTTTGAGCCCTACAGCTAAACCCAGTTTCCATGTTAACTACTATACCACCCAGCAGATCTAAAGCTGCCTGACAGCCATTGAATTAGAAATACTATCTGAAAGACTCTGATGCTGCTAATTGTATGCTAGGTTGACAACAACAACAAAAATCTCACAACAAAACGTTTTGCTGAAAAAGAATATTCCCATCAACAGCTCTTTACCTACAGTCATTTGATCTGACAATTTGAAAATATCTGTTCATGTATTTTTTTTCCACCCTGATCACATTTAGGGACTAGCCTGCTCCTTCAGCGATGTTTTATCAAGTCTCCTGGTGGTCCTCAACAGTTGCCCAGAGTACTAAATGCTGGCAAACTAAAATGTTTTTCAACACCAACAGAAATGGCTCCGATTTGGACTGATCTACGTCTCATTTTCCAGTTATGATGGTGACTGTTTGGAGACCAACACAGAGGCTCTAATGGACAAGTCCAGGACCTGGGGCCGCTCTATAGAGGACCTGCATGGAGGGGGAACCCTGCCAGCTCACATCACAGGGAACGGCATCTCTCGAGCCGGGCGACATTCCACGTTACGGTATGAAAAAACTTAAATACAAATTTTGACATTTACCTGATCGTGACAAAGTTACCCAGCTACTGATTTTCTCCCATGCTCCTTGTTTTCTTTGTTTTCAGTGTTTGGATTAAGCAGTGAGATTATTTTGAGAAGTCACACATTTCTTATGATGCCTCAGCTGCCCCTGAGTGTAATCATGAGGTCTCTAAGACTTTAAATGGCTTAAGACACATTCAAGGGGGAGAAAAATATCTTTGTTTGGATTTTTTTTCTTCTTTTCTTTGCTTTTGAATGCTCAGACTCATGATTATGACACATGACTGACGTCGTTTCAGGCGACACACTGTAGATTTTTATGTGGGTCACATAAAAAACCTGAAATCCCTTCACAGTATTTGCTGCTGTTTATTCATAAGGCCCAGGGTAGTATATGCTCTGAAAGCACAAATCAAGCTTGGTCATGCATTATTTCTCTAATCCTCCCCCTGTCATGGCTTTATTCTTTGAGTACAGAAGTCGTATTGACGTCTGTCGCCCCTAATCCTTCATTTGAAGAGGTTTACCTGAACACTTCGTACACAAAGCGCATTACTGAGTCAAGGGCCACATAACCTCTTGAGACTTTCACACGAACATAATATTTAGGCAAAGTACAGTTAGAAAAACAGATGTGAAATATTTAGACTAAGAATATTTTTTCTCTTTTCATACATTTTTAACAACTATGAATCCATGACTTTCAGACAGAGGTGAATCAAGCACGTTGCTTTATTATGTTATTCCATCACATGCCAATCTGTTTTATGGGTGTGTGACAGGAAAATAAAGTCTGGTGTCTACCAATGTTCAGTCCTCACGAGTAGAGCTGGTGTGAATGATGATGAGGAGTGTCAGTTTTCCACCACACACATCATTTTGCATGTTGTCCATCTGATCAAACCCGCTTCTTTTACATGTTTTCTGTCTTGAATTCCTTGTTTTTCTTTATGTAGTATACAACTAATGGTTCTGTTGTGGACAGAATATTCCATTTGAGCTGTAGATAATCCTTGGCTCCTCCAGATGAGCTTTGGATTAGTTGAAAACAAGATTTTATTTAGAGGTATCAGAGTAAAGGCCATTGAATAAAGGAATTAATACAAAGCGTATAAATTTCCTTTATTGTTGGTTCGGTGTGTTGGTCTGTCTCACTAAAACCCAAGCAAGCAAAAAAGTTACGTTTTTGTAGAACTTGACAAAATATGTTTAACTTGACAAAATCTTAATATGTTTCTGGACCATACAAATGTCACTTCCACCACTTTATTATGTGCTTGTTTTACACCTATCAGATGAAAAGTGGTGCTTTTTCTTGTGTCACTGCTCTCAAGTATGTTCACTATGTGGAAAAATTTCAATCAGTGCATTTACATGCAGCAGGAGAAAGCCGACTTATTGCCTTAGTCTGACTGAAACTGAACGTTTGAAATGCATTTATACGGATTAATGAAGTCGAACCGAACTGGAAATGTAGTAATCGGATTTAGGCACCCAAATAATGCGATTGGAATTTGAAATTTTTTGCAATCAACCTTCCGTCCAAACCTGCGACCCCCCTTTGGAAGTGACGAGACAGAGAAGCGCGAATCAACAGCAACAAAGTTGTGGAAGAAGAAGAATAAGGGGGCTTAGACAAATGAAAGCGGCAGATCATTGTTGGACTAACAAAGAGACGATGCATTGTGGTTTTACATATCCTGCTTTTACTCTGTCTGCTTCACTCCAGCCAGCATCTGTTTTAGTGTCCGTATGCAAGAAGAAGATTAACACAAAGGGGCGCATGCCATCACCTAGCGTTACGGAGTCAAACTCACTTCATTGAATAATTCGATTGTCTCTCTGACATATAAACTGGGACACGACTCTCACTCTGGCTAAGCTGTTAGTCCGATTACTGCCAAAACCTCGTTTTAGATTTGCATGTAAACGTACTGAATGACTTTAGCTGTCTTGACAGTCTCTTCTGTTTTTGTCTCCGTCTTCATCAGTAGTCATCTGCTCTGTTGTCAGCCACTCTTCGATAGCAGGCAGGTCGCCTCTTCCCTGTTCCCCCTTCAGTCGCACACATGCACACAAAATGCAGCATCCACAGCTGGCATTCACATATACTTTCCTAAACACAGCACCCCTGCCTTATTGTACTTTTTACCTCCCTGTAAGAGCTGCCCAGTTTATTTGTGCTGCTGTCTCTGTAAGGAAAGTGAATTATTTGTACTCCCAACCTGCTCCCTCCTCCCAGTCCTCATTCTCCTGTGGCTGAGCTCGGCTTCTCTTGCAGTCAATGGTTTATTCTCCACTCATTGTTTCTGTTTGTGTGCTGCTTGAATGACATTCCTGTGTAGAACTTAGCCTAGACTCTCCAATGGCCAGAATAGATTGCTTCTAGAAAAGTTTCTGTGTTTTTGATGAAGACAGAGGTCATGCTTACCTGTTTTCTCTCTGGGTAGGCCTCTATGTTTTTAAAATAATCTTTACTGGTTTTTTAAAGCCAAACTAAGTTATTTTTTATTTCCTTTCTTCAAAATGCCTCTTGTAGGATGCCGGGTTCATTGAACTGCCCAAAGTGTTCTCAGATGAGACGGTATGTCTAAAGGAATTAGGAAAAGGCTAGTAACAAGTAGATAAATTGGTCATGTTTCTTCTAGCCTGTAGTTGTAGTTCTAGTCTGTGGTTATCCATGTGATCCATTTTAAACCATGTTGTTGCTTAATATAGTCTACATTTTTTAAAATGCTATAATTGGTTTTTGATTTGTTACAAATTTGCATGTCAATTAGCATCTTCTTTTGTCCCCAACATAGTCCTAAAGTAATACATGTCAACTCACCAGCTTTAATGGCAGAAAAAGAAAATATTTTCTCTATTTGATATTGTCTGTATTATTTTTAGAATTATATCTCTTAAATGGCTCTCTTTTTCTTGGCAGTGATGTATATTTTTGTCATAACTAGAGTATCATGCAATGCAGTTTTATTAAATGCTCCAACATGGAGCCAACTGGTATAGGATAGCCACAATTATGTTCCGTCAGTGCATCACCTATATGGCAAACAGCCAAATCATTTGTTTCTAAATGTTTATCTGAATTGAAACATACGGTGATGTCTTTACTAAACTCACATCTTGCTCCTGCTTATGACGTTTATATCTGGAGAAGTTTGCTCATTTGCCAGGCTAATGCTAGCACATTTACTCATTCATGGATTTGTTGATAGTTTGTCTCCTAACATGTTTCGGCACTGTTCCAGTTAAACCCCACTGAGAAAGGGTGATGCTTTGATTGTAATGTTGTTTGTCGTGACATATAAATTCATCACAATTTACAAAGAAACTTCACTATCTATGGCACACTTTCTGTCTGTTCTTACTGGTATTTTGAATTCGGGTGCTAATTCATCTTGACTTTTGAAAAAAAATATGACCTTGAATCTGTTCCTGTCTCCTCCTTTGCTCTATAGTTGACTGAATCATTTATTTTGCTGTAGCTGTTCCATTTGAGTAATTATTTGATCATATCCTGTGAATTTATTGATGCATTCTGCTTCACCTCAGCTCAGATGTTGATTAATCAGGAGAGGTTTTTTTTTTTTTTTACCGCATCTGTATTTATTTTTAGACAACTTGTATGCAGCTGGTATGTTTTCTTTTTATAAGGTACATTTGCCTTTACCCTAACACAAACCTCTTAAGTTTAATGTTTAAGCAGACCTTAAAGATAACTTATTAACCATCATCCTAAACTTGCTTCCTTCTCCTTAAAAAGGACTCCGGTGTGACTCACTGATAAGTCACACCTACAGGAAGAAAGTCTGACAGGAATCAGCATGTTGAACTGTAGCCTGAAGAAATGTTTTTCGACAGAACTTGGAAATTGAAACCTGTGATACAAAAGTCTGGATATAGACAGTTTTAATTTAACTGGATCAACACTTCTGTCGTCACAGAAGCCTGTTTTTAAAAAACGTTTTTCTCCTCTTAAAGTTGCAATCACCGTTTTGCATGCAAATGACTGGTTGCTATTATGTTAGCTGTGATTGATATGTAAGTGAAGGACATCAAGCTAAAAAAAAGAATCCATCTTGTGGCCCCTGTGTGTGGCAGTTGATCATATTGCCTTTGTTTGCGGAATTGTAAAGTGTCTTGACACTTTAACAGCCTCCCTGTACTAACAAAGCACTGTGTTATGGTTCTCATTTACAATTAGCATCTGTCCTCCTGCTTATCCAGGCTTTCCACACTTGTGTATTCACACACAAACTGACTCCACACTCCATTTAGGAAAACCAGCAGTGCTTTTTTTTCTTCTTTTTTTGGAGCTTGTTTTGTCTTCACATACATCTACAATACACTTTGAATCAGAATCAGAATCGGTTTTATTTCCATTGTTTGAGAACAAGTTCACAAACTAGGAATTTTTTTCGGTACAGTTGTGCACATAAAACATTTAACATAAGTAAAAATAAAATAAAATAAAATAAAAAAATAAAAAATAAAATAAAAAGAATGAGCCATAAGGCTAAAGTCTTTATAAATATTATAATCTCTATGTATATAAAAGAACTATGAAAAGATAAACATCCTTTTTAACATAAGAACAGCAGCAGGGTTCCATTCACAAATGTGCAGGTGAATGACAGCAGCAGATCTAAGTGTGATCAGACCACACAGTGCAGTAAAATAAAGTTACGTAGTGCAGATGGTTATATCCTACATGGGTCTTTAACTGAACTATCGGGTCTTGTTATTGTTCATGAGTCTGATGGCGGAGGGGAAGAAACTGTTCAGGTGGCGGGAGGTGTGGGTCTGGATGGACCGTAGCCTCCTGCCTGAGGGGAGGAGGGAGAATAGTCGGTGTCCAGGGTGAGAAGAGTCAGCTGTGATCCGACCCACACGCCTCCGGGTCCTGGAGGAGAACAGGTCCCGGAGGGATGGGAGCCTGCAGCCAATCACCTTCTCAGCAGCACGCACGATGCGCTGCAGTCGGTGTTTGTCCCGGTCTGCGGCGCCGGGGAACCACACGGTGATGGAGGAGGTGAGGATGGACTCGATGATGGCCGTGTAGAACTGCACCAGCATCTCGGTCGGCACCTTGAGTTTCCTCAGCTGCCGCAGGAAGTACATCCTCTGCTGGGCCTTCTTGATGAGGGAGCTGATGGTTGGCTCCCACTTGAGGTCCTGGGTGATGGTGGTGCCCAGGAAACGGAAGGAGTACACGATGGAGATGGGGGTGGGAGAGTCCATCAGGGTGAGGGGATACGGTGGGGCTGTGACTTTCCTGAAGTCCATGATCATCTCCACTGTCTTCTGGGCGTTCAGCTCCAGGTTGTTGTGACTGCACCAAGAAGCCAGCCGGTCAACCTCTCTCCTGTAGGCGGACTCATCACTGTCTGATATAAGTCCGATGAGGGTGGTGTCGTCTGCAAACTTGATCAGCTTTACGGACTGGTGACTGGAGGTGCAGCAGTTTGTATACAGCGAGAAGAGCCAGGGGGAGAGTACACAGCCCTTCAAAAGTGAAAGCAAATCAGTGGATGGATGTGCTATAATTTTATCCAGCTGAATAGAAACTAAACTGTAGTAATTATCCTTCGACCTAAAGATGAAGGTTCAAGAGTCAGCACACAGCTTCAATCTACGTGTAATAATGGACTGAGACCTGAGCCTTCAGGGTCACATAAAAGTAACAAGGTCAGTCTTTTATCACATGAAGAGAATTTCTAGGATTAAAGGAATAATGTGGAATGATATCAGAATAATCAGTGAGTACGAAAGGAGTATAGTTAGAACGTCTTTAACCTTAGCGCCTGGGAAAACAATGACATGGTCTACCTGTGTCTGATGATTCTGCTCACTGAATCACAGATGACCATTGTGATCAGGAGAGGTTTGCTGATGGTGGTGACTATTCAGTAGGAGGAAAGCACTGTTGTAATGGCGAAGAAGGCTGACGCAGATGTCTTAGCCCAGTTTAGTAATCATCCCCTGAATAAGAACCAAACATAGAGAAGCAGCTTTCAGTTTCTGAAACAAACTTGCAGACCACTGTAAAGCTACTGAAACAGTGAGTTCCTTTAAATCAAAGCTAAAACCCCCTCAGTTTAAAGCTGCCTTTGATTTAGCAACTCATAGCTGTTATGTCATTGGATTTAAATATGCCATATGATATGTCTTTAAGTGTTGATGCTTTTCCTGTAGATTTTATTTCCTCCCCTAGTCACCCAAAGCACATTGAAACACCTTGTTGTTGAAGAGTGTCATACAGAAAAAAGTTGCCCTGCCTTCACAATCTTTATGTTTGCATTTATAGCTGCAGCACGCTGCCAATCAGGAGAACGCTGAAAAACTCCAGACTCGTCTGCAAAAAGGACGACGTACATGTTTGCATTATGTGCCTACGTGCCATCATGAACTATCAGGTACACTTTTTCTTATCTACAAGGACCACATGACCTTTCAGGCTGAAGCACAACCATCAATCTGAAGCTAAATTCCGTTTTCTCCCCTGCTGTCCCTCCATGGCTTATTCATCATGTACAATAAAACTTAAAGGCTTGTTTGTTTGTAATCTATTATTTTTCTCTGTCTCCATTGTATTTATGTTGCAGTATGGCTTCAACATGGTCATGTCACACCCACATGCTGTGAATGAAATTGCACTAAGTCTCAACAATAAAAATCCAAGGTAAGTTCAAGAAAGAACTCCCAAAATGTAGGCAATTTAGACAAAGAAACCAACATTAGTCCCTGTTAAGAAAGTGAAAATGGTAAAAACTTGATTTCTAGACAATGCTTTAAAATGAGGAACTATTTAAATAAAAATTTGATGGTTTCAGATCAGTGTAAGGACAACAGTTTTTACCCAGCAATCAAATTTGCCATATCAGCTGAGCACAAGAGCAATGGCTGAGTATCAAAGTATTTTAGACGTTTATCTACATTTTAAGATGACTTGCAGTGCCTTGACAGAGTATTTACCCCTTTCAGATTTTCTCTGGCATTTTTTGTCATTCTGCTGTCAGGATAATTGAAAATACGAGAGAATACGTTTTTAGGAGATGCGTGTCTTATTGCATTATCTTCACTTTGAGTTTCATGTTTTAGTGTCATTATATTCAGTGTATAAGCAGTGTATTCATTGCTCTGAGACGCATCCATCAGGAAGGAAGGAAGGTAAAAACCTCTGCCGGCAGACTCCGCTACACGTACATCCGTAGATGCATAAAGAGATCCCTGCTGGAAAGCCTCTGATGTGTGTGGGAGTGGATGGATGGATGAGTTCCTCACACAATGCCTAAAGGTCACAGGATGTCCTGAAAGGTTGATGTGAAACGTCTTTCCATCACATGTCAGATTTGTTTTCATTTAGGCAGAGGAATTCTGCGTCGGTATAGTGACAACAACACAAACTCAGCACAAAGAATCAGTTTGCAAAGACTTGCAAAAATAAAAGATATTTCACTTAGTGTTTCAAAGATAATGTGAATTTGATCGGTAATTTATATGATGGTAATACCAAGCAGTGCATAATTTTGAAGTGGATGTTGAATGATGCATTGTTTTTACAGCGTTACAAATAAAAGGCGAAAAAGTGTTGTGCTGATTTGTATTGTAATCAGCCTCCCTGATTCAATTCTGTATAAAACAATGCTGCAATTACAGCTGAAACATATTCATTTTTTTTGTTTTGAATACCTTGACTTCAGTAATGCCCATTTTCCTCTAGGGTCTCTTTAGACCCAAACGGATTCGGTCAGTACGGTGTAGAACTGGATGGTTTTGTTTCCATTACTATCTCAGAAGAATGGTAGAGGACGAGAACATGGGTGGGCTTAGCTTTAACAAATTCTCCAGCAAAAAGCAGTCACATCATGACCACACAGATCCTCTTAAAAGTTAAGACTTTTGACTCACCTCACATCTCTCAGACATCCATCCGTTCATGCCTTCAGCTCATGATCTGTGTTCTTCATGCCTGGACTGATCTAACCAGCGATCATCCAGTCTGTTGAGACTCCGACTCAGCTGCCTTCCAGCCCGATCTAGCCGACTCTTGCTCCAGCTCTCAGGTTACAGCAGAGACCTCCTGCTTCTCTGCTGATATACTGGCTAGCAGCCTTCTTCCTCCCCGACACAGCACGCTCGCCACGGCTTCTCCTTCCTGTCTCACGCCGATTTCACTGCTCCAACCCACGTTTGGAAAGTGAGAGCAGCCCCAATCGCAGCTCCATTCTTCTTGGCAACCAGACAAAAATCTGCCATCACCCAGTTTTCCGATGTTCCAGATGCCGAAACTGCAGCCCGAATCAATGAAGGTTCTCTCCGTCACCTTTCGGCTACAGCTTTATCAAAACCCTCCCTAAACGCTATAAAACACTTTATAAAGCACAATTTTATTTAAATATGGAGCTACTTAAAGCAAAGAAAAATAACATTCTCTGACTTTGATTATTTCCAATTTTATGGAGAACATTTCTCAACTTGGTGCTTTTACTGTTATTACATTCTGAGACATCACTTCAAACCAACAACTCCAGGCCAATCGCGGCTACCACTGCTGAGTAGGGCTGAGAGGGATATTATATTACTGGACCAATCCGTCCATAGGTGGGCATGTTGGGTCGCTTCGGACCAAGTCTGAGGTAGTCCAAAAAAAGGGGTCGGCTCAGGTAATGGAAACACGCTAGAACGGTTCTTAAGCTCCCTGTTCCAGACTGTACCGGTCCTAGTGGAAAAGGGGATTCTGAATTAAATTTAGGTCTGCGCTTTGACTGGGCCACATAAACGCATGTATATACTTTGATCTAAACCTGGGATCGGCCAATATATAAGAACAGTTTTTACATTTTTTTATGTACTGGCATCAGCCAGTATACCTCTTTAGTATAGCCAATTTCTTCTTTTTATTAATAAATGCAGTCTGACGGCTCAATAAAAGTCAAATTCAGCATCTTTTCCTTACCTGTTTTTAGATGTAACGCTTGATTATTATTTATTTATTTCTTTGGTTAACTTTCGGTAGATGTTTTCACTTTGTAGTGCACAAATTCAGATGCAAAAGTTAGTTAAATTCAGTGGTCAAGAACTAATTGGATTCAGCAATGTTATGCATCCACTTTTATTAGTGTGGAATTTTAGCTCACTGTTGACATGATATTTAACACTGCTGACATTACACATTATTTTTTCTTCTCTACTGCCAATTGCCATTTGCTAACTTCTGCTGTTACTTTCTCTGTGGTTTGCAGAACCAAAGCTCTGGTTTTGGAGCTTCTGGCGGCAGTTTGT
Source organism: Apricaphanius iberus (assembly GCA_028564705.1). Lineage (NCBI taxonomy): Eukaryota > Metazoa > Chordata > Actinopteri > Cyprinodontiformes > Aphaniidae > Apricaphanius > Apricaphanius iberus. Next base: position 425,266 of record JAPXFQ010002924.1, read on the forward strand.
CTCGTGAGAGGAGGCCATGAAATTATTCTATCCGCCTTCGACAACTTTAAGGAGGTATTACTAGCTCAGAAAATAGTGAACTTGGGTTCTTGAGGAAGATTTCTGTTTTTAACTTTTCTAGTGTGTCATTTCAAACAATCACTCTGCCCTGGCGGAATGCTTTTCTGGCAGATTCCCCCTCGGCGTTGCTTCAAAGGGAATTCAGAGATACCAGTTTGTCTGTGTAACACAGGATAACCCATACACCCATCAGATAAAACTGCTCCTTGTGTTAACAAGATTCGTCAGCCGCATCAAAGCTCAGAAAATCACAGCGACAGATGTTCCAGATAGCCTCTCCTGACCTTTGGCTGTATGGAGGAGGCATCTTGGTTGCTGGGAAGAGAGGTGGAAGTTAACCACAGCCTCATTTTGTAGTGAACATCTTAAAAACACAGAGGGAGTGCAGTTTATACAATATTTACACCTCTTAATTAAATATTGAGTGTTGCTCTCAGTGCTGGTGGCATTAGTGGGAGAGCAGAGCTTAGCTAATGAGCTGGAGGCTGAGAAACCACAGCTGGACGGTCACAGATTTTTTGAGATTTCATTATTAGCGAGCACGGTTAGCTTTACTTTGCTGGAGTTGATTTGCTGCTAAAAGAACTGCCTACAGGCAGAAGTTTGAGGTTTTCAACTAAACACGCCTCCTATTTCTACTGAATTCTTTATTATACTCTCTCCCAGTCTGCCTCACTACCCTCCCAGTGACCTTTCTGATCAGCCAAACATCACTCTATTCTGATTTCTCATTTTTTCTGTATTTCAAGTTAAGTTTTAAAAAGCCTCAAGGTACTGTATTAATGGGCTAAAGTTTGCAGGAAGTACACAGCGTTTGGTGTAAATCGGATGACAGCGGGTGTGTATGAATATCCTAAAACGGCATTAATAACTTTAAAGACCAAAAGATAAGGATTATTTATCAGCAGACTGTTTTAAATGTGTTATTTAATCTACACTGGTGGTTTGTACGATGCAGCCACTGCTGAAATCTTCATACTTTCCTAATAAGTGCACAGGTCACTAATTTTAAATACATTATTTGCAGGTATGCATGGAGTCGCAGCGGTTTGAGAAGCTTATGGAGTACTTCAAGAACGAAGACAACAACATTGACTTCATGGTGAGTTCATACAGACTCCTAATTATTATACAGAGGCACAAGTATGAGATAACCATTAACAAATATATAACTATATAGCGGTCTTACTTTTAATATCAATGCAAAATTTACTGTCACCATTAATGGTTCCATTCAAATAAAAAAAAGTAATAATAAAAATGTATACATTTCTTCGTATTACTGATACAATATTGTGACAAAGTATTTGCGATATATTGGCATATCATTTTTTTTACATCCCTCAATTCTGCAATTCAACTGACTGTCTTCTGTCTGTTTTTATTCTGCAGGTTGCCTGTATGCAGTTTATCAACATTGTTGTGCACTCTGTGGAGGACATGAACTTTAGAGTTCACCTACAGTACGACTTCACCAAGCTGGGCTTGGACGACTACTTGGATGTGAGTTGAGATTTACACAAAAAACCCTAGTACTCCTAGTTTAGAAAGTTCACAATTTCTGCTGCACTTGCTGCTCTCCTGAGACCTCCACCTTAAAGAGCCGTTGATAATAGCTTTTCTGTATTTTTTTAAACCTGCACAGAGGAGATTTGTGCAGTCCTTGGGGAAGAAAGGGGACTCAAATGACTTTTTGTGACTGTTTTTCAGAAACTGAAGCACACAGAGAGCGATAAGCTCCAGGTTCAGATCCAGGCCTACTTGGATAATGTGTTTGACGTTGGAGCACTGCTTGAGGATGCAGAGACCAAAAATGCTGCCCTGGAGCGAGTGGAGGAGCTGGAGGAGAACATGTCGCATGTGAGAATCATCAAGTGTTAATATTTATTTATTTATTCATTATAATTGTCTTTTATAATAGCTTGTTTGGATTGCATTAATCTTGAATTGATGCTCTAACATTTAGCATAAACTTTCTGCATGATCCAATGTTCCCCCTCTCTTGAAAGGTTTCACATTTAGCTAAATGTTTGCTATGTTTTCTAAAACAGCAAAAGGAAGAGAACATAGCTTCAAAGCTGAGACGAAACATTATGAAAATGTCGAACTAATGAAGACATTCACATGCAAGATGTTTCATATCGCTGCGCTTCATGACCTCAATGGCTTTTTTAAGTTCAATGCTTTCGTTGCAACACGTTCATGTGGGAACTTCTGCCTCCTTTCACTCTCACAGATGACTGAGAAACTGCAGGACATGGAGAATGAAGCCATGGCGAAGATTGTGGAGCTGGAGAAGCAGCTGATGACTAGGAATAAGGAGCTTGAAGCTATCAAAGTCAGTTCTTACACAAACTTCTTTTACCTTCTTCACTCTTCATGACTTGTTGTAAAAGATACAAAATGTGATTCAATAATTACAGTTCCACGTTACATCATTGTTAAATGGAAAAAACAAAACATTAACAGCCAAAAAAGAAATTACTATGGTCCTTTAGATTACAGTGTCTGTTTTTTTAAAAGCACACTGTAGCCAGCTTTCCTTTACTTCCTACCATCTCTACCTCTTTCTTTTATCTTTTCTTCCCCAATCAGGAAGTCTACAAAGATACCACTGCACAGATTCACTCGCTGAGGCAGACGCTGAAGGAGAAGGATGAGGCCCTCCAGCGGCAGAGTAAGCTGGAGAAGAAGATCCACGAGCTGGAGAAGCAGGGAACCATCCGGATCCAAAAGAAGGGAGACGGAGACATCTCCATCGTGCCTTCCTCACCTTGTGGGGTGGAGGGTTTGCCAGGTGCCATGGTGGGGGCAAACGGTATGGCTGTCCGTCAGAACCATTCAGGAGTCGCGGGAGGCACATCTGCTGTACCTTCACCTCCTCCTCCGCCCCCTCCACCACCAGTAAACGGACAACGTAGGTTTATAATGAAGCTAGCTGTGTGTTTGAAATATTGAAAACCCAGATGGGCTAAAGTGGATTAAAAAATTTACGCCCTGAGGATTTCTCGCGTCATGTTTATTTTTCTGTTTTAAAAGACACCATTTGTTCTCCTCAATCTCTTGCTGTCTCTCCCAGTGCCAAATGGACCATTGATTGAAATCCCCGCTGCAGCTGCCCCACCTCCGCCACCCCCACCACCACCACCTCCTCCTCTTCCACCCCTTGGGCACCCCTCGGAGATATCTGCCCCTTTGCCTCCTCCACCTCCTCCTATGGCGCCTCCTCTTCCTGGGTGTGGAACGCCCACTGTGATCATGAACTCAGGGCTAGCAGGTTAGGCCACCATTAAATTATTGTTTGGTTTTCACGTTATGACAAAAAAAAAATCTTGTTTTTACTTAATTTAACCTGTATTTAAGACTTATGAGAGTTTATTGGGCTTTAAAATGAAAACAATAATGACAACATAAAACAAATTCAGTTAAGTCTCTTAGGTGCAAAACTTAAAATTTGTCTGGTGTTACCGTCTCGCTATATTAAGGTACGGTTGAGGAGTCTTGAGTTAGATTCCTTATTTCTTTATGTTTTGATGTATTTAAGCTTTTATTGTTTTTTTTAACTGACGCATCCCGCATTCAAAACTTTAGGTGTGTTTATCTTAAATTACAAAAACGCTTGAATGAACTCTGTATCCAGATAAACCTGTAAGATTTGTATGCACATGTGGGTGCATTGTCGCTGCAATGTACACATGTTTATGAGTAAGAAGAGTTTCCACAAGTCAAAATGCTGCTCTGTGAAAACTGAAGCTTTTAATTCAAAGATGCTTGCTGTGAATTATTGGTACTTTTCAGCTTTGGCATCGGTAATAGATGTGTACAGATAAACATTGTCACTAACTGGGAATTCTGTTAACTTGTCTGTCTTAATTGTTTTCTTTCCCTGCCAACCAGAGGGACCCATCAAACTTTTCTGTAGGTTTTTGGTGTTGAGTTTGATGTCATGTCTTCACCCCTCCCCACCCAACCCCACTTTATATATTTATATATACTGTTCCCCTGTGGTGCTTTCTCGTAGGTTTTAAATGTGGTATCACTCGGGAAGTGAAGTCAATCCTGTTTCTCTGTTGGGTCACAGCATTATTTGGAGTATAAATGTACTATCGTTTAATTTCCCTTTTTAGATATAGTTCTCTGTTCAGCTTGTTTGGATTCGATATAATATAAAATGAATTTAAAAAAATACTAATGCTTTGCAAAGAAAGAGTGAGCTAATATTTTAGTCGCTAGATAGTAGACACACCTCCAAAAGTCTTGCAGCTGTAATTGCAGTAGAAGATGGTTCTAGAAGGTGCCAACTCTGAAATGGTAAATGGCCTGTATTCGTATAGTGCTTTACTTGGTCCCCACGGACCCCAAAGCGCTTTACACTAGGACTTGAAGTATTACATATAAATGCAATTGCAAGAGAAAGAGAAAAAAAAGAAACGCTTGTAGTTTTCTTTCTAGTTCCTTGATAAATGCTAACTGTATGTGGTTGTAATCATGCAGTACATAAGATCTGTTGTGAACCCTTTAAAACAGAAACTACCACATTCAAAACTTGTGCATGGTTTACCTTTTACTCATGCCTGTAGTGCCTCCACTGTCTGAGGCTTTGTGTGAATGACGTGTTACCATCTTAAAAACACATTTGTTGCATGCAGAGACCCATTGACCTGCTGTGGCATGCAGATGGTTAAAGAGATAGAAATCGAGTATAGCCAGAATGCTGTTTACCTTTCCCATAACGACCTTATCTCTCCCTGTATGCCTGCCGACACCTTGTCTGTGCGCCAGTGCAGGAAGCCACCTCAACATTGTGCTTCAATGGAGAAGGTCTTGTCGCTACAAATAGCTTTAATCTGTTCAATAAATAGTTTGGCCCAAGGCCTGGCAAGTAATCCTGGACCATATGCACAATTTAGTGAACGGATATAGCCTTTGGCCTTGTTCCTCTGTCAGGAGGCAGGAGGCTCATCTCAGATAAAGAAAAGATTGAAAGCATCCTATGTCTTTATCTATTAAGGTTATCTATTAAAAAGTGTTTAAAAAAGAACAAAGTTGTTGGATTTATTAGATCAGATGTTTCTTTTTCCAGATCCTCCTTCTCCCCCGTGTATGTGGGTATGTTTTCTTACACCCTTACTGTCAATTAATACATATGTTTTATTTGTATTTGCTTCATTCAGCTGTTAAAATCAAGAAACCCATAAAGACAAAGTTCCGCATGCCTGTCTTCAACTGGGTAGCCCTGAAACCAAACCAGATCAACGGGACCGTCTTCAACGAAATCGATGATGAGAGGATACTTGAGGTAAAAAACCCACACTCAGAACGAGGGCTCTAATCTCACTTACTTTCAATCCCAATATAGAAAATAACATCTTTGTTGTATTTTAGGACCTAAATGTCGATGAGTTTGAGGAGATGTTTAAGACTAAAGCTCAGGGCCCATCCCTCGAACTCACCATGAGCAAGCAGAAGGTCACTCATAAGGGACCCAACAAGGTGGCCCTGCTGGACTCAAACAGGGCAAAGAACCTGGCCATCACGTTAAGGAAAGTGGGCAAGACGACCGAGGAGATCTGCAAGGCCATTCAGCTGTAAGCCTCTAACATTGTTCTGTTTTCTTTTTATTGTTAGATTTATCTTACTTAGAAGCAGTTCTAGTGAAATGAAAAATAAATTACTATAACATGACAGGTAGATGACAGGTAGATCACACATATGACAGGGTTTTTATGCAGTCTGGAAACAGAGAAATGTAACTAGTAAACTGTGATTTTATTATATTTTTTATTGAGCTACACCTAACAGTTGGAGATAAGTTATACAACAATATATCAAGATTTAAGTTTATATGTGTCACAGTTTACAAATGGAAGTCCTCATTCATTACTGTGTCTTTGTTGGCCATCTACTTCTTCTATGTCCCACTTTGTCTTACCTAAAGAAAAGGGAGAACTTTGTTTCAACAGGAAACTTTTCATCAAAACAAACAGAAATCACATGTGGGGTCCCCTAGGGCTCCATCCTGGGGCCTCTCCTATTTAATATCTACATGCTCCAGCTAGCCCAGATTATTAAACCTAATAAGATTAGTTACCATAACTATGCAGATGATACTCAATTTCATATTACAATGTCACCAGGAGACTTTTAACCCATCCAAGCCCCAAGTAAATGCTTCAAGCAAATCAATGGATGGGTGTTCCATAACTTTCTCCAGCAGAACAGAAACAATACTAAAGTAATTATTTTTGGACCTAAAGAGGAACGATCAAGAGTCAGCACACAGCTTTAGCTTAGTTTAGCTTTAGTTTGCCTGTGATTTTTTTTACCTCCGTCTTGATTCTGTTTTGCTTTTTGCTTTAATGTATTGGAGGACCCCCTCGGAAAGGAGATCTCATCTCATGGGGCTAATCCTCCCAATAAAGATATGTTAAGTTAATACAGCTAGAAAATACTGATCACGCCCATAATCTTGGTGTAGTAATGGACACAGATCTGAAACGTTAGGGTTTCATAAATACAATATAAAGGTCAACCCTCTAACACCTGAAGATCATTTCTAGGATTAAAGTATAAAAGTCGCAACTGGGCTTGGAAAAATTAATCCATGCATTGATCTTTAGTCAGATTGAATACTGCAACAATGTCCTCACTGGTCTGCCTAAAACAAACAGCTGCGGCTGATTCAGAACGCTGCTTCTCGCGTCCAGGAAAGTAGAGTTCATCATCCAAGTTCAGAAGTCCTTATACTGGCTCCCTGTATCTTAGAGAATAGACTTAAAAATACTCATAATAGTTTAGAATTCATTTAATGATCTACCACCTTAATATGTTGAAGATCTACTGTCACTGTACAGATCACCACAGACCACTCAGGTTCTCTAATTAGGGTCTACTCAGCATCCCTAGAATTAGAAGTAGGATAACTGCAAAGCTGCTGAAACATTTAGTTGTTTTTTTTTAAATCAAGGATAAAATCCTTGCTGCCTTTGAGTAATGTTCTAATATCATATGTTTTTTGTTTATATATATATATATATAGATTTGTGTTATTCAGGTTTTATTTTCATGTGCAGCACTTTGAGTTACTCTTTTGTTGACAGTGTGCTTTACAAAAAAAATTGCTTTGCCTTGCTTGTTTCTCAGATTCGACCTGCGGACCCTGCCGGTAGACTTTGTGGAGTGTCTGATGCGCTTCCAGCCCACTGAGAACGAGATCAAAATCCTGCGACAATTCGAGAAGGAGCGCAAGCCTCTGGAGAGCCTGACCAATGAGGATCGCTTCATGATGCAGTTCAGCAAGATCGAGCGGCTCATGCAGAAGATGACCATCATGGCGTTCATTGGAAACTTCACTGAAAGCGTCCAGATGCTCACACCGGTGATTGAGGGGGTCTATTACTCGTTCTATGTAGTCTATGATGCTGATGAGTTGTGAAATTGACGTGTTAAACTGTTTGCTTGTCTACAGCAACTGCATGCTGTCATTGCCGCCTCTGTGTCCATCAAGTCGTCACAGAAGTTAAAAAAGATTTTAGAGGTAACCAAACTTTTTTTTTTCCTGAGCAGACCCTCATGTCTTTCAATGCATGGTTTAGTTTGATCCTTTTAACCTTTTTTGCAGATTATTTTGGCACTAGGAAACTACATGAACAGCAGCAAAAGAGGAGCAGTATATGGATTCAAGTTGCAGAGTTTAGACTTGGTGAGCTGGTTTTAAAGACGATTAAAGGCATAATTAATTACTTTTTTTCTTAAACATTAATGTTTTCTGGCACCTTTCTCTCAGCTGCTTGATACCAAGTCAACGGACCGCAAGATGACGCTGCTCCACTACATTGCCAACGTAGTCAAAGAGAAATATCCACAAGTGTCTCTCTTCCATAATGAGTTGCACTATGTTGAAAAGGCAGCTGCAGGTGAGCACACACCGTTTTTACCTGTTAATGAAATATCTCCATGTGCTGTTTCCATCTGTTTTGAGGTTCTGTGACACAAAGCTCCCCATGTGCACACAGTGTCGCTGGAGAATGTCCTGCTGGACGTTAAGGAACTGCAGAGGGGCATGGAGCTCAGCCGGAGAGAGTACAGCATGCATGGTCACAACACCATGCTCAAAGATTTTATCACACACAACGAGAGCAAGCTCAAAAAGCTGCAGGATGACGCCAAAATTGCACAGGTAATGCTGAATAACAGAAACCCACTTTTCTCTCAATGATCATCTAAATGTTTAATCACTAAATCTGCTTCCCATTTCCCTCTTCAAAAAAGGACGCCTTTGATGAGGCTGTGAAATTCTTCGGAGAGAACTCTAAGACAACACCGCCGTCTGTTTTCTTCCCAGTGTTTGTGCGATTTGTGAAGGCCTACAGGGTGAGTTGGTTGCATTCACTGTTTTGCAAAGTAATCATACCTAGTTTACTACGGTTAGGAACATCACTGTATTTTATTGAGATTGTATTGAACTTGTTTGGTGAGAACAAATGGGAATGTTTTTTTTTTTCATCAATAAAATCTGAAAATATGTGCATTTCTATTCAGTACCCTTTGCACAGACGACTTCAAATTAAATCCGGTTCAAATAATTACCTTTAGAGATCAAGTAATTAATAAATAGGTTCCAGAAGTGCATCTTTTAATGTCAGTACAAATGCAGATTTTCTGATCGTTTGTGAACAAATTCATATTAGTGAATAAAACAACATCATGAAGACCGAAAAACACGACAGGTGAAAGATCAAGTTATGTAGACGTTTTAAGTAGTCGGGTTCTGAAACAATCACTTAAGGTTTGATTATCTACAGTACTGTTCAATCCATCCTCTAAATACACAGTACGGCAGAATGGCAAATCTGTTACCTATTTGTTACCAATACCTAAACAGGCTTGACCAGTGGTTGCTCTGGAGGAGCTGAAGAGATCCACATCTCAGGTGGAAGAATTGGCGAGTATAAAAAGAAAAAGGAACGAGAGAGAAAAAAAATGCCACGAGAAGCTCCAGTCACAGTTTGACACTAGCCAAATATGAAGTAAAAGTAGACCAAAACTATTTTTCCTTCTTTTAATATTACTAGTTGAGGCTGAAAACTTTAATGTCCATCACCTTGAACAATTGATCATCATCATGAAAAATGGCAGTAGAAGCTTTATTATCTGGTGATGATTGTCTTCTGCAGGTCAGGAATCTGATCAAAGGTTTTGGAAAGTTGGGTTGGAACCATCACCTTCCAGAGGGACAACAACCCTAAACATACAGCCAGAGCTGCAATGAAATGGTTTAGATAAAGCAGACTGAGGTTCTAGAATGCATTAGACCTCAACGTAAGTGAGAATTTATGGCTAGATTAGAAAATGTATGATCGAACATACTTGCCATCTGATCAGAGTGGGCTCGAGTTATTCTGAGGTGAAGAATGGGCAAGAATATTTCTCTGTAGATGTGCAAAGCTGGTAGAAACATAATCCAAAGCTATAAGCTGCTATAATAGCAGAGAAAAATGGTTCTTCAGAGTCTAAGCATGCTCAAAATGAATGGAGTCAACTCTATTTAGATTTATAGATTTCGGAAAATTGTTTGAAAACCATGTATGCGTTTACCTCCACTTAAGATTAAGATATAATTTGTGTTGATCCATCCCAGAAAATCCCAATAATATACAGTACATAATTGTTTTTGGTGTGCTATGCCAGCATGTGAACATGTTTTAGGAGTATATATACTTTTGCAAAACTTGGAACATATAAAAGATAAAATCCCATATACAAGGTGAATTTACCAGCTCAACAGCATCTTTATTCTTATACTGTCTGGAAAAGTCAATTGCGCCCTCTGGAGGGCTTAGGTAAAGTTAATAATTAAGAAAATGCTCATTTTTTAGAGATTATACGGGAAGAAACAAAATAACCCATTTTAACCGGTTTGTTATTATCATTTCCCATTGATTCGTACAATGTGCATGGGGGAAGAAGTGAATTTTAATTATGATGTTTTTTGTTGTTTCTTTCTCTGTGGCTCCTCAGCAAGCAGAGGAAGACAACGAGCAAAAGAAGCGGCAGGAGCAGCTCATGATGGAGAAACTTCTAGAACAAGAGGCCATGATGGAGGAAGACCAGAAGGTAGGTGGATCTTTCTCTGGACTCTTCTGCTCCCTCCCCTGAGGATTACAATGACCAGGATGGAGTCCAGCTCCATGTCCTCCTGTTCCACTTCATCCTCTGATTCCTGTTTGGAGGATTAGTCGAGCACAGGCTACCTGCTGTGCACCATTGTATTTAGCTCTTACTCCCTGCTGAGGAACCGCAGTCGGGATCAGTGATTATTCAATTACCTTGCATGAGTAAGGATAGTTGGATGAAGGGATGTGATGTGGGAGAAGAAGGTTGTTGGTGATAGAACTTGTCGTGTCTGTGTGCTCAACAGTCTCCCTCCCATAAAAACAAGCGGCAGCAGCAGGAGCTCATCCAGGAGCTCAGGAGGAAACAGGTGAAGGACAGTCGTCACGTCTACGAGGGCAAAGACGGTGCCATCGAGGACATCATCACGGGTAACATCACCAGATCCAGCCAGCAGTCCGCAGCCAGTCACACACGTTTTATACTCTGCATGAAGGTTCATCTCAGCTTGGAACGAAGCGTTTCTAAGCCAACTAACACAGTGATTTCAGCTCTTTCTAAAGTTTAGCTTATGCCCATATGAGGCAGACGATTCAGTGCTGCTTGATTGAAAGGGAACTGACAATCATGGCTCATATCTTCTTCGCCTTTGCTTTATAACACCATTGCACTTTGCACATTCAGGGCCAGGATATGACTGTCTCTTTGTAGTTCAAAACAAGAAAATCATATTCTACCTAACTAGGGGAAATGAAACGTCCTGTGGTGAAGTTATAAAGAACAATTATTGCTGTTTTAATTTGCGTCCTTAACATGTTTTAAGGGGAAAAAAACTGCATTTTCTCCACTAATGTAACACTTAATAGCGAGAGATGTTTTCTAATAAATACAGATGCGACACTCAATCAGCCAGAGATTGGATTTGACCAATTTTCCCTGATAAAGTGATACTTTATCTATCTACTTTATCTGTTTACTGATACAACAGGATAGTTTATCTTCTTTATCTGCTATATCCAATATATACTTTGTCTAGCTACAATAAAACATTATTGAGCGTCAATCTCTGTTTTACAGGAAAAGCTTTGACATGGTTTTCAGTTGGGTATTATTTATAAACACAGCTGTCACATAACCTGTAGCATGTTCATTTTCCCTTCTGTACATTTCAGGTGATGCAGAGAGTAACTGTAACTTTGTGCTCTTCTTGAGAAAAATCTTCATTATTGTTTAATAAAAATATTCCAATTTAAATCCACGAAGTACAAAAGGAACATGAAAATATGCTGAATCATGTTATTATGAGAAGTTTGATGCATTTAAAAATGGCAGATCAGAGTAGGAATAAAACTCTAATGAAAACCAAATCAGTAAAATCAGCTAAACGAGGGCTCTGACATTAAAACATTCATTATTGACACGCAAAACAGATTATGCAACCCCACTTCCATTGAAGATTGGAATAGAATATAATTCAAGGATATGAACAAAGAATATGTCGCATACGAAAAATGCTTTATAGGTTTTTGTTTTTTAATTGAATGCTTTCTTAATGACAAGGCTTTTAACAAAATGACCAAATTAAAGTTATATTTCCTTTTTTGAACTATTATTTAGCTAGCATCCAAGAAGTTCACAGATCCATTTCCTTAAGCCCTAACGGTCTGAGTTGACCGATTATAACACAATGCCAGATAAAAAGCTTACACAAATGTGTGATTTATTTATTCATTTTTCTATTAGAGGAAACATGCTAACCTAATTAATGTTCAAACATTTTCTACAATAACTATCCAATTATATGATGAACTAAAATACCCAATGCAGCATACATGGGTACACTTTTCACTCTCCAAGATAAAGCTTTGTTGCCTCAGCAAGAGGTGATGCAGCCTCTATCACATGGTAACATGTCAAAATGCTCCGTTATTGGAATAGGTCCTAACAATCATTCTCTAATTTCACAGCAATTTCCAGGAGTTGAAAACGATAGCAAATATTACATTTTACTTAGAGGGTTCAGATCTTCTTGTGATCCTTTAGTGTGGCCCTGATCAATATCTCTCCAGACTCTCTCCATTTTATTTTATTTTATCTGGCTCTTGCCCAGGGCATCATTATGTCAAGTTAGGACAAATTACATCGACTCATTGATTTGCAGCATTCACTCCTGGCGGCATACAACAGAGAACAGTAGTTTTTTTATTGTGTTGTTGACACAGCAGAAATCCCTCATACTGAGCATACATGTAGCGAGAGCGTAAGAAACCTTCAGCAGAAGCACAACCTGGCTCTGTGTGAAAGGCAATATACCATGATCGACTGGGGGTTTGAGAACACAGAGCATACACGCAAAAAAGCACAGAAGATACTATTGAGTACTTATTAAGTTTTTTTGTTTAGGAGCCTATTTATACTTGAATGCTTCACAAATGAGAATTACGTGAGTTTAAAGTTTACTCTGAGAATGGTTGGGTATTTGAAGATCTGGAGAAATATTGAACAAGATCACTAAGAGATTAGTTAAATATGTAACTACTTTTTCTCAACACTGTATATTACAGAAATTACTCGATTAGAGTGTCTAATATGTTGTTTTACAATGTTTCAGATTTAAGAATATTGGTAAAATAAAAATGGGGTTGTAGAGTTAGCTTCCAAACCTATTTCTCCAGTGGTCCGGTTGCTGTAGTTGGGTTCTTGCTTAGTGCTAACCGTTGCTAAAGCCAGTAGACAAGACCTGCTTTTCTCATATTATTCTTGTCCTGTTTTGTGTCCTGGCTGTTCTCCCTGTCGTTCTCAATGCAGTGCTGAAGACCGTGCCCTTTACTGCCCGCACAGCCAAGCGCGGGTCTCGGTTCTTCTGCGAGTCCACTCTCAATGAGGAGTACCATTACTAAAGCTTGTAGATCTCTTGTCTCTTCTTAAAGGTTGCTGGAAAAAAACTTTCTCTTCTTTATGGTCTTACCCTCCTTGCATGCCTCTTCACCCCCACCCACCCTCTTTTTAACTCCTTACAATGCAGACACTCTGGTTTCTCAGGAACACACACTCACTGAAGTCTGAGTGTATGTTGTGTACATTTTCTTTTTATTTCTTAAGCATGAAGATGTGTTTTGGGAACTGGTTTTTCTCAGCCCACCTGCATGAAACGTGATGTCCGTACTTTTCATTATCATTTTACCCACCACAGCAGACCATAATGTCACAGAAAGATCAGCATCTCAGGGAGTAAACTTTTTCCTCCTCATTTAGTATCAATAAGTCAGGCTGGGTGCTGCCATCTGGTGGCAATCCATCTTACATGGTCAGCATGCTGCAGGTCAGTTAGTTATATTCCCATATGTACACCTCAGGTATGACTAATACTACGACGTGTAAGTGCCTGTGGCATTATCACTTGCTTGTTTGTGTGTTCAAAGATTTTTTTATGATAAATTCATTTTGTGTGTGTTCATTTATCACATGTCAACATCACCACTGTTTAAACAAATTTTTGCGTGCTGTTTGTTTCAACCTTGCTGCTGTCCCACAATGCACACCTGCTCTTGCAGTTAGCATTTATGCTGTGCTTGCTCCTTACTGGTCACTCTTCTGTCAGGTGTTTTCTGTTCGCTTACTGTGCATTGCAAAAGTATTCATAAAGCCAGTTTACCTTACAACCGCAAACTTGGATTTTATGCAATAGACGAACTCTCCATTAATAGAATATAATTTTCAAGTGGAAAAAAAGGACTGTTTGTATTCCGTTATTTCTTTATGAATAAAGTCTGACAAGGACTATACTTGTAGTCCTAAAAAGACTCATAAGACAATACAATAAGAATTGGGGTAGAGCCTAGAACATAGCAAAAATCTCCATCCCTATGGTAAAATATGGTGGTGGCAGCATCATGCTGTGGGGATGAGTTTTAGTAGGAACATGGAAGCTACTTGGAGTTGATGGGAAGGGCAGAATTCAGGACACTTGGGGAGAAATCCGCTCAGGGATTCTACATCTGAGCTGCTTGGTCCACTTCAAAGGGATGAGAGTTTGATTCCCATGAGTAGCTGCATCATTTGAATGTTTGCATAATGTGTTAACTTCCAGGTGAGCTGGAACCAGAATTCAGTTTGTTCACTGCGTAAGCAACTGGACCACATGTGACAAACTCAAGATCCGGGGGCCAAATTCGGCCCGTCATACCATTTTATGTGTATAGATACAGCCTTTAAGTTCTATTTATGTGCACCTCAATACTATTTTATCAGTCTAATCACATACGTGTTTATTTGAATAGTCCTAAGTCACATCATTGTGAAAATATGTTTAGTATTTTATTTTAAGAAGTCCTTGTAAAATGTGGAGACATATATTTATTAATATTTGAATGCTTTATTAAAGATAGTTTTGTCATTGCTTTCTACCACAACTGGCCCATTAAGGACCTTCATGAACTTGATGCGGCCAGAAATGGAAATGAGTGTGAAACCCCTGCACTGGACTATCCAGGAGACAAAAGATATATTTAAGATTACAGGGCAGCTTTTTGGGATAACGCCCCCAGACAAAAAGACATAGTGACTGCCGGACAACGGGAAACCACTCCCACATTCTGATGCTACCACCACCGTATTTCAGTATTAGGACTGTGAGTTTAACTGTCTTGGCTTCCCGACTCAGTATTTTACATATTGGCTAAATAGTTACATTTTTTCATGTCTGACCGACATGTTTTCTCCTTAAATAGCTTGTGATGAACTACAAATAGGATTTCCTTGGCTTAACTTTAATATTTTTCCCGACTCTTTCGTTATTGGTTCCACTTCACAATTATGCTCAACATTGTGTTTGTCTATTGCAAAACAGTTTATGGTTGCAATCAGAACATTTTAATACATATTTTGATTTGAAGACTTTTGCAAGCCACTCTATATTCTGCATGCCGATTTTCTAGAGCTCTCTGTTTGTGCCAACTATCATGCATCCAGGTTCTGTGCTCAATAATTTCTGTTAGTGAGTGTATTTTCTTTATGCATGCTTTGGTTTGTTTTTGGTGGTGGTTCTGCTGAATATAACAAATCTGCTGTATGTTTGGATCCATCCCTTATTTACAGTTGCTCCTAACTGGAGGTTTGAAATGGGCTTGTCTCTTTATATGCTGGTAGCCACTTTGCTAAAGCAGTTTGGGTCTAGTAACAGAAATAAAACAAGCTTCTATCTTCCTATGCAGTTGAACCAGTTAACAATCCTCCAGCTCTGTCCTCTCTGAGCCTCTCCTCTTGCAGCCTCTATGCTTTGCGCTTGCAATTTGCAAAGCCAAAGTGAACATGTCGCGGTGACATGCTCCAGTCAGCCCACCTCTTCCTTTTTTTTTTTTAACCTTCATTTTGTCTTTTCTTCATCCAGAACTAAAGAAGAATAATATTACTAAATTTCCAAATGTCTACTTGAGGGTAAGGAAGTCCTCCAGTAGCACGCCTGTAGTGATGGATGTGTCCCAATCCTGGCAAGCAATTCTTTTCTTTTTTTTTACCTCCCTTTCTGTTTCACATTCTGTTTGTTTAAGTTCCATCTGTTTACCCTAAAGTATTGCTTTCTGTAGTTGTTTCTTCAATCTTTTAATTAAAAAATGTATGCATCTTGCATTCACAAGATGCATGAAAAGTTTCTAGATTCATGCAGAGCTTTAGTATAAAAAAAAAAGTTCGGCCAGACTTGTTTTATTCTTTGTGCTTAGAGCTCATGCTGCTTTGAAGAATTAGGCTACCAGCACCCCTGAACGTGTGGGCTCATGAAAGATCAAAACGCACAACATGATACCCTGACTAAAAGCTCTCCTATCCCGTCCCTTCTTCCTTCCCGCTTCTTCTAGATTTGAGGAATCAGCCTTATAGGCGAGCGGACGCCGTGCGAAGGAGCGTAAGGCGGCGCTATGATGATCAGAGCCTGCGGCCATTGAACAATGGAGAAGTGGTCATGTGACGAGGGGGAACAGAGGACGTGCTGGAGAGGACTTGAGGAGAGAAACGCGAAAGGATGGTGTGAAAGAAAGTCTGAACAAAGGATGTTTGTAGCAGATGATGAGAGGACTATATATATACGCTAATATCAAACGATGAAGGACTGAGATGTGTTTGGGACTGAACTTAACTTAGAAATCAAGCCAAGTGCCTGAACTTTTTGGTTTTGTGATATTTTTTGTATTCTGTTTGAATGTTTTCATTAATGCCCCTTAAAGCAATACCACTTTAGCTGGCTTTTAATGTTAATGAGATATAAAACTGGACATGCAGTGGCCTTAGGGGCCATGTGAAACTATGTTACCCTGGAAAAGCTAGTTTAAAATGTACTGGATCTTTTTTCACCCTTTCCTTCAGCTTTTTTTCAGCCCGGTGCTCTCATTCATTCCTCAAACCTTTTTTTTTTATCATCTCATTCTAACTTTAATAAGTCGGGGTGAACTGGCAAGAAGAAATAGAGTAAACATATTTAAAACTATGTTTTTTACTAAAATTATTTAAAACAAATAAAAAATGTTGGGTAAAAAATAGACCACTCTAATGTGAACTGTATTTATTGCAGACATTTACATATTTTTATACAGTCCCTTGCAAAAGTATTCATACTGCCTAAGCTTTGTGGAAAGTTTCATGTACTTTTTGAAATTTTATCGGATAGACCAACACAAAGTGGGACATAGTAGTGAACTAGAAGGAAAATGACGCTTAGTTTAAAACAGAGTTTGCTGTTTAAAAAATAAAAGTGTTTCATGCAAATGTTTTCCTGTGTAGACTCAAATGTTCGCTGCAGCCACAGGTTTTTTTAAACTCGTCTTGAGAATTTTTGTGCATCACATTTTAATTAGCAAAATAAACGGTCCCTGTTGAAGAAAAGGTTCTCACAGCATGATGCTGCCACTACCATGTTTCATCCTAGTGATGGAATCTTCAGGGTTTTTGGTTTCCGATTACACTTTTCAGATATTTTTTTTCTTCAAATATTAAAAAAACTATGCATAATTTTATTTCAGTTTCACAATTGTCCACTACTTTGTGTTACTCTGTTATTTAAAATCCTAACGTGTTGAAACACTTTTGCAAGACACTGTATATTTGCTGGTATATTTAATAAAAATCTGTTTGAATCTGATTTTGTAGCTCCAAATTGAGGAGTTCCTAATTTAACTTCAGTTTAAATGTGCTTAGTTTTAAATGCGCAGCCTTTTATGTGGTTTTGGGAACAATTTCAGAAAACTAAACGAGCGTATAAAGCGACATTAATCATTTCCGGTGATGTTAAACTGTACCCTACACAATGAATTTACTAAAACTTGACATAACTGAGCATTAGGTTGCTACTGTCTTCTCACTTTACTGTATTTTTAATGTATAGTATTTAACCACTGAAACAAACCATTGAAGCTTTTCTTCTTGTGTCTGTCATTAAAGGCATGACAACACAAAAGGTTCTTGTACAGATATTTTTCTACAAATTTTTTTTTAACTTGCATTGTCAGATGGTTAATATTGTACATATTGTTAAAACAAGTATTCTTTGCCTTGTGGTATACAACTTGAATGTTACTTTAACTTATAGTTTTTTTTCAGTTTTTTTGTGTATTTAAATGCAGGCAGAAATCCCCCGTAGTGCTTTAATCAGAATATTTGTCTGTTGCGCTGGAGGCCGAAGGTCACAGAGTTTGTATTTGAGTTGTAAGTGCTTCACAAACTGCTAAATGGTCTGATATAAAAGCATCAACATTACAGCTTAATGGCCACATCAAGCATTAAAACTAATAGCTCTAATACAAAGACACTGAGTGATGCTGCTTCCCGCTAAAGATGGCACCATTCTGCTTATTTCTCCTCTCAGCTTCATTCTCTGTAATTAGATGATGCTTCCAACTGGGTAGTACTGGTATTTTCTTCCCTCTCTATAAATGTATTCTAAACAGTTCTGTTCTAAATAACCTTTTGTAAAAAAAAAAAAAAACTAAAAATAGATGAGATTTTCAAGATATATAATAAACTATTTACACTGATTAAAGGATTATGTGTCACTTTTTTCAGTATTCCACATTCTGACAGTTTTATTCCTGTAGACAATTATAGTGAACAACATATCATATTCCAATAACATCTGATTTTTGGTAATTGATCGAATGACTTGTATGACCTTTTTCTGGTGGTGGTTCCTTTACAATGTAACGTTTTTTTTTTTGTACACGAGCCTTACAAAACACCGTTCACATTTATCTGCAGAAACATAAGGATGCTTGGAAAAAAGCATTTAATCAAGAAAAAGATATAAATATTTTATGATTTGTTTGGTGAGCTTCATTTCATTTGTGAGTATACATCCTTTCCTGTCATTCAGACCTGCAGAACATTCCAAAAAAGGTTGGGACAGAACAATTTAGAGCTAGAAATCTGGTAAATAGGTTACATGGTAATGTGATTTTAAACAGCGGATGTGAGCAGGTATTGTAAATATGATTTGGTACAAAGTAGCGTCAGATAAAGGTCTAGTCCTTCAGGAGCAAAGATGAGCCAAGGATCAACCGTTTGCAAACAAGTATATGAGAAAATGATTGAAATGTTTAAAAACAAATTCGTAAATGTACTTCCATAGAGCTTTATTTAGTCCCTATGGACTCCAAAGCATGTAATTTCACCTTTGACAATGTTTGAGTTTATTTTAGTCGGTCGTTTCGAAACAAAGATTCCAACAAAATGAAAGATTTTAAATCAACCATCTTACAATGCACAACATAATTAAAAGATTCAAGGTAAATGCACATACTACAAAGTCATGGCAATGAAGAAAGAAGGTACAGGTACTTAACTCGCCTGCAGTTCTGACCTGTCTCCAATAGAAAATGTGGGGTGCATTTTAAAGCCCAAAATTCGACAAGAAGACCCCATACTGTTGCCCACCTTAAGACGTGTTTGCAGGAAGAATGCGACAAAATTACACCTGAAACACTTCATCACTTGGTCTCTTCAGTTCCTAAATATCTTTTTTTTGTTAGGAATGACAACATTACAAAGTGGTACATGTATTACTGTTCCAACATTTTTTGGAATATGTTGCAAGAAACCAAATTTTAATAGGTTACATGCTTATTTTAAAAAAAAAATAAAAAAAAATTGGAACACATGAAATAATGTGCTGATGTATTTTCAGTGTAATACAGGTCAAAGATAATTAAACAAAGTACTATTTTGAGTTTCTTTTATTTATATTTAACATATCCAAGCATTTTCTGATTTGGGGTTGTGTGTTTATATACATCCATAAATAGACACATTTTTGATTGGTCTAGTGGCTGGGACAATGCTTCATGTCAAGCTTTGTGGAAAGAACAGAAGTGAGAGACATGCCAAATTCTTGCTTAGAAAATATAAAGTTGATTTAAAAAATGTTTAATACAAAAATGGTGGTTAATATAGAGTTGGTAAAGGCTCAGGAGGTGGGTTTGTAGTTTAAATTATGGTCAACCCACCTGTCGATGTGCCCCTGGGCAAGGCACTTAAGCCCAAGTTTCCAAACTGGGCTCTTCCTCCTCAGTACTTGAGAAGCCTTTAAACGATATACTTTCTACTTTTGGGTGATGGTTATTTTTTACTTTTGCTTGAGCAAAAATATGATTACCTAGTGCTACTTTTGAGTATAACTTTTGGGTACTTTACCCACCTCTGATCAAGACTAGCAAAGTATTCCTGTGTCGCTCAGCGTTTCTAGATGTGGGTGCGGTGACATTTTTGTGCACCTGCACTTATCAAATGAAGCGATTAAGGACCACACCCAGTTTGGAGAGGTTGATGCGCTCTATGGCCACAATAAATTAGATATTTTCAGATGAAAGCATTTTATCTGAGGAAAAAATTGTTTTATAATTTAGCTTTTGACGGAACAAACTCTATAATAATATGAAGTGATTCAATTGCATGCATATCTGTTCTGCTGAAGAATATCTATGATGTTCTCAATATGAAAAAGCTTCACTCTTTTTTTTCTGAGCGCTGATTGGTAAAAACCTAACCTTTCTTGGAACATGTTAGGTTTCTATCATAATTAACCAGTGAAAGACTGAAATAAGGGCTCAGGGGATTCAGAGGTTGCCTTGCAATCGGAGGGTTGCTGGTTCGAGCCCTAGAGCCATCTGTGTCAGTTCACCTACGCCTACTGTTGTTGGCCAGAGGGGCCGAAGGTGCGATATGGCATCCTCGCCATATTCTGTCAGTCTGCCCCAGGCTACAATTGTAGCTTGCTTCCACCAGTGTGTGAATGTGAGAGTGAATGAATAACAGAATTTGTAAACGGTCTTTGAGTGTCCAAAAAAGCGCTTTATATAAGTTTAATGGTTATCATTATTAGAAGTAAACCAACTTCGTAGTACAGAAAATACCAAACTGAACATTGAGAAAAACTCGATAAGCGACTAGCACACTCACCAGTTCCGGAACGTTCCCGATTACAAATGAAGACCATGAATGTATCATCTGCCAATTAATCATTACAAATGACAAAATGAACAATTGAAGAGTAGGCTACAATACACTCCAGGGCTTTTTTACTCTTAAAGGAGTTACATTATTGGACCTTACTTTCTGCTGAAAATCTAAAAACTATTTCAGCCGATTTATTCTACCTAATGTTATGGAGAATAAACCTCTCTACGCATTTTGCCTTAACATTTTTTTTTGTACAACTCGGAATTAGTACAGTTTATTTTAAAACCCTTTAAAGTCATACAACCAGACTGAACATTTCAGTCTGGGAGGCAGAAAGAGTAATTTTATCTTTAAACGTTTAATAAAATAACAGTAAAAAAGAAGTTTAAACATTCCACAAAAAACAAGAACGGATACAAAAAAATGATACAGCTAGATACAACTAGACTGAAGAGGCTTAAATGATGTTAAAGAAGCTCTTAAAAATAAAGTTTCTGGAAGATTTAGGGGAACATGCACTGCTTCTTGGTCTTGGGAGATTTTCCTGTTTTTAGTGCAGTACAAAGTACTTAAATGTGCTCACAAAAGACATATCTGAAACAGTTTTTTGCACATTTTTATATTTGATAAAACAGGATGATCAGATGGTAAATGGATTGAACTTATATAGCACTTTTCTAGTCATACTGACCACTCAAAGCGCTTTACATTGAAGCCACATTCACCCATTCTCAACATGGCTCGGTAGAATGATGTTTTTTGGGGGTTAGGGCCTTGCACCGGGGCACATCGACATGTGATCGGAGTAAGCTGGAATCAAACCTACGACCCTCCAATTGCAAGCCAACTCTATTCTACCACTGAGCCACAGTCGCCCCTAAATGATGATGTATTTGTGGTGTAAATATTCACAAAAGAAAAAACCTCTCACTCAAATTACAAAAAAATTGATTATCCTTTTCTAGTGATGGGTAGATGAGGCCCCATGAAGCATTGCTGCATATTGCCCAAGCTGTAATGATGCTGGGTCAATACTGTGTTGCTAATATTTTGTTCTACTGCCACCTGCTGGATCTTAAAAATAATGGCAGGAAACCTTGGGAGACTCAATTAACCTACTGAATGAATTACCTAATATACAAACTATTTATCTGATTGTATTCCAATTGTGCACCGAATAATATAATATTTTAACCCAAGTTGAAAACATTGTATAATTAAAATATATCAAGTAATAACATATGAATGGGTGTCAACATGTGAAAAAGTGAAACTGAAGGTGATGCTTGTGAATTGACTTTGAGGCAAGACTTTTAAAAAAATGAGTTTCTTCAATATCTTTGCATTGAGGCAATTACGTTTTTTTAGAAGGAATTTCTAAGCTTTAGAAAAAACACACGGACACAAATTTGCCGATATAAAAATGAAATAATCCCAGACGGTAGAAAGCTTGCGTTTTCTTTCTGGCTCAGGGATGTAACAGTGACTTTCCAGAAATAAGTTTGATTAAAAAGATGTACTACTGGCAGAGAAGCATCCCGTTGACAGATGGAGACGCTCCTGCTTTTAAACACACCCGGCATCTGGATACCCCTACTATGTCTACTACATAGTAGGCGAAAAGCAGACAGCGAGCGATGTAGTAGATCTGAATCGCTAGTATGGATTGGCGCAGTAGGCATAAGGCTCCCAGATGTGTACTACAGCCACAGTAAAATCCTGTATGCTACGCTATCCCGCAATGCAGCGGAAGCCCCAAAAATCGTAGAAAAAGAGTGACGTCTGCTACCGAGGACGGGACCACAGGTGACGTAATATAAACATTCCGGTAAAATGGTGGAGCAGTACGTCCGATTTCATGCCTACTACTCGCTTGTTTGCTACACAGTATTCACTGCATCAACGGGCAAGTAGTAGCTACTACGTAGCATGTATTAAAGGCACAGTGTGTAATTTTCGGCCAGTAGGGGGCAGTGCATACCTACATTATCACAAGCATGCGGTATCTGTGTCTGAGTAAGAAACTCAACAACGGAGGACCAACTAGTGCTGTTTTCAAAAGCTCAGTTCCCTGAAAATGATCTATTTACAGCAACATGACGAGCACATCAGTCTCTCTTTCATCGCTTGGAACTAGAGAGGAGAAAAAGGTATTCATGTCGGAACTTTTTTGCATTTTGAGGGGAAATCAATGTTTTAATAGCAGGCTTGTTCCGTGCGCTTTGTCCGTCCGGGCTCTTGTAGAAGTAAAGACGTCATCTAATATGGCTGTCCCCCAATGGCCGCCGGCTGCTCTGCTTTGTGACCGCATTCCATGGAGGCCGCCATTGTTCCTCCATTGTTGTAGTACCTCCATTTAGCCGCTAGGCCCCCATTGAAAAGCATTGGACTTTAGACACGTTAAAAACAGCTTTAATGCCTGGTGCCCCATTGTTTTAAACTTTCTATGGCTACATATTCTTCCTGAGATAACGCTGGGCTCATAAAAAAACCTGGGCACCAGGCTGGTTTTCGTAAGATACTTTTTTGAAATCTTGCATAATTAATGAGGGGGCCGAGCCAAGTTTAGCATCAGAGCTAAAGACGCGGGAGCAGAATGGGCGTGATTACGACCGAACTACACGCCCATACACGCCCCATGAGGGCAGACTCTACAGTGAAGATCCCGCCCCTATGCCCTTTTTAGGAACATGCTTCGTCAGAGCTGGGGAGGAGTAGTCTGTGAATCCGCCATGAATTCCCCCATGAAAGTGTGTCATTCTGGTAAACGGGGAGGAGTGAGAAGGCACTGTCTATTCTTTTTTAGTCTATGCATACCCCTGAAAAGAGGACCCGCACCTATGTATTTTAAAACTGATTTTTAAAGTCATATTTTACAATATCGCCAATATTTTGCAATAATGTGCTTTACGTAATTATTATTACATAATATTTGAATGGCTATTTTCACTACACACTGTCACTTTAAATACTATAGGATAGGGATGCAGCCAGGGATGCAGGGAGTACCCAACCTAATTGCAACTTGAGTTTATGATTACTGCGGAGTAAAATATTTTTTATTTTAAAAAGACAGTAAGCATGGCTTTAAGGTATGCCTTTATTGAAATGAAATAAAAAAACTTACAACTACAGCCTCCTAAAGAAAATATTCAGAGCCAACAAGTCACAGACTGATCAGGTGATAAGATTCCTGAAATCAAATTAGTCACAAAATAAATGGAAGTAGATTCCCATTAATAGCATGTTTCCTCACTCAGAGAGAGGCAGCCACCACAGTCGGGTGAGCGTTTTGGAGGAATGCGTGTTTGTTGAAGTGTTCAAATAGCGGAAAACAGTAGCATGAACTGTTTCAAGGTGCATCCAGCTGTTCCAGTAAAGTTCTTCGTCTCTTCTCCAGCTCTCCTTCACTCAGCTCACTGCCTGACGTGTCCCAGCCACCCTGATCAGAACACACAAGGACTCAGTAAACACTAACCCAAGCATTCAAGGCTTCTGTCCAGTATCTCTCCATTTAATATAACCGTTAAACGCCAGTAGCGAAATTGTTTGTTTCAAGCTTCTAGAATTCATACTTTTCAAGATTTTTCATGCTAAAGCAAAGGGCAGGAATGTATTTTACAGGGGATTTGCAACAGTCAGACCAAAACAAAGCTAGGATGGGAGACGAAGGATACACTAGACTAGTCCTTCAAATCCGGGAAAAGGAGGATGTGTTTATGGGCTGCGTTTGGAGGAGGCTTCAAATCTGGACAGCACGTAGCTGTGACGTAATGAACCTTCAAATGGCGTCTTGGGAGGACGCAGCCCCCAATGATTGTCAGGTTGTCCTTAAAAAGTAAAACCTGCAGTGTTGTGTGCATTTGTGTTTAACCCCTTTACTCTGATAACCCGAAATAAAATCCAGTGCAGCAGATCTGAACTAATCTAAATA
The DNA here is from genome assembly GCA_028564705.1 of Apricaphanius iberus. Taxonomy (NCBI): domain Eukaryota; kingdom Metazoa; phylum Chordata; class Actinopteri; order Cyprinodontiformes; family Aphaniidae; genus Apricaphanius; species Apricaphanius iberus. Next base: position 449,813 of record JAPXFQ010002924.1, read on the forward strand.
CTGAATAGAGTCCAGCTGTGTTAATTTTAATCTCACAGATCCAGCTGTTCCTCATAAGGACCAACAAACCCTTCCAAAATGGAAAGAATACTGCAACACCATATGGCCGTCCAAATAAATCGACAGACCCTTTGAGGACAACATTAGTCAGAGAAGACAGTTTTTTCCACAGATGCTCACACTGAAACTTCCGACTGCCTGATCACACCATCTCCACTAGAAAACATGGTGGTGGCAGTATCATGCTGTAGGGAGGTCTTTATTCAGCTGGCAGAGGGAAACTTGTCAGAGTTGATGGGAAGATGAATGGGGCTAAATGGAGGAAAATCCTAGAGGAAAACCTGTTGGATGAGCAGAACTAAATCCGGTCAACTTGTGAGAAAACATGAACATTTATGTCCTCCGCTGCTCTCCATACAGCTGAGCTTATACTGTGGTGCAAGGAAAAAGTACAAAAAGTCTCAAAAAAGTGGGAGACATAACCCATAAGGCTGTAACTGCAATGCGATATAGTTCTACAAAATATTACCTCAGGGGGGGGCTAAATGCAAATACCATGCATCCCACACTTCTCAGATTGCGGTTTAAATGCAACAAAATGATAAGAAGCGGAAGTGCTAAGAACCCCGTTCACAAGGCACTGGAGTTAGTGAAGCAAATTCACCTCCTCTTTGGCTGCTTTCCTTTTAGGAGATTTCTGTTTAGACTCTGAGCGAGATTTCCCCCGAGTCTTGTCGTTCTCTTTATCCTTCTCCGAATCCCGTTCTCGCTTCCCGTCGCGCTCCCTCCCTTTCTTCTCGCCGTCAGAGTCCGGTGAGGCCTGTTTGTCATGGTTATAGTCAAGTCACCATAAACTACATGAACACTCTGAGAGGCAGCACAGAGCTTCGTTCTACTCACAGACTTGTGGCGCCTCTTCTTGCCTTTCTTCTTATGCTTCTTGGATTTTTTATAGCTTCTCTCTGATTTGAAGCAGAACATACAAACAGAGCTGCATTTCTTCCACACAGCGTTCAAACTATTCACTGAGATGGGACAAAAACTCACCAGATTCTCCACTAGAAGAGCGCTCAGAGGGAGACTTGGACTGGGACCTCTTCTTTTTGTGGTAATCTTCTTCCTCGGACTCTGAAGCCTTTAAAAACATTTAGAAAGATTCATAAATTGTTAAACGCCTGCTAACCACAATTCGTGATTGGTCATGTTTAATCTAGCTACTGACTGATCGAGAACGTGATCGCTTCCTGTGGTGTTTCTTGGACTTCTTTGAATGCTTTTTTGTCTTGGAGTGGTGATGCTGACATTCATGCTGGCAGACAGACAAAAAAAGCATAATATAATTAGAATCTGGATAGATAAACTGACTCCTTTTTCCACATAGTCATTGTGGAAACCTCACCTCCAGGACATGCATGAAATCCTTGAATATTCTTTTTCTCTCCGACTCCAGCGTCACGTCTTCAAATGCAGCTTCCTTTAGGAATCTCTCTCTGGCCTGAAACAGTCAGTTGTCGCCCATCACCAACCATTTACCGCAATGCTAACAGAATAGGAAGCAAACCGAGGTACAAATAACGAAAAGAATGAAACCATGAGGGTTTCACATACTTCCTCCCATGAAGTCTCTGGCTCCAGCGGCGGTGTGGCCTGCTTCAACATTGTCTTGAAAGCCGCTTCTTTCCTCTTCATTTTGCGGGCTTCTTCCTTCTCTCGCTCCCTCTCTCTGGCCTCGGCCTTCTCCAGTAACTGCTCGGACAGAAGTTTTAACATATTCAACCAGGAACACAAAAAATGGTGAAAAGAAACTAGCAGAAACTAAAAAGCATGTTCCCTTGAGCTATTTCGGCTCAGGTGTTGATTCATGCTAATCTGTTGCTCGACACCTTCATTCTCGTCATTACAGAATCAGATCATAGAGTATTTTGCACACTGCATAATATTTTTTGTTCCCATCAAAAATGTTTGCTCACACTATATATACATGTTTAATTGCAAATTAACTTTTCTGAGGTTTGATATTTACAGCTTATTTGTTTTCCATATAAATGATGAAATAAACCAATGTTATCTGGTGTTCTGTGATTAATCTGGAAGATGCTATTTTTACTTTTTTTTGAAAGCCCGTCAGCAGAACCATTTCAAGGTTTGTTCCATCCAGGACATGAATCAAAGTGACAGTGTGTAGCTTTATGGCGATAGGGGGCAGTACATGCCTAAATCATTGCAAGCAAGCTGTATTTTCTGTGTTCGAGTGACGAGCTTACCAGCGGATGACCGTAACGGCCAAAAATAGCAACTGTGCAATTTTCTACTACTACTACAGAAGATTGTTCAACCTCCAGCCAAATCCTATATGCAGCAAAATGAGAAGCACATCAGACTCTTTCAGCACTGGCAGCTAGGAAAGAGGTAAATGTGTAAGGTTTTTTTCCCCCCCAGCATTTTGAAGGTTATTCATAATATTCAGATTTTATTTGTATTTTTTAGTTCTACCCCTCCCAAACCTGTTACTGCAAACTGTCAGCTAGCTGAAAAATGTTTTGTGCACTTTTCCTTTACTTGGAAGAAATCCTAAAATCGGCTGGCTGAAAATAACTAATGTTGCAATAATGTTAAAAACCAGTTTACCAGCAATTTAATTTTACAAAGCCTGTTTTGCTAATATTTCCCACGAGTTACCAATAAGTCCCGCCCAGTGATTCTACCGGGCCATCTCTGACTACATACACAAAGGCAGGTGCTCCTTTGGTTCCTAATATGGCCTGAATAGTGGTCCTCTAGGCCCGGTATAGTGGAAACGAACATACCGTGAAGGTCCGCTAGAATTACCCCAAATTTCAGATCGTGGAAACAGGTCTGTCAAATAACTTAAATTACCTACAAAAATTTGTACCTGATGCTTTAATTTAAAATAAAAGCAGTTAGATGGTGTTGCACTTTTGGTTTTAAATCTTTGTGTAAATACTGTGATAAAACGGCGGCAGTTTTACTAAGAATTATTGTACAGTGAGAATCTCATACTGGTTTCTTTATGCTTTAAACCTAATCGCAGAGCAATTATTTAAACAGTAAACAAATGCGGCATGCTTCTGCACCAACTGCAAAAAGCGCTTTGAAGAATATTTTTACACAACTTCTAAGTTGGAGTCTTACACTGTTGAAGGCCAGCTTTATGTTTCCAGCATCCAGGGTCGTGGCTCTCTTGTCCGAGCTGATGACGGATCCAAAGTCATCGAAGCTGGTGTTTACTTCCACCAAGAAGCCTTTATCCTGACAGAACCGAGACAGGAAGAGGCTGATGAGCAAGGCGTGTTTCCATCAAAACAAAACCTGTTTGAGTCTAAACGGTGATGGCCCAGAAACATCCAAAAATAAATGTATGCTTTCAACTAGCTCACCTTGAGGATATCTTTGATAATTCTTTTCTCATCGTGGTAACGGGCTTTAAGGTCTTCCACATAGAACTTGAAGAGGTCCAAAGGAGTGGAACCTGCAGAAGGTCGGAGTTCATTTAAAATCAATTTCTTCACATTTTCTAGTTGCAATTTAAGCTCCAAAACGGAATGAAAGTAATTCACGAGGTAATAAAATGCATATAAACCAAAAAAGTACATTTAAACAGCTTTAAAATTTAACCCAGTAACTCTGTAATTATAAATAAAAAATTAAGAGAATGCATTTCTTCAGTCTATTTCTGTGTTCTGTGTCACATCCACGTGTTGCTGAGCGCTGAGCTCATGGCAGACGTGTGTAGTCACGTGTGATGCGCCCCGCCGTCATACCAGGCTGGCCCAGCATGCTGCTGAAGCGCATGTCAGAGCTCAGGGTCGGGTACATCTCCATCCAGGAGGACATGGAATGAAGCTGGCCGTGGTCGTGGAGCTCATCCAGAAATTTCTGCGCAAACCAATATCATAAAGACAAATATACATTTGAAACAGCAAGTCTTTTTCCTTTTTCCAAGTCCTTGTATAATAAAAAAAAAGATTGGATTTGATAATTAGGATAGTAATTAAGAGTGTGGAGGAAACATGCCTGGAAGGACTCTCTGTTTTTACGCTGCCGTCTCCTTTCTCTGAGGAGAGTCTTCTGCTTGTCTTCTTCCTCCTCCTTCTCCAGAGCTCGTATGTGCTCCTCAAAACAGATGAGGGCGTCCTCTTTATCCATATCTGTCGGCAGCAGATAACGGGTAGAAAATCTTTTACATTCAGAAGTGATACTGCTGCTGACTCAGAAATACATTCCTTGTATCGACACAGCGTTTAAATCTATGATAGGAAATTGTTTTTGCTCTCGTACTCTGCAGCTCCTCGTCCTCAGCAAAAGTTGGGTTGTCTAACAGATACTGCTGAGCTTCAGACCAGGTGGTGCGGTATGTCACATTGGCCATGTTGTCCAGAATGTTCTTCAGAGCTTCCCAGTTCCTCTTTCTCAGCTGCTTCGCTTGTTCCTGCAGACAAAACAAAACCAGGATGTTAGATGTAGTCCTCACCAGGTTCCAATTCAGTATTAAGGTCAGAACAAAAGATTATGTAAGACAGGAATGTCAATACATTAGGGATGCAACGGTACAAGGAAAAGTACCGAACCGTTCGGTACGCCCTACACGGGACAATCCGTCTTCCTGTACCGCGGGACTTCAGTACTGCCATTTTGTGCTGGTAATGCCTGACGTTACCAAACTGCGCCGCGCTCCCAGACACAGATCTGTCCCTGGGAGCGCGGCAACAACCAGCTCGCTGTTCCCCGCTCCAGCAGCTGGTTGGCATAGAGACACGTCCTCCTCTCTACAATGCGCGCATCACGGAGCAGTGAGGAGCGAAAAAATGTACATCGGTCGGTTGCGCTTTTTTCGGAAATCAGCCCTGGTGTGAGGCGCTGCTAAAATTTCTCCCCCGACTTGAGCGCTTTCTGCCCGGATGGGCTCCAGCATTTAGGGGCACCGGCTTGCGCTGTGTTAATCTTCTCTCTGCGGTATGTCGGAGCGCGACGAAAAGAGGAGATGCGCTGCGCTACTTTCATTGATGCATACACAAATGCCCTTTGAGCAGCGGGCACAAGAAGAATATTTATCCGCCACCTTTGTCAGTGTGGTCAGATGCGTTACTGCGGCCCTGCAGGCCCGGACTGACAATCGGGAAAGTCTGAACTTTTACCGGTGGCCTGCCTGCTATACTGGCCTGCTCCATGACTGGGCCGATGGCCAGGTGGAGCCTGATTCTTATTAAACTTCTGTGGCGCAGCTCATTCGGCACAAGCCTCTCCTGCTGCGCCTAATCACTCTCTCTTACTCTCTTCTCCTCTCTGTGAGACTGTCTGTCAAAGCACTGCAGACACGCCCCGCCCCCCACCCCGCCCCGCCCTCTCCCCAACCCCTCTTCCTCCTCCTCCCGCACAGGTGTGGGTGCGGCTCCTCTTTTCGTTGGCGGTCAGGATGTCTGTCAAAGCGCTGCAGACACGCCTCCTACCCTCTTGCATCTTTCGCTTAAAGCCGGGTTAAGTTAACTGTGAAATTCTGCTTTTCTTCCCCAAAAAAAACAAAAAAAGGTTTTGGGATTAAAAAAAGAAAAAAAAGAAAAAAAAAAGCAGTCTCTTTCTGCACAAAACATGTACCGAGCCGTACCGTGGACCAAGTACCGAGGTACGGACGGAACCGTGGGCTACCTGTACCGTTGCACCCCTACAATACATAAATACAAAGTGATTACAGATGTTAAGCTTTAAACATGGATTTACAGACAGACAGACAAATAATTGGTTGAATGGATGGACAAAGAGAAGATGGACAACTGAGCAATGGACAGACATAAAGGACAAATCCATGATTGCACAGATTGATGAGAAGATGGATGGATGAATGACGGATGGATAGATGGATGATTGGACAACGAGGTGGATAGGTGATTGAATGACAGATTGAGAGAGGATGAATGGAAGGATGAATAGATGACCGGTGGATGGATGAAGGATTGATGACGACAGATGGATAGATGGATGATTGGACAACAGGGGAGTGGATAGATGAATGGATGACAGATGAATGGATGACAGATGGATGAACGGATGACACATGAATGGATCTTTCAGACAGTAAAAAGGGGAATAATTGTGGAAATATAAAAATATTTCCACATCTCTTGCTTTTCCATATAAATCCAAACATGAGAAATCTTTCTATTCCAATCTGCAACAGGCTGAGGAGGATCCCTGTACTGTTGAGTGTTTTATAACAGAGGAACGTGTTATCACAGCAGTGCCTTACCTTCTCCTTTTTTGCCAGGTAGAACAAGACGTCTTCATAGATCTCCAGCCGGTCTCTCTCAGGAACACAGCTCCAAACTTCCAGCTCATTAAACATTTGCTCTGCTTTTCTGGATCACAGATACACAAACACAACTGGCTTGAATCATTTTTACACAAAACCCCCACTTGGTGGCAGCATTTCACAGGCAAATCAGCTTAAGAAGTCCACCAGATGTGCTTTAAAGCGGAATGATATCTGACTACATAAGTTTCAATAAATGTTTAAAAAGCATAGTTTATATAACCAAAGCCCCTTTTTTAGGGTAATAACAATGATTTTTATAACGGTGACTTTAAGGAAAGCTAGAGTCTCTGACTGGCAACTCTGCAATTAATAAAAGATGAGAAACATCAGAAAGTCCTGCCATCACTCTAACACTGCCCGTTGTGAGTCATCCCAGATTACAAGCTGGTGCCAGCAGAACTCTGAAACTGGCTCGCTGTCAAGGTCACCAGTCGATGGTCTATCATGGTGACTCCCACCCGTATGCTAAACCCGAGAACTGACAGACCTGATGCTACATTTACCACCAATGAGTCCAATATTTAAAACTCAATCAAAAATGCATCACTTCATATTTTATATATATTTTTCAGATATCTTTATATATGTTTATTAGAACAAATGATGCTTATTCGAAATGTTTCTAAAATTATTTAAAACTTTAAAATAAATTTGGTTTGGTTTAAAAATATTTTTTTAAATCATTTCCATTTTGTCTTGTACAAAAATGATTCTAAACTCTTCAAAAGTAAACGGATCAACAGAAAGAATTAGGTGGATCTGAGCAACCCTGTGGCAGCATGAGGGCGTGCCTAAGCCATACATGACCTTTAATTGATCCCGTCTGTATAATGAAATTGACAATTCAGAGCACCACAAATCAATTCCCGGGAAAACACGCACATACTCTAAAATCACAGCAGCTCTTACTTGTATCTGGTGGTAGACGTCATCTTCTCGTGGTTCTCCAAGAACCTCTGAAACTTCTCTTTGGACTCCTTGTATTTAATCCTGGCCTCCTCCTTTTCCTCCTTCTCGGTTTGGACTTTGTAGGCATTGAACGCCTGCTTCTTTTCGCTTAGCTTAGGAAGCGCACTGTGGATGGGAGGGCAAGATACTTAATGCCATAGATTAGACTGGTTGTATCAGCAAAACACAGTGAGAACTGATAATCGTCTGAATACCTGTAGCGAGGATCGTTGATAATCATTTTCATGGCCTGTTCCCATGAGGAGTTAGAGGAAACACCCTAAAATGAAGAGAATACAACACAATGTTATACCTAAACATGAATCGAAAGGTGCTTCTCCATAAATTAGAATTTCTACATATATACACATACATATTAAACAAATATGTTAAACAAATAACAAATATGTTATTTTATGGCCATGTTATAGAACAATGAAGAAAAATGTGGACCTGAAAGTTGTACAACACAGTCACTGACATCTTCCACAAAGATAGCTGGTCTTAGAAAGTTTTTGCTGGCAGTTCAGAGCGCTGTATAAAATCACACTGATCGAAGCTGGAGCGGAACGAAAAACTACCTTTTATCTACCACAGTTTTTCCTTCCACTCAACCTTCCTTTCAATATGTTTGATCATTTCAGCTTCTACAACCATGACCTTTTCTGGCTCTCCATTGTCAATGACTGTTAGTTGGACATCTGTCAGGTCAGTACTCTCCATTTGATTGTGTGAGGTAGGACTGGACTCATGTGTGGTAACGATATATATTGAAATATATTCTTTCCTTTATATATGTTAACATATTTATGAACATTCCAACACTTGTTTAAACTTGCAATATCTAGTGTAAAGAAGACACTGTATATTATATAATAAATATAAATTAATATTTAACCTCTTTGCATACCAGGTACAGTAAGTACATATATATTATATAGTATATGCATATGTACTATAGGCACAACTTGATCACATCATCAAAATGCACAATTGCGATAGGCCGGAATAGTCAAAAATCAGGCTAACTTTATACAATTTCTACCTCATACTGTTTATTTTGCCAACTGTCAATATGAGGCCATGATAGATCTTCTCGGTATTAAAAAGCCATATATAATAACATTTTCTCAAAAGTTGCAGTTTGTTTTTATTAGCTGTATCCTAAATTATCCAAATCAGTATAAACACTTCTTGAACTTACCTACTGAAATAAATTGAAATTTGAATTCTGCTCTAATTTACTCAGATGCACCTGTAAACTTGTAAATAAGTTTTTTTTTTTAAATCCAACGCAAAGAAAATAACCTTTTTGAGAATCATGAAAAAGGAAAAAAAAAGTAATTTTCCTAATTACCTAAAGCTGCTTGTTTAAGGTGTGCAGAGCGGCAATAATTCAAGTAGTGCCACTGAGGGCTTATATAAGCGCCCTTTCTTTACAAGCATGCCTCTCAGAAAGTGACTCCTTCATCCATTATGGACTGACTCCACTGCGCGCCTCTATCTCGTCACTTGTCACAGTTATTCTAACTCACTGAGGCATGCCACTTTCTCTCACTTTCTTAATCCCAGCCAGCCTTCTCTGCCTGTGATCCAATAAAGCTAATCATAAAGACAGACCCATTAAGATCTTGAAGGAAATGGGAGGCAATCTCAGAGGAGAGCTTTGTGCGCAAAATTAAAAAGCATCTAAATATAGCAACAATCGAGGTGGGCTGCGCTTGGCACGCCTCGCTACTTGTAAACAACACGGCCAGAGCAACAGGAGGTGAGCTTAAAAAACCTCCCAAGGGCTGACAGGAGGCGGGGTGGGAGGAGGATTAGCTCAAGATCTGGATGTGACGAGAAACTCATAAAAGCTCATCAGACAAAGAGACGAGGAAAACATCTCATGTTTGGAGGAGACCGCACGTTTGATGTCACATGTTGCACATAATTAGGGAAAAAGGAGTAAAAGCAAAGCAGATGTTAAGTGGAGAGTCAATAGAAAAAAGACATAGGCTTTTCAGATTCCCACAAACCAAAAACAACTCTGGTAGTTTCACGTTAGGCTTATGATTTCCAACCGCAAATTTCCACTCAGACGCAGACGTATTGACGGAGACGTTTCGTTTATGGTTCTCAGTTTCTTTCTCTCCGTTCTCCACTGATTTTTCTGTTTTCCAAAGCAATTCTCGACCAGGATAGCAGTGGGTGCTAACTTTCAATGGCAGCTTCTGCCTTCCACAACGCATTTCCCCCTCAAGGAGCGATGGACGACAGATAGTAAGTTCTGATTAAGCTGTAAAGCTTTTTACTAAAACAGCATCTCATAGAATTCCCTAAATACACATGGAAACAAACACAGCAGTCTTTTTTAATGTTTTCTTACACCTCTTTGTGTTCTAAATCGCCAAAACACCAGATTAGAAAAATGATCCTTTCAATATGAAGCATGTAGTGCCCAAACGTTGCATTAACGACTGATCAAAGAGACTTTAGAGCCCCGTTCTGGTGAAACGATCTCCGCCTGTTGCTGAACTGACCAATCACAGGCACACGCTCTCTATTGACGGAGACGGGATAGTTAGAAAATGGGGCTCTACTTCATGCTTCTTTGCGTAGGTGACGGAGAGCCCTTGCGTCAACGGATAATGGCGTACTGTCAATCAGTCTCAGTCAAAACGGAGAAGCATAAACTTATAGTACAGCATCCTACATTAGTGCCATGAATATAATACACATTATTTTAATATATAATTGATCTAATTTATGCAAGACACAATTTACCTACTTTAGTAATGAAATAAAAATTCTTACTGGCTTTCAAAGACCAGAATAGATCGGGGAAGAATTCCCAGATTCCAATATCTGGCTCACTAATTGGTACATTTCCAGTTTAAAGCATCGATTTAGCTTCTGCAAATCATCTACTCACCATCCATGAGTTGTTTTGTGATCTACAAGGGACTACTGGCATCAGCTGGAAAACTCCCAACGCTGCATTTGATATCATCAGACATCAAAACCTCCATTGTAAATAAACCTGGAGTAAACCAAAGCTTTGGACCAAAAATGGATTTTGAATTTTTCATTGCCGGGTTTATTAAGTCACCGATGTAGCTGGCAGACTGCAGGAGGAATTCACGACAAGAGGAGTACAAAACACCCTATGACCTACATGTTTGTGTTTTTTAGGTTGAAGGCTGACAGTTTTTTTTGCCCGTTTTTATACTTTCAGATGCAGTATATGTGGGATACTAAGCTTGCAAATGGTGCTGTAGCCTGGAGAAGAAAAACAAGTCCTGAAATAGGTCTCACAGTGCTTTTATGGAAAATGAGACCAAAACCTTTTCTGACTTTTATTTTTATCTTTATGATGCAATACCCAAGCTTTTATTTTCCTTCATTTCCATTAGGTCAAGATAGCCACCTGGTGACTCAGCTCACCTTCTCTTTCAGAAGCTCTTTAAAGGCCTGCTTGGCTTCTTCTTTTGTGTTCCACTTATAGACTTTCTTCTGAAGTTCAGGTCGTTCTTCTTCTTTGACTACGACACTGTAAACGAATTAAAATATTAACAGAATTAGTTACATCACGTATCATTATTATAAGCACGTATTATGTATAACAATAAAGTTAATTAAAATAAAAAGGCAAATAAAAGTCATTGAGGATCTCCATGGATATTAATATTGCATAATAATATGCACAATAATGTGAATTATGGTTTCATTCTGGCGCCACTGTGCTGGTCAGAGCCAGAACAAAAAGTCAGGGAGGAAAAAGATGCCAAGAGTGTTTTTCTCAAAAAAAAAAAGAAGGGAAAAACAAAGAATAAAACTAATGCACACCTATAAAACATAACAGTAAATTAAGATCCAATGAGGAAAATGTTGCCACATTTTTGACATAAAAGTACAATTGTTCATTTAAATTGTAAGGAAAATAACTTGTTTTAGAAAAGGAACAAGGAGACACAGAGACAATGTTAGTTAACTTGAATAATGGGTCTTATTAGGGCTTATTGGTAAAAAAAATAAAATAAATCAATAGTTTGTTGCCCTTTTCACTTTCTCTGTTCCAGGGGATCAATTAAGACATTTAGTAATGAACTAGAAGTTTTAAGTATGAAACGGAATGGAGTGTTTAAAATGTTGTGACAATTTTTTCAAGTTACATTCAGTCTTAAAAATTACAATATATGGTCTTAATCACAGTAATGCAATATATCGTATCACCACCCCCGTATTGTGATACACATCACCAGACTCTTGCCAATACACATTCCTAGTTAATATTGTTCCTCCTGGTGGACTGTAACTTCGCTAGGGCTGCAAGTAAAAAAGGTTTTCATAATCGTTTAATCTGTAGATTGTTTTTACGATTAATCACTTTTATCAATAATTATATTTGGCTATTACTTTAACCTATATAAGTTATAACGAACAAATTTTCATTAAGAACAAGGAAAACAAAAGAGAATTGTGCAGTTCACTGCAATCTTTTAGTGGACCTGAACACAGTCAACAGTGTAAAATACAGTAATTGTAACAGTGCAAAATATTTGCCAGAATCATTTTTAAGCATCAAAATACAAAATGAGGTAGAATTTCATACAAATTAATGTACAGCATATTGACAAAAATATCTCAGCACATGATGAAGAAGGCTGACTTAGTTGGGCAGCATTTTGGGGCAAGTGGGAGCATTTTGGCTCTCAGAATTAAGTAAACTACCTTCAACAAAAAATATTTTCATGGTCTGTGGGGTGTTGGGAGTAAATGTGGCTTTTTAAATTTGGATCTTCTGCTTTTTATTATATTATTATAATCGATTAAATGGATTAGTTTTTTCAGCTCTAAACCCCGTGCAGTGTTGTGTCATTGAATTGCAGTCATCAAACTATGGCTGGGCAGTATACTGAAAATTCACAGACACCGAAATTTATGACTGTTACCGACGTCATTTTGCCCATGCCGGTATATTCGGGAAGTAAAAAAAAAAAAAAAAAGATAAGATGTGTTTTAGTTTAGCGGTGCTCCTGCCCCTTTAAGAAATGAGCGTTGCCATGAGTCACGTGACTACACACAGTCATGTGACATACAGAGGCAATATTACCCAACTGAGGGCAAAGCGCTGCTAACGCAACTACTGTGTAGCTCTATTTAGCAAGGGTTTAGACTCATCTACCGACTGACTTTCAGAAAAATGCAACTAGCAACAAATAAAGAGACGTTTTATGGTGTTATTGGATACTTACATTGTGTCCACACTGAACGCGATAGGAGTGACTATAAAGCGCGACACACGCCTAGCTGTTCGCATGCACATTCGCTCCTTGAAGCGTGTACAACGCGAACTGGTCGCGCTTAAAATATGGTATTTTCACGCGTGAACTGGCCTTCAGCGGAGCTTGGGCCAGAGTGCATCTGCGGTAGATTATGGACCGAGCTGACGTAAGACAGAGTGGATTACGTGTTCGGCCTGGCCTCCGGCAGAGCCGAGACCGCTGCACTGGGGGTTTGGTGAGCTACAGATACAGTCTAGCTACGGCGGACGGATCCATAAACAGCAGCGAGCCTCGCCGCCTGGAGAACGTGACCTGCTCGCCCAGTTTGTGCCGTGAAGGTCCAAGCTTCGCCTGCCGAAACAACTACATTTCTGAGCAGCTGTCCATCTGTCTGAGGGTCGTAAAAGTTATAGTAATAATATTTTAGCAGCGTGGGACGTGGTGCACGAGCTGCTATCAGGAAACCAGGTGAGGCTGTTTCAAGGCTCACTTCTAGGCCAAGAGGTGATTTTACAGCAACGGCTCTTTTAAGAGCCACCCACAAACCTCTTAAGAGCATTCCTGTCTAAATAGTTTATTTTTTAATTTCTGTCTCTGTATTGAAAACTGCTTGTGTCATGTAGCTCGGGTTGATTAGCCACGATGTTTATCAGTATTTCCTCCATGTCCTGCTGAGGCTGTGACTCCATGAAAGTCACAGAATCACTGAAACTCTGTCCCCTGATTGGTTGTCGCAGCGCGATTTGACGCTGGAGTTCAGATTTTTCCAACTCGAGCGATAGGCGGCATGAGCGCACAAAATGCACCACATAAAATGCAGCGCAAATTTTTCATCGCATCTGTAGCGCAAATTGTTCGCGCAAATCTGTCAGAAAAAGCTTTTTCGCAACGCAAATCTGCTTTACAAGTGTCGCGGGACCCCAAGTCGCGCTTCATCGCACTCCTCCATTGATTTTACATGTAAACCTGAAGCTCTAGTCGCTCCTATCGCGTTTGGTGTAGACACACCGTTAGACTAACATGGAGTTACTGTAGCAACGCTGAGTTGCTGCTTGAAGCCGCCGCCTGTTCCCACCTGTGCTCCGATGCAAAAATATTTTTTGTCTAAAATTAACGACTGCACAATAACATCACCGATTTTTCTTAACCCCCTTTACTTTCTCACCTAATCTGGTCTGCGCGATCACTTCTGAGTTTAAAAATTGACTAGCAAATATAGAAAGGAGTGGGAATCAAATACCGAATTAAAAGGCTGTTTGAAGCCGTTCAATTGCAAGAAGCCAGCATATTTAATTTCCCCCCCAAAATATTTTAGGAATATTATGTAAATTCGGCCACTAATTAATACATTGGGTGGGGGGTGCAATGCTCAATATACCGCAATATTAATTTTAGCTAGAAACAACTCAAACAAAAGGTTTTAATAGCACTGCCCTATTTCACTGGATTGTCTCATGTAAATTGATTATAACTCTTGAGAAATGGAATCAAATCGATTCTTGAAATCTGAATCAATACCAAGTTCTAGGTCTTATTACTTACTTTCACAAATCGAAATTAAATGATACCATCTAAAACATGCAGGCCAGTGTGGCCTAAGGAGCAGGGTTGAAAAACACTCCTCCAGAAAAAAACAAAAAAATTCTATTTTAAATGTTAAAATATTCAAGGCTTGTATGTAAACTATTCTGTCTGATGAATAAATACAACAATAGTTTAAGCCAGAGGTGTAATATTCACAGTAATGTTGTTTACCTGGGTTTGCTCTCTGCAACGACCGCGCTCTCTGAGGAAGTCACAGTTGCCTCCACAGCCTTGACCTCAGCTGTTTGAGGTACGGTCACCTGGGAAGGCTGCTGCTCCTCTGGGACTGCCGCAACGGTTTCTGCCTCCTTTGCCACAACGGCCGCGGTTTTATCAGCTTGCACTGCAGGGGCTGTAGTCGTTGCGGGGGCCGCCGCCTCTGTTGTTCTGAAATCAAGATAAATCATGATAAAGCTTCACAACGACCCCATACATCTGCAGGTAAAAGGTTGTCACAGCCTGATAACTTCAGATATGAAAACATGTTTTACAGGATTAACACAAAACGAGTGTTAAACCATATTCTAAATACTTTCATTTAAATTAGAAAAGAAAAACATATATACACTACCGTTCAAAAGTTTGGGGTCACCAAAACAATTTTGTGTTTTCCATGAAAAGTCACACTTATTCACCACCATACGTTGTGAAATGAATAAAAAATAGAGTCAAGACATTGACAAGGTTAGAAATAATGATTTTTATTTGAAATAAGATTGTTTTTACATCAAACTTTGCTTTCATCAAAGAATCCTCCATTTGCAGCAATTACAGCATTGCAGACCTTTGGCATTCTAGCTGTTAATTTGTTGAGGTAATCTGGAGAAATTGCACCCCACGCTTCTAGAAGCAGCTCCCACAATTTGGATTGGTTGGATGGGCACTTCTTGCGTACCATACGGTCAAGCTGCTCCCACAACAGCTCAACGGGGTTCAAATCTGGTGACTGCGCTGGCCACTCCATTACCAATAGAATACCAGCTGCCTGCTTCTTCTCTAAATAGTTCTTGCACAATTTCGAGGTTTGTTTTGGGTCATTGTCCTGTTGTAGGATGAAATTGGCTCCAATCAAGCGCTGTCCACTGGGTATGGCATGGCGTTGCAAAATGGAGTGATAGCCTTCCTTATTCAGAATCCCTTTTACCCTGTACAAATCTCCCACCTTACCAGCACCAAAGCAACCCCAGACCATCACATTACCTCCACCATGCTTAACAGATGGCGTCAGGCATTCTTCCAGCATCTTTTCAGTTGTTCTGCGTCTCACAAACGTTCTTCTTTGTGATCCAAACACCTCAAACTTGGATTCATCCGTCCACAGCACTTTTTTCCAGTCTTCCTCTGTCCAATGTCTGTGTTCTTTTGCCCATCTTAATCTTTTTCTTTTATTGGCCAGTCTCAGATATGGCTTTTTCTTTGCCACTCTGCCCTGAAGCCCAGAATCCCGCAGCCGCCTCTTCACTGTAGATGTTGACACTGGTGTTTTGCGGGTACTATTTAATGAAGATGCCAGTTGGGGACCTGTGAGGCGTCTGTTTCTCAAACTAGAGACTCTAATGTACTTATCTTCTTGCTCAGTTGTGCAACGCGGCCTCCCACTTCTTTTTCTACTCTGGTTAGAGCCTGTTTGTGCTGTCCTCTGAAGGGAGTAGTACACACCGTTGTAGGAAATCTTCAATTTCTTAGCAATTTCTCGCATGGAATAGCCTTCATTTCTAAGAACAAGAATAGACTGTCGAGTTTCAGATGAAAGTTCTCTTTTTCTGGCCATTTTGAGCGTTTAATTGACCCCACAAATGTGATGCTCCAGAAACTCAATCTGCTCAAAGGAAGGTCAGTTTTGTAGCTTCTGTACCGAGCTAAACTGTTTTCAGATGTGTGAACATGATTGCACAAGGGTTTTCTAATCATCAATTAGCCTTCTGAGCCAATGAGCAAACACATTGTACCATTAGAACACTGGAGTGATAGTTGCTGGAAATGGGCCTCTATACACCTATGTAGATATTGCACCAAAAACCAGACATTTGCAGCTAGAATAGTCATTTACCACATTAGCAATGTATAGCGTGTGTTTCTTTAAAGTTAAGACTAGTTTAAAGTTATCTTCATTGAAAAGTACAGTGCTTTTCCTTCAAAAATAAGGACATTTCAATGTGACCCCAAACTTTTGAACGGTAGTGTATATATATATATATATATATTATATATATCTCAACTACTTCTAAAAACAATTTACCACATCAATCATTCAAATGTTTATGTGTTGCATAACATTTGTATCATTACTTTGATTTCGATGCCCGGTCGTGACCACAAGCAATAAATAAACACGATGAAACACAGAAGGTTTCTTTCAGCCAGCTAACTGCCAGTGTGGTAAGGAAGGGGGAGAGCCCAACTACTCTTTGACACAAACTCTGGTCAATCTTATTTAGAGGATCATAAACAGCATGAATGTTATGATGGACAAAGTTTGAAACCTTGGTATAGGTAACCAGACTGTTTCTCATGAACACCAAATGAGAATTGTTGTGCTGTTGATATTACATAATTGAGCATAGAGGAAACACAGAAGGCAAAAAGAACCTACCCACTCTCCTCTGCTTTGATCATAGCTGAAACACACAAAGGAAGTAACAGTTAATGGACTTTCTGCTTCCTTTTAAAGCAAACAGATCAATCCAAAAAAAAAAAACACAAACAAGATGTTTTACGTTTTTTTTTGTTGACATTTGTACAACACTGATTCACAAACTCATTTATGGTTTTAATAATTTGTTGTAGATGCCAGCAGACAGCTCAGACCATTAAGTTTAATGTCTGCTTGAAAATATGTCATAGCATATTTTTACCTTCCAGATCCTCCAGCTCCTTGGGTTTGGTCCATCTGGACTCTTTAGTCTGAGAGTTGTAATAGTAAGGCTTTCCCGTGTCAGACTTGTACTCCTTCCAGGGGCATTTGGACAGCATTTGCTAAAAATAAATAAAACATCATGTTCAATTTGGGACCATTTTCAAAAGCAGAATGCTGTGATTAGCTAAATAAACAAATGCTTCTAATACATCATATCCTTTTGTAATCTATACAAGTTTCACTTTTAGAGTTGAATCAAAAAAAATACCTAATCTTTCAAAATTTTAATTAATAGAAATGTAACCGTAGATAATTATAGACCAACACCTTCCAATAAATTGCATGGAGAAATTGTTCATATTTTGAAAACAGGAGAAAGAAAACCCCCAGATTTTTTAGAGAAATCTTACATATTTACAGTAAAATGACCTTAAACAATTTTCAACGTATTAAAGGGGAATTCCACTTTTTTTTCTTCCAACAGTCCTGCTGTAGCATCAATGTTTATTACATTTGAATTGGCCCGGAAGAGAATGAAGAAGCACAACTGAAGTCTTCGTAAGTGCAAGGGGAATATAAATATGGTCAAATTACTGTGTTTTGGGTAGATTAAACCTTATTACAAGCTGAATTTGTCCTGCACCGAGCACTCCCGTTCTACAGATGTCCTCTAAAAGAGGAACTGAATATAAATACTGCTGGACAGCTCAGAGTGGCTCCAAACTTCTCAGGGTGAGTAATAAAACTAACAAAATTAGCTAAAAATAAGGTCCAGGTTGAAAAAATAAAAGACTTAAAAAAAATGGAATTCCCCTTTAAGCTTAAAAGGGTAAAAACAAAAAAATAAGCTAAACTTTGGAAGATACATAGATAAGTTTATGCTAAAACCTTTCTCTTACTCTACAGGTCAACAAATATGTGAATAGTTATCACATATCAAACAAGTTATGGAAGGATAAAAGCTTGTACCTCTGCAGGAGATTTCATTTCATCCGGCTTCTCCCACGTGGACTGTTTGGTTTCTGTGTTGTAATAATATGTTTTCCCATCTAATGATTTGTGTTCGGTCCACAAAGATTTCTAAAGGAAAACAGAAATATAATAATAATATAATAATATAATAATAATAATAATACAGTGCATCGGCTATTAAAAGTTAGCCACTTTTAATCAATCTATAATATTTAATCAAACTTGAAAGCTTCAACAGTCTTTTGGATAAACGCGTGTGCCAACCTTCTTAGGCTGTTCTTCCTGCGGGGATCCATTTGTTGCACTCTGCAGGAACAAGAGAAACAATTTAACATTTACTGTTAAAAGACAATGCAGGAGCAAAAAATTCAAGTAAACATTGTTAAAACTTATACATTTGCATCTAAAGAAAACTGTGATAGACGTACTGTTGCTCCAGGTGCAGATATTGTTGCTGCTGCAGGGACTAAAAGAGAAATATGAAAGATATTGAGAGTTACGAAAACCAAGAAAGAGAAACTGATTTTTAAACTTTATCTTACCTGTGGAGTCAACACCAGGCTGAAGGAAAAAAAAAAATATTTTACTACCACAAACAAAACAAATACACTTAAGATTTACTAACAACTATCCTATTCTTCTGTTCTATAAAGGTTTCTTTCTTAAATACATTTTCTGTGCTGCGTGATAAAAAAAAAACAAAACGTTTTTTACGATCTGGGATTACATCTGGATGTTGGTTAAATAAATGTTGAATAACACTTGAAAACTACTTAGTTAAATAAAAAGAATGTCAATAATACAAGATTTAGTCTTAAAATAACATTTTTAAAAATGTAAAACTCAACTACAAGGTGGACAAGTACTGCATAAATTCAGATACTACATTTATTTTTGGACAAATTCACAATTACAGAAGAGCAAAACTAAAGGAGATCTGTAAGCGGACAAACACTTTTGCCTAGCTCTGTATTTTTTGTTTAAATACGTCATTTAGCATTTACTGCATTGCAGGTTATTTTTGAGCTTTGTGAAGCAAACACTGAAAGACAGATAAGGTGAGACGTACGGGTCCCGTTGGCTGCACAGTTGAGGCTGGAATACGAGGCGGCAGCATCATTCCAGGCATCATGGGCGGTATCATGCTTGGCATCTAATAAAAGAAGTACCATGAAACATTCAGACGTTTTCATACCACCGACTCCAAATAAAAAGGCTTCAGAAACGATAGGAGAGTGTGAGACTGTCAGCATGATGGGCTGCTTGGAACTTCAAGGAGAAGGTGAGACTGTTGCTATGTTTTGCTGTGCTAATTTAATCATTTGCTAACACTTCTTATGATCTGTACAGTGCAAACACACTAACACTTCATTACCCTCATCTATTTCACAAACTTGTGGCTCCTAATATCAACTCCCTTTCTGAGATCACACCTTCTTATTGTTGATGAGACAGAGACATGCGTGCCGAAATGGGACAAAATTGTGCTTTTTTTGCTTAGTAAATAAAAATATTACTACCTTATAAATAATTGTTGCTGAAATTGTTAACCTAAAAAAAATGCTATTTCACCTAAAGTCTTTCTCTATTAAATGCCATGTTAGATGATAACATATCATTTGATTTGGTGCAATGCCTATATTTTTATCATCTCCACTAGAAAGAAAGAAGCAAGGCAATACATGAAAATGTAAACTGACGATTATAATGGCGCCATTTAAAATTTTTTGTAACTGTTTTTTGTTAAATCAAAAAAAGGATACCATTTACAACCTCTACGCCCTTTTCAAAGCAATATGACAGTAGAAATATATTCAATTTAATGCAAAACTACTTTATTAATCCTAGAGGGAAATTGGATATATACTTCATGTATACAAGTATAATCAAGTTTAGTTTAGACACAAGATCTTGTGAAAGATAGATAAAGTAAAAATTTACCTGTCCCATTGGTGGAGCAGCCATTGGTGGCATTATGCCTGGTGGCATTATTCCAGGTGGCATTGGAGTCATGCTAGGTGGTCGCTGTGCCATCGGAGGTATTCCCATTGGCGGGAAGTGAGGTGGTATTCCTGGTGGTCCCATCTAGCCAAGTGAAAAAACAGAGGGAGATATTAAGATTTTAAACAGTCACTGAAAGACTGAAATTGACTTTTTAACTCAATACAGTTTTGCAGCTGAAAAAAAAAAAAAAAAAAAAAAAGAGAAACGGTAACGGTTCTTAAAACTCAATAAACCACTTACAAATGGAGGCGGTATCGCTGCAGGGGGTACAGCTGCATAAGGTGCCGCTTGGCTTGGGCCATTATTGGTCTCCGTTGAAGACTGCAGTGAATAAAAACCACAACATTAAGTTAGTGAAGTTCTAACTTGCAAAAAACAAAAAAAAAAGTATATACAGTTTGTCTTTCTTAATAACTAAACGGTTAATAAACTATATTTTATTGTAAGATTTCCTGTGAGAAAAATCAAATCTCATTTATTGGAAAAAAAAAAAAATCTAATGGTAAAAAATTGTGTGCGTCTTATTTTTAGGTCACTTCAAATGTTCTAGATAAGATTAGGTCCAGGAAATAAAAAGACCACTAACAGGTTTCTAATCAACAATTTCTGTGAAAATCTGACCATATTTTTTCTTACTAATTTGCTGAGAGAATATCCACCTCTGACACCTCAGAGGCCACCAGATTTCTATTTTATAATCCTGCTATTTCAAAGAGTTCATGATAACATTTACTCAATAATATAAGATAATAAATAATAGTACCGATAGATACAATACACTGTATAATACATTGTGATAGATATTACATTTCAAGGCTTATTTATTAGCTGTGCTCATAAATTTGATATTCCATACTTAGGCATATTTCATCTTAGGGAATTTTTTTAAAATTAATTTAATGATTCCCATGACAAAATGTAATCGTTTTACCACTTGGTAAATAAAATTACCACCCAAAATAACGTAATCAATTTAGATTAATTATCATTATCAATATTATTATTAAGTAGAAACTTTTATTTATCCTACAAAAAACCCGACTGAATCCTCTCTCTGTAAACATGTTAAATTAAAAAATATACATGTACATTTAAAAACAATTATATATATTTAAAATAGATAGATAGATAGATAGATAGATAGATAGATAGATAGATAGATAGATAGATAGATAGATCTGATAACAATTTTTTATTAAGTCCAAATTTCTGTTAAAACTGGTTTCTTTATCGGTTTGCTTAAATGTTGTCTGTTCATTAATAATAAGCAGAACATCAACATGATTAACATAGCGACTTAAAACATCAGTGTTTGTGTATTTAATCTATATTATGGCATTAACTTGATGAACTATTTGACTGAAATAAATTAACTTTTAACAATATTCTAATTTACCGAGTATGACTGTATGTATCTGTATGTATCTGTATATGGCTGGGGAGAGGGAAACCCGGATAAGCGGGTGACAATGGATGGATGGATGAACTATACATGTGCTACTAGCTGCAATCTATTGTCAGTACCAAAAAGGTTTTCTTTGGCTTGGATGTTTAACAAAGTAGGCCTACTATAGTATAAAAAGCATATGTCTGTAGAGATGTAATAACAATCTTTGGTATTTCTTATTTGATTTAAACTCCCCCCCCCAAGAGTAAGACTTTATATAAACTTTTTTATTAATTGCAATTTTTGAAACGTTATGAACATTTTTGAAATGTGAATCGCGATTTTCCGCTATTAATTTATGCATGAATAATAAGTAAGTATCCAACCTATCATTTTCAATAAGTAAAATAAAATAATAGACAAATATGTCGAAGCAAATTAATAAAATGTAAGAAAAACACAAAATCAGATACCCCATTAAAGCGCTAAATACATATAAATTCACCAATTTTCAGACCTGATTCTAAACACATACCGTTATGGCAAGGATATCTTTAGTTTGTATAATTAGCTTCTGGCTAATAAAATTGATGCTATTCACGATGAATGAACACAGGCTCCGTCTAATCTCCGGCACAGAATAAATCAACGTAAAAACCAGTTTACCAAACCAACTAGGTTTAAATCAGCAGCACTTTGAGTACTGCGTTATAACAAAAAACTTGCATTCACAAAGCGAAATGGCCGCTGTTCTTTCTAACCGACTCTTTTTTTTTTATCAGCATCGGTTCCAGTTTATAGTCAGTGACATGGTGGTCTTAGCCCAGAGCTAACACGACATGCTACCTAGCGCCGGTCACCCCTATACGATTCATCATGAAAGCTAAGAGGTGGCTTCCAACCACACCAAGAGAACCGAAAATTAAACTTTAAAATATTGTTAATGTTTATCCGGAGTATTACAAATAGTTAAAAACTTCCCTTTCGAGCAGTTCCACTCACCATGTTGACGGCAACCTCCAACGAAATCTAACACTTTTCAATAACGATCACGGTGATTGGTCTATCTGGCCTCTGACGTAGAAGAGCAGAGGTGAAGGTTTCTGTTGTGTCAGTCTGCATCAGAAAAACGCATAAAAGCGCAAAAACGCCATTCATAGCTGGATATCCGGTAGATTATTATTATTATTATTATTATTATTATTATTATTATTATTATTATTTGCGAAAATATTTTTACATTTTGTGCAATTGCAGTGTAATGTCCTACTTAATACTTGAAGTTATATGATTGTAGTGTTCTTGTAGGACTTTGATCAATTTGATTCAATATTTATAAATGATTCAGTATTTAAAGAGTTCCGGATGTGATGTGACTCTCAGAGCGTATGCGCCATGTTGACAGGAATTAATTTAATGAAATGAACCATTGCGAGGTGGGATTTTACTCCGTCGTAGTTTACTTTCAATTTTAAAAAGGAAGATATTATCTCATATATACAGGAAAACATCTACGACCCTTACCATACCCCTGGGATACTTTTTAAAACTTCAGAAGCTGTCAGAGCGGATCTTTTCCCGACCAAAGATATCCCGTCATACAATTTCCTGGGTAACTGGAGCAACAAGCAGCTAGGTTATCTCCCTGTTCTTTTTATGCGTGTCATTATCTGACCATTGATCAATCATTACTTAAAAAAAAAAAGAAAAAAATGACACCATAGTCTGTTCCTTACTGAGCCCCGTAGAGGACATGGTGGAGAAAATATTTTAAGGTGAGAAAAAAATTAAATAAATGGATTTTGCGTTATCTCGAGAAAGTTTTGCGTTATCTCGAGAAACTTTTGCGTTATCTTGAGAAACTTTTGCGATATCTGGAGAACGTTTCGAAAAGCCATTCCTGCATTTACAGTGTTACCGACTCAGTTTGCTGCAGCCTTGTGCACTGCTATGATGGAAGACACTCACAGACGGGAGAGCTTAATAGAGTTTTATTTTGAGATTGGCCTCAAATATCAGGACATAAAGTCAGTGCTTAGCTCTAGACATGGTTTCCATATAAGTGAAAG
Organism: Apricaphanius iberus; assembly: GCA_028564705.1. Taxonomy (NCBI): domain Eukaryota; kingdom Metazoa; phylum Chordata; class Actinopteri; order Cyprinodontiformes; family Aphaniidae; genus Apricaphanius; species Apricaphanius iberus. The sequence continues at coordinate 473,232 of JAPXFQ010002924.1, forward strand.
ACATTGCCCACAGGATTTTGCGCACAAAAGGACTGTCGCGTTGTAAACAGCTTCTGAACTAGTGGATCTGATTGAGTTCATTAGCCACCAGTTGCAATACTCTGGACAATTACATGGCTATCGTTGGATGTGTGGAAAATGCAGAGAAAATGGACAATGTGTGAGAAAAGAGGACGTATGGCTGGTGTTGAAGGAGTCGGATTTTCTCAAGATAACGCAAAACTTTCTCGAGATAACGCAAAAGTTTCTCAAGATCTCGAAAAATCCATTTTTTTTTATTTTTTTTGTCACCTTAAAATATTTTCTCCACCATGTCCCCTGCGGGGCTCAGTAAGGTTTTGATGAAGGCTGAATCTGATTTTCTTGGGCTGTAACCCATAGTTTTTGGCATTTTCTATACGATATAGCCATTTAAAATAAAGGCTTTTTATATTTAAAGAAGAATGCCTTGGATTTTTCCTTTTTGGATGCCATTCTAAATCTACACAGAAAAGTTTTCTACTCCCAAAAACATTACTGATTTTTTGTTATGTTTTCTACATGGTCTGATTCACTTCAAACAAAACACAAAACCTCAATTTAAACAAATAAATAAATAACATAATCATGACAACAATTGTTCACAAAGCTTTTTACGCCCCATTTAAGCTAGTCTCCACACTTGTAAGAACTCCTCTCTTCTTATTTCAAAAGTGGAAGAAGGAACCAAACTGTGATGACTGCTTTCAAGTTACAGCAAAATTACCTCATCGTATTGGGATTAACTGGGAGGACTGGCTGTGATTTTCCAAATATTTTATTCTGTGACCATGCTTTCTTGGCCATACAGGATAATGAAATTAAAGTGACAACTTGTAACAGTTTCACTTCATAAGCGTTTCCCAACGGTTGCTTTTAGCATGAATAGGGTCATCTAGTAACTTTTATAATACATTTTTGTAAAGCTAAAGAGTGTCATGGTATCCTGATAATGTTGGAAAAAAAGCAATAAAAGTTATAAAACTCAGAAATCTCTTCATCAGAAATATTAAAATAGAAAGACAAATGCACAATGTCTACAGTTAAACTACATCTTGCTCAGTGCTGTTGTTCTATGGGGTCCCTAGGACTTAAAGTGTTATTGAGGTGTGAAGTGTGCAACAAAGAGCCGGGAGACGGATGAGCCCTCACTTAGGCACAGACTGCAATAAACTCTGATGCATTTCCTGACAAGAATGGAAGAATTCCCTATCAATTCTCCTAACAAGGAAAAAGAAAAAAGGGGGGAAGAGTAGCAACGGATGGAGCTTCATCATAATAATGGAAGTCAATCAACTGAATCAAGACACATAAATAGACAGGGAAGCAGGCAGCCAGGCAGACACACAGACAGACTGCCATGCTAGACTATTTAATTTTCTCATATTTTTTCATGTTATTGGAATTCTATGCGATAGTCAAACCTTTTAGAATAGAAAGTCAAAAAAGAATGGTGTGCAAATTTGTTCAGACCCTTTTGCTCTGACACGCTTGACTGATATCCATTGAAACCAATTGCTTATACATGTCACATTTTTAGTATCACATTATCAGTATGAATAGAGATGCACCAATATCAATTGTGGTATCAGGTATCAGGGCCAATATCGTTCTAATGTATTGAACAGATGCAGAATCTCTCCAATAATTACACAGAAATTTTTTATTTTTCACTTGAAATTTTAGTTTTGGTGTCATATTTACAAAAATGTTATTCTTCATCTAATTCATGATCATTTGTTGTAACAAGTAGAGAAAGAATAAAACCTGTCTTCCGATTAAATGCATTTCTTTGTATGGTAGAAATATCAATATTGGTACTCTGTATCGGTAGCAAGTACTCAGAGTTTTAAAAAAGCTGTTCTGTGAAGGCCTCTGAGGTTTGGTAAAGAAAATGACCAAACAGTGGCAGGGTTATCCTCCAAAGCCTTAAACATTTCACAGAGCTCTGTTTCAATCGATTATCTGAAAATGGAAATGGTATGGCCCTACCACAAACCTTCCAAGACATGGCCTTCAACCTGAACTGACTGACCACGCAAGAAGAGCATCAATCAGAGACGTGTCTGTGGGATACTGAACACTTAGATGGAAGTTTACCCTCCAGCAGGACAACTCCAACTTCAGGTTAGGATAAAACACTTTTTCTTTAGTTGGTCAAAGTATAGACCTGAATCCAATTAAAAATCTGTGTTTGTGGCAGTATATTAAAGTTCAGAGATGTTCTCCATCAAGCCTGAAAGAGGTTGAACTGATTGTACAAAAAAGAATCGGCAAAAGTTGGCTGGAACCCAAGAAGACTTTTAAATGCAGCATTCAAGTAAAAAAAAAAATATATATATATTTGTGGCAAGAATCAATGAAGCATGTCTCACACAAATGAAACATCCTTCTTCCTTAAGGCTTTAGATTGACTTTCTAATCAAAGTCATCAATTTAATCATTATGACTTTCCTGAAGATTATATTCTAAATCTGTTCCTCATCAAAATGACTACAGTATATTTAAGCAGTATGTTCATGTGCATTGATGTTTTATGCCTAACACTGTTTGCCAGTTGCTCATCCTTGTTTGGGCTATTGATTCACAGTGTACGAGGTGGTCAATGATTGCCTCTGGCCATTATACCCAGTGAGTCCAGCCTACTGCTGATCTGCCTTACAGGCACTCTGGTCTCATCCTGACAATTGGCTTCCTGTCAAACGTGGTCACATTAACTATCAACATAGCACAGTATTACATGTATAGGTTGCTTTTCAATATCCTTTCTAAGAATAAAGGAACTATCCTTTCAGATTTTCTGTTTTGTGTGAAAGTGATACATATGTTGTATGTTTTTTCTTTCTTTTCCTCCTGATCTTTTATTAAACTCAGTAAATATTTAATATATGATGAACAGGTTCATATAGATTTTTGAGAAGGCACATAATCAGTCTCTTTAAACAATGTATAGTGTTGGATACATAATAAACAAACATACAAAACCTCATTCCAAAACCCAATTTCTTCTCAATTAGCTGCTTGAGAAACGAGATCTACTCTTAAAGCTTTCTGTGTTGTAAGTGGTTATTGACACTATGGTCAGATGATCAATAAAAAGTAGAGTAAAAACAACCCAGTATTGCTTTACAGGCAACACTGTGGAGCATTGTTATTTAATGGAGGAAGCCATCAGTAAGGGCCTTTCTACGCCAAATTTCCCTTGAGAGCATGTGTTTTTTGTAGTTACTTTAATACAAAAAAATGCAGCTTAGTGTGCTGTACACCAAAACAATAAGGGTAACCTAAAAAATTAAAATTGTAGTTTAAACAGGGTCAAGAAAATTGTAAAATCTAAGAGAATATGAACATAATCAGCAGATGCAAAGGGGGTTGCTTAGTAACTTGGGCTTTGATCATGAAGAACTTTACATGTAAAAATGGGGACTATAAACACAATTCAAAATTTAAGTGGAAGCCAGTACAAAGCTTCTGAAGCTAGATAAATATGTTGTCCTTTCCTTCTTTAAGTCTAGGGCCTGGTTTTCTTAGACTCCTAAAAAGTACATCACAGTTTTTACTTTTTCTTTGTGTCGTCAACAATCAGTTTCTTTGCTGTTTAATTGGTGAGTCTGAATTGACCTTATATGTGAATTTCTGCACTAGTCTCTTGTGATAAGTGCGATACAGTCTGCTCAACAATATCCACAACTTTGCATGGGATTGCTTCTGTCACACTGAAATCACAAGCTGAGTCCCATTTTTGTCAGAGCAACTGCTGCAGATGAAAATGATCACTATTTTTAGACGGTTTCCTCACTGGATTGCAATTAACACTTACAACTCACAAGGTTGTTGATTGGCTGGGACAACCTATTCACAGTTTTTTTTTCTCTGAAAGAGTTGCTGATTTCACATGATTAAGGTTGCACAAGGCCCAAAAATTTTCAGTGCTCCCACCCAGCCACACAAACACAAATTGTTTTTTAATGTGAAGATGGCACAACACCTTTGAACATTCAGTCAGAAATCCCTGCTGAATGTCACGGTAAATGTCAAACTCTATATTTCACAACCTTTCTATCACTGTTTACAATTTGAATAGAAAAACAGGTAAGCAATTTGCCTTTAAAGAAGAGAGGGGACAGATAAATAAGGACTGAAAAACCTGAAGAATCCTTCTATGATCCACATTAGAACATGCTATGGTTACCATTCATGTTGACCTAAGCACTCTAACAGAAAACCTGCTGATCAAGCTGTGTGTACATTGTATTTCCCACTACATTAGCTTTAATGACATCCCATTCTAAATAAAAATACATTAGTATGCTAATGCCTTACCCTTTACAATTTACCAAGGCTTTCTACAAAGTTAAGGACAAATGAGGACCATAAAAAATGATGGGAATATCTGACTGTTCTTCCACGAGAGCATTTGTGAGGTCAGACACTGATGTTGGATAAGAGTGCCTATAGTTTACTGGTCTCTGCTTTTATTGATCTCAAAGATGTTTGACCGTATTTTATAGTTTTTAAAACTGTTTTGCTCTAACCTTTTTTTTATCCCACTAATCAAAGATTTGCTTTACAACCTCTAAAGACCCTCAGGTCTATTGTTGGTACCAGGAAGGAAACATTATTAAGCGAGTATTTTTTCTTTTTCTATTTGTAGCCATCTACCATTCAGACATTCTGAAACCCTGAGGTCAGGACTTAGATTCTTTTTTAAAGGGATATTCCACCTCTAAGTAAAAAATGTTAGTTGCCATCTGTTGTGTTTACAGTGTTCTATTCAAAGGAGACAATTTATAAATGCTGTTACCCGATTAGACCAGGGGTGTCGCTGATGAGGCTGTGTAGAAAGTAGAAGAAGAGTGAGATAGAGAAGAAGACCGGGAGAAAAAACAAAGAGGGAGTGCGACTGGAAAGCCTGAATTAAAAGAAGTGTTGAACTCAGACGATGTCTCTGTGCCTGATTTACAAACTCAACACCATCTTACTCAATAATGATCCTAGTTTTTTCTGGTGAACTCACAAAAACAATGAGAAATGAGAAGTAACAAGGAAGACCGAGGACATGACACAGCAGTCAGAAAAGTCCCCTACTTCTGTAAACGAGTTTTTACTATCGTAGTGTGATCGTAGTTACAAATCTAATCCAAGAAAACGGTTGGTACTTGTGTAGCAAAGAGTTGTGAAAACAAGCGAAAGACAGACAGCAACAAGATCTTTTACAGAATTCACACCAATGTGGAACGAAGAACAGAATGGCTTGAGGCCATGGGAATTTCTCCAACAACCCCGGTGGAGAAAATTAACCGGTATGTGGTTTGCGAGGAGCACATCACACCAAAGGACTACAATGAAAAAGATGTAAAACTGACCAGGAAGATGCTGCTGCGGCTGCAGAACTAGCAGTCCCATCCATTTTTTGTACAGACACAGAACGTAGTGCATCGTCAATGGCTGTAAGCAATGCTTCATCTACACTAATTTCTTGGGTGTTGCTGGGCTATTATAAATGACTATGATCATGATGTGGGGCTGACATTGTCACCTCCCAGTTTACTGTATATCATTTACAACATTTCACCCTAATGACTGTAAATCACATAGCTCCTCCCCTGAGAACTCTGTTTCGAACATGCTACATGGTTTATGCTTGGAATGTTGGAATAAAAAAAGTCATCTTCATCTGTCATGTACCCTGTCATTGTTATTACAACTAACTATATTGCATTTGTTTATTTTGAAAGAAATTTTTATCTTTTTGTGTCTCTCCTTAGACATTCTACACAGTGTTTCCACAGTCCTTCATTCTCTATAACTGATTAATTTCTCTTACTTTTAATTTTTGCTGTTTTATTACCAATATTTGTTTGTTTTATGCCTGTTAACTTGATTCTATATTTTCATTGCATGTGTCTATAGTACTTAAGGTGTACTCTTTCTATATATATATTTTTTCCTTTTTAAGATTAAATTACTTTGTTTTGTTGCATGAAAAGCACTCCCTAAATTAAGTTTGATAGATATATTTTGTTACAGACGTTGCTTTGTGTGCTTTTTGTTGGAACACAAGGGACAATCCTTAAACTATTTCCACAGAGTCATGAGTATTATTCTGCCCAAAATATGTTTGTATTAAGAGTTCCTTGAGGACAACCTGAAAAAAAAAAATAATAATTACAAACATGATCCTTTCTCTTACATTTGGCAAAAAGCAGTCCGAAAATTCTCATTTGTCTGGTCACTGCTACATTCAAACACCTCCATTTGATTACCGGAAAGTGTGATTTGTCACTCCAGATAAGACATAAATGGGACAAATGTCATTTTGAGATAAAATTACTTTTTTTTTGTTGTGACATCTTTTTATCCCCAAAATTTGGCATTTTAAATCAGATTTGAAAACTTTTTCTATCCAATTTATCTCATACATTTGATTGGCACATTTAAAAACAAGACATCATCTATGAGAAGATGCTGACAGTCTCATTTTAGCCTTTTCATTTTCTACCAGTAACTAAATAGAAAAATAATGAAGCATATATTCAGGCTCCTAGCACATCTGCTTTTCTCCAAGGGAGCAGTGTGAGAATATACGAAGCGTTAGATGACTGCCAGACAGCCTAGACTTCTTTTAGGAGAGCAATTTAATTTTTTTCCATCGCACGGAGGAGAGTTGTAAGGAATGAGATAAAGAATGGATCATTCCAAGTGCTTCTCATGTGACAGACCTATAACCGATCCATTAACAAAAACATACAAATGAAAGAAACAAATTAATTAAAGAACTGAAATCTATTCGGAAATGCATTCATCAAGGACACACACGCACTTATTCCTCTTTCATTTAGAATGGACAGTATCTCTGGCTTGCTCCATTAGGCAGTGCATTGTGGAATGCGTGTTTCGTTTAATGCATCTGCTGTGGAAATGGAAGTGGTGAGTTGTTTCCATTTGAGAAGCAATGTTCAGCTGTGGACACACTCTGGCTGCGCCCTGTAATGAGAGGAAATGGCAGGAGGAAAATGGGGGGCAGCGTTGGGACCAGAAGGAAGATGCCAGGGGATTTATGTGCAATAGCACACTTTGAAATGGGGCTTTGTACTCCAAGTAGCTCATTTTAAAATTTTGCTCATTGTATTCTGTTGCGGCAATGGATTTCACTGGCTTGACTCAGGAAAGGTGTTTTTCTATGGGATTTTATGTGAGAGACCAACAAATAAAAGTGCATAATTTTGAAATCAAAGGAAAATAATATTCTCAAATATAGCAGTGGCTCAAGAGGTAGGTGTTGTGTCCTATAACTTGCGGGTTCAAACTCCCAATCCATTTGCTCTAGGCACTTTGCCATTTTGTCCTTGGCTTGGCCAAAACTCTTTACCCAGGTGGTGGTCGATAAAATGGCAGCTTCTGCTCCAGGTTAGCTATGACTAAAAAGTAGTTTACTTATGTCATTGTGTGAATAGCTGATTGTACTGCAAGGCTCTTTGGAGTCCTCTGACTTGATAAAGACCTATTCAAGTCAACCAGATATACAAGTTGTCAAGAAATGAAAAACAAAAAAGCTTTACCTCTCTTTACTCTGTTACCCTTAGATGAAATCCAACACAATCCATTGTCTATAGAAGTTACCTCATTTGAGTTCACAGGTGTTCAATTTAATCTCAGAATGAACGGCAATTGTTTTGCGAAGGCCCCTGTGTGTTTTGTTAGAGAACATTAGTGAACAAAAGGCATCAAAAAGATCAAGGGACAAAGCAGTCAGGTTAAAGATGAAGCTGACATGTGTAAAGGAGCGCTAAGCTGAAGAGACAACAACTGCAAACCGACCAAGTCTTGGAAATCTACCAATGTCCAAATCTGAAAGGTCTGTCAAGGAGAGCGTTATCAAAAAAAAAATATTAACATGAAGACCGTGATTATTCTGGAGGAACTGCAGAGATCCACAGCTCAGGGAGGATAATCTGTGGATAGGGAAATTGTTAGTCATGTTCTCACCTTTGTGTAATACTGGCAAGAAGAAAATCATTATTCCAAGAAATCTGGAAGAAATCCAGTTTGAAGTTTGGGACAAGCCATTGGACACAGCACATATGTCGAAGAAGGTGCTCTTGTACAATGAGACCAAACTAAACTTTTTTTTTTTTTTGACTAAATGGAAGACTGTGTGTGGTAGAAAATGCTCTGTAAACACTATCCCTGAGGTGATATATGAAAGTGGCAGCATACTGGAATAAAACCACATGGTGTCATAAAATGAAGGACTTGCCATATGAGTTTTGAGTTCTGTGTTGTTTTAGTTTCAACCCACATTTTAGCCGATTGTTGTGTTTAGTAGATTCCTATTTGTTCATGTTCTGTTTTCAGTTTTGTTGTGTTTTCATGTTGCTTGGAGACCAGTTTCTTTTTTTATAGTCTGTGTAGCGTTAATTTTCCTAAATTTCAGTGGTGCCCATTTTACTACTCACTTTACCTCAGAGCCCCAGCATCTGATAAGCCTCTCTGTTCAGTCCATTCAGTGTCCTATTCCCAGGATCAATGTCTCCCTGGTTTGCTCGTCTGTGTTTCGCATTTTACCTTCCGTTTTATGTTTTTTTTTGTTTCGGAAGTCATTTTTATTTAACAAGCACACTTCAGAAGGATTCCACCTGCCTCCTGTTTGTGCTTGGGTCCAATTCAGCAAGAACCCTTGACAGTTACAGGTCGCAAAAGTCTTTAAACTAGGGAGAAAGTTCCCTTTCCAACTGGAAAGCATCCCTAAACACACAGTAGGAGCTACAATGGAATGTAACAGTTGAATTAATGTTAATGTAATAAAATGGTATAGTGAACGTCTAGACCAAATACGATAGAAAATCTTAGTCAAGATGCAAAAGCTGACGTTCACCTACCCTTTACACCCAATCTGACCGAGGTTGAGCTTTTTTGCAATGAAGAATGGAGAGCAATTTTACTCTGTAGATCTGTATAGCCAGTAGTGAAATACCCCAAAATAGTTGGAGATGTTACTGAAGCAAAGTTGCTGACTTGTGGCATCTGAAAAGAAATGCTTATCCCATTTTGCAGATTTTATTAGTTTCTTTGGCTGACATAGTAAAGTCTGTAAAAATGAATGAACCAGTTAGAAATACTTTCACAAGAGACCGTACCCATGTACTAGTTTATCCAGAAAACAAGGAAAAGTTACTCTTTCTGGAATAGATTTACTAATATTAGTCACATGTATTCAACAAATCTCATTAGAATGTAAGCTGCAATGTGTTGCTTCCTCTTATAGTCATACAACTGAAAACATGATGATGCTCAAAGCTCATGAGTGCAATCTCATTCCTGCTGGAGAGCTTTTTAAATCACTTCAGATTTTCTATTAGAAATGAAAACCACTTAACTTAAATGCATGCTTGGTGCAGACACATATTACGTCTTTAGATAGGCTGTAGGGCTTAATGAAAAGACCAGTCACCTTATAAGTGTCTGCAGTGCTATGTATACTAATAGTCAGACAAAGTTATGTTCAAATACATGATACATTTTTTTTTCTATTTCAGCTTATCTTGATGAAGATGTGGATCAGATACAGCTTTTAACTGCATTCGCACTCTGCTTTTGCAAGATTACTTTCGAAGAAAAAAACAGGATGCTTTCAACAGAGTGGTCCACATAAATCCATCTATTATTGGCTCAATCTCAGAGAAGCTGTGCAGGACTTTTCTGACCCAAAAAAGAAATAAATGTACTGAATGATAAGCACATTGAATACCACTGCTGGTTATAATTGCTGTTCTGTTATACGGTCAGCTCCCTCTACTTCCACCCATCTTTGCAGAACATTGTGTTCAGAACATGAAGGGGCAGTCAATTATCAATTACACTGCTCATTTGTCTATTATGAATACCCAGCTTGTGACTTACGTAGATACAATGGGTCTATGATAGCCAGTAAACTTTTCAGATCTAAATAAGTCACCCTGACTGCAACTAAAGGATAGGGCCCATATTTGAGCCCGGTGCAACATCTGTTACTAAAACTGTGATAGACTGCCAGGATCACGTGGGTTTCCATTGTCAGGTGTGGTGAGACTGACTCACCAATCCCAAAGGAGGCGGCTGTGGGAAGTGTACTGTGAAATGGGTCTGCTATGGCAGGTTCACAGCACCTTGTTGAATCCCATAATACTCAAAAAAATAAAAAATAACATTGAGATAAGCACCCCTACTCCTCACCACCACCACCCTGTAAATTGCTCAGACAGAGGAACTGTTTGACAGCACAAGGACTGCTTCTGCATCACACTGGGACGCAGCCACACATCTGGCAACACCAATTAGACATGCAACGGTGACCACTCAGGGCCACAAGAGGACAGAACATTTTGTTTTGAAGTTCTGATGCCAGACTTAAATTGGTGCTGTGAATATAAATAAGTTCATTTGGCAACAATTAAATATGAAGAAATAGTTATTTCCCATAAATTTACATTTGGAATAGTTTATAAGGCACTGGCTGTTTTATTAAATGACTTTTTGCAAATTGCCAGAATATTGAGGAAAATCTGATCATGGAAAAAAAAAGTCTACCTCAATCAAACGTTAAAGGGGCTGTATTAACAACATATTTGCAGGCTCTCCTGCAACAACGGGGCAGAATCACACATAAAAAAATCAGATGCTTGTTCTTGAAAGCCTCTCAATTTAATCCATCATAAAAATAGCTAAAACTGCCTCTTGTTCTTTTATGTTTGTCAGCCAAATTGAAATTTTATCCAATTTAACCTGTTTATAAAGAAGGCATTTATTTTTAGTCATTCCTTCAAGCAGCATCATTTGATCTTATTCAATCCCACCTTATTAACCTTGTAATCAGCAGTTTACAATCATGTTTGGCCTGAATGTCAGAACAGTTATTGTCTTTAAGTGATTTACTTTAATTATTTTTTACATGTGGTGGAAGGATTATCCTGCACATTATTTTAGGGACTATTTAAACAAGAGTGGGGTGAACAAGTATTTGGATTTTCATGCAGCAACAAAATAATCAATTAGTGCTATGTTGAAATTTTTTTTTAAAATCGATTCTTATAAAAATTTAATTGATTCGCAAGTCCATAAAAAACGATTTAATTGTTTAGCATAGTTTGACGTTTTTACAGCTAAAAAGTAAGAAAAAGTCCAGAGAGTAACTTTAAGGCTTAGATCTGAAAGGGTTAAAAAAATTCCTATAGTGAACTGTTACTCATCCAGTGTTACCTTACCTCATTAAATTAGAGCCACAATTAAGGTAACAGCTCGAAAAATATTTTAAATTGCACTGACCTACATCACTATCTAATTGGAACAGATTGGATTGGATCATGATGATAATCATTAGGAATCAGAAGCACATCTATTATTAAAATTTGAATCAATACCCAGCTCTACTGTCCATAAAAAGCTTAGTTACCTAGCTGTATTAAAGTACTTGTCCCCTTGAATATTTTTCTTCTATTTGACCTTTTTTGTCATACATACTTTGTCTAATGTTACAGATCATTAATGACTTTAGCTGATTAAGTACAAAAATCTGTTTTCAAATTATTGTTTCATTTAGTAAGGGAAAACAAAATTATTCAAAACAACCTGACTCTGTGTGGAAAATTAATTGTCCCCTAAATCTAATCACTGCTTGTTACACTCTTAGTGGAAACAACTGCTATCTATCATTTTAATGAACTTGAAAAATCTTTTCTTTCAACTTATTTGATTATGGTGTGATATGAATTATGTGTTTTTCATTGTCAGCAGTATATATTACATTATTGCTATCATTTAATGTTCCATTTTATTCCTAGTTTACTTTTATTTCATTATTTGTTTTTTCAAATCTTTACATATTTTTTATTTATTGATTCCATTGATTTATTTACTCCAGCATTCACTCTTTGCATTTACTCTCCTGTTGTTTTCTTCTTTGTCCACCTTATTTAAACATTTCTTTTAGGGATGCACCGATACCGATACTCGTATTCGGTATCAGCACTGATACCGCCTAATTTACTTGTATCAGTATCAGCTAATGTTAAAAATATTTTCTTTCTCTGAAGCAATTCTTTCCAAACATTGATTTATGATTGGAGTCACAGTGATGATAAAAACTACAATCCTAAAATTTTTTTTTGCAACATAACATAATCTTTCACATTTTTGGGGGGATACATTAGCTTTAATATTTTTCTGGAAGATTGTTTATACCTTTTAACTCCACTACTTACAGAGAATACAGAAGGAAGCTCTCATATGCAGAAGACAAACTAAAAATTACTGCAGCTGCTTTACTGTTATTTTCAGGCTCTTCGGTTCCATTTCTGTCTTCTCTTTTATAATGTATAACTGTTTTTTACAGTGCTGTGGTATGCACAGAGTGTACTCTTATGTACCTTTCTAATGACTACATTAGGACAACTAGATACTTCATGTAAGCTTTTATTTCAATGTCATAAAATGTTAATTGTAAATTCAAGAAGATTGTATACTGGAAATGAATCAAAAGGCTCTACCATAACCTAAAGTTAGGGAATATATTTGTCTTGAAATCAGACACTCTGATATGAGATGGGTGGAACAAACATTTGAACACGCAATCACCCACATTCTCTCTGTGTTGCCACCCCAGCATGATTTAAACCTAAAAAGTTTTTTACTATTATTCTAATTCTGCCTTTGGGTTAAATTAGCAGGATTCAAACAACAAAAAAGAACATAAAGACAATGTAAATTTGCATTTGTATTTAAATTTATTGACTGTAAGGTCCATAAGATCACATGTGGTGTGTCCCGGGGTTTGATTTTAGGCCCAGTACTTTTTAACCTGTATATGCTCCCTCTTGGCAGTGTCATCAGAAGACATGGAGTTAACTTTCACAGTTATGCTGATGATACACAGTTGTACATCTCCATATCTCCTGATGACATACGGCCAATGGATAGATTTTTTAACTCCATTTTAGACATAAAATCCAGGACAAAACTGAAGTTGTAGTTATCAGTCCTTAGGCTCAGACAGATACATTTTTCACTAAAACTACAATCACTGTCTTTTAATCCTTCTTTACAAGTGAAGAACCTGGGTAGGATTTCGGACTCTGAGCTGACTTTTATCCCTCACATTGAAAACATTCATAATATAGTTTTTTATCACCTAAAGAACATTGTCAGAGTCTGCCCCATTCTCTCTCGGGCCAATACGGAGGCACTAATGCATGTTTTATCACCAGTAGAATCCATTATTGTAATGCCCTGCTTTTTGGTCTTCCCAAAAAGACGACATCAGGTTTATAGCTTCTACAAAATTCAGCAGCAGGTGAGTGTATGTGGGGCCATTTTAATCTGTAAAGCACTTTGAAAATTTGATTTTATTTGATATGATAATGACTCTATGTAATTTCTTTAAGCAACCAAGGAGCATTTTTTTGATGGCCAGTCAGTAAACATGGGGTCAGTAAAAAATATATGGATTAAAAAGTATCTCATCAAAAATATATAGCATAAATATTCTATTGACCCTCTTTTAAATACTTTATTTTAATACTTCCTAAAAACCCTCGAGACTCGTTGGAGATTCGTTGGAGACATTATGAGTGAGTGAGTGAGTGACTGACTGACATAGCACCGAGGTACTCAGTTAGCTAAGGCCACCTGCTCCAAATCTAATGAGTATGCAGAGCTTTTTGCACATCAACCACTGTGGCAAAAGCCTGATGGAAACCAGGCCGAAAAATAATTACCCTGTTTCTGAAATATGTAGAGGTGACTCTATTCAAATTTCTAGCTACTTTAACTTACTGTCATAACTCGATTTTTCATTAAATTGCTGACTGAAACCCCCACTCAAATGTGATGAGCCAATATTCTCCTTTCTGCTTGGGAATGTTTTCTCATCACCACAGAACGACAGGTATGTTTTGTGGTTAAAAGCTATTTAATAATTAGCATTGTTGTATGCTTTTGCAAGCATAAACTCAATGATTTATTTAAATATGTGATCCAGAAACTGTGAGCTCAAACATACATTTTGTTCTATCAACTTTACTATTTTATAACCATCAATAAATACTTTTTACTTTATATACAGAGAAGCTGTTGATGCTTTGCAAGAATTTGCTGCATTTCAGCTTAAATGAACTCCAAAGTCTGTCAGCATCTGGCACTCTGTGATTGTTAATTAGATACTGTATGATATAAAACTGTCACCCTCTGTTTGCTTGGCATCGACTATATTCTTGATGCAGTTCCCTCTTATCTGCAGAAAACAGTTGGGCTGAAGTCATCTCTCCGCTTGCTCTTTCGTCCAGGCTGGGGGGAAATCCTGTTAACTACACACACAGAGCAATGCTTCTGTACCCTTTCCCACATAGTCTGATAGACCACATCTATTCTGTTTGATCTGAGTAAAACATTTAATCAGGGCTTAATCTGACGGATCGTGTCGGAACAGGATCTGGGAACTGTTTTATTCTGATGGGTTCATTCAGTTACTGTTTGCTAGGATCCAGGAACTATTTGGGCCAAATGGGCTCAATGCACAGCGTGTTTTGTAGAACTCCTGGTTTTCAATAAGCCAGTAACAGCATTTGCAGCTATGTCTGTGGGAAGCACAGAGGTGGAATAGTGCAGCACTGAGGTAAGCATACGAAGGAGGTATCACTGAGCAGGCGTTTACCAGAGTACAGACCTCAGTGTACTGGCACTGGTTGTGCATGTTCTGGTATCAGTGTTGGCCTCAGTGAACTCTGGTCTCACATCGCTATTTGCTTTGCTTGTATTATTTGATTTACCAATTAGGCATTGCATTTAAGTAAACATGTATTCCTGGGGTGTTTTTCACCATCCTCCTTTCAGCAAAATCCCAATTCCTTTCATCAATTCAAGTGGTATTGCAGTGAAAAAAGGCACCTGTAAATTTTTTTCTTTTTTAGTATTTTTTCACACATATTTTTTTAGAATTTATATCTTGATTTTCAGACACAGATGGATACCTCAATGGATGCCTGAATCAATAACTATCTGACTAAGACCCCAGTTTGTGTGACTGAAGGGTCATGAATTAGCAGCACAAGATCATTACACTCTGTCAGAAATAGGGGTAGGCCTACAGGATAGGTACATTACTATGGCCCAAGGTACAAAAAAGAAATTAACACCGTCTAATGCTGCATTCACACCGCACAGTTTGTCTGCGTCAAGCATCGCTCCCAACGCATGTAGTGTGACGTATATACATTTTTAAGTTGAAGCTTGCAAAGCACGTGGGCGGGCCTTTCTCTGCCGGATGTTGAAAACACTAGTGGATTGTGATTGGCTAGACATCGACGTCACTACAGTAAGACGCTCTGATTGGTTGCTGCACTGTGCAAGCGTGTCATGTCGAAAGTACTTGCTTTGCAAGCGTTACTTGCGTTGCAAGCGGCAACACAAGTAATGCTTGAAAAGTTGGCGGAGCCATTGCACAGAATGCACCGCAGAGACTCTGACGGACTTTTAATGTACTCGACCATAGACTTTACATGTAATCTTGCTGTAACTGACGCTGACATTTGGGATGGTGTGAACGCAGCATAAGGACAAATATTGGACCTCAGGGTAACTATCTGTACCTTTTCATTGTCTAAACTGTATATACATTTTCCTTAGTATTACATTTTTTTAATTGTATTTCTTTTAATCAAACAAATAAACAAATGGTTGACTATTGGCTACATTGTGGTAAATGTTGTGTCAATCATGTCAAGTCAATAGTGATTGGCTTTCAAGGTAGAACTAATAAAAGGTACACACTACAGGGTTACAAATAGGTACCTACAGTTAAGGGTACAAAATGGTACCTTTGAGGGTATTACCCTAGTGACACAACATTCTACCCCCAAAAGCATAATTCTTTACTTTAATTTCTGAGTTGCAGGGAACTACACTCTTACCATTATTTTTCCACTCTGTACACCTTGGACTTTTAGTACAAGTCAATGTCTGCAGAAATAGAGTGGACCCCTTTACCAACCACAGCCACCAGCCAATTCACTCTGTCTCTTACTGTGTTGGTAATGAGGGACTACTTTGTGCTTGGTTTATTTGTTTTATACCTTTAAAAAAAAATAATTATTCAATTTGGTAATGGGAATGAATCTAGATAGTTTGAACTTAAATCTGAAACATAACAAAAAACTGACTTTGTATTAATAATTAATGAAATTTAATATATCTGTTGTTTAAAATCATAACTCAGAGAAACTTTGAAGCTCAGTGCCTGGCTTAGTTTGTTTTCAAAGTGTGGACAAGCTTTCTGTGGGTAGCAAACCACTGAACCACCTAGATTTGTAAGCACCTCATAAATATTCCTGTTCTTCTTCGCAACAAATGACTTGAAAGAAACAAATGAGCACATTCTGTAACCATTACTTTATTTAGTTGTGTTTTGTTGCTAAATTTGCAAAGCCTTTAGGTCTTGAAAACAATAAAGAGAATAATAATTTACTGAATAATGAAACACAAATGGAAACAGCTTAGCAGTAAAAAAACAAACATATAATGTTACTGATAATGTCCAAAAAAACAAAGGATAGGCAACAGTTTGTGTTTTTAGCTGTATTTGCTGAAGGTATTTTGTCATCATCTAATGTGCTAACTCTCATCCCTTGAACCTCTGTAAAGTATGAATGTATTGTATACTTAATTTTATGAGTTAGACCAACAGAAACCAGGGCCGAATTATGTTATGAAGCAAAAATTATGCAGTTATACACAGCTAAATACTTGAGAAAGAAAAATTTGAAGTGTGTTATGAATTTGTTTTGACCAATTGACTCCTTACAAATAAGCCATATCGGTATTGCGAGTGTGCATGCTCATAAATGCGGCTTGGAGGTAAGAAATGTGTGATTAAACATATTAATTGTTTGATATTTCTGTTGTTAGTCTAGATCTAACAGTTTTATTTTGGTAGCACACAGGCTTTGCATAGCCTACTGCTGGAAGTTGATGTTAAGGATTAATGTTTAGATCATCACAGCCTTATCCAGGCTCTAACTGCTCTAACTGTTTAAAAGCACGACGGAAGCTAATAAGCTACATGCTAACTGCTAGCCAAAGCGCGGATATTTAACAAGCAAGAAATCCCTGCGATAGGATGGTACAGCACATCTTGACTCCATGAGCACTGGGATGAAAAGTAGCAGAGACCATTTCTGCAAGACAAGATTCCCTTCTTCCCAGCCTTCTAACAGCGTTTGTGGGTCTGGGATTATCACTCTGTGGAATGTCAACATGCCTGGTATAATCAGCCTGGACTATGCCACTTTCCTCTTCTTTCATCAAAAACAATCAGTAGTTTTTGCACTGTAGCTGCACACGCTGGTACAAATAGTTCTTTCTTATGCTTCGCAGACACAGACAGCCCTCTACGGCAAATATATGCTTTTAGTTCGTCAACTTTCCACCGTTCAAAATCATCAATTTAGCAACTTTCGCTATCTATATGCATATTCGCTTATGGCAGTTTGGGGTCCAAAACCCCAGAATGCATTGCGCGCATCACAATACAGATATGGCTTATTGTCCCCTGAAGTCCCCTAATTTTAATATCGGGTCCACCTGTGTGAAATTTAAGTCATATACTGAAAACACCATGCCCAAGGTGAAACATAGTGAAGGGAGCATCATGATGTGGGAAGACAGAGGAGCTTTTCAGAGTTGATAGGAGGATGGAGGAAGCTAAATACTCAAAAACCTTGAAGAAAACCTGTTGTAGCTTCATAAGACTTGAGACAGAGGCAGACTGATGCCTGATTCCCACCGAGTTCAGAAGGGATGTGGTCCAAACTCCGTAAGGCGTCTCCAAAGACAAAAAAAACATCAAGTCCAATCAGAGTATTCACACCAGCTTAAATACAGATGTGGAGCTCAGGAAATTTTCTGTATGAAGTCTATTTTTTTGGACACTACATGTGGATTTCCATGTAGTTACAGAAATTATATGAGCCATTGAGGTGCATCTGGTATATTTCAAAATGAGACCTGCTTTTTTTATTATTAAATAAAAATAAAATAAAAATATTATTTAATAAAAAAAAATAAAATAAAAAAAAGAGACCTGCTTTGAATCCCCCCCCCCCCCCCCCCCCCCCAGCTTTCGCTTTCATTTTTTATGGCAGGGATGTCATGTTCAAAATGTATGAGTTTGCATTATTTTTACAATTATGTCTTTACATTTACGTATTGGTAAACGTTCTGTCTATTTTTTGCAAACTTTTGTAAATCGTTCTTATCACTCAGCGCTTCCCGCTTCTGCAATCCGTGTGGACCGGACCGTATCTGTTCCACACTCTGTGTGAATCAGGTGTGACACTCTTCAGCTGGACAGTGACCCTAAACCTAGAAACAGAACCTCGAAGTCCAGACCTAAATCCAATTAAGAATTTAGTCGAAATTGTGCATTGCTTTGTGCTAGTCTGTTACATAAAATCTAAATAAGACAAATTAAAGTTCAAGCTATATTTACACTAACATATTGTAATAAATCTATATACATTTTATACATAAAGGCTTAATAGATTGTGTTTGTTCTCAGTAAATTATGATAATTTGAGTCTCATTATCTCCACTGTTTTATAGCAGCAACAGTTGCATGAACTGAATTTATTCTGTAGCTCCATTAGTGTCCTTTCTTTTAATAAATTATACTTAACGTAGAGGCAGGATCAATCAACATCCGTCACTGAGCCAGTTAATAAAACCTCTGCCAAAAAAGTATTAGACATGCATGTACAAAGCATCAGATGTCTTTATTAAATATGGCAACAAGCGCTTCTGTCTGGAGAAACGGCAGCGATCAGCCACTAAAATAAGACTGTAGTAGCAAAATAAAAAAGATGCACAGGAGGAACGTTTCCCATTGTATACTGTCTTAGACTGGCAGTTGCTGTCACCGTCATCCATAAATACTCCTGTCCTACGCACATCCTTATTTCCATTAGCTGAATCTTTGAAGAATGTGGAGCCTATTATCTCTGAACCTGGACACAAAAATAAAGGTCAGGAACTAGAGACATTAATTCACTTTCAAAGCTCAGCGAGGGAAATGACGGTCCTTTGAGGAGAACATTTTTTGTCTCGTGACCCTCTCAGACAAAACCTCAGACAACACCTGAATGTCTGTCAAACAACCCTTATGCTCGTTTTGTCTCTGCTTGTCATTCATTCATAATTCTCTGTCAGCCTCCTTTTGTCAAATCTTTCCAACCTGTCCATAATCAGAGCCTGCGCTCAAAGGCTAATGAAATGTGACAGTTGTCAAATCCATGCAGCATGTCTCATCGCACATTTTTCTTAGAAAAAACATCGGACCGCTCTCAGCTATCTTAGCAAACAGAAGTGAATCCCTCTATGCAGTGCTGCTCTCAGCAGACAGGAACTGAGATTTCCCTCTGTTCAGACAATCAGGTTTCAGACAGACTTCATATAAAGATTGCAGCTGTATTCAGAGGAGAAAACTAACCCTGTCAAGTAGGGTTTGTCAAATAATACCAAATCTGACAGGGTAGGTGAATACAGGGAGAGTTTTTTTCTAAAGCATTGTTTTACAGATCTTGTCAGAAGTGACTATGAATTTAAGATTGTTTTCTTAAATGTTCTCTTTTGAGGCTAGAATAATTGTACAACATAAAACTTCAATTAGTTAAAAGAAAATTTTGATTGGCTGCTCATCTTTGAATTTAATGTGGATATGCTCTATTAAATAAACAGTCAAATCTAAATATACATGGTAATTCTGGACAGATATATGGTATTTTTATTTCATCTCAGCAAAATTGGTAGATTTCATTAAAATAGTAAGCTTTCCTAGCACAGACTAAGTTTTTAAACATCTTCAATATGTTATGAAATGTGTTGAAGTATAGGGCCATAGTGAAAACTTTACTGTTACCCTTTTTGTCTATGCCAAAACCCGTTTTGATGTGTGCTTGGGTTCATTGTCCTTCCAAGTTTTAATTATTAGACGTAGATGTCACCCTTAGATATAAGAAAAGTTTTTGAGATATTCAGGAACAACCCAGCAACTACTATTAATCAGTCATAAACTGAAAGATCTAAAACACCACTGTCATTGAGGTGAATTCATCATTTAAATACACAGCAAAGACATATAAATCAAATTGCTAAATGGCTTCTAGACTAGTGTTTTAGGGTTGCATAAGACACAATTTGAGGTGTCTGCCCACAATGAAGACATGCTGTATGTTTTAAAGGTGAGGTTTTTCGGCCCTAAGAACAACTGTTAAGCATACTGGTGGCAGATTTTAGACTCTTCTGCAACCAGCACTAGTGGCACATTGAACAAAACTTGTTTGGAATGGCTAAAGCAGACTCATATTAAGTTTTTCGGAATAGCCACAACCTAAACACTGTTGGAAATGTATGGACTAACATTGAAGTGATATCTTTGCCAGGAAGCCAACAATTATAAATTCCAGAGTTTTTATTTTTAACAACATGAAATGAAAAAAGAAATTACTCTGTTCAATTGGTTTATTGTGTGTTGTAGTGATTTATTCTCTACCCCTTTCCTACCCCTCTAGGAAAGGGGTCAAATAACCAACCAAAAATATGCTGAAAGGTATTTACAACTTAAAAAAGTGTGGTTGAAGTGCAGCTTTCTAAGTAACTTTTTATCAAAGATTAGTGGGAATATATACTGTATTTATGGGTCACTGAATTTGACAAGAAATGATGAGTTCTGTTTTTTAATATACTTAAAAAAAATTCTTATGTGAATCTGAATGCTTTTATTAACTGTCACTTTGCTGCTGTTATAGTTGAATAAAATATTATTCCACTCTAAAGCCTTTTTTAACCATTACAATTGAAAGTAAAGCAAAGATAAATATTTTCAAAGAATATTTATTTTTTATTTCATATGTCAGTAAACTAAGGGGGGATTTGGGGTCATCTGCTCATATTTGATGAAAAATTAAACAAGCATGAAATCTTGATGATGAAAATCATAATGGAGAGGATTATAATTGTTTTCAGTTTGATTTATCACTGTTAATATGGATGCTTGATTACACAATGCAGACGGACTCAAAGATCGTGGTTTTTAAATGTAACTTTTAATTGTTTTTAAATCAGATGATTGACCTTGAAAAATAAGCTGCCCTTTAATGGCGGAGTTAATCACCGTGCCTTTCTCTTATGGCAGCTCCTCTATCTTTTCCTTCTCTCCCGTCTCCATGGGTCTTGTTGCTATGTACATTGCTATCTACAGTCCCATCATTCCTCTGTAAACACATTAACTCATTTATAGGTATTAGCACAGCCCCTTGTGTGTTCCTCTGAGGCTGGAGCAGTCGGTCATGTGCGGAAAAAACAAAACAAACAAATGCGTTTTGTTTTGCTGGGTGTGGGAGCAACTTTAATGCTGTGGTTTTCAGAAAAAAGGGAGGGTGTCTGTAACACCTGTGAGAGATTTGCATTTACAGAGCCAGGCTGCAGAGCCCGGTGGCACTGAAAACCGGCTCTGAGTGCCGCTGATGTGTTTTGACACGGCTGTCATCTAAATGCAGGCTGAAAGCCAGCGGAAGGACATTGAAAAGAGTGACAGACACTCAGAGAGAGGCTGAAACAGTTACAGAGGAGTGGATTATGGGACATGAAGAACTAAAACAAATGTGAAAACTAAAATAAAGATGCTGACAAACAGTTTAGATGGAATTGTCAGTTTTCCTAGTTGTTGCATTCAAAAATGTAAACAATGTTTGTTTCAGTTGTTTGTGCCGGAGAAATCCAGCTGCTGACACATTTTGTTGTCAAATTTCCAGCATGAGATGAACTATTTTCTAAATGTCATGTACAGTTTTAAGGGCTTTCATCCATCATCAGCTGCAGAAATAGCCTGTAACATGGACAGGTTGTCAAACATTCCCAGCAGTCTACTCAGGCTGTCGCCTCATCAGATCGTTTGTATATGTGTGCATTTTTTTATGTATGCACTGTCTGAGATTTCTTGGACGACTAACTTCAATATATCCATTGCTTCAGGGCCGACTGTTGTCACTGTGCTGTTCGATGGCATTACCCCAGAAAAATAGATGCATTATAAAGCTTGGAAGGAAAACTATGTTTGTTTCCATCCTCACATTTGGTATGAACATTTTAAAAGTTGCAAAAGGAAAGTTGCATCCTGGCTGTTCTTGGATCAGACTGAGCTAACTGTGAATTATGGAGAGGGGAAACTGTATTACTGTGATGGACTGGCGACCTGTCCAGGGTGTACTCCGCCTCTCACCCGTTGACAGCTGGAGATAGGCACCAGCCCCCCCGTGACCCCTTGAGGAATAAGCGGTTCAGAAAATGGATGGATGGATAAATTTAACAATTTCTTTGGAAATTGCTAAAAATAAAGTTTCAACAGAAAAGTTGAAACCTGCCAGATCTCCAATGTGTTTTATAAAGTCAGAAAATGATGCGGCCACCTACCAACAGATTATATGTATGCAAACGTTTTTATTTTGTATGTTCATCCCTTTTTTAACATATAACCTTTAAGTTAAAATTTAAATCAAGATTTATATTTATTTTAATATTTATCTACATTAGACCTTTTTTGTTACACACAGATGGTAAAAAAAGAACACTACAACTAAGAAAACACAATTTATACATTGTATATTATCCGTACATATACAGTTAACATGAGTTTCTTTTTTATTTGTGTCATTTTTGTTCACACGTCTCTGAACTTCATTTTTTTCACAATAATAGGCGGATCAAAAGTTGTGGTATATTGCAGGATTTAGAGAACTGATTGACACTCTCTGTATATTCCCCATACTTTGTAAGAATAGCCAAGCTTGGCAGGGTGTCATACTGACGGAACTATTTTTAGAGAATCCAATTTAAAACCAAGATATGTCACCTCCGATACTCTTTGTCAGTCTATGAGAAAGCAACCCCACCTTTCTATGACTGCTTGTTTTGTTAATGTTGAATATGAGTTGTGTGATGAAAGGAGGAAACAGTAGAGCAAATCTAAAGGATGTGCTTTCTCTTTCTGTCCTTAGGTCATGCCAGCAGGGACCTGCTCAACCTTTACTGGGATCTTTTGTTGCAAAAAACGTGACCCGTTAACTTTTCTGGCTCCGTTTTTATTGGAGAATAATGCTTTGTGCTCCTATCAATCTAACATATTACTGAAAATGTGAAAGAGGAGCTCTTGTCTGCTCTAGAAGACACGCAACCAGCTGTGACTTTCACTGGAAAATCCAATGGATTCATTTATTTTACTTCTGTCACATATGTTAAATCTACTGGTGGTAATATAAAGGATGGAAGTAACAGTGAGCAGCTTTGTCTGACAGATACTGAATTGGTGGAAAAAAAGGACCAGTTTTTCTAAACAATGGCACAAATGTTTCCTTACTTATCTGTTCTTTTGCATTATGAATCTATCTATCAAACCTTTTAAATGCTGCATCCTACCTTAAGGACCAGAGAAAGCTTAAAATTATGGGTTACAGAAATTGGATTTCAGAATGTTCTATCTTCTTATCAGTCTGTTATGCAGAAATGGTCGTGACTGTGTTCAGTTGTTTTAAATGATTTTATGGGACTATGCTTAAAACTAATGGATTTCACCTTTTACAGTCATCATAAAGCAGACGAGATTTAAAGATCAGACCGAGCAATCAGCTGCTTTTTAAATGACCCTTCCAGTAATCATCAGTCCACATCTCAGTGATCTTTCCTCCTCCTCATTGATTGTCTGAAAAAGTATCCCTCAAGGCTCTGTGTAAGGACCAGTGCATTTTACAATTTAAATCACTGAGGTGTGTCGTGATTGTTAGTGATGCAACTCTCCATCTCTAGTTTTGATAGTTCTTTATTGTCATGCAAACACAGCATGGTGTTTTTGACCCCATTATTTACCCCATTATTTACTCACTAATGTGACACTATTCCTTTATACAGGTACTGACCATAAGCCTCTTTTAGAAAGCATTTCTGTCATAAAACTGCAAAGACAAGACACCTCTGGGTTCTGTCTGGCCTCCCGGAGGCCATTCATACCTCACAAATGGAAGCAGCATTCAACTGCACAGTGGTATCAACCACAGCAGCAGAATCTGAGTCTGAAGTCTCCCCATGTCATTCTTTTAAAAACAACGACCGTGGGCAAACTGACTTGGTGAGTTAGGGATGTCTTTTGGCTTTGTTGATTACTACCACTCTTGCCACAATGGGCCTTTCATGAAAATGTAAACAAGCCCCTCCTACCAATGATCAAAAATTATTATTTGCCTTCTAAACTCCTCCCAGCCATGGCATATATTTAACTGTTTAAGGATTATGTTTATTACCAAGATTTCTAATGATTTATTTGAGTAAAAGTAGATAACAAACAATAAAATAAATTTGCATTTTTTGTGGTTCTTGATCACATCTTTTAGTTCCCCCAGCCTGCCTATGGCCCCTGAGGGGTTAAAATTACTGATTAGTCTTCCTTTTTCCTGGGGTATGTCTCCCTACATAGTGAAATTAGTACTCAT
This sequence comes from Apricaphanius iberus, assembly GCA_028564705.1. Lineage (NCBI taxonomy): Eukaryota > Metazoa > Chordata > Actinopteri > Cyprinodontiformes > Aphaniidae > Apricaphanius > Apricaphanius iberus. The sequence goes on from JAPXFQ010002924.1 coordinate 497,813, forward strand.
AAACGGGCTGTTTGGCAGTTCGGCATATGACGAGACGTTTCTGCATATTACGTGTTGAGTTCCAGCCAATTATCCCCTTCCCCGAACAACACCCTGCAAGTCCCTCCCTCTGCCGCGCAGAGAGCTACGGTAACAGGCAAACAACAAACCAACAGCATTGAGTCCAGACTGCATCCAAACTGCACTGTACCTGGGTGTACAAAAGAGAACACAAATATTTTTGTCCTCCCCACGTCTGAGCCACTGAAAAAATTGTGGATAGATTTTATGTATGCAGGGAATGTGCCCGACCGCCTGCCGAAGCGTGTCGTAGTTTGTGGCAAACATTTCTAGGACAACTGTTTTTCCAACTTGGGACAATACAGCAGCGGATTCACAGATCGTCTGAAACTTCTGCAAGGATCAATACCAACTCTCCGTGAACCAGCAAATATCCCTGTACAAGCAAGCCTATTTCGTCAATAATGTCCTTCAGCTGTTAGTAGACATTGTGGCATTGTTTGAGTTGTTCGCTTTTCAATTAGCTTCATAGCTAACATTCAGAATTAGCTTCACAGCTAATACCCCAGTTTGTTTATATAGCATTGGTGCTGGTATGCTTTTATTTTGGGGAAAAAGATTATATATTATAGTTGAACATTCGAAATACCGTTAGAGACTCATTGACCACAGAAGCGCATAGCCTAGGCCCCGCGCCCCGAAACCCGGTTGTTCTGTACTAATGCTGTCACTCCCTCTGTCACTCCTGCAATTCTACAACAAGCGGTCCTTTGATATAGTATTACGGTACTTAGAGTTTGGCTAAAAGGGCCCAAACGTTGCGGGGAATTTCATGCCAGTTCTTCTTTAAAGCTTAGACATGGCTTGAAGTGTAACTGTTGATTTGTTAATATTAACGTTAATTTGATGGGAAACGTTTGGGAGAGGAAAAAGAAAACTTAATTAACTTAAAGTAAAGAACCTGCCTAGACTTCCAAAGATGCGGAACATAAATAGACTGGACTAATGTAGCACTTTTCTGGTCATGCTGACCACTCAGAGCGCTTTAAACTGGAGCCACATTCATCCATTCACACTAAAAAACACACAGCAACACAGAGCTTTGTTGGCAATTTTGGGATTAGGTACTTTGCCCAGGGGCACAATGACATGTGGAAGCTGGAATTGAACCTACAACCCTTTTATTGCAAGACAGCTACCTACTGAGCCATGCTCACCCTTTAGAACAGAAAAGGAAAATATTGTATCCACTGTTTCTTTTGCTCCAACAACAGTACTGTTTGTTTGGAAGTTCTCTTCATTATGGATTAATAGCTAGATGACATGTTTGACAATGGCTACTAAGAATGCATAGCATGTCGGGGGCATATAGGGTAGAACAACACAAAGCTTTCTTTAGGAGTGTTTAAAAAAAATAGACATAACTATCAAACGTGTTAACATTCACCAGAAGAGTTCTAAACATTAATTTCTATGTTAAGTGATACTATAATGAATTATTTAAGCTATCCAAATGTCAAAATGATCCCATTTAGATTATTTTATGAACTAGTAATTATGAATTTATGTAGAGAATTAAATTGGTTGGCCAAATTTGACACTGACCAGAAAGTCAGTGAAAACACAGGGAGTACAGCTTTAAAAATGGGATACAGAATGCAGAGATTTTCCATGTCAGGTACCCAAGCAGGTCTCCCTGATGGGCAAAATGTGTGAATAGAGGTGTGGAGAAAGGCACCGTCGGTCAGGTGATACCCTGAGGCGCTGTCGAGGGATATGATCACTCCTGAAAGTGGTGGAGAGGAGGAGGTCAGAGTCTGAGTCAGGGCACCAGCTGCAGTTTCTGAGATTGGCTGCAACTGTGAGGTGCAGATTAATGACAGCCCTGATACTCCTGTGCCTCTCTCACAGCAGAGGCGACATGGCAGGATGATAACGCTCCTAACATCTTTATTTCCAACCCTCATGAATATGTCTGCAGTGGAAGTGGCTAATATTATCAGACCTAGCAGGTTTGTGCGATGGCATTTTGAACTACTTTTATCTGCATGCTTACTGGTTCCAGAAATAAATTAATAAATAATTTGGCCTTTACCTGGCTAAATTAGAAAAATGTAATTGCAGATATGCACAATTGTAAGTCAAGTCGCAATTCAATTCCACAACTTATTTCCACATATTTTGGACAAACTGACCTGAAACTGGAAAAATGTAATCTGATTTCATGTGAGACAGCAAGAAAAACTATTAATTAATATTTTTATGGCATATATAAAAATCTGGTGTGGTCTGCAAAAATAATAAATATTGAAAATAAGGTGTTATAAAGATTGTAAAATGTAAATCAATTGTGTGGCAATTGAACTGTAGAAAGTATGTAACAACACCTCAAAGATTTACATTTCTGTTATAAAATATAACGAGGAAGAATATCATTGCATGTGAACATATTCATTTTTTTAAACACAAAAATATGTTGTTCACCCTTGTCAACATCATTTTTTGGTCCCCTGTCACCACAACACAGCTACTGTAAAAGCCACCCACACAACTGTTAGTCTGTCTGGGCACAAACATGTCTGTCCTGCTCTTTCCTTTTTTTTTTTTTAAATCTCAAATCAATGTCCTGCCTCAAAGGGACCAGGGAGCTGTTTAATGGTTCCAAAGAGCGGAAAACAAGCAGAGAGAAAGATCAAAGCAGTTCTAACACAAGCCAGGTGCAACACTGTGGGATCAAACATTTTATATGTGACGACTTTAGCAGCTGTGTACATAATTGACCAGATTATTCTTTAACCTAATTTCAATTTAACAATTTGAGTGAAGGAGTCTGTAATCTGTTTAAAACCTAAAAAAAAGACTTCTTGAGGAAATGGTATGGATTTTTCAACTTGTGCAAATATTAACTTGCCTTTTGAATTGTTTTCTTCTTAAAGAAATAATGACATGTTACATAAATCTAAATAATTATAATATTTTGTTGATTAAGTAAGAGATACAGTAATTGGAGCATTTTAATTAGGATTTCTCTTAGAGCATTCAAAATATTTCTTTCAACTTTATGGATTAAGTGAAGATATTACTGACTTCCCAAGAAACAGGTTCATTTTAAATTGATACATTTTTTTTCTTGAAAACAATACAAAGCCACAGTGCTCTCCGGCTCTGTATCACCAACAAGCTATAAATGCTTGAAATCATTAAGATTGTGAGAGAAATACATTTATATAAATAAAACTCACCTAAAATGAATGACAGTGTATTTCCTTTACTCCTTAATGAGAAATGACAACTTACTATTTATTTCACGTCTCGAGACAAAGAAGTGTATCTTATACAAGCCATTTTTTCCTATGTACATTAAAAATAAAACATTGATTTTATCTGAGATCATTTGATCCTTTGTTGTAGCGACACAGGAGCATTAAGACATGTTTAATTCAGAATAATTTATTACTTATTTAAAACAGGAGCCCCTGCACCGATGTGGATGCCCACTGTGCAACCTTTCTAAACATTGTCAGTTTATCCCTTTCTGTTTCCACCTCATATCCTTATGTCCTTAAGCCCTTGAATAAACTATTAAATAAACAGGCTGTTTGCAACCCAACCCGCAAGGGTGTATGCTCAGTGTCAGGGCAATAGCAGCACCAAGGCTGGAAAATGAAAGATACTGGAAGAGCATATGGGAAAAGGAGGCAACACATAACAGCAGTGCTCAATGGCTGGTGTCTCTGAGAGAGGACCCCACCAACCTCCCTGAACAGAATCCAGTTACCATCACTGTGGCAGACACCCAAGAAAGAGTCGCAGGTATGAAAAACTGGATTGCATCAGGCCTCAACATGATTCATTCCTACTGGCTGAAGAAACTCATAGCACTCCATTTGTGCCTTGTAGCACAAATGAACCAGCTGCTAAGAGATGGGACTCACCCAGACTAAGGGTGAACAATCCTGATCCTGAAGGATCCCACCAAAGATGCAAACTATTGGCCAATAACCTATCTTTCCACAACCTACCCTTCATTAAATCAAAGAAAAACTTATAATGGTCACAGAAATAACTTTAATCTGACAAAAGTAATAATAAATAAGAATTATATAAATGTTGACCAATGAAAGTCAGACATTGCTTTTCATCCATGCTCCAACGGAATTATTTAAAAAATAAATGCATGAAACAGGCCTGGACAAAAATGATGGTACCCACAACTTAATATTTGGTTGCACAACCTTTTGAGGCAATCACTGCAATCAAATGATTCCTGTAACTGTCAATGAGACTTCTGCACCTCTCAGCAGGTATTTTGGCCCACTCCTCATGAGCAAACTGTTCTAGTTGTTTCCGGTTTGAAGGGCGCCTTTTCCAGACAGCACGTTTCAGCTCCTTCCAAAGATGCTCAATAGGATTGAGATCAGGGCTCATAGAAGGCCAGTGTTTTCCTCTTAGCCCTTCTTGGGTGTTTTTAGCTGTGTGTTTTGGGTCATTTTCCTGTTGTAAGACCCGTGACCTGCGACTGAGACCATGCTTTCTGACACTGGCCAGCACATTTCTCTCTAGAATCCCCTGATAGTCTTGAGATTTCATTGTACCCTGCACAGATTCAAGACACCCTGTGTCAGATGCAGCAAATCAGCCCCAGAACATAACCGAGCCTCCCCCATGTTTCACAGTAGGGACCGTGTTCTTTTCTAGATATGCTTCATTTTTCCGTCTGTGAACATAGAGCTGATGTGCCTTGGCAAAAAGTTAAATTTTTGTCTCATCTGTCCACAGGACATTCTCCCAGAAGCTTTGTGGCTCGTCAGCATGTAGTTTGGCATACTCCAGTCTGTTTTTTTTTATGATTTGTCCTCTGGCTCAAACAGCGAAGGATGTTCCGATCTGACACTGATGTTCCTTGAGCATAAAGTTCAGCTTGGATCTATTTTGAAGTCTTTCTAGGCTCTTTTGTTACCATTTGGATTATCCGTCTCTTTGATCTGTCATCAATTTTCCTCCTGCAGCCACGTCCAGGGAGGTTGGCTACAGTCCCATGGATCGTACATTACTGAATGACATGTGCAGCTGTAGTCACAGAAACATCTAGCTGCTTGGAGATGGTCTTATAGCCTTTACAGTTAACATGCTTGTCTATGATTTTCTTTCTCATCTCCTGAGACAACTCTTTCCTTTGCTTCCTCTGGTTTATATTGAGTGTGGTACACACCACGTCACCAAACAACACAGTGACTACCTGGAGTCCTATATATAGGCCCACTGAGTGATTACAGGATTGTAGACACCTAGGATGCTGATTAGTGGACATACCTTGGATTAACATGTCCCTTTGGTCACATTATTTTCATTCTTTTCTAGGGGTACCATCATTTTTGTCCAGGCCTGTTTCATGCATTTATTTTTTAAATAATTCTGTTGAAGCATGGATGAAAAGCAATGTCTGACTTTCATTGGTCAACATTTATATAATTTTTATTTATTATTACTTTTGTCAGATTAAAGTTATTTCTGTGACCATTATGAGTTTTTCTTTGATTTAATGAAGGGTACCAACAATTTTGTCCACATCTGTATGTTTCTAGGAATGCCTCAGGGAAGTCTGAGTCTTCTTGCTTAAGGTACTGCCCCCGCGACCCAACCCCGGATAAGCGGAAGAAGAAAATGGATGGATGGATGGATCACCCATAGCACCTTGAATTGCCTTGTTGTTAAAAAGTGTGCATTGCCTTTTTCATCTATATCTTGCATCTCTAGCAACCTACAAAATTAATTTATTGCAACTGTTTTTTCTTCTATTGTTGATTTATTGCTGCTTTTATTTTATCCACTAATCACCCAAAGCACCTTGAATTGCCTTCTTGTTAAAAGTGTGCATTACCTTTTTCATCTATAAATTGCATCTCTAGCAACGTACTAAATTAACTTATTGCAACTGTTTATGAACCTGAGCTGATGCAAAGTGACGCAGTCAAACAGACTGGAGTTCATTGGTCATATGACAGGGCTGACCTTTTGTTTGTGAGAAGAAGCGCAGCGGAGGTCCCTCTGAAAGCGGCTCCTGGAGCGTGCCCAGCTGGATGCTGATCCTTTGTGACAGCTGTGGAGCTTTAAGGTGCAGCTTAGCAGGACTGGTATGTCATTTTTCACACACACACACGCAAAAATACACACCTATTAATGTAATAGTTTGTACCTGCAGTGAGAACTAAAGTGAAAATAAGCAAAATAATAAAGGGTGCACACACAAAAGAGAATCATCAAATGTAAAGCAAAACCATAAGTGTGTACAGACTGGTAGTGGTAGAAAATCAATTTTCAATACTTTGGCACACACGGCTGCAAAAAAGCGTAGCAACGTGGTCACTGCTCTCACAGCATCTGAGTGAGATAAAGGCACCCTCATATTAGTGGCATTTTTGAATGTCATCCTGTCCGACTCTCAGTAAGTCACATAGGAGTTGTGAAGAAGAGGTTATAATTTTGACAGCGTGATTGATTCCCTTTTTGATATTTAAAGTTATCTTAATTTTTCTGACTCACTGCTATAACTGTTTTCTCTGTGTCCTCTGTAAAATGATAGATCTCCCACGTCAATGTACTTTCTTATCTCAGCCAAGCAAAGTCTTCCCTTTTAAGGAACCTGTCTATGATAAAATATTACTGCCTGCAGTAATTGGTCTGTTTGGCATTTACCCGATTCTGAGAGAATTCTTTTTTTCTTTTACACGTCTTGAATTTTTTTTAAGGAAAAAGCTGAAGTGCAACATAGTTAAAATGTATGGAAGTCGGTGATGTCACTGCAAAACACCCGCTGAAAGAGGCGGGTGATAATGCAGCCAGCCCTGAGGGAGGAACAGCTTGCAGCAGCATTGAGAAGCAATTTGAGGTAGCTCAATAAGTCATGACCCTGCAGAGGTTTTATCATACAGCACTCAGCCTTACTTTCATGTGGTGTGACACAACCAGAAGGTGGACCATTAGGCATGAATTCCCAAGGTACGGCACAAAATTGGAGACAGGGAAGAATTTACCCATCTAGCTACTAACAGATTGGAGTTACTGTTCTTGTTTGCCGAATTGGCTGCAAATCTATAGAAAAGCAAAATATTTTTCTCAAAAGAATGATTAATTTTTTTAATTTAATTTAGCAACCGCATGTATCCTCAGATAGCCTTATAAAATATAAACAAGGCTTTCTCATGTAATATTTAGTCATGTTACAGTGACATATTTCAGTGTTGTTTTATCTGTTAGACTAACAGGAAGCAGTTTGTATGTGAGTGGAAGGAAAAAGATACATGGGTTTCAAAATTCTGAAATTTGTGGTGTGCAATGGTTTACAGTCCTCATTTACAGTATGTAAAATAACCTTTCACTCAAGTTACAATATTGTCCTTTGAATATAAGAAAACAGAATTTTTTGACCATCCTTCTTTGCAAAATACCATATGCTCAGTCAGACTAGATGTTAGACATCGGTGAACATCAATTTTGTACCCTTTGCACAGATTCCTCCTTGAGTTAAGTCATACATATTAATGACCTTGGATCTAAATCTGTCAAAATCTGTCAAAAAAAGAAAAGAAAAAAAGAATGGCACTCGAGCCAAAACTATGTTTAAGTTTAAAGTACTTAGGATCCAAATAAATTACATATTCTTTATGCTCTGCACTATTAAATTAAGACATACAATTTTTGTAATATATATCTAATATTTATTTTCTTGTGTCAGGTTTTTGGAAATGTATTTCTCTTCTTTCAACAACAAGAAAATGATATGGGTTTCTTTCTTTTCTTTTTTTTAAATGCTACCTGTATTTAGGCTGGAAGTTGTGGTCATATTAAATTAAAATGAAATGAAAAACATGGTTAATCAGACAAACACTTTGTTTTGTTCCTACCAGTTGTGTTTTTCATTTTAATAGGATTTTGGGTTGCAAAGGAGACTCTAGGATTAAAAATTTTTTTCCCTCTAGCCAGGACCACACTATGGATGGAATTAACTATTCACAAGCAAGAACAATGCTAAAGATTCTGAATTTTAACAGTTTATTGAAGGCGTAAAGGATCGAAAGGTCTGGGGAGAGATATTGTTGGAGACCAGGAGTAAGACTCAGTGGGGTGCAGTCTTGAGGAAAACTGTCTTTCCTAGCCTGCTCCGAACCCCCCAGATGGAACCTAGAAGAGAGAAATGTTAGAAGTGGTGGTACAGGAATGAACAAGAGCACAGAACAGGGATACTGCGCACGATGGATGCTGTGAAAAAGAAAGGGGAGGGGTTGGAAGGGGTGGGTCGGCAGGACCTGGAGTGGAGGCGGGTCAGCAGGACCTAGAGAAGGAGAGGCGGGTCGGCAGGACCCAGCAAAGTGGAGGCGGGTCGGCAGGAGCCTGAGAAGAGGAGGCGAGTCGGCAGGACCAGGCAACCTATAGGGCTGGGAAGGGAGGGGCGAAAACGAATGAGACAGAAGGAAAATGAGAGGTAGGCAGGGTTAATACGTGTATCACAGCATGATTAGAAGCGCAAGGCAGCCCGGTGGTCTTGTGGAAATAAATAATAGCTTACCTGCCAACAGATTTTCTTATCTCAACTGTGGATCTCTGCAATTCCTTAGTTAGCAGGGGACTGTTGGTTCCCTCTCTGATTAATGGTCTCCTTGCCTGCTCTGTCAGTTTTAAGTGGAGGCCGTGTTTTGGTGGGTTTGCATTTGCACCATAATCTCTCTCCCTTTTTGAGCAATGGATTGAGAATTTTTTTTAAATGTAATCTTATCAGCCATATTTTAAACATCTGCACAGTATTATCCCTGGCCCTATCCCTATCTATCTCTTGCTCTTTATGGCTGTGCTTTTAAAAAATACTCTCTAACAAACCTCTGCAGGCTTACCAGAACAGTTTTAGCATTAAATTACACACAGGGTGACTTTATTTCCTAATAAGGTACCTTCTGAAAGCATTTGATTTTCAGTATTTTATTTTTGGGTAGCAAAGGAAAAGCACCTTAATACAAATAAAGCAAACAATCTCCAGATTTTCTAAAAAGAAGTCAAACTTTTTCCTTCCATATTTATGTGGTCAATAACGAAAAAACAAAACAAGTCCATTAACACTTTTGCAACACACAATTTTTGCAACTTGCTAAAACATTAAACTGTAGTTGCATATGATGTAGTTGTTGGTTTAGATCAATTTGACAGCACAGTGATTGAGTACACCTGACAGCAGGGGCACAGGAAAATAGCACCCAGAAAGGTAGGACAGTACTGCTTAGCAGCCAGGTCCGAACTGTCACGGCTTATTTCTAAAGTCAGGAATGAGGAGAGCACTTCGCATCAGCGTCTCTTTGCTCAGCCATGGGATCAGGCCAGCCCCGAAATCCTGGAAAGATCTTGGGGCTTTCAGAAACATAAATATTAATTGGGTTAATTTTGTGCAGCCACAAAAGTGCTGCCTTGAGGTGTTGCATAGTCTCTTCTATTCGATATGCAGGAAAGTTGTAGAACATTAGAGTGAGAAACCTCTACTCTCTCTCATCCAGATCCCAGGAGAGCAACTGGCCGTCATGATGGCACAAGGCCTAGATATGTTGTGGCTGTGTGAACCTGGTGTCAAAATAAGGACATGTTGTCTCCTCGTGGGCTGTTGAGCTGCTCTAAAAAGTTACTTCTTCTTACTCAGGCATTATTAGCATTTGCACTGCAGCAAAATAAAATGTTCGATTAGTATCATACTGAATCAACCCTCAAAATATCAAGGAAGGGAAAAGTTAGAGTATCCATCCATCCATCCATCCATCCATCCATCCATCCATCCATCCAATAAAATGGTCATCAATTGATCTTGCTTTATTGCATACTGGTGATTTTTTTTGTTCTCGTAAAGGGGTTTTATTTCACCAAATTATCCAAAATTTTCATGTTTGTATTCCTGTTTACCATGTTTGAATTTTTTAAAATAAAATTTGCATTTCATTGAATAATATTGTGCCATGAGGTTTTACATCATTTTTTTTACTTGTGATGGTGTTAGCACTTTAAAGGTTTTCTGCACGACCAAAACACAAAACTTGAAATCAGCGTAATAGCAGGCAACCACAGAGAGATAAAAACACACATGAGCCAAGTCTGGTGAGCAGTTACTCCAAGTAAATCCCTTTTTATGTCAAACATTTCACTGATAAATTTTACACGTTCATAACTATGCCCAGTATTGTATGTTATTCTATTAGCTGCAACTATTTTCAAGCTTAAAATAAATAAAAAAAGATAAACAAGAGTGGAGGGACAGAAAACATCATGGGTAGTCATAATTTTATACAGCTTGGAGAATGTGTAATTCTTAAAGGATGGTGAAGGAGAGCATGTAGACCAGCCTTAACTCCTCATATCCGTATCTTGCATATTTAATGCCTGACTTGACAGTTCCCAATGTGAAAAAAACAATAAACGAAAGCTAAAAAGCAATATGCTTCAAGTGATTATGATCAGTTAGATAAAGGACGCTGGTTATTATTGAGCTTAAAAGCTTGAAACTGCATAACTATAGCTCTATCAAGAGGCAATTTGCCGTATTTTAGTGGTGCATTCAGCACCCTCTCTATTGAAGTAGACCGACACATAAAGAAGGTTGTTTAGGTGCTGATGTAGCCGCCAGGAAGCACCGTGATTGGAAGGTCAATAGACCCTGAAACACGCTTACACAAGAATTGGAATGGATTACAGGGTCAATATCACATCGTCACCGCTATTATTTCAAAGTAATGAACACTCATTATGCATTTGCATGACTAAAGGTAATAATGAGTTCCAAGTGCCTCTCTATAATAAATATATAATTTGATTCAGCGAAAGCTGCTGTAAAAGTAGAATAACAATGTTTGTCTTCATTTTTGCACACACACAAGCACACACACAAATATTAGGTGTGGGCTGGTCATGGACAAACTGGAGAAAAACTACAAGTTACTGATTGCCTTTTAAAACTATAAATATAGAGAGATTATGCAGCTATGGGTGGGTGGTCAGTTTTTTTCAGTCATTTATAAATTTCAGTTTTCAGGAGCATTTCTTGGAGTATATGAATAACGGTTGTGTTCCTATTTTAAGATTTGATACTGCATTCATAGGCGGATCTACAGTTTTGACCCCGCTCCTGTACTGATGCTGGGCTGATGGGTTAATCAATCAGACCCCTTTTACACTTAAACACATACCTGTGGTGCTTAAAACATCAGTGATAAGAGAAAAAACAATAACCCAAAATACAACTCTTTTTTCCAAGATGAAATATGAAACAGCTGAATGTTTTAATAAAATTATTAAGTTGCTTAACTTTTAGGTTTGTTCTAATAAAATATGGAAACAGACAAAGTTACCATAATAGTAGAAAACAAAGGAATACATTTAATAAAAGAAAAGACAATAAAACTAATACCAAAATTGATACCGTGCTATCTCACTGAACAGTCAGGAGTCCTGGGTTCTCTCATATGATCCCCTCTATTCAGCTCACTCTACCATAATTTTCAAAAGTATTTAGATTAAGGATTAAGATGGCTTTAGTCAAATTTTTTTTTTCTTACAGATTCCAAAGATTTGCATCGTACTGGTCCTGTTAATATTTTTTTTTCTGCTGTGATATACTCTAACCTTCACAGAGCTTTTAGAGAAGATTGGCACTGAATCCATCATAGATTCTTGACTAGAGTTGGGTATCGATAAAAATTTCAAGAATCCGTTATATTCCAATTCTCAAGTGTTAGAATCGATTATCATAATCTAATCCAATCCAATCTTTTTCAGGTCTATACAGATTTTTTTGAGCTGCTACCTTAATCAAGTAACTGTAATTCAATGATGCAACACTGGGTAGGGTTACAGTTCACCTGGATAAACTATTAAAACCTTTCAGATCTAAGCCTTAAAAGGGACTTTTTCCTAATATTTTAGCTGTAAAAGGGCAATGTTAAACTGTCTGAACCAAGTTTTTAGGAATTTTTCCAAGAAACGATTCAGAATTGTCTTTTGGTTTGTTTTGTTTGTTTTTTCCTAAGACAACACTATTCTTGACAGTGGGCATAAAATGCTTTTCTATATATTCATTGGATGTCTCACTGCAGGCCCACTCTGCTAGACATTTGCTAAAACATTTAAGGTTCGGCACAAGTCAGACTTACTTTCCCTCTAATTCCCAGTTTGAAGTGTCACTAAAAGAAATTAACTTTAGTGCGACATCTTTATCATAGGCCAAATAAATAGAGAATTACACTGAATAACTTCACATATAAGATATAAAATGAAAATTTCCTACAGGTTTTATAGAAATTGATAAGAAGGGAGTGATACTTAAAAAATAGTTATTTTCATTAAATTTGGACTTCACCCCAACAGAATAAATGTACTCTAAATCAAATTTGGACTTAAAAAAAGAAATGACTATAAGTGTGTGCTAGAGCAACAAAATATTAGTTTACTTTAAGGCTTGTTATATTTAGTAAGAAAAGTTTTACACTTAGTAAGAATAACATTTTATGTATTTGTATGGGTTTGTTTTAGGAAAATTGGATGCCAGCTACTCAAGTACTTCTTTTAATTGATAAGAGTGAATTATATGACTTTACTTGGGATAAACATGTGCAGAATAATGATTTCCATCTTTCTATTGAAATGAATTCCTTGAATGCAATTTAGGTTGTCTAGATGGAAACATCCAGGAGCTCTAAAGTCAGCACTCACTGTGCTTTCAGAGAAATGAAATTCACCCGTACAAAATGCACTAATGCACCCACATACCATCGCGAATTCTAGCTTTTGAACAGGGCACTGATAAGAAGCTGGAGGCTCAGCCTTCCTGCAGGAAGGGCTCGGCATCCAGGGTTTCTAAGATAATTTCAAACTAAGGAAGGATGGATGACTGGATGGGGGGACATATTGATTGACAGATGGATGGTGAGAGGGAAGAAGTGCTTGATGGTGGGATGAATTGATGGATAGACAGACATATGGCTAGAGAATACAATCTGGAAACACAAATACATTGTTGCTTTTTCCATACCCACCCAAACCTAAGTAAGATGTGGTAAATTCCAAACTTTTAAAGCCTTTCTGGAAATTATGTGGCAGTGATGAACTGTGTTTGTTATCAGTGGCCATTAGTGCTGTGATTATAGGTTTACATTATTAGGACCAGTCTTTTCCAACATGTGAAAACTATCCTCAGTCTTAGTGTAAGGAGCATTAATCCTTTTTTTTTTAAACGCACAAACAGATCCAGAAAAGAGCATACACACATGCATACTGTAGATTACAGCAAAGTATTAAAGACAGCATGGTTCAGATGTTAAATCCCTGCGATGATTCTGTGCAGTACAACATAGCCGTGACTCATCCCATGAAAACATCTGAAGACACAAGGTAATACAAATAAAAATCTGTGTGTGAGGGTTTCCACAGCTCAACTTTTATGATTTTGTGATTTTATGAAGCAGATTTCTTCTGCTTGCCTTTTCTTTTTTTTCTTTGTTGCCCTTTTTAATTAATCCTAAATTTGTAAGAAATTACAATTCTAACTTCACTAACTGTGAAGTAAGCCAAAGGAGCTAAAAATATGATCCAACCACACAGATCTCTCACACCACATTGACTGATGTGTCTGTGGCACTACAGCCCAGGAGATCCGTTGTGGGAGAACAGGAGAGAAATGCAGGCACTGGCTGTAGCTGCCTATTTGGGGCTTTTAGTCACTATCCAGTTCATTGACCGGGCTTCTGTTCAGCAGCCAATCATAAGAAAGAAAGCAGGGACCTGAAGCCCGTTTTAGCCTGCAATCAACACCCCACAGATGCTGTCATGGTTGAGCACAGTCGGCTGACAGTCGGCATGGGATAAAATGAGCTGGTACCTTATTGCTCTGCGCTACACTTCTCATATACGTCTTCTTTTTCTTTTTTTTTTCTTTTTTACAGAGACATCTAGTACATGCTGAAGTAGTGAACAGTGATTTAGCCCCCCTTCTGACCTGTAACACTCTCTGCCTTTGCGAAGAAATGCGAGAACACATGGTCACATCAGGCTTTCGAAACATAAATTTTTAATTGCCTGACTTGCTGTTTTAGATTTGCGCAGAGTAGCAGTCAAAGCACATACGATGTTGAGGGAAGACGTTGATAGGTCTTGCAGAGCATAATCAGCTTGTTTACAGTGGGATAGAAAAAGATAATGTTAGTATCTCCTGATATTTCACTGGGCACTTGGGTGTGAAATCTTTCAGATGACAGATCTGACTGTGTCTCTCCCAAACTAACCCACTGCAACACAAGCTATGTGTTACATTTAGAAAATATGCTTTAGTAATACATAAAAATAAAAATCTTTTCTCCACTTTAAAAAAAAATCATTATTCATACTTTCAACTTGTCTTCAAACAAAAGATTGCTCCTCGCGAGACATTTAACATGTCAGACACCTACCCATGAGCATTTTCCAACACTTCCAAAATCAAGGTTGAAAATACACCTACCTCCTGTTGTTTATTCTCCTCTCAATGAAATATGACAATTTGAGGGTAAAAATGGACCAAATTACAATAATTTTAAAAAGTATTTCCACAGACTCTCCGTGCCCATTTTCAATGATGTATGTATCTTGATCCATGTTTAAGGTGATTGTGCTGACGTTAGGCTTATCCTAAGTCATCAGTTGTCTGCGGTCACTCTTATTCAGCTCCATCCTTCGTCTTACCAACTGTGACCACCTTCCCTGTCCCTGCAAAACAAAACCATTCCCACACCATGATCCTATCATCACCATGTTTCATAGTGAGGTAGATTTGTTTAGACTTATATACAAACTTTTTTCTCTTCCACATATTTTGCATGTGGGCAAGAAAAGTTCAATTTTGGTCTCATTTAGGCTGACTCGACTCTGTAACTATATCTTCAATATGATTTGAGGACAACTTTAAACATGATTTATTGCCATTTTTCATCAATGGCTCCTTGCTCCTCTTCCATGCGAGCCAGTTTTTAATGTGCACAACTATAGATTGTTGTATCGACAGATGTCCCCACCTGAGCTACTTAAACGTTACCATGATCTTCTTGGCTGCTTCTGAGTAATGCTGACTATGCTCAATGTGTTTAGATGGATGGAAATACCTTTGAAGGATTAAACCATTCTCTTTGAGATGGGTACCTGTTATATAACCTAACCCTGCCTTTAACTTCTATACAGCTTCATATCAGGCCTGTCTGCTGTGGTTCTTGGTCTTCATGATGTGGTTTGTTCACTAATGTTCTCCAACAAATTTCTGAGGCTTTCACAGAACAGCTGTAATCAAACTGAGAATGAATTACACACAAATGAGCTGTACATACCTATTGGGTGACTTCTCTAGGCAGTTACTGTGCTCTTCAAAAAGAACGGTGAATGGTAAAACCTTTTTAAACCATGCTTAGTTTTCAATCCACTTCACAATTATGCTCTAGTTTTTGTTGGTCTATCACATAAATTCAAAACAACATATATTAAAGTTTGTTGTAACAATGATATAATATATAACATAATAGCTTTGCACTGTAAATATTAAAATAAAGAATAAAATACATGTCTTTGTGGTAAACTGTTCATTTTTAGTCTGAAAACAGACCTCCATAGTAAAAAGTATTCTTACCTGACCTGTCACCCATTGACTCCTGGGTGCTATTAGGATGTAGCCAAGATAACATTCTCAAAGATTTAAAAGCTTGAAATGTTTGCAGATTTATTTTGATGTGATTTTAACTTTAATACCCTCTAGGTCTTATATGTCACTCCAAGAGTTTCCTGCTGGCATCACAATTATTAGTCCCGAGCATCATTGAGCTGAAAAAAACCCCCAACAAAAAAACCACAGTCACATCTATGTCAAATCTTTGGTGCTGGCTTACATTTGAGGAAACAGTTGTGAGATTTTGATTTCGTTCGTTGATTTTTAGCAGTCTAAAATATAAAATCACAAGATCAAAATGTGCTATAGGTCCTAAGGAATGTTTCAATCATTGTTTTGTTTAGCTTTTATATTTTATCATGCATTCAAAGTCAGTGTCTACAATGTTTCCCAAGCATTATATAAGCTAGTTATATGTGGTTTTAAAGTGTTTTGTACTTTAGTACTTCATGTTTTTGTGTATTCTTAATGGCACTTGTCATTTTAATGTATTCTGTACAGCACTTTGGTCCTTGTGGTAATGTAAAGGGTTTCATAAGTAAAGCTAAATTGTATTGCATATAGATTTTGGTTACTGAGATGTTGAGGAGAAGAAATTATGAGTTTATTGCAATTGATCTCCTCATTGGAATTTTCAACAATAACATCCTGAGTGCATGTATTCTGAATACTATTCACACCAAGCTGACTTAGATATTCTCCCAGCATAAAGTAAATCACCCTGCAAAAAATCCAGTTCATTGCAAGATTTTTCTATTTCATCTTGAGTAAACCAACCATGACAGTCTTTCAGTTCGCTTTTATTTGCAGATGCATTCACAAATATTTTGATTCAAATCATATTTATTTTCTGCATTGAAAGTGTGAAGGTCTGGGTTATGAGTCACATTCTTACTATAGTTTCAGTATCACTTGCAGCCAGTGACTCATAGTTTTATATCGCATTGGCTTCCCAAGCATCAATACAAGGACGTTCAGTGTGGCCCACGACAGATAATTTTTCAAAGCTGTCAGACAGAAGGGGACTTTTTTCAAACATGACACGATGGTCAAGATGGAGGAAACTGGAGAAAAGAGAGACAAGATGAAGGGCATTTTAATGAATGTAGCTAATTCACTTTAACTTTGTATTAAAGCACAGGTGGGCAGTGAAGTATAGCAGCATATTGGCCGGTGGCACCGCACTGACAAGACAAGTAATTTCTGACGCTCTTGGGGAGCTGGCAGCCAGGTGAACCCTGGGGCAGAGCACGACAGATGTTTTGACAGAAGGAGGGAGGATGTGAAAGACTGTGAATCAAGTGTTTGCTCAGGTCAGGTGGAGTGAAAAAAAGAAATCCTAAGATAATGCAGTACATTTTCTAAGAGACGTGATTAAAGAGTATTTTTTTTTCTTCCAAATGCTACCAAACCAGATCTCCATTTTTTTTATATAGACATATTTGAAATGAGGAAGAAATCTTATGAAAACAGATGATTTCCAAACACTACACTACCATGCACTTTGCTTTACTTCTTTATATAACTTTTGAAGGTTATTTCAGGTTGGCCAGTCTTTAGTTGGGCCCACAAAAATAGAAGGGAAAACACTAATTGTTAAAATGTTAATGATCAAATGTGTGTAATATTTTGTATAAGGTTGATCCATATTTATGAACAGAAATGGTTTATTTAAATTAAGAGGTAAAATAAATGTAATTAGTTATATTTTAACCCCTTTTTTAAAATGTACAAACTAAACAAAATAATGACATTCAAACTTTTTTGTATATTCTTTAAAAATATATTGGTAATTTAAACTAATTTAATTAATAAACATAATGACTTTTCCTCTAAATTTTCCCTTTTATACTGACTTCAAACAGAAACAATATCTAAATGGGATGTATTTCTTTCTCATTCCAGAATTATCTTATGTACATTTAAAACTCCATTCAGACCAAAAAAGAAATCAACTCCATGATATAGCTTTACAGCTCCAGGTTGACCGCTTCCCTTTGCCAAAAACTAGTGATGGGTTGGCATTAGTTGCAGAATCATTGTGAAATACATTCTTCACTGTTTGTTTATGAATCGCCTTAAAATCAAGTAAGATTCAAGTAAAACATTTTACATTGAATAAAGTGTAGATAAATACAGTAAATAGAAAAAATGATATATTGTGATTTGATTATTAAAGGAAAATATCGAGCCAACATGTTGCTCTGTTAAGTCATTATTTAAGTGTGATTAACAAAATTTAAATGATCAGTCTCTGGTTTGGAAAATCAAGAAGTCACCTAAGTAGATCCTGTCTGACAAAATGAAATAAGCAAAAATATCTTAAAATGCAACATGTTATGCCACATTCTAAAGGATTGAATAAGAGATGAGAAACAAGTTAATTTATATGGAAAACTATTGCTAAGTAATATCTAAGGGTTTAAGACGGTGTTGAACTATAATGAGTGCCATTAATCACAAATGGAAAAACGTGGAATGGTAGTACACCTTACCATGAATGACTGGTCTCACTCCTGCCATCCCAGTCAACGTCCCTGTTCATGACTCAACAATAAGAAAGAGACTTGGCAAAACTGGCCTCCATCAGAAAGATCCACTTTGCTTCTTCAGAACTTTGATGACTTTCTGGGATTGTTGGGTTAAGAAGGAAGCAAATGATCTAAAGTATATCAGTAAGTCAAACTACTACTAAAAAACTACATGAAAGATTTTGGAGAAGAACTCTGCAAAGAAGAATGGATTCTACAGCAATGTTAAACACACCTTGTTGGTTTTCACAAATGCTTGAAGGCAGTTGTTACACCAAGAGTAGCCTAGTGCAATCCGTTATTCAATTAATTTGGCAGGACATAGGAACAGGCAGGTCTGGATAGCTTTTTCAGTTATAAAAAAATTAATCATTTCATAACTGCTTTTTTGGTTATTTTATTTGGTGTTAAATTTGTTTAATGATTTGAAACATTTAGGTGTGACCAAAATGTAGGAGCTATAGGTTTCTTAGCCTCATTGTTTTCTGGACAAAGCACACACTGAATTAGAGTAAGGGTTGCCTGAAGTAATCTTCAAATAATTTAATTGAAATTACTAATATAAAAAAAATAAGATGCTAGATTAGAATAAAAATAATTCAAACATTTAATATATATTACCCTCCTAAACTCCTTTTTTAAAAAGTAAATTCAGTCCAAATGGACCTTTCAATTGCATTTAGAAATTAGTATAGGTGTTAGTATGGACATCTTTCCTCTTCCAATTCTCAACCACATTCCCCAAGTCAAAAAACTCAAAATATTGCTTGGATGATTGCGCTCCTCACTTGTATCCTTGTAGATTAATCTCCTATTTTTATTAAAACAAATTAATTCTGACACTTTAGCATGAACTAAACTGTAAGTCTGTAAGTATGATGTGTGATAAATAATTTACATTGAGAGGAGAGAGTTTTTAATTACAGAAGGAATTTATTCAGGCTTTCATCATTTCTGTGAACGGGTACTTTTTTTTTTTTGCCCAGGAAATATAGGCTACTGAACAGAGAAGGCTATTGCCTATTATATTCCAAACAGAGCAACAAACATTCAGCATTTAATTCCCCACTGCGTTTGTAAAGCAGCAAATGCAAAACCGTTGCCTCTGACTTATGCTTTACAGCTACTAAATACTATCAGTGCGTGATTAGACACTTGACTAAAGAGGGTCTCAGCACACTTTACCTCTTTGAGACTGTTGGCATTAAAAAGGCCACATGAATAAAGGTGAGCAGCTGTGTGCCTCAGTCCCCAGAATGGTCTTCTTACAGGGGGCCACGTCTTTCAGGTTTTTACAAACTGTACAAACGGGAAAACAGGGCCTTGTTTGCGGGGCTGTTGATCGCCGTCTCCATCTGATTCCAGCACCAACACCGTTAACGTCCTGATCCCTCAGTAGGCTCCAACAATCACCGCCTCCGCTTCTTTGGAGGGTCTTCTGTCCGTCACCAGAAAGTTTATCATCCCCTCGGACTTTATGAGGAGGTTGCAGCCCAGGAAGAATATGCCAAACACCACGGTGAGGGACAGGACGCACATGACGGCTATCTGGACCACCCTCATGATGAAGAGGCTCCTCTCGTCCGGAGCCGCGGCCACAAAGCCGTTATCAGTCACCACGGAGGAGAAGTTGCAACAGAAAAACTCCTCCGTCTTGTTTAACAGCCCGCCATCTGTCTGGTTGAAACCGGTGTTATTCATCTCTACTTTGGCATACAAAAAATATTAAAACTTCTCAAAAAAATACAAAAATAACCACGCAAAAATTAACAAGGGGAGAGGTGCAATCCCACAGCAATTGTCATCAAGTGAGGAGTGAAGATGAGGAGGAGGCGTTGAGTTGGAGAAGTTCCTCCGGATCAAGCAGCGCTCTTCTGGAGTTTAGAAAGCTGCTTTGGAATCGCATTACTGGAGATCTGTTGCGCTGCGTTGCCAGTCTCAGAGCGGAATGAATCCACACACCCCGCGGTTAAATAGACAGACTGCTGCTACAAGGTTTTTGTGGAAACAGCCCGAGCGCCACCATGCGGACAGACTAGAAATTGGCCCTGTAGGTTTTCAGTCCGGGTGGCGGGATCTGGTAAACGTTGGGACTTTTTGAGCAGGGGCCTGACTGTCTGTGTGTGTGCGTTGGGTAAATTTTGTGTAGGCATACGCATAAGACTACTGCAGCTGAACCTCAACAGGTTCCCTGCTGACCTTTTGTAAAATATTGTAATACCAACTGCAATGTGCAAATTTCTTTATAACAAGTATTTCACTAGCAAGGACCACACATCAGATTGTGATTGAAGGTTAATTGAATGAGCGGCGAGAACGGAAGTCTGGGGAGACGAGCCAATGAGGTCAGGAGGTAGACTTGGTGTGGGGGTGCAGACTTCAGGAGTTCGTCTTTCCTGTGCCCGCTCAGGACCCCTAGACAAGCCTGAAAGAAAGAGATGTTACAAAAGGCTAGGACTGTGAGTAAGCTAAACGAGAGGTAGGGGATGAGGATGGAGCGAAGGGTCAAATGGATGAAGGGAAGAGGAAAGAAGGGTTGAAAGGGATGAGGAGGGAAGGGATGAGGGTCGAAGGAATGAGGAGGGAAGGGATGAGGGAAGGGATGAAGGGATGAGGGTCAAAGGGATGAGGGTCGAGGGGATGAGGAGGGAAGGGATGAAGGGATGAGGGTCGAAGGGATGAGAGTCGATGGGTCAAACATGTGGGTTCGAGGGGACGGAACTTGGGTATGGAGCAGTAAAGTAGATAGAGGTTAGACCACGGATTGGGTCGGGTAGGGAGGGGTGTGAATGAACGTGACAGACGTTGAACGTGAAGCGACCTGGCTTATATAGATCGCTGATTGATTAGTGAGGTGCGAGATATCTGGAAAGCCAGGTGAATTGAATTAATGTTGATTGCTGCATACGCTCCTGAACCTAAGTTAACATGTTAACTCCATTTTATTCCTGAAAAATTTCTTCTGTTTTTGCTTATTTAATTAGACTTAGTGTTTTGGGATGTCAAGCAAATTTGATATCAGACAAAGATAACCTAAATAAACAGATTAATTCATTTACCAAGAAAAAAAAAAAACTAGGGATGCAACATTACCACTTTTTCAAAACTGACACAAAACCGATACTTAGATTTGAGTGCCTGCTAAAACAGAGTAGGCTACCAATGTTGATACGTCTACCAACCAAAAAAATGCAATGAACTGGAAGACAGGTTTTATTTAATTTGGTGAATTAGATCAAATATACACTACTGATAAAAATAAAACGTATGTTTCAATTTAAAAATAATTTTTTTTATGTGAAATTATTCCAGAGTTTCCACTTTTTAAGTATCGGTTAATGGTGTTGCTTAACTAACCGTTACTGCAGTGAGTAGGCCTACATTATAACTTTATTGGCCCTGATACCCGCTAATAGTATCTGTATCCGTGCATCTCTAGAAAAAAACCCTATCCAAAATCAGCCTGGGGTTAGGTTAGGGTTAAGTGAAAATTCAACTTCCCCGTCAACTTAAGAACTGGGTGTAGCTCCCTTGGCAACAACAGCTACAAGGCTTGCTACAACTGACAATGAGTTTATAGCTGTGGGGGAATTTTTGCCACACTCTTGTGTTTAGTCGAGATGCATTTATGGGTTTCTGAGCATGACCATCCGGAAATAATGCCCTTGCAGCTCGGTTGGAATTTGTGTTTTTGAGAAAGCCACCATGAAACCTTTATTTTTTATTTATTTAAAGCTATTTAGAGATAGACTTGGTAATTTGCTCTGAATCGTCGTCCTGCTGAACAACCCAAATCCACTTGAGTTAATGGCCTCACATTCTCTGTCAGATAAACGGAATAGCAAAGAATTTCATTGTGTAATGGCACAAAGAAAAAGTATTTGGTCAAAGCCAAAATTTCACATAAATACTTTATAACATTGTAACATTGTAACAATGTTACTTTGTGACATTGTTTGGCAATGACAGAGGCCAAATGTTTCCTGTAGGTCTTTACCAAGTTCACAATCATAATCATGCAATGTGACTTCCTTGATTTTTTTTTAACATTATTTCTCTCACATTAGAAATATATCTATATAATGAAAATTACAGACCTCTCTCATCTTTTAAATGGGACACCTTGCGCAATCGGTGGCTGCCAAATCCCTTTTTTCCCCACTGTTGCTTTAATTTACAGAAAAAACTCACTGTCTTGTATGGCTGTATTGTAAAGAAATGGCACAGAATTTGTCACAATATTAAGGCTGGAAAAAACATTCACAAAATCAACATATATGTATTTTAAGAAACTGCCCATAAAGTGACGACCAGATTATTAATAGCCCAACATCTATACTGATTTGAATAATTAACAGGTCAATCTGGTTCCTATATTACATAGATTTTGTTGTTATGATTAAAGCTTTTTTGAACTGAACATATACCCAAGTTTGTGTTTTCAGTAAAAACTACTTGTTATTTTAGTTACATATTTAATATTCACATAACTTATACTTAAATTGAATGTCCATGCAAAATATGTGCAAATACCCCAAAACAGAATAGCAAGGACCCTACTAATATACCATTTATTAATTAACTCAAAGATACTTTAAAATACTTTAGTCAGAATTGATTACATTTTTGTTTATTTTATTATACCATTCCATTTGGATTGGACTAATTCAGTTAAGTTTAATTTAGAGTTTAAATTTACAGAACTTCTACTCAGAAGTATTAATCAAAATCTACTTACATTAATATATCCAATATAGCAGCTTTGTTTCATTAGTGTAAACAGATATCTATCAGTGTAAAACTTATTTTTTATCAACTTTCAGTAAACATGTGACTTCCTCAAGGAGACAAACTACACAACTGCACATCGACACTGAAGGCTTCACTGATCAAAGAAATAAAGGATCTGACAAAAAAGTGCTACATAAATCCAAAGCAGACATGTATTGTCTTGCTTTTTCGTGATTATCAATTAATCATTAAAATAAAAATATGCACTTTTTTCTGGAGGACATGATGTAATTCAGTCGAGTGTTTGTTTTCATTCAAAAATGTAGAATGACAATATTGGATTTTGATTGCAGGATTTAACAATTAAAGATCTTAAAAAGCACACTGAACAAAAAAGTCTTAATTCTACTTTATGCGTATATGAGCCAATTACATCAAAGAGGGAAAATAATTGTATGGATTAGCTGGTACAGGTAAACATTATGTCACACCAGCATCTTTTGACTGAATATTTTGTATACCATGAAGTATTCAAGTTACATATATGTGTTTAAACCAGAGTTTGACTATAGTGACTCCCACATCAATGCATGCTGATGTGGATAGCCAACCTTAAGCCAAGAAGCATCAATGTTAATGATCACTGTCAGGGTCTCCGGGGCCAGGGACTCAAACGCAGACTAGAGTAGTTGGTGACTAGTGAAGTTTATTTTATACACAGCAGCAATAGTGATAAGGCTGGTATCTTTCGTGGCTCCGGGAGTGGTGGTGTGACTCCGACTCAGGCTCTGGTTCCAGGTTTGTAGTTGGTGGTGCTGGCAGGTGGCTGGTTCAGGCTCGATTTTGGTGGTCTGTGATTTAGCAGAGCAAAGGTTAAAACAGAATCTTGAGAAAACACAAGAATTAGTTTAGGTGCGGCTGGCGTGTCTCACAGTTACTGATACAACGATCCGGCGGGGTCTGGAGGGTTGGTCTGAGTTTAAATAGGTGCACTGATGAGGTGATGAGTTGCAGGTGAGTTGACCGGAGCTCCAGTGGCCACGCCCACCAGCAGCTTCCAGAGGGAAGCATACACACACTGGGCAGGAGGTTCTGATCATGGCCTGTGGGTCGTGACATCACTAACTGATCAGATAATTAATCTCGCTGATCTTGTTCTTTATTTTCCTGTATGATTTTTTTGTCGGACTGATTTCTAAGCATCTTCAACTTGCATGAAATGAGTAACTTTTCATATTCTGTATCATCGTTACTGAGAGGACATTTTACCTAAACAAAATACATCAAGCAGTAAATATGGTTTGTGACAACTTGACTCAAAAGGATCACTAAAGATATTTGATCATGAAATATGGCTATTTCAGGATGCCCCTGCCCACTTAAAAAATTAAATATCGCTGCAGATTTCTCTAAAATTAATGCAGTGTTCTTACATAGCCTACTGCGCAAACATTTTGATGCAGGTGTACAAACTACAAAAAATAAAGTTGGATAAAAAAAGAAAAGCTGAAATGAACAAACTGAGATCTCTGATCAGTAGTCTTCAGCCTTTTCTAATCTGAGGGATACAGATATGATAGTTTTTTGGGGGGGAGGGTTTATTTTAATTACACAACTATTACAACAACATACTAAAATAAGGACTGACCATAACAGGAAAAACAGGCATGTAGTTCACAATCTCTGTCTAAATTGTGTTGGACTAATTTTGCAGAAATCATTCAAAAAAGCAAAGGAGCTAAAAATATGAACTGGTGCTTAATGTCAAATAGTAGTATTTAGAAATTAATGTGATCGTTGCTGTTTGAATTTCTGTTTTGCCTTCTCCAAAATTGCCTCCTCTTGCAAAAAAAAAGAAAACAATTAAATGATAAAAAAGAATCCCAATAAATTCAGAAGAAAGAAAGAAAGAAGGAAAGATCAATTATTCTTATTTGAAGAATGTTTTTAGAAGTACATCAATCATCTGCATACAAACCGACAGGCCAAAGAAAGATAAAAAAAATATATTTCCCACCGCTAGGTGTCAGCATTGATCAATGCGAGTCATTAGAGACCTGCCCAATTTAACTGAGGGTGGAAGTGGACTGGGACTTACATCTATGGATTGGACTTTTAGTGGATAACCGTACTTCCAGATGCATTCCAACAGCCACCAACAAAGTTGTTCTGATATATACGGAGATCTCAGTGAACATTTTGAAGTTCAAATAGGAAACTTTCTGCACACACCCTCTGTAAAGAGTATTGTTAAAAAAGACAATAGTGAAATCGATTTATTTATTGGTTTATTTAATTGGTGGATGAATTAGTGATGTGGCTGACGATTGATTCCTGATTTACTGCTGCTGGTAGCTACATGGATCCAGAAAGGCAACTTTTGTACGTTGTAACCCGATTATATTTAGGAGTTTTTTTCGTTTACCTTTCCCATCACTGCTCCCAAACTCAAAATCAATGTATTTACATTCCAGTTGTTGTTTGTATTTGTAATTTTTTTAATTTTTCTTATTTAAAATAACGTTAGTGCTTATTTACCCATCCGTGTTATTTTCACATTTTTTCTAATTTTAAATAACATTCCTGCTTATTTGCACATGTGTGTTATTTGCACAGTTTTTTCACTTCTTGTAAGTAGTCTGTCGTTGTTACTTATGCAAATTTTTTTTTAACTGTATCTTACTTGGTAGCATATTTCTCTAAATCGGAGTATGATATTTGAAATAGTAGTCACAGTATTTTTTAATATTCTATAAAATGTATCTTATTATTTGTCTTATTCTCCTGTATGTTATTCCTAAATCTGTCTTTATATTTTAATCTACAAGCTTCGACTTGCTTGTTGTCATTTTGCTGCTGTAATACCTCAATTTCCCCATTGAGGGACAGTAAAACGTTTTTTCTGTTCTATTAAATTTTTTTTTGCCTTATAAATGTAAAAGTCTTGTCTTGTGCAGTGTAGTTATGCAGTGAAATTACTTGTGAAAGGAAATAAAAACAAGTAAGTGGTTACAACATTTTACATAAATTAGTCTTATGACTTTGAGAAAAACTGCAACTACTGCAATGGCAACACTATGAGTCAGGGTTTTTGGTATATATATATATATATATATATATACATGTGTGTGTGTGTGTGTGTGTGTGTGTGTGTGTTTATATATGTAATGTTCCAAATCAATCGCTTGTGGAGGGAGGTTTAAATATGTTGTGACTTCTTTTGTTATGATGTAAAAAAGATGTTTTATAAAACTATTTTGCTTTTTAAAAATAGTTCGCAACAATGTACAACAATGCAGCTATTTTCATTGAAATTTTATTGAATAATAATTAAAAACACTACAGCAAATGCTCCACTTCAAAGGATACTCCCCGTGATCGACGTCGCTGACAGCCAATCAGAAAGCAGGAGCGGGACACATGCAGGTCGATGTGAGCAGAGCTGAGGTTAGATTATATGGAGCATTATCTCGCTTTTCTTCCCAGCCTTGGAGCAAGTGCATGGATAGACACACGAGTAAATAAATAAGGAAATCCCTCCTGACTCATTGCTATCGACCGGGTTGACTGCGGCTATCTCAACTATATCGGCTGAGAAATTACATTCAGGAGTCCAAACAGGTAGCATGAAAGGTCTGACTGACCAACAGCGGCTCGCTGGTTTGTGGACTACCCTGGTCTGAGATGGACCGCATCTTAGGTGTCATTTCTAGACGTTGTCCTCGCCCAGTTTAAATTAGTTACTGGTTTATTTCTTTCGCCGTCATGTTCAACACGTTGCCTGGCAGCGAGGCTGGATTAGGTCAGCGGTTCATTACACCCATAATTTAGGTAAGCAGAGACTGTCCTTATTTTCTGTTTTATGTATACCCTGCATTGGTTAAATATGATCACATTACTAAATGCAATGACAACTATAATTCTGCTAAAATTATGAATACAAGATTATATGTTTGGGTAAACATGTGGTATAGTTTAGTGATATTCATGTCAGACTCAGCAACCAATGAAATAATCCTTGTTTACATGCGCAAATAACGTATTTTACAATATTTGCTAATTGTTTAATAAAACTGTATACAATGTAATGTTGACCAAAATGCACTACAGTGAATAGCCTAATGAGTTTACAGAGTTCAGCTCTATAATCACCTGCTATTCCAGAGACGATTGTGTAAAGAAAACATTTCTCAGACCTGGTACTTTTACTGCTAACAAGCTTCTAAACATTAAATAGGGAATGAAATATGGATATGAAAAGATTAATTATTGTATAATCCACAACATTACTGTGATTTACAAAAGTATTCAGTCCCTCTGAAATGTTTCACGTTTTGTCACATCACAACCACAAACTTCACTGTATTTTATTGGGATTTCATGTGTTAAATCAACAGAAAGTAGCATATAATTGTGTAGTAGGAGTAAAATTATACATTCTTTTCAAATAGCTTGGTTTAACTACATGGCTCTAAAAAAGATACCCTGATTTTTAGATAGAGTCACGTGTATGTAATTTTTATTAGCATTTGGTGTCTGTGGCAATACTGAGGTTTAATGGAAGCCCAGGTTGCTTTGATAGCGGCTTTAAGGTCATCTGTATTATTGGGTCTGGTGTCGCACATCTTCCTCTAGACACTAACCGACAGAGGCCAGAGTTTGCTCGCTTATCTAGCAAAGCAACATTATGGTCGTAGAACCAGCTTTTGGTACCGTTGGCAGTGTGGGCAGGTAACAAGTCTTTCTGTAAAATGAAATCAACATCTCCATAAAAGTTTGTCATATCAATCAGAATTCTGATTCTGATTCTGGAGACTTCAGAAAATACAGTGGAGCAACACCAGCAGACGATATTGCACCCCAAATCATCTCTGACTGTGGAAGCTTCACTCTGGACTTCAAGCAATCTGGATTCTGTGCCTCTTCATGCTTCCTCTAGATTCTATGAACTTGATTTCCAAATGAAATGGAAAACCTTACCATCATCTGAAAAAAAGGGACTTTGGACCACTGAACAACAGTATTTTTCTTCTTGGACTAAGGAAGACATTTCTAAGGTTGTCTGACTTGACAAGAGAAATTAGACATTTGTAGCCCAGGTGTGAGATTAATCCAAGTGTAGTGACACTGACTCCAGGCTGCTCCTTGTGAAGCTCCTCCAAATTCTTGAATGGATTTTGCTGGACAATCATCTCAAGGCTGCAGTTATCCCTGCTCCTGGTAAACCTTTACTGTCACACCTTTTCTTTCCACACATGTTGTGACCTGTGTTGGTAGTAACACATTACAAAAGTAACAAGTTACAGGAATATATTACTCTTTTCAGTTATGGAGTAATGTGCAACTTCAGTAGGATGAATTACAAGTGCATTTAAAATAGTTTTCTGTCCAACTAATGCAATGGACCAAATCAAGTTGGATACTATAGAACAAGACGCATGGTGCACTTCCTGTTGCTCAAAAACAAAACATAAGAGGGTCAGGATGGGTGAGGCAAATATCCACTGTACATTTACTGTGTGAAATTATTCACATTATTTTCCTAACGCCATAACCACCCACTGAAAGACTGTTCAGTCTCAGGAGTCTCATCTCTGTCAACCATATTTGTGATGAGCGCATTCAGCGCCCTTTTTTTTAAATGGAATTTAAAAAAATATTACTATGAGACAGGAGGCATGCTAAGGCACTTGAGACTAGAAGTTTAATAAAATACTATTAAAAATACAGCATTTGTGGTGTCACACTGGTGTAAATAGTATATTGAAAAGTTATGGATAAGTTACAGTGTTTAAAGTTACATTTTGTTAAATTTTGAGACATTAATATGTAATGCTAACATGACATTTTTGAGGTTGTAACTATAAAATGATATAAAATATAGACATTTTTTTTAAGTGGCCCAACACTGGTCATGACCCAGTTTGTATGTAATATTTTCATTTCTAAAGAACTGAACTTAAGTTCAGCATTAACTGTAATCCATATAGCATGACAAGAAATAAACAATTGAAATGTTTTACTCTATATGTAACATATCTATGTCATGAGAGTTTCACATTCTAAAATAAGAGACACATTTTTTCTTGAACTGTGTTAGGAAAAAAGTCCTAGCTATGCTATATGTTCATTCAGGACAGCAACAAATATCAATTGGTTAGAAGTGATAAACCTGGTGCATTTAAATGCTGTTTATTTTGTATTATTTTTCTCCTGAGGTAACTTTGATGGCTCCATTGACAAGTCAAGGCTGTTCCTATTATTTCACAATGGAAACCAATTTGCTAAGCAGCCTTTCTGTATCATACAGTGAGCAGAGCCACTCCTGTTGAATAAGTAACAAATGTGTAATCCAACTTGGAGAACTGTGTCAGACATTTCACAGCAAAGAGTGCTGCCCGCAACACAATTAGTTGTCACTTGAGAAGGCAGTTAATGCTTGCTGCTTGTCGTGAAAGTAGAGGAAGAATTGGCCTTAGCGTTAGGAAATTTCTTCTGGTGCTGAGATATTATTTCATGCAGATGGTTGAAATAATTGGTTGCATATCTTAGGACAATTCTATTCAGATCAATTCAGTTTATATTACAGATGTCATCCCAAGGCACATTACAAGAAAAGTAATGTCAATATAATTATACAAACATTCCAAGCAGTTAAAAAGTTTTTATTTTTTTATTTAAGGAAATAGACAAGCCTCAGGGAAGCTGCTTGAAGCGTGGTTGGTGGTTTTATAGAAGTTGTTTACCCCAGATGCACCAAATCAGGTTGTGTGGGCTGTTATTTGGCAAATTTGATTATTAGCATTGATCTGTTCAGTGTGAGTGGAGGTGATAATGCTACATGCAGATTTGTGTTTCTGCATGTTTCCTGAGCTGTATTTTTTGTGCAAAATCATCCACTGCCCTGTGAGCACTGCATTCACACTGCTGGACAGTGGATGACTGGTTTTTGAGTGAGATACGAGTTTACTTAGGGCAGCATGTTCAGTTTCTCTAAGTATGTCAATAGGAAGCCCAGAGAACAATATATGTTTGTGTCTGAGGATACTGATTCATTTGCATGCTACAAGGGAAGCGTATGGAAATTAGTTTTAGTTTTCCAACAGAAAATGCTGCAGACATTATACGATGATAAAATAATTATAAAGATAAATATACTTACAGTATTCTCCCAGATGACCTGACTTTTAAATCCAGTTCTTGAGAGTATATTTACTGTAAACTATTCAAAGTTAAGTGTTAAAACCAAACCAAAGAACACTGGTACATTCCAAGACATGTATGATTTACAAATATGAAGCTGTGATGATGGAGAGGGTATGTGGTGGTTTACACAATCCTATTCTGTGCCATTCACTCTTGACACCCCTAAATAGAATCAGGGGCAACCAGCTGTGTATCCAGCTTTGCTGCGAAGGCCTCAAATGTTAACTGGAGAGTATTAATGAACAAACAGCTTTATGAAGACCAAGGTGCACTGCAGAGAGGTCATGGAGGAAGTTGTGGAGGTGTTTACAGCAGGTTTAGGTTATGAAAAAGTATCTGGTTTGCTCCTGTTAAAGGGAGTTTTTCTTCTCGGCTGTCACTGGATGCTTACTCAGAATGAGAGACTGATGTGAAGTCAACGACACAACACAGACCACTGTCTGTTGCTTCATGGGGCAGCTGTAGCTCAGTGGTAGAATTGTCAGCCCACAACCTGAAAATTGTGGGTTTGATTCCTGTTTCCACCATGCTGTTGTGTCCTCAGACGGGACACTTCACCTACCTTGCCTACTGGTGTTGGCCAGAAGGGCCAGTGGCGCAAACTGGCAACCTGTCAGCCTACCCCAGGGCAGCTGTGGCTACAACCATAATTTTCTTTGACCAGTGTGTGAGAGTGAATGAATAATGGAATTGTAAAGCACTTTGAGGGTCTTGGAAAGCTCTATATAAGTGCAATCCATTATTAATATTCAGTTTTGTTCAGGAGTGAATGCTGCAAGTCAATGACTTGACGCGATCTGCTGGGTGTCCTCAGATGGAAAACTTTTGAAGTGACTGGAATGCATGTTTGGTTGAATTGATATGACTTGTAAAGTGGATTGAGATTACATCTGTTGTGAATCTGTTGTAAACTGAATTGAATTATCCCAGGCCGTGAATATTTCACGGAGCAAAAAGTCATATTAAGTCATGTGTTTTTCTCAAGTCGTCTATGGGACTCAGCAAGCATATGGAAGGAGATGCTCTGGACAAATCGAAAAACGAAAGTAATGGGCAAAAGTTAATCTATTTCAGTAATTCATCTTAAAAGGTGAAACTATTATATGATATAGACTCATTACACGCAATTTCATCATAATTTTGATCTATGTGGTTTACAGCTTATGAAACTCTAAAATCAAAATCTCAGAAAATTAAGATATTACAATTTTAAACAAGAATTTTAAAAGGAGAAATGTCAGACCACTGAAAAATATAATCATGCATATATACTACCATAGTACTTGGTCTGGGTTCCTTTTGCATCAATTACTGCCACAATGCGGCATGGCATGGATGATATCTGACCGTGTCACTGCTGGGGTCTATGGAAGACCAGGATGCATCAGTAGTGGCCTTCAGCTCCTCTGCTTTGTTCTGTATCATGTCTCTCATCTTTTGTTTTGGCAATGCTCCATGGATTCTCTATGGGTTTTGGTCAGGTCAGTTTGATGGCTTATCAAGCACAGTAATTGCATGGTCATTGAACCATGTTTTGGCACTTTGCACTGAACTTAAATGAAGCACAGTGGATCAACACTAGCAGATGACATGGGTCCCCAATCTGTCATAGACTGTAAAAACTTCACACTGAACTTCAAGCATCTTTGATTGTATGCCTAGCCATTCTTACTCCAGGCTTTGGGACCTTTGTTTCAAAATAAGATGCAAAATTTGCTCTCATCGGAAAAGATGACATTGGACCACTGAGCAACAGAGCAGCAACAGCTTGACAAGAGGATTACGACATTTGAAGCTCATACCCAGGATCCGTTTGTGTGTGGTGTTTCTTGGTGCACTAATGCTGCATTCAGACCGCCCCATGCGTCAGCGTCAGCTGCGGCAAGATTACATGTAAAGTCTATGGTGGAGTACGTAAAGTTAAATCGTAAAATTAGGCGCGGGACAGACGGAAGTAGCACTGAAAGCGAACCTCATCCATACGCAGCTCTTGGAGCAAATGGTTAAACTCCCCAAACTCAGAACGCATCTGAATAGTGGGCGCTGATGCACCCGATGTCAACGTTGTCTAGCTTTATTTAGCTAATAAAGCCAAGTTACTCTCTCGTTACGATCCACCATAGTGCAGAACGTGCAGCAACAGAGGAAGCCCCGCCCATGCGTTGTTTTTTCCTCAGAAGCAGGCTATGGAAGCCAAAAACGACATACGTCAAACTTCATCCATTGAATGCGTTGCTCGACGTATCCAACGGATGCGGTCTGAATGCAGCTTAACTCCTGCCTCAGTCCACTCCTTGTGAAGGTCCCCAACACTTTTGAATGGCCTTTTCATCACAATCCTCTCCAGTCTTGTGCTTGTGCACCTTTTTTCCTCCACTGTTTTCCCTTCCATATAACTTTTTATTATCGTGCTCTGATACAGAACATTCAAATACTTTTGCAATTACCTTTTTGGGGCTTTCAGTCCTTCTGAGTTGGTGTCAGTGATGGATTTCTTCACAACTGTCAGCTCAGCAGTCTTCGACATCATTGTGTTTATTAAAAGCTCTGGAGCCCTTTGCATGTGTTTGGGATTAGTTAGCTGATTAGAGTGTGACATTGAGCCTAAAATATTGAAACTTTTCACTATATTGAAACATTCTGAGATTTAGAAGTTGGGATATTCATAAACTCTAAGCCATAAACTGTAAGCCATAATCATCAAGACAGGCTTGAAATCTCTTATTTTGCATATAAAGAGTGTATGTCATGTATTAGTTTCCCCTTTTAAATTGAGTACTGAAGTAAATTAACTTACATTTATTCTAATGCTAACCTGTATGTTAACAGATAACTTAGATTGCACATCACTCTGATGAGAACCAGCCGTCAGACCCACTCAAATTGTCATAGTGCTTCGACATTATAGTTGGTATGATGTGCACATACACCAGTGAACCTTTTATTCTGCTTTGCTAAACTTGATTAGCACCATCCTTCCAAAATCACTGCTACTTGTTTTCTACAAAGACGACCACTGTTCAGAGCTCCAACTGTGAACTGTCCCATATATGGGGCAACAGAAAAAAACCCTCAGTCCTTTGACCACAGCAACACCATTTATCCATTTTTATGTTGATAAAAAGGGAAACAAATGGTAGTAAGATTATATGTTTTGCATTGGTTTACCATTGTCCATCCAGTTTTTGTTTTTGTTTGCACTGTGCTTACAGACATCTTTTAAAGAAAGTATTTTTTAAACTTTTACGTTTTTCAGCTGAGTAAATTGCATTGTTACACTGTATTGCATAACATTGTTCTATTCGTTCTATGTTGTGCTGAAATATTTTGAGCCCTTCAATAAACACTAAACACTAAAAAGTGTGAAAGGCAAGGCAATTTTATTTGTACAGCACACTTGCAACACAAGGCAATTCAAGGTGCTTTACATGATTAAAATTAGAACACAGAAAAGAGAGCATAAATCAGTTTAAAGATTAAAATACAAGAGAGGATTTATAATAAAACTGTAAACAAGACACTAATTTGTATGAAAATTAAAAACAAGCAAGTAAAAAGCATTAATAGGATCAGTTACTCATAAGGGAGTCTAAATAGGTAAGTTTTAATTTTAGACTTAAAAGAGTTCAGTGTCTCTGCAGCTTTGCATTCTCTCGGTAGTTTGTTCCAGATGTGAGGAGCATAGAAACTGAAAGCTGCTTTTCCATGTTTGGTTCTGGTTCTAGGGATGATCAGTAAACTAGAGCTGGAGGACCTGCGTGATCTGGATGGTTTCTGGATGGTCTCGATGGTGATACCAGTTTTTTAATGTACCCTGATTCAATGATTTATAAACTAATAAATGCACTTTGAAGTTTATTCTCTGAGCTACAGGAAGCCAGTGTAAGGAGTTTAAAACTGGGTTGATGTGTTCTACTTTCTTGGTTCTAGTGAGAACACGAGCAGCAGCATTCTGGATCAGCTTCAGCTGTCTGATTGATATTCTTTAGGTACACCTGTGAAGATACTGTTACATTAATCAAGGCGGCTAGAGATAAATGCACTGATGAGTTTTTCTAGGTCTCGTTGTGTCATCATTCCTTTAATCCTGGAAATATTCCTCAGGTGATAGAAAGCTGACCTTGTTATTGCCTTTATGTGACCCTGGAGGTTCAGGTCTGAGTCCATTATTACACCTAGATTTCTGGCCTGGCTAGTTTTTTTGTGGTACTAAAATGTATTTGACATGGATGAGTAATTTCTACACTTTTTGACATACAGTATCATGTGCATTTCTGTCAGAAGCGAACAAATCTGTTGGAGGGAAAAAATATGTATGTTTGTCTAGATCTCAATTTTTAAATTTTTTTTTTTAATCGATTGAAATTACGTCTCGACCTTCTGCAAAGAATTTCAAAAGAGGTTGCTGATCACCTCCCAAGTGTACATACTGTTGTGTGACTAGCGTCCCATTCGAACTTCGTAGCAACAGTTAGCAGGCGACCATCTATTTACTCATCACAAAGAATCACACATTGCATTTTCCCTAACAAGTAACTCTCACCAGTTCTCATACAACTCAAAACAACACCTGGTAACAATAACTGCTGTATCACAATAAGAGCATCCCTTGTGCGCAGAGCACATTACCTGAAACCAGCTAGTAGCTATTAGGTAAGCTAAAGTTAAACCATGGCTCGGACAGATGAAGAAAGAAGCAGGACCAGAGCTAAATCTGCTCCTTCCACTCTCAAATCACCGGTGAGGAAATTTTGAGTTCCTGCTGAGTTAAGTCAACATTTGCTGTTACCCGAGCAGATGATGAAAGAAGAGATTACAATCTCCTCAACATACCTATGTGTTATGGTCCATTCACACCTCCCCAAACGTCAGCGTCAGGAGCAGCAAGATTACCTGTTAAGTCTCTGGTTGAAGCCGTCAGAGGAGCGTCGAACTCTGCAGCGATTTGTGTGCGTTGGCCCCATCAAATTTTCAAGCTTTTCCTGTGTTCAAGCTTCAAAGTGCCAAAAGCCAGCAATACAGAAGTTCAGCTAGCTGAGGTTTTGATGGTCTTAATGTTCTTGACGCATCACGACAATCAATCACAGCATCTCACTGTAGTGACGTTGCCCGATGTCGACGTTGCTCTGCCAACCACAATCCACTGGTGTTTAAAACATCCGGCAGTGTGTATGGTGTGAACACACCATAAGATATGCAACATCTTGCTGCAAAAACTGAAGGACCTAAGTTTCCTCACTTCCTTACATATCTGTTTGTTTTTTTGTAAATTATGTAATTGTTAATTCTGGTACTCCAATATGCAACATTTTAACAGGGCTGTGTACATTTTTAAGATTAACTGCATGTGTGTGGCATCAGTACTAAAGCAGTCTGATTTTTGTCTTTTTGTTTATATATTTGATGGCTGAAAGCATTTTTCCATCATTCTGTTTCTATACTAATTATTGTTCATACTCCTTTCAGTCAACAAAACTTTAGGTTATGAATATAACCCCGGTTCTCTGATTAGCATGAGTGAGTGTCTCACTATGGGGAATGCCTCCTGCGTGACCTCATCAGAAGCTTGAATTTCACTACGCCAGCCCCAACTGGCTGGCCTTGTTGACGTCTATGTCAGACAGCCCCATCCCACCCTATAAAGGGGGCTGACATAGCTTACGTCGTCATTCAAAACAAGTTCACTTCTTCCTATCTTCTGAGCAAGGAGGGTGGTCTGGTCAGACTCATACTAATCAGATAACCGGGGTTATGTTCATAACTTAAAGTTCTCTGTCATACAATTGCCAGACAAGCCTGATATTAAGACAACTGTTCCTCAGTAACCTGAGGAGAGGGCAACATCCCCAGATCCTACCTGGAGGACTGAATGCGCCAGAACTGGAGCAGTCACATCCATACTATCATACTACCATAAAACCTGGAGAATGTATGAGTAGACGCCCAAGACGCAGCTGAGCACACTTCCTGAATTGAAACACCCTTAAACAGGGCCCATGAACTGGCCAGGCCCCTGGTTGAGTGTGCACGAAGGCCAGGGGGAGCCTGGAGAACCTTGCTGGAATATGCTAGAGCACTACTCTACATAAAGGTAGCAATACCTCGGAGAAGCAATATTTCAACACGAAGTAGCAATACTTCACCTCGCAATAGCACAAAGAATAAAATAAACCAGATTCTTTGTCGCGGTCTGTCACCTAGCTGCACAAGCTATATAAGGCCTGAGTGCTAGCGCGAACCACACTGTTAGCTAACCATGGCAACAGCAGCAGCAAGCTCAGGCGAGCCGAAAACCCCCCAAAACTTTGCCCCTGTGGCGGTAAAATCTCTGTCTGGGACACTCATCCCGTCTGTGTGGCCTGCCTGGGATTAGCCCACGCTCAGGTGGCCCTGGCATCCACGGACGAGTGCATTCACTGCGCAGCCTTCCCACGCAAGGTCCTTCGGCGCAGACTAGCACACCAAGCTAGCCTGTCAGGCGGGGACCCTGTTTTGGGTAGGACAGCAACACCTGAGGGTGAGGCAGAGATATTCGAGGGCCTGCTCGCCGTGCCTGCTTTGAGCTGGGCGGATCACGTTCCCCAGCCTGCAGCCCCGTCCTCCCCCCTCCTGGAACCTGTCGATGTTGGTGAAGAACTCCCCGGGTCTCATTTCAGCTTTGAGGGCGACTGAGATGGGGCAGATTCCGATGATTCGGAACTAATGATGTCCGATGACGAAGAGGACGACAACTCCTTTTTTCGTCTTCGCTCCGAGGCCACCAGGCCTGCAGCAACAGAGTACGGTGCCAAACCCTCTCAGTCATCCCCTCTGGACCTGGACATGCAGGAAATGCGTACCATCCAGCTACTGGTTTCAGGATCCCCAAGGTGCAAAAAGCACAGGTCGCAAGAACCCATGGGCCAGAAAACAGGCCCCTCAGGCGAGACCCCCATCCTTCCAACCTCCTCCACCCGCCACTACGAGCGGACGGACAAAGAAGCAGGCAGCCTGACGGCCGCCGCCCTCGGGGACACCGAGCCCAGTGTTCCCCCCTCACTGGCGGTTCAGTTCTCCCCGATGCTCAGTTGCAGAGCAGGTTCAGAAAGACGCGTTCCGAACAGTATGCTGACCCCGAGTTCAGGGGAAATTAAGTGTGCTAAGACGCTCAGTTTGTTGTCGTTCAAAAACTGTTTTGCACTCTGTAATAAAAATGTCCCAAAGAGTGCATCCAGGCTGTTTGCCAAGGGCGCTAAGCCATGTGTCAAAAACACAAAACATAAAAAACACAAAAATTACCCTGCCCGTCATAACACAGCCGATGAAAACGAAAATCTTGATGGCTGTGAGGGAAGAAACTCAGCTGGCGTCAGTGACGGCGCACGCTGTGTGTTTAACCCCTCCACCACAAGAGGGCACAAGTGCTCCATTTTTGACAAACTGGCCTGTCAGCAGCCTGTCTCTCCACAAAGAGCGCTGGGCAGCTTGCACTCGCTCAGAATGGGTGCTGCGGACGATCGGGGTTACAGACTTCAGTTCAGAGTTGCCCAACCCAGGTTCAGAGAAATAATTTTTTCTCAGGCACATCGGGAATATGCCAAAGCCCTTCTGGAAGAAATTTCCAATTTGAAGGAGAAATGAGCAATAAGAGTTGTCCCTCATTCAGAGATCATCAAGGGTTTTATTCAAGGTATTTTCTGGTTCCAAGCGGGGCGTGGCCTGAGGGCTACTCTGGACCTCCTTGCCTTAAACCGCCTTCTCAGAAAATACAAATTCAGAATGCTGATGCACACATCCATGTTGCGTGTTGTGCAGAAAGGCGACTGGTTCACCTCGGTCGACCTGAGGGATGCGTATTTCCACATACCCATTTATCCTCCTCACCGGAAGTACCTGCGTTTCGCATTCCAGGGTACAGTCAACAAGGCCAGCCAATTGGGG
Organism: Apricaphanius iberus; assembly: GCA_028564705.1. NCBI lineage: Eukaryota > Metazoa > Chordata > Actinopteri > Cyprinodontiformes > Aphaniidae > Apricaphanius > Apricaphanius iberus. The sequence continues at coordinate 535,907 of JAPXFQ010002924.1, forward strand.
CTGGCGTAGTGAAATTCAAGCTTGTGATGAGGTCATGCAGGAGGCGTTCCCATAGTTAGACACGAAACAAATGCTATGACAGAGAACTGTATCATTTAAGCCAAGTGGAAATCCTATTTGAATGAAGTTTTTTTTCTTTATCAGAAAATATTGTGGAGCGCACATTCTTTACCAGAGAATATTTAACCTCTGCAAACTTCCTTTGATTAGAAAGCTTCCCAGATGTTTTTTGTGGGAATCCTGATGAAGTAAAAGTCTGTTTGGAAGAAATGGAAATCTTATCATCTTATCAGACAGGAGAGAAAATGGGCAGTTGTTGTCAGTCCAGTTGAAGAGGCTCTTAGGCTTTTTTCTGAAAATGTATTGCATTTTGCCTTCTGCTCTCATTCTTTAAAAATAAATATGGTGTCATTAGTTTCACTGGATACAATAGTTCCAAATCTCCACTACATCTTACATATTATTAGAATGGGTCAAGGAAAATTATATTACACATTTGCCAGTAATAATGCTTAGTAATTGCTAGATTCTTTTGCTGTTCTCGGTGAACAGTTAGACGTTTCCCAGAGAGATTTACTGATGTGATTGAGAAGTCCTATGATTATCTAACGGGAAATGTATGTGTATAGCTGGTTTTCTGGATTAGATACAGTATTTTGCATGTTGAAAAACACCTCTTCCTTTGGGAATCAATGGGAATCAAGGGAAATCAATTGTCTTCTTTTTTCCAGCTCGGTTAGACATCATTGCTCTGCTTTTGGAAAATGTCTGTGATCTCCCTTCATAACTGAACATGTTCCAGACACCTGTTTTGGTATTTTGTCCACTTAACTGCCTTGTTGTCTCTAATTATAGGAGCTCTTCTCTGCCAAAAAAACTGATGAGCAGTGTTCTGTACTCTAATTATGACATTGGCATGGCACATAAGCCCATGGGAAGCTGAGTATATGACCTTCAATAGATCATAGTCCTGGAAATGTATGTGGAAATAAATCAAAAGAATAGATATAGAATAGAATAGAATTTGATTGAATTTAATTAAATTTAATAGAAAAGACGTCATTGTCTCTGAAGGGAAACTAGTTGTTGACTCCAAGCTGCACTCATTAAGTGCTTTTGCACCACAGCATAAACTAATGTGATTCCCCCACCACTTAAAACAACAGCCCTTACATATCACTGTATAAGTGAATATTGCATTTAACATAAATGGTATACACCTGCTGCTTCAGTACTTGAGGTATTGCACAATCCCTATAGCTTGAGCAGTGTGGTTTACTGGTTTAGTGGAGATGTGAACAAATAAATATTTTAATTTAGGCTTAGGGTTAATGTATATTCACTCCTTTTTTCTTACATTTTCTTATGTTACAACCTTAAAAATCACTGTATTTTTGTTCGTATTTTATGTGACAGAGCAACGCAAAGTAGCGCACAACTGTGAAGTAGTAGAACTTTATAGCACGGTTAGGGTTTCAAGCTTTGAACATCTCGGAAAGCACTGTTTCAATTCATCATCTGAAAGCCCCCAAGCGGCAAATGAAAAGTCTGGAAAAGCTCTAGTTATCCCTACCACAGGTGGGAGAAAATAGGATGTCTGTTGAACACTCCTGAAATCTGACCGTCTTGGAAGAGTGACAAGAAGAAAGTAATTGTTGAAAGAAAGTTATAACAGATAACATATCCAGTTTGAAACATGTTGTTTAAGGGTTACAGCAAACGTGGAAAACGTCAAATGAGACCAAAATCAATGTTTTTAGTGCAGATGCACCGATACCGATACTGGTATCGAGTACAGTGTTGGGGAGAATACTTGTATTTAGTTACAGAATACTGAATAACTGTTTTAAAATGTATTTTGTACCGTATTCCGTTACTTTGTTGATTCCTGGTACTGTATTCTAAATACTTCTCCTTAAAAACAGAATTTAAGTCTATGAAATGTCACAAAATGCACTGGTAACTACTCCCACAGGAAAAGAGAGAGCATGTTAATGCTAAACATTAGGTACCGACTGGGAAAAAAATAAGTAGGCTATTTAAATATTTTTGGCACAACACTGCTACCTCTCAGCGACCAAAACCAACAAAACAAACTGGTTTTTAGCTGTACTATTTCACTACATTTTATTGTATTTTATATTTAGTAATTTGAAATTGCGTTTCACTGTTTATCAGCCACTGTCAATTAGGTTATTTGTGACTTTCTGTTATAAATATGCAAAGGATTGTAAACTGACATTCATTCCACTCCAAATACAAAGCTTTTATCATTGTAGCCATAATTTTCGGGAATCCCATCACAACATACGTTGTGTCATCAAGATAACGTCATGTCAGATTCAACCACTGTAACTGTGAGACATGACGTTAATAAAACGATACAGGCCCTGTCAAATAATGAAAAAAAAAATAACAAAACATTGGTAGAGGATTTTGTTTTGTTTTTGTACATCGTTGCATGTATTAATTTTTTAGTGACTTTCACATACCTTGAAATGCTTGCCAGCCGGATGCTTTATGTTTCAAGTTTGCTGTTGACATTGTTGATGTGCGGCGGTGTAGTTTCTTCAGACTCGCCACCAAAAGTTTACACAAAAATGTAAGAATTCTCCCACCTGGATCATCACTAACCTTTGCAAAAATATTTTTGGTGGTAATACGAATATGCCGCTTAATTAATTGATACCGAATTACAGCTGCTCCAGCCATCACTGCAGTTTGGCTGCATACTTTGCAGTTTGACACCAGATGTATTGTGGTGCAATGCTATGCTAGATTTGATCTTTTCCCTCGATTTAACCACCATGGCTTTAGTTGGGCTTTTGTAATGAATGCTCGAATGAAAGTAGAAAATAATTAACTACGAGATAATGCCGGTGAATGTATAATTTCCTTCACTGCTAGTAGATTTATTGGGGTGTGGTTGTGGCTCCAACCGTCCTCCAGCTCCGGTTCTGAATCCATATCTGGCAACTCAAGTTTACGCTGGTGTGTGCTGGTCGGGAGTGTTTCAGCCATAGGATAGCTATTTTTTTGGGGTCTACACAATGTGGAGACGCACATTTCCCAAAACTTAAATTTTCATCTTTCAGGTGGAAAGTGGAAAAAACACAAGTATTCCAATGGTATTACGAAAGTAACTGTATTCCGAATAGTAACTGTATTGGAATACAGTTACTCATATTTAGTATTCTAAATACATACCGCCGGTACATGCATTCCGTTACTACCCAACACTGATCGGCGCTGATACCATTCTTATGATTTCTATCGGTTGAAGTTAACCAGTACCATGAAGCGATACTTAAAATGTGGAAATTGAACAGTAAAAATTTTTTTTTTCACTTGAAATTTTACTTTTGCTGTCATTTTTTAGTAATATATTTTTCTTCTAATTCACCATTATAGGTTATAAAAAGCAGAGAAGAAAATAAAACCCGTCCTCCAATTTATTGCATTTTTGTGTGTGGTAATAGTGTTGGTACACAGAAAAATACAAGTACTCAGATCCAAGTATTGGCACTGCATCAGTTTGATAAAGTGGTATCGTTGCATCCGTAGTGCCTTTTCCTCACAGCACACAGTTTATGTAATTCATTACTTTTTGGATCAGTAGTGGATCGGTGTAGGCAGATTATGAACCTCAGATATCGGTATCAGAAGCAAAAAAAGTAGATCGGTGCATCCCTAGTTCTTAGCCTATATGCAAAATTATATGTTTGGCAGAAACACTTGCACTTCACAGAACCCTGTGCACATCTCCACAGTGGCAGCAGCATTACATTGTGGGAATGCTATTATTCTGCAGGCATTAGTAAACTGCTAAATGTTATTTGCAAAATGAATGAACATGAAATGGGGCATCTTTTGAAAAAAAAAAAAAGAAATTTTTAGAGACTGCAAAAGACATGAAGACGGAACAGAGATTCAGAGAAAAATGCACAGTGAAAGTCCAGACCTAAATTCAATGAAGAAACTGAAATGTATCCAACCTGACAGAGCTTGAACTATTTTGCAAAGAAGAATAAGCAAAATCTAGATTTGAGAAGGCATGGTGCTGTAGTAGCACCATGAAAAATATTCAACAAAGGATGAGGAAAGAATCCTTCGGTGGATCAAGACTTTGAATTTGGCTTGTTCAACAAGGAGTCCAGAAGAATGAAAGCTTTTGCATAAGCTGACCTGCTCCTGCACAGCCTGTCCTTCTATTGTATAGTATAGTATCAGATAATCAAAGACTATCCTCTTCATGTCCTCCTCCTTAGATTTGGTCCCCGGCTCCAGCAATGCAGCATCACCCCGCGCTGATAGTAGAACACACCTCTGTCTCCCTAGGTCAGAGTGTCCTGCAGATATCCAGTTGTTCTGACGTTCTGACGTCCATTGGCTGAACATCTGACACAGATCTCAGAATTCTATCATGTTTGTTTAACATAACAGCGACACATCAGTCACTAACTCAGTATCTAGAGAGATTTTCTTATTTATATCTTATTATCTAAACTAATTATATCAAGGGGCCTGGATAGAAATGCATTTAATACTAAATATTTTAGTTTATATTTCTAAACATTTTATCTTTCTGTTGTGTTCAACTGCAGTTTGTCCCTTTAACAGTTTGTATGGTAGAAAAATGGCAAAAACAATTTCAGAGATGAAAAGATGAATGTTTGCCTCTTTCTGCAGGAAGATGCCTCCTGGCTGTACCTGCTCCCTCTCACCCCTTCATCCTCGCCCCCACCTCTGGAGATCAAACACTTCTCCAGCTGTCTGAGACGTCCGACGCCCTCACCTCCATCCTTCTTGTTTGCCTTACTGACTGATTTTCCGGAGGTGATGCGGCGGTTTGTTTACTGCAAGGTGGTGTTGACCACCTCCTTAGTGTGGGTGCTTGTCGACGTCTTCTTGCTGCTGTACTTCAGCGAATGTAACAGGTGTGATGAGAGGAAAGATCACTCTCTGCTCCCTGCCCTACGAGGTGAGTTCACAACCTTGTTCGCACCTTTCAGATTCAGACAAAACTGCAGGAGGCGTACAGTTTTTGGCCAAGTCTGAGAGTGAATCAATCAAGTCTGGCTTGTCTGTCACCCCTTTCTTTACTGGTAACTGGAGTTTAAACAACTATATCTATAACTATATTCGTAATATAATAAACCTTGGAATTTTTTTTCCTCTATTTTGTTATCTTTTCAAAAAAAAATTATTGGCTTCATGAAAGTAATTTCATTCTGATATCTGCAGAGGGTACACATCATTTTGAACTTAACAGTGTGATGACTCATGGATTGTGAACCACTTAATATTTCTGCACATACTGGATAAATGCTATTTCTTGTATCATTTTTATTGTTAACTGTAAAGTACAGCTATTTCCAGTCCTAATTTTACTGAGCACTTTTTCAACAGTTTATTAACTGAAGTAGACTGAGAGAATTCGGACACCATGCTTGAGTGTCAGCTGCCTATTACAGCATTTTTTTATTTTTCTGATTTTTCAGCAGCAAGACTTAACGTTTGTAAATCTCAGACCCTTGAATGTGCAATGTGCTATTCAACTTTATTCAGATACATTTTGTTTTAGGTTTTAGATCAGCTTCCATGATGATTTTTTATTACGTTTTTCATGTATAAAGTATGGCTATTCCTTCAGTGGGAGGCTTTTCCACTGAAAACTAATTGCACGGAAGAAGAGATTGTCCAGATAAACGAGGTCATGGCTTCTGGAAATAATTTTTAGATTTTTTTTTTAAATAAACCAGACATGATTAGACTAAAAGAAAAATATATATTTTTGTTACATATAGACTGAAAACGGGTGGAAAAATCTTCGGCTTTGTTTTGTATTTTACAGAGCATACAGTGTTTCTCTCCTATTAAGTATATTCCTTATTTGATAACCTAATTTTATGTTTCGGTAGGTAATATCTATCTGATATTAAAATCTTTGATTATCTAAAACATTAAAGTGGGAAGAACAAAAAAAATCTGTTAGGGGATTAATACATTTTCCCAGTTCTGCATTTCTCTATTAGATACAGCTTGTGGGCACGACGATCTTTTAGTGGCAAAGGCACATAGCACTTATCTTAAAGGGACTATTTGAATCTTAAATATAGCAAAAATCGGCCGTTGTTGATACTGTTTGTTTTTAGGTAATGCTGTTGCCATAAAATCTATGATTACTGCCTTGTGTTTGCTCCTTTATTTGGACTCGATTTGTCTCATAACAGAAATAGAAACGCAATCTAGACATGTTAGGGAATTTATACATAGCTGAACACGTTATGTGAGAGCACAGACTATAACTGAAAATAATAAATATTAATATGACATTAACATTCAGTTTACCCATAGCTGAAAACATTGTCTCACAGCAAAGTGAGCATGACTGAAAGAAAATAGATGATAATACTGAACGATGGCTGGTAGAAGTATTGTATATTACGTTTTTTTATTATTATTAACAATATTTGGTTTAAATATCGGGAGTAGCTAAGGTTCCTATAGTTTATCATCTGCTTCTGACTTCCATTTTTTTTTTTGCATCTTGTTCTGCCTTCTGTGTGTAATAGACAGCTACGATTGCAACCCTTCTTCATGTGTCAAGCTGTTAGAGCACATCCCCTACAGAGAACCACCTGCTGTGAAAAACATGCGTGAACAACAACAGAAACTCTGGAAAAAGTCCAGAGCAAAACGTACAAACATCCCCTGAAAAACTCTGGCTTACATGTGCATGTGTTTTCTTTTTTTCAAAGATTACGTTTTTGAGATCAGATATGTAGGACTTCTTTAGCAAAGCCTGATTCCTCACATGCCCTAAAGAAAGCAGGTTGCAGCATTTTATAAGAGGCTTACTAATCTGCTTTTTAGGTTGGAAAGGGTTAGAACCACTGGGTAGTGTTGTTAATACTATTTTAACAAAACTACAATTGCTACACTTCAGTTAGTTTGGATGTAAAATGGATCACATCTGATGATTTATTGATGATTTATCTAGTGAATTTATCTGATGATTTATCTGCTCCTTGTGTGCATCTTATGCACAAAGCAAAGATCACTAATGGCATGCAGTTGGAACCCTCCTGGTTAAGTGCAGCATTTGTGAAAAATTCACATTCTGTTTGCATCTCAGTAAAAATTTGACTTTCTCTACAAACACATAATTCACAAAAAAAGAATTAAAGATAAACAAAAAAGTAAATGTTACTCTTTATATTATCCCCAAAACTATATCAAAAACACCTGACTACCCGGGGATTGATATATTTTTAACTTATTTCCTTAAAGACTTAACATATTGATTTAGAATGAAAATATGTCAGGTTATTCAGTTATTGCGCATTCTCTATCCAAAAGAGTAAATGAGTGATTTATAGCATTTGTTACTTTCATTATTATTGTTATTTCCAGGGAAGAACTAGTCAAGTCTTCCCTCACCCTGTTTTATGTGTAGGACTCTTCCTATAACAACCAGCCATTCTGCTCAATGAGGGAATCATTCATTACTCTTTTATTTGAACTCAGTTCAGTAACCTGTGGCTAATAATATGTTGTTCTAAGAACAACCCCCCCCCCCAAAACATAAACAAGTAGTGTTTTCCCAACTGTTTAAAAAATAAATCTTTTGCAGATTAGAGAGATGATTCAATATTCTCAAAACAATTTTTGTTAGGTTGACGTAGATTCTCAGTCATGCAGGACATGGTAGTCTTGAAGACTCTTCTAGCAGAGAAGGGAGATTCAAACATGCATTTAATTTGCTGTGCATGTGCTCCATCTGTAACAGGGCTGCTACGTGAGGTTAGCCGTGTGTGAAATCTTTGGGACAGGAGAAGAGTCAACAATTCCACCGCTGCTTGGTGGATGGATACGTTATTCATGTCGGAGCAACCCCAAAATTTAATCAGTTATTCCTGGGCCCATTGTGGAAATTGCCTGAAAAGTTGATCTAAATCGATCCACAACTTTTTGAGTTAGGTTGCTAACATACAAACAGACGGACAGGAAAACTTGTACCTCCTGATGTTGCCAGCCTCCAATTAGTGACTTAAATTATATGACACTCTTCTCTTGCCAGTTATGGTTTTACAACAGTGTTAGCTTTACATAAAGTTTTCCAATATATATATATATATATATATATATATATATTCTTTTTGTCTACAAATATTTCCACACAGCTCTTGTTACCAAGGGAATAACACCCTGTTTACAGTTAGCACATATCAGTAAATTGGGAGAGGGGCTTTGCTGTGCTACTCAATGCACCAAACTTCCAGAGAATCTCAGGTGATGGACATGGGATAGTTCAGGATTGTTTAGATGGGTGCCAAGTATCAAAACAAGCAAAAAAAAGCCTCCCCTACAGAGAACCTCCTGCTGTGAAAAACATCTGTGAACAACAGAAACTCTGGAAAAAGTCAAGAGCAACTCTGGCATACCTGTTCATGTGTTTTCTTTTGTTTCAAAGATTACGTTTTTGAGATCAGTGAGACGAGAGAAGGGTCCACATAATATACATAATTGTTTGCTGGTAACTAACATGTAGATACAAATATATTGTACAGACAATGTACCATGTTCTGCAATGTGACCTTAGCTTATTTCTTATTTTCACTCTTTTAACCATGGAGTACAAAAGACCGTTAATTCCTTGCCGTTACGAGGTGGATAATTATCTCTTAAAAAGAATCTTCACCTACAATTCTTGATTACAGCAGCCACACTGTGACAGCTCTGCATTTAGCTGTCACTGTAATGAACTTTATGGCCATTTACTCCTCATTACTCTGCTTGGCTAAGAATTAATGTTCTTTTCACATGCCAGCACACAGTAGTTTGCACTGATTCAAATATTATCTGCGACAGTGCAACCAATTTATTAATTCTTAACTGAGCAGGTGGCCATTCGAGAGTGATGTATTAAAAGAGGAAAAGCTTCTGCTCAGATAAATAGTACACTAATTAAACAATGATGTTTTTCTACTCTGTTTTTTTAATTGTTACTTGTAATCTGAGATTTATTTTTGTTGTAGCTCACCATCTGTAGCATAGACTTGTTTTTAACTGCAACCACAGTTAAAATGTAAACATTTTTCATCAAACTAACTTGTTATCCTAAAGTAAATCTTGTGTTCCCTCTAGTTCCAGTTGAGTCAAACCAATTTTCTGAAATGTATCTTCAAAACAGTGTCTTTGAAAGAATTTCATTTCTCACAACCTGGAAAAAAAATATAACTGGTAGAAGGAAAATCAATCCTCCATACCTCCTTTACTTGCATTAAAATTGGCACATAAAAACACAACGATCAAGTGTTGATGGGATTTCTCTTGCAGAACAAACTCAGTATGTTTTCCTTTCACTAGAGCAGTAATTTATATGATGAACCTAGCCTGTTTTGCATAGTGGAGAAGTGTCAGTTATTTATAATATAATGCCAGTGGTGTAAGACTTGCAGGCAGGAGGGAGAGCACAGCGGTTGAAGGAGGAGAAGGTAATGGATTGTGCCTGTAAAAGAGCCTCCAACTGTGCTCAGCAACACAGACCCTTTTCTGTAAAGTAAATGAGACTGAACATAGCTGCAGGATGTTGGAAGCTTTGTTATAAAGGACTCAGCAGAAAATCTGCATGCAGATTGGTAGTCGTCCTGACAGTCCAGCTGAGGCAATAATAAAGCTCTCAGAAGACCTATCCATATGAATACAACACACTTCTCATTTATTGGAAACGGTGGTAAAGATATGTAAAAATTCTCAGAGGAAAGTAATGTGTAAGCAACTTGAAAAAATGCGTTGTGTAGTTGCCATCCATCCATCCATTAGTTGGATGCAGTTTTATTAGAAACATGACTTATTGATTGATTACGTTTTTTATCATGTGAGACATTTATTCACGTGTGTGTTTACATACATACTCACTTGAAGTGGCCCGGGGAGTGCTTTAAACATCTTGCTCCAGATCCAGCTCAAATCTGTAGCTGTCCATCAGATGAGAGCTCATTTGCAAACTGAGATTCTCCACAACAATGTCAAGAAAAGACCAAGGCCAGCAGAGGTTAACAAGATGTCCAAAATCAGTCCATTTCAACAAAGAGCTTTTTGTGAGGAATCCTCTTAACTGCTAGCCGTGCAGCCAGTGTCCCAAGTTGCTCTCTTTCATGGAAATTGCTGCCTCTGTTTTGAGGGATTATTTGAGGGAGAGTGGGGGAGAGCAGCATTCTAAATCCATGGGATGTTATTTACCTTTGTTGAAAAGAGCTGACACTGTGCGGTAGCAGCAACGCTAATCTGCTGATGTTCTGCTGGCAGAACTGTAGGATAATGTTCCCAGGAGGGCTATAAGCAACTATGTGAACCTATTTGCTTTTAGGCTAGAACTGGCAAAGTCCTAGAACTCATATTTTCTCCTAAATTTCAGTAGAATTATATCCAATAGATAATCTGTGAACGTGAATAAAGCTGCTAGGCTTAACAGTGCTTAATACCCAGAAACTGTAAGCTTAAGTTACTAATGGGTTTACAGTCTTTTATTGTCACTGTTGTTTCAGAAACAGATTGTTTGTTTAAATGTTGCTTTTCCATGCTTCAAATAAATTAGAAGTCTGTCACATTTTCTATATTAGGATCAATAAGGCTTTTCAAATATAGAAATACAACAATCAGATTTGTAACTGGTTTCCGAATTCCTTTTCTGAAACACTTTGAACTGGTGAAACAAAAAAATAGTCTGTTAATTTATGATTTATAATTGGGAGAATTATATTTCCACATATGGGCAGATTTGTGGGCACATTTTTTCCTTTTGTAAAATTGATCATTTGAAAACAGTTTTGTATTTGCACAGGGTATCTCTGTCTGATTTTAAATTAAGTTAAATTAACTGAAATGTGTGACAAAAAAAGCAAAAACAGCAGAAATCTGTGAAGGGAAAACACTTTTTTCTGTAGCACTCTGAATGTGTAGAATCTATGTATATGTTACTAGGCCTTACATAGTGTGTGGACATCTCATAAGAAATAAATACTAAAGCTGTTTTAAATTTTTCATTGTCTAAATTAGGGCTGCAGCTATCGATTCTTTTTGTAATCGATTTATCTGGCGCTTTATCGATTAGATTACTCGATTAATCTGATTATTTTCTAAACGTTTTTAAATAACCAAAACAAATCACACATAACGAAGAATTTTGTGGCTGTAAAATGATCAAGCATGTTCCTTTTATATCTAAAAAAAAAATAGAAACTCCAACTCCAATATTTGGCTCCAAAACTAAGCCCATTTACAGTATTTATTTATTTATTTACTTGACAAAATAACAGTCAACAGCAATAATGTAAGTTAATAAACTAAATGGTCCATCCACTTTTTTGTGAAAAAGCTTTTGTGAAAAGTTGCAATGTTTTTGTGATTTTCTTCTACGCCAGTCACTTATATTGTTTGAAAAGCAAACAGAGTTTGAGACGATATTGTCACATAAACCTTAACAAAACAAAATGACAAAATGTCCTTTTAACAGTTGAAAACTCTAAAATGTGACCAGCTCAGATTGGGTCCCCACTAGAAGAGCATCTCTGCTTTTACTTTGATGTTAGAGTCCCCGACCCACCCTGGGCCTCTTTAGCCCCTCTTTTTTCAGCTCCTGGGTACGCCCCTGCTCAGCAGCACTGAACGTTTAGGAATAATCACTTATTAATTATTCTAAACACTCACAGGAGTCTCTGTGTCAGGAGAGAGTGAGAAAATATATATTTTTTCTTACTTCGGTTGCAACGCAGCATGACGTTTGGTGATTTTTGATGCTGTTACTTTGATGTTGGAGCATTTTTTGTTGCAGATAGAGACGTTACGGCACTTAAAACTCTGTTTTCATCCGTCCACAAGCAGATACTGAAAATAGAGAAAACACAGTTCTCCACTTTGGCCAGAGTTTTTAAGATTAATCTTTTGTGCCGAAAATCTGCTTTCACACGTGGATGACAGGCCAAACCGTAGAAAAATATCTTAGTTTTGTGTATGCGTGGACAAGGCTCTCTTGCGATGGAACGTGAATAAGTTGACTACTTAAAAACATCAAAGCTAAACATCATACTGTATCTCGTCAAACAGCATCATGACATCGCTACAAATACAGTATTAAAATTAGTGAACATCAACGTATAAGGGTTTAGGTTACGTTACCTTGTTTCGGTGACGCTTGGTGAAAAATCACGTGGATGTTTTCTGATGCTGGATGATTGAGCTCGTACTGCTGTGGTATGCTAGCTCTACGTTGCAGTAAATACACTGTACTTTGTTCTCTTCTTTTTTTTCAAAATGTAGCGATCCCAAACTTTACACATTTTCTGCCAGTTATGGGCATCTTTACTCTCCGCTATCATGCCAACTAAATTCAAACTGTATCACGTGCTGCTGTTGTGCTTCGCACAGGTGCGAACAAAACAACGGTCCGTGTGGAACAACCAGATCTCTGCGCGTATAGTGAGTGTAATAAGATTTTAAGGAGGCTTCGAGGCAGAGGTTTGCCTCGAGCAATTTTTGGAATCGAGTAAATGGAGTTACTCGATGAATCGCTGCAGCCCCAGTCTAAATATGTTAATATTGTGATTATTTGTCTAAACTGCTGTTAGTTATACCCATTATTACTGAGTGAAACATGTCTTCTCTTGTAGCAGTGATATCTCGGAGCCATGAGGGTCCGGGCGAGATGGGCAAGGCGGTTAACATCCCAAAAGACGACCAGGAGAAGATGAAGGAGCTGTTTAAAATTAACCAATTTAACCTGATGGCCAGCGACATGATTGCGCTCAACAGGAGTCTACCAGATGTGAGGTTGGACAGGTATGCTAGCTTCTGCTTCCACATGACTGCACTGATCATCAGTGCACTGATTATTAAATGGCTACTGCAACAAATCTACACTGGCGTATGCATCCTGTTTCCACCAGGAAATACTGGTACAAGCTGAAAATGTAAACAAAAGCTGTTCAATTTAAAGTCAGTAGACTTTTCTTTTTTTTTAATTATGGAAAGTGCAATGCAGAATCTCGAGGGAATGAGCTACTACCCCAGGTGAAAAAGTTCAAGTAGGACTGAGTGTACAATGAAGTGAAAAATTAATAGGCAGATTGCAGCAGTGTTTGCAGCAATGCAGTGCAGTACTGGGTTGTTGTTAAATAAAGAGAAAAGTAAAGGTATAGCCTTCCACAGTGTTGTCATCAGCTATGGTCAGGAGTGATAGCTTATGAGCAAAAGAATGCAATTGCTTATATGAGGGATTAAAATGAACTTCTTTCCTTTGCAGTGTCAGGACTCATATTTTACAACAAAGAAACCATTGAGGGGGTTTGAATATTTGCTAAGGATACCTTTTGGACACCATCCTAGGAAGGTTGCTGATGTGTGGTAGTTTAGGATGTAATTGCAGACGTATCACAGTTTTTCTGAATTGCTAAAACACATTTCTTGAAACCTCCTCCCATTTTTTCAAAACCTTAAACACAAATCCAAATATTGTAACTATATTCAAGAACCCCCAGACCTTGCTGTCAAAATGAAACTTTTAAAACAAAATACTGTGTTCACCTCCTACACACAGCAGGTATAATATATTCACTACAGAACATTAGTTAAACACTGCATCAAATAACTGAAGACACATCATCCAGGGCATGTAGTTAACAAGAAATATTTCAAGATTATTTTAAAGTTAGATACAAACTTGTGACTAGACAGATATGAAGGAGTGAATCTAGAAAATAAACAAATACATGCAGCAAAATTAAAGCCAATAAAATAAAAAAGCACATTACTGTAATACACTGTAATTCACAGATTCACAATAGCATAATACAGTTTGCTGAATTTCATCAGTAAACACTGTTCTTGGTGGTCCCCATTCCCCTACCTCCTCATCCACCACCTCTCACACAGATTCCCTCTCCCTCTCTGTGTCTTTCCACTGTTGAATTGTGAGCTGCTGTGTGTGAAAGTTCACAGCTGTATTTCAGTTGTATTCACGCTACCGCCAGTGTTTACTGTTTTACTGCAAAAATGTGACTTCTACAGTGACTGTTAATGTGTTTAAGGTTTTGAGAACAAGATTGGATACGTTTTGCAAATAGTGTCTAAGCACCTGATCAGTGTTTAAGGTTTGGCCAAATAGTCTTTGATTTAAAAATGTAGTTCAGCCAATGGGAATTTGGTTTAGAGAATGGAGTTAAGTGTTTTAGCAATTCAGTAAATCTGCAATACTGAGCTCGTACAAGCGATGCTCGCAGTGAATGCATTTAAGCCAGTAGTATTTTGGTTTTTGGTGATCATCAGTCTCGTTTAGGTTGAGGATGTAGGTGATTTTATTGCTTTCTGTAAAAGGCTACAGCAGAAAACAATTAGCTTAATCTGGTTCTGAAACACTCCACCCCTTACTAATGCAAGAAGTGTAAAATAATAATGATACACTTGACGTTAAAGACCTATTTATGCTTGTTTAAAAATGTAGTAAGAGTGAAGCAGACAAGGAACAGTGGACATACCCTTCCTTAACTGAATATCTTCAGCTTTAAAAAGCAGTGCAAGTTGTGATTTTTATCATTTTATCACATGTTGATTTGTACTCTTTTGGGGTTTTCTTCTCCAAGGAGTTGTAGCTTGGTGACAACTGTCAAATGAGACAGAGCTGCCACTCCAGGGCACAGAAAATGCTATCGAGAGAAACAAATAAGTTGTGAATTATTTTCCTTATGTCAAGATAATTAAATTATAGAACATGTGCATTGTTAAAAAAGGTTTGGTCTATGTAAAGTATTTCCTGGATTGAGGTGTTTTTGGGTTAGTATCTGAGGTTGAACTTGGCTCACAGACTTAGGTCAGTTGTTGGTTTTGGTGTGAGAAGATATCCGTGAAGTGAAAGGAATATGTAGAATTGGATATGCTTTGAGAATCAAGGTTTTTAATTAAAGCGGTGAAAAACACTTCAACATCTGAGGTCCTTTTAGGTTAGCATATTGACAGATTCATTCAGATGGAGAAAGCCCACTGGTTTTCAAATTAGTATTTAAAACTGATTTTGTTTTGTAGTTTTTTTTTGTTGTGGATGTGTAGTCTGCCGTTAAACCCTGTTCCCATTCTCCAGGCATTTCACCATATGGTTTTGATGTTGATTCTATAATTCTCATCTTCCTACTTCTTGTGCTTTGCTCTGCTAAGTGTGGTTGTTTGACACTTGTTTAAATATGAGAAATTCATAACATTTTATTTGAAGTCCAAATTTGTTAGAAAATTTCTGCGTAAAAATGTCAACCTGGTTATATGTTTGATTGCCAATTTACTGCAGATCTCCTGCCAGCTAAACGGTTACCTTAGTGAGGTTTGCTGTCTTATTTAGAGCAGTTGCAACTGGAACTTGTTTTGCTTATTGGCTTGTGTCAATGAAGGTGGTGGTGGATTTGTTAGATTTTTCGTTTTAGTTATTTGGCCAGTAGAGAAGATTGATTAATGATAATCTGTTGGCTAATATTTAGTCATTTTTAGCTTGACTGGCCCCGATCAGTGACTAGCTGGTCAGCAATTCAATATCATATTTTTCACATATCTAAGCTCAAACAGGTTCCTGTAACAACACTCTTCAATGTACACACTGTTACTGAGTGAAGATGAGTCACAGGTAGACATTTTCACTTAGGTGTTTTAAAATAAAGTTGAAGGAAGAACTGAGATGTTAGCAACTACCTAAAGAGAACCTGTCTTCTCTATAGAGACATGTTGGTAATTCATTCAGGTGGATATAAACCAGGCATAAATTGACCTGGAGCCGATTTCAGAATAAAACAACTATATGAACTGCATTTAAGTTGCTTTGTTTAATTTTATAAAAACCTTAATTTATGTTGGAACTCTTCAGATTCGGGAAAGGGTTTACATTCTCTGTGGAATATACTGTTTACGTTTAGTAATTTAAACTGCCTAGTAATGAACCATCATTACGTTCAGGTGTGTTGGACTAAGGCGCCCTCAGAGCTGCGTTGGTATCATCCATGGTTAAAGCGTGTTTTATTTGTTTGCTTTTATAAGCTGTATGACTGCTGCATACTGAAGTTAGAGGATAAAAAGATACTCTGAGCGGATAGGATTTGTGAGAACTATTGCCCCCTGCTGGTTTGCCACGTCTATGAATGTGCTGAAAAACGCGATTATCCGGTTACTTGTGGATGGAGATTTTTTTTTACAAAGGGGAAAGGAAAATGTTTGTTTAAAAAAAAAAAAAACGGCTATATGTGGACATGGCCTAAGGGAACAATAAAAACATGCAGATTTGTGAAACCTTAGGACTGGAGTTGAACTCTTAAGGAATTGTTGGTTTCAAATAGTTTTTGCCTGTGTTTTAAATGAGTTGAACCTGTTTTACAGAGAGAAAGTAAACTAACAGAGAGAAAGTAAACTTTTTTATTTCAACCTTTTTTCTGTCCATAATGGCACAATTTGTCTCTCTCTATAAATAATAAAAGAGATTTGTTGGAGTACGCAGCTTAGCTTTGCAAGATTTCTGCAGCTATGCAGTGAGAATATTCAGATTAGGGCAGTGTTACCCGTGAAAGGTAAAAACACTTTTCCTTTAAGGCAACCTCCTGGCCTAGTTATGTCAGTCTGTGCTGTCTCGTCAAATAGACAGGACCGAACGAGCAGCGCTGTCTGCATCGGTGGATTTTTCACCCTCTGTCACTTCCCCCATTCCTCCTCCTGCCATACATAGCACTTTGACTGCCCCGCTCCTCTGCTGTAATATAGCAACCACTTTATTCCATAACATTAACAGGTTTATGAATGTTTCACCAATATTCTTTCGCAAACATCACATCAACCCAAGGACACCATGACACTGGTGTCAGTGCTGATTTTGCTTGTCTTTCCTCCCCCAGTGAGAATGTTTCTGCCCCAGTGGCAGTGTTGAAGAGCAGCAGCAAAACTGTGCTCTCAGACTCTACTTAGCTACCTTTTGAAACTAACAGCAAAGTTTTGCACAAGTGATTAGCCGCTAATAATACGTATTTAAATATGCCTTCACATTACTACCCATCCAACTCTCAAGCAGGTCTCTATGATGTTATTCCACCTCTGCTGATCAAAAGGTTTCTTGTTATGTCTTGGAGTGTCTGACACTGGATCATTAGCAGTGAATCCTTTGAGATGTACAATACAGACCAAAAGTTTGGACACACCTTCTCATTCAATGAGTTTCTTTCTTTTCATGACTATTGACGTTGTAGATTCTCACTGAAGGCATCATAACTATGAATTAACACATAATACACAGTAAAGTTGACCAAAGAAATGCATTCTGCACTTTTTTTATTTTAATTTGTGAAAAGAAAAAATACACTTCATGTTTAGGCACCACTTTGTGTTGGTCTAAAAAAAATAAATTATTTGTGTTTGATGTTGCAACATGAAAAAAATACTCATAGTTTTCAATGGGCATGAATACTTTTAAAAGTCACTTTGTATGATTGTAAATGTTAAGCTCCGAATACAGTTTTCTAGGTTTCATTCCACTGATTACTATTGTCTGTGTTGCTCTGTCAGTTGTAAGAGCAAAGTGTACCCAGATGACCTGCCCAACACCAGCATCGTCATCGTGTTTCATAACGAAGCGTGGAGCACGCTGCTGCGGACTGTTCACAGCGTCATCAACCGCTCTCCGAGACACCTGCTGGTGGAGATTGTGCTAGTAGATGATGCCAGTGAGCGAGGTCAGTAGTTTCTGCTGTGATTCATAAGCTTTACACAAAATCTGAAGTATTTAATATCTAGTAGACTTGCAGTTTAAATTCCACTAAATAGTTTTTTATGTTTTAATTTACTTACCCTGTGACTAAAAGTCTGAAAAAAGGATAACATGGTTATAATACAGGATTTTAGAAAAGCTATTTAGATCTAATAATAGAATTTTATTCTCAATCTAAATGTCAAAAAATAAATGTTAATCAGAAAACTCACACAGCACCTGGAGAGATGGCCACAGAAGTCCAACTCAACAAATAATTTCAGTTTTTATCTTAAGCTTCATAGTTAAATTTAAAGTTGGGGAAAGAAAATATATTTAAACAATACCTAAGTCAATAAACAAATCACACAATAATCATTTCATTCTAAGGAGATCTCCACATATTGACATTGAACCCCCTTTTATTTTATCTCTGGAAAAGAAAGTGATTACATTGAACAAAAAAGTGTTTGTTAATCAAACAAAAGATATCAGCAAAAGCGTATTTGTATAGATGGCGTAAAAGTTTGGACACCCTTACCCCTTGTGGCTGTTTCTTTCCCTGTTACAGCTTTAAAACCTGAGCCATCTGCCAGTCTCTGACTTTGCTCTGGGGAATGTTTGCTCCACTCCTCATTTTTAGCTCTGAGATGTTTTTGGGATTTCTTCCATTGAAATCAAGATCTGGGTTTTGACCCAATCCAGACATTTCCATTTTTTTAAATTCTCAGCCAGTCCTGGGAGGATTTCCTGGTACGTTTTGGGGATTTAGGGTGCATTCACACCAGCCCTGTTTAGTCCGCTTGAAACAAACTGTAGTTCATTTGCCTGGAAAGTCCAGCTCTTTTGGGCAGGTGCAAATGGACAAACAAACTCTAGTCCGCCTAAAAACCGTGGTCTCACTTCGATTGAAACAAACTCTGCTTTGGTTCGATTGCACGTGTGAATGGCAAACAGACTGGGGCCGCACCAAAAGCAGGAAGCTGACTATTGTAAAGGGCATACTGGGGAAATAAAAACTAAACAACCAATAATCCTGGAGAGATAAATGCTGGATCTTGTAGATACCTTGCTCAGTGTCTGTATAAGGAGGCCATCTGTGCTGAAAGTTGTATTCAGGCGGTTCTACTCTTTGCAGAATGCTCATATAGATAAGATAAACCGACATTTTACCGATACTGAAATGTATTGCTGTAACCAGCGTCATTTTTCATGTCTGTATATTCTGTATAAAAAAAACAAGAAAAGATGTGTGATAGCTTCATGATGCTCATGGTCTTTAAGATGCTGACTGTACTACTACTACTACTACAGACTGGATGCGGTGGAGTCACGCGACGGTCATGTGAATCCACCCCATCCAGTCTGTAACAAGAAGGGAAAAGCTTTGCCAGCTATATTTATCAAGATTTTAGACCCCTCTAGCGACTTTCTTTTAAAAAAGCAATTAGCGACAAATCTAGTGAAGTTTTATGGTGTTATTGGTAACCTTTGGAGACTCTGATGTGAAGCACGTGTTTGTGTTACTCTTTTCACTTAGCAGTGGTGCTGCTGGTCCCGCTGAGCCCTCAATGGTTATGAATTGCGCACCCCTGAAGACACCGCTGGCTGATTCTCCCCGCGCTTAGATGTTATTGCAAAAAAAAATTCTTAACTAATTCCCAACTAAATGACTACACACTAAATAAATCCCTGGTTTCACTCACAGCCCAGAGTCACCTACTCTTCTTGTACACTGTGTGTTCGCGCCTCTCTGTGAAAAACATGAAATAGTCATCATATTACAGTCTAAACTGGACTCCCAGAAATATAGAAAGTAGTGGGAATCAAATCCTGACCTAAAAGGCTGGTTGAAGCCGTTTATCTGAGATGTTACACACCCTACTGCCTGTATTGTAGGATTGATTCTTGTACTAAATTAGTAATATAAAAAGCTAAAACAAGAAAAGTATTCCGTAAAAGCAGTTGTTTAAGAACTTATAACAGTCTCCTACAGCATCAATTACAGTTTCATGCACATTAGGCAAATGAGGCCACAATGTGACATTGAACATTGAAGGAGGGGTGGGAGGTGGTTAACAGAAGAGCAGGTTTGGAGCATTGGCAGATTAACAGAAAAATCCTGCAATGAACAATGAAACACCAGGAGCTTAGATACTTAGGCAAGGTGGAAAACAAAAAAGGGACCAAATTATCTGATAGAAGGAGATTGGGCATACTGTGGCAGAAGCACAGCAGGGAAACTGAGGAATGGAGACTAATTATCACAAAGGGCGCTGAATTGGGACTAAAAAGAACTACAAAACCAAGGGAAAAGACAAACACAGTTGGAAGAGATTTACATCTAAATGTACTTAAAACAGAACACAAGAATAAACACACAAAACACTAAACACCAGGGAGTCAACTAATATGGCGGCACTTTACCAGCAAGAATAAACACAGAGAAATTATCTGAATATGTAAGATCTATGTAACAGGAATGAGCAACAAGGAGATGAACAACACACAAAGGACAACCCCAACACCCAAGAATGATAACATTTCCCTCTTTAAATCTCTTATCAGACTCGAGCTGCTTCAGTCATCTTTCTGAAAGCCTCCAATAGCTCTTGAGAGCCTGAAGGATATGTCACTGTGTAATTTCAGGCTTTTTGAAGGAGGAATAAATAAGTGTTCTCCTAATTTGTACCTCACCAGAAATTGCATTGTTTTCTTTGTTAAATGCTTCCCCCCCAGTTTTTGTTCATTTCTAAATTCTTAGAATATTTTAGTATTGTTAAAATTGATCATAACTCTCCATATGTTTAAATAACTTAAACTTTTTTCACATGATTGTGGCCCCTAATTATCTCAAAATAACATATTTTGATACTTAAGAAATGTTGGAACACTTGTGCTAATTTTCCATTAACTGTCCTCTCTATCACACTTATTAATATAAATGATTAGCTTGGAAGATTTGCTTTCAGATTTATGACTGCATGCCTTTAATATCAAATAGGACAACAGACTCTGAGCTCTCTTCGTGCGTTCAGCTCTTTTCCAGTTTCATCTATTATCTCTTATCGGCAGTGCACACTTCACTTAATATAGTAAAATGTCATTCAAATGCCATCCTCTTAACAAGATTTTTCCTTCATTGAATCTATAATCTCATTTCCAGACCGAAATGCTTTTTTTTCTTTTATACATGAAATTTCACCTGGCAAAATGTCATGTTTTAAAAAAAGAAATCTTTATCATCGTTGGATTTAGTTTGTTATCCATCATGTGGAAATTTGAATGTGATGCTCCGAATTAAAAAGATTTACAATATTTTTGCTACTCAAGCAGGTATAGATGTGTAAATATTTTTAGTTTGAGCCAAACACGTAAATTATCACTGACACAAAAAGAGGTAAGCAGAAAAGATTTCAAACAATTATGTAATTGTATTATTATATCATTATTTTTTGCAAAAAGAAATTAAACTTTTGTAATGGGGAAATTTGTGGGTTTAGAAATGTAAGATTTTAATCCTCTTTCACAATTTTTGACCTCTAATTTATGATTATCAGCTGACTGATGACTAAGCCTCTAATGTAGATACTTTACTTCAGCTGTAATTGAGTTGTTCCTTAGCGGATTCCTGTGTTTATTTCAGACTTCTTAAAGGAAAAGCTGGAGAGTTATGTGCGGACATTAGAGGTGCCAGTGAAGATTCTGAGGATGGAGCAGCGCTCAGGTCTTATCAGAGCCCGGCTGAGGGGGGCGGCCGTCACCACAGGTCAAGTCATCACCTTCCTTGATGCCCACTGCGAGTGTACCGTGGGCTGGCTGGAGCCCCTGCTGGCTCGTATCAGAGAAGATCGGTATGAGCCAAAATGGAGCAAAATCAGGATTTTTTTTAACAAAAAGAGATTATATTGTTTTACAAGCATTGTGGTGCTGCAGAGACCATATGGAAATGCTTTTTGTTAATACTGCTGTTAACTTACTGGTTAGATGAACGGGTGGTTGAACTACAGCTTGATTTGAACATTAATGGGTCAGCAAACTGACAGCTGGACACTGGATGATAATTGGTTTGTTGTCTCAGTGGATAGTCTATCTTTCTGCCATTCTGTCACCCTGCTACCCTGGCTGCAGTTAATGTCAGGATTAAAGCAAGCAAAAAATCTGTTAAAGGGGAAGTTCAAGATTTTTGAAGGCATCTAATGAGCACTTAGCATCTTACCTGCAATAGATAAGTATCTTGGTGTTTTTATTTAAAATAGAAAAAAATACCTGGTTGGACCTATAAACTGCTTCTAACCATTTCTATAAACTCCCTTCTACATGAATTAGGGATCTTATTTCTTCTTTAAGGAGATCCATCACCTCAATGCTTAAATAAAAAAAGCAGAATAAATATGTGTCTGTGTGATGTATAGTGGATTAACGTACCAGAATGAGGATAGACAAGAAAGATGACAGCCATAATAGCTGTAGCCAAAAAACTATAAAAAAACTCAAACATTTACAGCGGCTTAAACCTCTAAAGATGATGCTGAAAATAAAATTGGTTGAAATTAAGTATAGATCAAAGTGGATCAAAGAGATCAAAGAGGTATATATATATATATATATATTAAGGTACTTAATCTCTCATATTCAAATATGAGAGACAGTCTAAAACAAAAATGCAGAAAATCACAGTGGATGATTTTTAAATAATTTATTTCCATTTTATTGCATGACATAAGTATTTGATCGTCTATCAAGCAGTAAGAACTTAGGGTCCCACAGACCTGTTAGTTCTGATTTAAGAAGCCCATAGAAAATCTTTGGAAAGAGCTGAAACTCTGTGTTGCCCAGCGACAGCCCCGAAACCTAAAGGCTCTTGCGAAGATCTGTATTGAGGGTGGGTCAAAATCCCGTGCTTTGCTCCTCCACTGGAGACTGCAATTATGTGAATCAATTCAGACAGAAAGTTTTACCATGGGTGAAGACTCTCAGAACTAGCCGCTTCCTGAATCGTAAACTACCGGAGAAAAGCCTGCAGTTAAAGCAGTAGCAGGCGCAGCACAACACCTGTTTTTGGCGCACATCGGGCTCTTTGGAGTGCATCTAACCATGGACACTGGGATGGATGGCCTGGCAACCTGTCCAGGGTGTAACCTGCCTCTCGCCCTACAACCACTGGAGGCATGCACCAGACCCCTCACGACCCTTCAAGGACCCTTCCCTTTCAAGGAGGGGAATAAATAATGAATTGAATGTATTTACCTGGACTCCCTGCATAGAGTTTAAAAACAACAAAAACTGTGCATCACTTAAAGCTGTCAAAGGGAGGTGGGAAAATTAATCTGTAAAAAAAAAAAGCGATCAAATACGGAAAATAGTCAGTGACCCTGCAAGATATCTCTGTCTGTCTGTCTGTCTGTCTGTCTATCATCTATTTTTGCATGTTTGGATCTTGTAGATTGGTCGATTGTGACTTTCAGCTCTTTTCATCCTGCAGGAAATTATATGACTCGGCCTATTGAACTATCAGAATATTGCCTACTGTATGTTTTGAATGGTGCTACACAAAAACCATTTTAAAGGAAAAAGGAAAAAAGTCCATGACAATCCACAACTTCACAATCTGTTCTACTTTATTACAAAATATGTTTAATTATCTTTCTGGTTGTTTCCATTATTTTGTTGTAATTATTTATCTTACAATAAAATTATACACACTGTTTTTCAGAAGAGCAGTGGTGTGCCCCATCATAGATGTCATCAGCGATGAAACATTTGAGTACATGGCAGGATCAGATATGACTTATGGAGGTTTTAACTGGAAGCTTAACTTTCGATGGTACCCAGTTCCCCAGAGGGAGATGGATCGACGCAAAGGAGACCGTACGCTCCCAGTCAGGTACACAAAGAACATGCATCATTTTTGTACATAATTAGAAATAATGCAATTTTCAATTAATGATTTTTTTCAATAATTAAATTTTTTTGTATAATATTTTTTTTTGGTTAAGTTAAAATAAATTTCACCTTTATCTCTCCCATTTTGACAGAAGAGTGAGCAGAACTCTCATCTGTATTCACTTCTCTTTCGCAAACAGTATTTAATTCATTACTGACTTGAGTTAAAGGATAGGCATGGTTACTCTTCTAAGGCTTTGTTTACATTTGTAAAACAAATGAATCTTTAGTGTATCCTTAATGCCTCACTGAGCTGCAACAGGATAAATTACATCATGAATGCACAGATCCATGCAAAGCTCCATAGATCTTTTTTCTTGACATTAAATACTAACACCTTAATTAGAAACAGCTTCTTTCCACTAAGGTATCCTGTAAAAATCACATGTGCAGGATGAAGATTTGAAAACAACTTTATTATTTCCTGCATTGTAACTCACCTCTTCTGTAAGGTGCAGTAGTGTCTCCATTAAAAATGATATGTAAATGCATCTGTGTTGGCCTCTTTTCATCCATTTGATCTGATGGTGGTTGAATACTGGTTTTATCAAAGGGAAAAAAAAGGCATCTAGCAAACTTCACCAATTAAAATAATTATCCTCATATAATCATTATTAATATTATTTTTGTACACTAAATAAAGAAGTTAGAGCTTTAGAAAAAATCCTATATGGGCTTTTTTTTTTGTTAGCAATAATTTGTTGCATGTATTCTGCAGGACTCCCACCATGGCAGGAGGGCTATTCTCAATAGACAAAACATATTTTGAAGAAATTGGAAGCTATGATCCAGGGATGGATATATGGGGTGGAGAAAACCTGGAAATGTCTTTTAGGGTGAGTGTCAGTGAACATAATATTATCATCCTGCCAGACTTGGTTGATAATTGCAAGTTCTCCTACCTGCATACGCATTTCATAAACTTTCTTTATTTACATAAACCATAGTACAGTCTGCTTAAGATTCATAGGAGAGCTATGCAAAACCATCACTCTTTCTCTCCTTTGCAGTCAGAAGAGCTACACAAACCCTGTCAACACTGGGTCATATCATATATCTCCCATACTTCACAAGCACTGTGGTGCACTCTTCATTTACTGCCTCCCCTGGTATAGATGTGTGCAAAACTGAAAATTAATGGTTGTTATGGAAACATGGAGACCTCACTTAACTTCCTCCTCACCACAAGGCAACACAAACATAGTTCCAGTTGTTTTAAACTCTTATAATATTAATTAGGCTGTAATAAAGGGCAGTATACGTGAGAAACCATTTTCTTTTAGTTGTACATATTTTTTGGGGAGATCAAAACTCATCTGCTTTAGTTAAATGTTTTGTTCTGTTGGTATTCCCGGTTGTATGAATGACTAAGGGAAATGGATCTCTGGCAGTTTATGGATGCTAATTAAGCATTCCTAGATATTCCCCCCAAAAAGTAAGTGATATTAAAAATTGCATTAGTTAGATTTATTTTAAGGAATTGTTAGGGATGTGAATAGTTGTAGCACCAATCATTTTCTTTTTTCTTCAGGTGGAATTTTATTGTGTTTCCGACAAAAAAATGGGATACTCTGCAATGAATTTTATTTGTCATATAATAAGGAGATGTTTAAACAAATGTAAAAAAATAAATAATTTAACAGTTATAACTTTCTTTCCACTATGAAACTCTTGCACTTTGACGATAAGGTTTTGTTTTACTGCGCTGACTTTTCTGACTGAGGAATAAATCTTCAAGGAGTGTTACATTTAAAACTTCCTGCAAATAAACTTTGTTTTACTATTACTTCAGAATATAAATAATGCTAAAAAAAAAGTGGTTGAAAACAATCAGATAAGCTGTGCTGTTCCTGAATATCCCCCAAAGTTTCAGAATATGAATGGATGGATGCAAACCTCTCAGTCCTGCTTCTCAGAGAGATTAACTTTTGATTGCAGCTGCTTCTCAAGGTGGTCAGGACAACATGGAGGGGGAATTAAGTAGAGCATGGAAACCCGACCCAAGCCTGACGGTACCCGACAAGCCGGGCTGAGTTCCGACAGATATTTAGAAAGAATGCTCGGGTTTGGGTCGGGCTTGGTCACATCAGAGGAGTGAGGGTAAAAAACCTCCTACTCGATCCAGGCTCTTTAGAGCATTAGCACTGTGCGAGTTGTGAAAAAACAAGAGGGGATATTTATTTATTTTATTTCCTTTTTATTTATAAAAAACTGGTTTGTTTATGCTGGCTGCAGGTCATCTTGCGCACATTCATTTATCCTTTCAAAACTGACAAACATTTGAAAAACGAAATTATTGATGACATAAAAATTAAGATAAGATCAAATATATTAAGATGATTGAAATTAAAGATAATAATTCACTTGACTGATCCAGTCATAGCAGGTGAGAATATTTTTTTCCCCTGTGGCAGCATCAGCAGCACCTTGTCTGCCCTATCAGACCCACAACTCTGCGTATTTTGGACCAGAGGAGCCCAGCCGTGGTCACATGCAGAAAGTATTTTCAGGTTTAAGAATCCTACCCTCGTTTTATTAAACCGTGCACACCCGTGTCGGATGTGGGCCAGGCTCGGACAGAAAAACGCAGCCCGATCCGCACTCTAGTGTTGAGTAAAATAAATAAAGGCAAAAGCATGAAAATTAGATATTTACTAAGTTTTTGTACAAATCGCCCATATCAGTATCTTTGTGCTGTTTTTAAAGCCTCTGAAAAGAAACAACCTCACTTCTAATGGCCACTGCCTTTCTTTCTTATATAATTCCAGTGTTTAGTTAAAAGTTTATTTTACAGGCGATGCATTAAAAACTGCGCAATAAAAGCTTGCAAAGCCTTCTTAAAGTGACAGTGTGTAGTTTTTGCAGTACATCTTGGAAAATAGCGATTAAAATATGATGTATTAATAATTACATAAAGCACATTAATTGCAAAATATATATTGTAAAATATGACTTTAAAAATCTATTTTAAAATACATAGGCGCGAGTCTTCTTTTCAGGGGAAAGCCATATTAGATGACATCTTTACTTCTACAAGAGCCCGGATGGACAAAGCGCACGGAACAAGCCCGCTATTAAAACATTGATTTCCCCTCAAAATGCAAAAAAGTTTCGTCATAAATACATTTTTACCTCTTCGCTAGTTTCATGCGATGAAAGAGAGACTGATGTGCTCGTCATGTTGCTGCAAATAGATAATTCTCAGGGAATGGAGCGTTTGAAAACGGCACTAGTTGGACCTCCGTTATTGAGTTTCTTACTCGAAGACACAGATACCGCATGCTTGTGATAATTTAGGTATGCACTGCCCCCTACTGGCCGAAAATTACACGCTGTGCCTTTAAGTTTTTTATTATATATATATACATATATATATATATATATATATATATATATATATATATATATATATATATATATATATATATATATATATATATATAGGTCATAGGTCATAATTTGAAGCACTAACTCATTTTCATAGCCTCTCTATAAACCGAAGTGATCTTAATTCTTTGGGTATACTTTAGAATTTAAAAGTTGTTTGTTTGTGTAAAATAATTGTGTTCCACCCATAAAGTTTATGTGATAACATTAAAACTGAGTGTGCAGGTTGTCAAGTTTTGGCCTTTAACAAATTTAGGGTTTGATAAAAAATACTGAACAGTTAAACATTTGTAGCCTAAACTTATTTGTAATATCTGTCCCTAGTTAGGTTTTTGGCTACACATTTTGGAGAATGTCCAGGAAAATTTTTTTTCCTTATTTGATCATATTTAACCCCTGTAATACTAAGTCATGCATTACTAGTTAAAATGTTCACAACCTTTTGATTACCTACTTTGATCTACAAATCAAACAAATGTACTATTTTGAGTCATTGGCCTGTTTTAATTCTGAGCCAACAAAGATCCAGTCTGGGGTTCCCCAAGGCTCCAATTATGCATTCACACAAACAGACCTAAGGCCAGTTCACAGTGGCCTGGTTAACCAGAAATACATATTTAGTACCCGGAGAGAACCTTGACATGCACTGGGAGGACATGTAAACTGCTTCCAATATATATTAATTTATTTAAAGAGGAGGTTAGTGATGAGAAAAAGCATCATTTTCATTAGGTGTTGTGTCTAATAGAGCTTAGCAGGCCGTGGAAGGCAATCGTAAACACAGACTATTATTGTAAAAAAAAAAAATCGAAATAAAACAGAATAATTAAATGGCAAAAAATTTAATGAAAAAAATACTAAACAAACAAATACACACACTCACACCCGCACTCAGACTCCATATGTATTTTACTATATCCATATGTAATTAAATCAACCAGGCAGCTATAACTTATCTAAAATTAATCTGCCTTGTCCTCACCATTACCATGAAACTTTATCCTATGATCAACTACAGTACTTAAATAACAAAAAATAAACAAGTGGAGACGATATTTAGTTTCTATCAACCTTCACAATGGGATAATCTCCATGAAATACTAGAATGTGTCGAAACTGTTCAAATCAGAACTGAAAACATTGTTTCTGCATATTTCCCATAATGGTCTTGCCTTTTTGTTTTGCCTTGGCGACTTGCTTGTTTACATTTCATATTTTAGTCTTTCTTTCTTTGAATGCAATGCTAAAATTACACAATATTTATTCTTGTTTCTTTATTTTCTTGTAAAGCACTTTGAATTACTTTTGCAAAAGGTGTCATAGAGATAAACATGACTCCAGGCATGTTTTTTACAGGAATTGCTTGGGACACCAGTAAGTGTGGCACAAGTAATGGAGTTCTAAAAAAATAATTATTTTAATCTTTTCATTTCCCCCCCACTCAATAAATGTACTTAAAACAAAACCAGAATATTTTAAAGCTTTCATTGTGAAAAATTGCTACTGCCATAATTGCTGCAGTTAAGCTGAGATTTTTAATGCATCTTTACAAGTACTGTACTATACTGAGTACTGTTTTTATAAATCTTTTTTTTTCATGCAAATCCCTGTCTTTCCAGATATGGCAGTGTGGAGGCTCCTTGGAAATTGTTACATGCTCACACGTGGGGCACGTTTTCCGCAAGGCCACTCCATACAGCTTCCCTGGAGGAACGGGCCAAGTCATCAACAAGAACAACCGACGGCTGGCCGAAGTCTGGATGGACGAATTCAAAGACTTCTTTTATATAATCTCACCAGGTACAGAGCAAAGCAAGAGTTGTTGTTTGACTATATGTTTTTTTTGTTCTTTAAGAATACAGGAGCACGTCTTAGAGAATGGAATATGTTACAATGGTTTGAAGGAATTTATAAATGAGTCAGGGATTTGCTTTTATGTTTTATTCAGCATACATTCGTCTTTAAAAGCAGATACGGACAGTCCTCATTACCCAGTCACACTGGGCTTCCTGATATTACATTTAGCAAATTGCTCTAAAAGGATGTCTGCTCTATTTTATTATTTTATTCTCTTAAAGAATCCTTCTCTTCTCATTCGTTAAATAATTCATGTTTCTCTTTCTCTACTCATATGTTGGAATGTACGACTGCTTTGTCATTTTCAAAGGAGGCTAATTCATTTTTGCTTTCAGACCCATTTTAAGCGCTGTCGTGAACTCAAGTTTAGAAATTTGTCAAAATTGGTCCTCTCTCCAATAGAGCTTCAGGGCATATGGAATATCTAGAGCAACATGGCTGTGCAGCTTGAGATGAGTACCCCTCCATCTGTTGTCTCAGTAATGTGATTACCCTTTAGCAGAAATCACTTTTCCGCAAATCTCTGGCTAAGTGTTCTAGATGGCTTGCCAACTTAAAAGGGATCATCCTTAATCTGCGGATCTTCCTTCACAAATTGTGACCTTCTCCATGGCTCGGTCAGGCAGGACTCTCCATGGGCAGGTGTACAGACAGAGCCAGTGTTGTGATGGATGGCTTTGCTGTGCAGTGTGGCCCCACAATGCCTTGCTGTTCCTCCTGGACATTATTGTGGATGATCTGAGCTGTTCCGCTGCCAGAGCTCCCTTATTGGCACAGAGGAGCACGCTGTGTTGCCTCATTTTTGGAGAGGCCTAGAGCCTTCCTAATAAAAGTGTAATTGCTTCCTTTTTTCCTTCTTAGCAGAGCGCTTTAGGAACAGACTTCTACTATTCCAAAACATGATCTGTCTCCTTTGTAAAGGTTTTCACAACCAGCAAAAATGTTTGCATTTTGACACAAAATGCAATGTATTTCTAAGGGATGTTTTGTGATAAACTTAATCAAAGTACTTTATATTTGTTATTTAGAGGAAAAACAAGAGAAATGATTTTCAAAATGTATTACAAATAAAAATATTGAAAATCTGGTGTGCATTTATACTCAGCTCCATTTACTTTTATACCACAAAATAGAGTTAGTGCAGACCATTGCCTTCAGAAATTAGACACTCTTTTTAAAATCTTTTAATCGTTTTAAATCGTTTAAATCTGAGTTTAAACTGGACTCTTGAGAAATACAGAAAGGAGTGGGAATCAAACACTGAATTAAAAGGCTGTTTGAAGCCGTTCAACAGCAAGAAGCCATCATATTATATCATAAAGAACATTAAGCAAATCTGGCCACAACCGGATATTGAATTCAGAAAAGGACACTATAAAATAAAATAAAATAAAAAAAGGATGGGATGGGGGGTGGTGGCGCTCAATATGCCGTGATATTAATTTTAGCTCATATCGCCCAGCCCGACTTGTCACAGATTCTGGATTAAATTTGGGTCTGAACTTTGACTGGGTTGTTCTAACACGTGAATATGCTAGATCTAAACCAGTTTAATTAAAGTCCACCCTATAGGACCGTTGCCCTACATGTTTTAGATGTCACACAGGGTCAACACACCTGAATCTGTGAATAAGCTCTTTATCAACCCTCTGGAGAACATCAATTCATGTTGAGGAGCTAATTTGGATCAATCATCTGTGGTGCAACAAGGAAACATGTCAAGCCTGCAGGAAACCAACTCTTTAGGACGAGTTGGACACCCCTGATCTAAACCATTACACTGTAGCACTGACTTTTTTTTGGGTCTCATCTGACCAGAGCACATACTTTTACATCTTGCCACTGTCCCCTGAAGGTCTTTTGGCACATTTCAATGTAACTTCTTTCTTTTCTCTTCCCTCAAGGCAAGTTGTGTGTGGCATAATGGCTGTCCTGTTAGCAGTTTCTAATCTGAACTATGGATATCTCAAACTCCTACAGAGGTAGCAATTGTCCCTATAGAGGTTATACGATTAATGCTTTCATAGAGAGCCATGTATTGTGACAAAACTCCAAGGAGTATGAATACTTTTTTCCAAGCACTGTAAATATTCCTCACAAATTAACTGATAAGACTGTGTTGGTCATTGAAGGTGCATTTTCCTTTGTTTAATTTCTGTTTGATTGGTTTTTACTGTGCTCTGTTGTTGGTCACACATTTTGGCTGTTTTTGTAAATTGCAATCAAGCTCTTTCATTATAAATTACCACCCTGTATCTATCTGCATGCGAGCTATGGTTCCTCAAGAGGCACTCCAAGACAAACCATCTGCTTGATGGGTTTGTGTCTTTGCCCAGTTGCTGTCTAATCCCTCTCTTCTTTTCAGTTTCAACAGTGCTGATACATCAGGCTGTTTTTGTTTGGCAGCATGATGCATGTTTCTAAGAGAAGCATTAACCTAAACAGTGCAGTCGCTTGGTAGGTGTCTGTGTGTGCAAAATGGGCTCAAGAGGCCAGGTTAATTATGTATGACTTAAGAGAAAATCCCTCCCTGACTACCCACATGGCACAGATTTTTTTTACACAGAGCTGTGGCTTCTGGGTAAGCAAAGGCCCTCTGGTGTTTCTTCATGGTGATGCAAGAAAACAGAATAGTTGTTTCAGAACAGGAAAATATGAATTCAGTCTAATGACACTCTCCGATAAAAACGGTTATCTCCTTTCTTGACTCCTGCAGGTGTGATGCGGGTGGACTATGGAGATATCTCCTCTCGCAAAGCTCTCAGAGAGGCCTTGAAATGCAAACCATTTTCCTGGTATCTAGAAAACATCTACCCAGATTCTCAGATCCCAAGAAGATACTACTCACTTGGTGAAGTATGAGCACTCTTGTAATTTATTTCTCTATTCATCACTCTGGTGTTTGCCCTATAAAGGTATGTCTCTGTCAATGTCTTCAAAAATGTTTAATCAGTAAATTAAAACTAAAAGTGAAAGTCTGTGTGTGTATAGTTTCACACACAGTGATTATATAACATTGATTTCTGTTTTGATAATGAAGCCTTAAGCCTACTTTATACTTCTACGTCCAACTGGATAGATGCAATACTATTATCTGTCGATAAAAAGGCTCTCGTTCACCTACGAAACGATGGACAGGGTAGAGCCCAATTTTCGATATTATTTACTGTCTCCATCAATGGAGAATGTATGCCTGTGATTGGTCAGGTCAATAATAGCCAGAGATTATTTCACCAGAACAGTGCTCTATAGTTGATGTAATCGATAGTCAATACAGGGTTTGTGTGCTGCAAGTTTTATATTAAACGAGATATATCATGCTTTTAAATCCTTCCTTTTCACATGCAAATCATTCACTTGTGGTCTATTTAACGACATATCAACACACAACATTCATGTCTAAAATAAAGTTTACTGATATTTTAGTGTTATTTGAAGCTTACCACTTTGCTTTGTCCGTCGTTTCTGTGGAGAGAAGGAACTAACCCCTCAATCAGACGAAGTCTTTTTGGCAAATCCCTCCTGATACAGACCGAGGTTGCTGAAGCACTCGTCCTCGAAGTGCTTCGCGCAAACGAGGAGAACTTTCCCCACAGATATATTTCCACTAAAAATAAAATTTAACCAGGCACTTCTCAGAGGCTCTCATGCTGGGGGTCGATGTAGGGATTTGTGTGGGTTAATACACCCAATAACTGAACATTTTGACTTGCTTACTTGTAATTTCGACATGACTGACTTTGGACTACAAAATTGCTGTGGGGGAGAAAAAATGGCAGCTTCACGAAATTGGTTACCTGGAAGTCCATTACCTTATTTGGCAGTTCAACAACAAATGCTGTGATGTAATAGACAAGAAAACGTAATAGCGAATAGAGAAAACTAAACAGACTGAAAAATAGGATCAAAAAAGAATGTAAAGATATAAACACAGTGCCAGAAGAGAAAAAATGTAAGTTGTCTGCACTCCTAAACACCCAAAATACACATTTACATTCATTTAAGGGCTGAAAAACTGGATTTCCCATGATATGTCTCCTTTAAAAGGACAATTTATCTAATCTGGTATTTTAAACTCAAGGAGATGTAGAGAAACAACAAAACAGACTGCTGTTTGTTTACATGCGTTTTTAGAGAATTCTATGAACTGCACTTCTAGTAAAAAGCATTCCAGTTCAATCAAAACATACTTCCTGTCGTCCATTGCTCCTTGTGGGGGAATTTGTTCACAAGCTGAAGAAAATCCAGTCTAGTTAACATGAAACGACACTGAAATGGTAGACAGACACGCCATAAAAATTGAGCACCCCCTGCTGTTGTAGTGGAGAATATCTTTGCAACGCTGAAAAACCAACGGAGAACGATAAATGAAAACATCTCTGTCAATACATCTGCATCTGTGTGCAAACTTCCTGATGGAGAAGTATAAAGTAGGCTTTACATTAAAGAAAAAAAACAGTATTTATTTTATTTTAATTTACACTACAGTACAGTGTGTGTAAAAAGTATTCACCCCTTTGACCATTTTACCCTTTTTATTGATTTTACAAATCAGTTATGATCAATAAAATTTGGCTTTTTTGACTGAAAATGTTACAAGAAAGCCTCCAAACTGCAAACTGATTTCTACAAAATACTGACAACTAGATAACAATATTTAACATAAAACAAGTTATTCTCAGTCCATGCCTTGTTAATCTTTTCCAAACTCCACAACGAGCTTTCCTTTACAATCAGCGGGCTGGCGTTATCTCTTGTTTGTGCACCTTTTTGTACCATGGTTTTTCCTTCCTCTAAATTTTTTGGTAATATACCAATTTACATTACTCTGAACAGCTTCTTCTTTAGCAGTGACCTTTTGTAGCTTATCCCTTTTAGCAGAGTGTCAGTTGACTATCTGGTAGGCAAATTTTAAGTCAGCCGTCTTGCGTAGTTCATAATATAACATCTCTGTTTTTTTGAATAATTTATTATTGGTCCTAGTTCATAAACGTTTCTCGAAACACACTCTCGTTTAATAAATATTGTTATGCATTTATAAAACGTGTGTTTTATGTTTTGAAATGAACTTCTGAAATAAGTGAACTGTTATGTTGTTTTATGATTTATTGGTGCCGTACTGTCTGTATCTGTGTTTCCGTAAAGATAGTACAGAGAGATAAATATAAAAATATGTGGACCCAAAAAATGCTGGAGAAAATAAGACAGTAGCAGAATTCCCCAGTCTTTTGTATTGAATACTTATAACAAATAATCACTTGGATGCTCCAGCTGATATTGATATTTGAGATGTTTACAGAGTTATTCTGAGCATGGCAAGGAAAATGAAGTAAGGCTCATGTTTCAATTTATCTGATCTCTAGTCGGCGAGTAAATGTATTTGCAAAATTTCTATGTTCCTAAATATTTATATTTTTTTTTGTTTTTTGGCTGGAATAAGTGTTAGATCTACAGCTAAGAAGTGACCATTTCCATTAGCAATATAAGGTCAAGCTCCTGCTAACACAGGATGAAAGTTACTCAATTTGCCTTTTTATGCATGTCTGCTCCAGCACAGCTTTGGGTACAGGCAGAACTGACAGGAGGCATGCCTCCTCCGGGGTAAATGGCTATTTAAAAAGTAGTGTCAGTAAAAGAACTTATGGTGAAAAGAACATGAAATCCTCCAACAGCTGGGGATGGGAGGATTTTCCTCACTGCTATTCTGTCATCCTGCTGTATAAAAGCTGAATGTCTTTCTGTCAGCTCTCCTCCCATTTCCCTCTGAGCCAGACTTCTTCTGACTGCGTCTCAATTACCATAACACACTATCAACCTTTTTCCAACAGCCGTAAATGTTGGTTTTTATATTTCCTAAATGTGATATTTTAGTTATACATCTTAAGCTTAGTAAAAAGTCATCCCATCTTCAGCACCGTAAATGCAAGAGTTTAAGAAAAATGTGAGTTAGTGGGACACAATAGGAACATGAGTCCGTATTTGATCTGTTAAAGTTGGTTCGTTATGGTTTAAGTTAAACTTATAGGTAAAAGAAAGAACTCCCCCTCAAATTTTAGGATTTGCACTTCTTGTATGCATCTAGGTTTTTTGGGGCCATTCTTTGTTCTTTTACAAAGTTTAATCAGTAACAACATAGTAAAGTGTGTGGTGTATGACTTTCTTATAGTTGAAGTCAGATTTAAATATTTAAGAAACCTTGCAAAGACTGAATAATTTACACATTGAGAACTTATAAATTAGAAAATTTTCTGTTCTACTTGCATTGGCTGAAAATAACAGAGGAATGAAACATATGTTATGTAGTAGTACGGGCTTGCCACACATTTTCCAACTCAAAAATCTAAATGTTCTTTAGACCTTTTTACTATTCTTCACAATTGTTACATTTTAATCAAGTTTTATGAACTGATTACTGCAAATTCTTAAAGAAAAGTGCTAAACGTGTGATTAAAACTCTATAAAGACTTTTCTAATCTGCACTCAGTTATCTTACATTAAAATACAGACTCTTTATCTGTAAAATCTTTATTTTGTTTGGGAAAAAAATAAAACTGCCACAATTCTTTGTTTGGAAACTCATGTTAACATCACTGAAGCCCAAAACTATTCATAAAGACAGAAATCTCTCAAAACTTCAAATGATGAAAAATGTAATTAATTTTTCAAAGAATAATTTATCCATCCATCCATCCATTTTCTTAACCGCTTAATCCTTTATGGGTCGCGGGGGTGCTGGTGCCTATCTCCAGCTGTCAACGGGCGAGAGGCGGGGTACACCCTGGACAGGTCGCCAGTCCATCACAGGGCAGAATAATTTATCTGTTTTTTTAAATATATAAAAACTTGGTATTTTAAACTTTACTTTTAACCTCTTTTAATAATGTTTAGAAAGATCTTTATCATTACAGCAATCTTTGTAAATTTAGCAATACATTCAGTTCAATTCAGTTTATTTATATTGCGCCAATTCACAACAGATGTCATCTCAACACACTTCACAAAAAAAGTCCTTTCAGTGCAGTTATACAAACATTACAATCAGTTAAAAGATTTCTATGTAAGGAACTCCAACCACAGCAGTCCCTCATACTGAGCAAGCATGTAGCGAAAGTGGAGAGGAAAAACTCCCCTAAAACCGGAAGAACCCTCCAGCAGAACCTGGCTCATATACCTGTATATTCTTTTACAGATTTACAGGTTTTATTGTAAGGACATAGTGGTACAGTCAAAACTTAAAAAAACAGCAAGCTAAATAACTTTCCTGTTTTTTCTATGTCTTTGTCATTTTGTTTATCTTTTATAACAAGAAAATGATCTAACAATCTAATTATCTAATAATCTTGGACTTGCCTGTGATCTGACTTTAACATCTTAAAATCAAACAACCAACTATTTACATCACATTATATGATTTATAGTGTTTTGAAAAGTAAAATATTGTAGTCTGTGACATTTCATTTTTTCATCATATGTTGCTGGCTGCAGATCAGAAATGTGGAGACCAACCAGTGTGTGGACAACATGGGAAGAAAGGAGAACGAGAAAGTTGGCTTTTTCAACTGTCACGGCATGGGTGGGAACCAGGTGAGGAAGCTAATTTATTTATTTGTTTCTGTATACATGTATATCTTTCTAAAATTTAGAAATTTAGTATTTGACTACTTTGATAACTTGTATAAAGTTTCATATTTTTATCAGCTTGTTATGTCATGTTCACATAATTTATGTAAAATCCAGATTATAAGTGGTTTTACTTGTCAGTTTTTGAGCGAGCAATAAATATACCTCAATCACCTACCAGATCCCTGGCCATCCACTATGAAATGTACTTTATCCACAAATCAACAGAACGGCAAAAGAAACAGTCTGTTACAAAACATGTTATCTCAGTCTGTAAGGTAATTAAAAAATGTAACAGTTGTCTCCTAGAATATGAAAAAGCTGTAGGACTGAGAAACCTGAAGTGGGAGGGCAGTTTTTATTTGGCTATATTTCTCCAGTTACTATCACCTACTAGCAGGAGTTAACTCTTAGTTGTTTTGATTAAATAATTTAATAAAAATTGAATTTCCATCTGCAGTCCCTGACACAGACTTCATTATTTCCAGTGTTTGGATTTTGAAAATTATTTTTGTTTTCTAAATACCAAAACTATCAGTGAGAATTTCTTAAGACAGTATTTAAATAAACCTTTTGAAGTATTAAGTTGAATTGTCCTTTAGCGAGAATCATCTAAGCATCTGTCTAAAACGTTTTTGTGATAGTTTGCTAGAATATTGTTCCATTCCTCCTGACAGAACTGGTGCATCTGAGCGAGGCTGTATGAAGACTTGCTCACATACGGTGTTACAGTTCTACCTACAGACCATTTGTTAACTAATATTCTGGAATACTTTGATCATTGTCCATTCACCGGACCAGTTATTAGCTTTAGCCTACTTGTGGGTGTCTTTTGACAGTGCTTCAATGTTACCACATGAACCAATTCCTCTAAATTATGAAGGCTGGATATCAGCTTGATTCTTATACTTATTTATAAGTGTTTAAACAGATACTTATTGCACATTCAGATTTCTAGAATTATTACACGGGCATAAAATAGATTTGGGAAGGTCTACAATTATGTTAACTGATGATTTGAAGGATTTATTTAAGGTAGCATGGGGCAGGATTTTGTAAAAAAAAAAACAACTAACCATGCATTTCCAGGTTTTTAAGTTAATCAGTAATGAAGCGCTTTAAACCAAAAAGAATGAAGCTGTTTACATATCGTTCTATTTTCTTGAGCAGGGTGTTTGCAGCGACATATGCTGCAATTCGCCCCCCGAATTTCCCACGCTGGTTTGTGTGGATTCTTCCACAACTGGCAAACAACCAAACACGACTCAAAGCACGCTAAAAGTGGCAATAAGAAGTTTTTATTAGCAGCTTCTCGTGAGTCAAAAGCAAAATATGATAAAAGTCAGACAGACATCCGGATATATATCGAATTCGGTTCCCCATTGGAATGTCTGTTCACCCTTCAAAATCTGTGTGCCCAAAATATCTGTAGAGGCGTTTCTGCCCACCGGGACAAAGGAAGATTTTACTTACTTTGTCACTCGACATGGTGCTTGCTTTCTAACACTGGTATATACGCAGTGTTTTGGCAGTATGTTGCTGTGTTTTTTTTCTTTTCTTTTTTTCTAAGAGTTTGTGCTCGCTCCCGTCACGGTTGCTGCAGTTACTTCCAGCACCGGCCGTGTCGCTCATGAGTTTTGTTTTTTCATCCTGCCCCATGCTCCTTTAAAGGCCTGGTAGTCTTGTCGTGTGTAAAGTTCAGGCCCCTCATTTATCAACCGTACTCACGCACAGATTTATGAGTTTTTTGTGCATAGGAACAATTCTACACTGTGTGCTATTTATCAATTTATAGTTGTGCGTAGAAATGTTCCTAACTATAAGTACACTTCTAATCATTAGTACGGAGGAACTGAAACAGTTTTACTTTGACAGAATATTTCTCTCAGCAGTTTATCACCTTCTCCAAGGAGCTCATTTTGGCGTCTGTCTGTATTTTAGCAAAGTAACTCAAAAAGTTATGGATGGATTTGCAATAAACTCTCAGGAAATTTACCAAGAAATACAAAATTTAATTGTGTTTGAGGGTGATCATGCATGGAGATCCTTTTACCTGCCACTCACAATCAGTACACTCTGTCCGCAGACCATCCCTCTTTTTTTATTTAAAACATCAAGAGTTTT
Organism: Apricaphanius iberus; assembly: GCA_028564705.1. NCBI lineage: Eukaryota > Metazoa > Chordata > Actinopteri > Cyprinodontiformes > Aphaniidae > Apricaphanius > Apricaphanius iberus. Next base: position 574,605 of record JAPXFQ010002924.1, read on the forward strand.
TGCTTAATTTTGGATGCTGTTACTCTTATAAATAAGAGGTTTGCAAACTGTACTCTGACAACTAAATGGTCGCGCTTATTGGTGAAACAGGCTGTCTCTTTTTCCTTGCGTACTGATGGTAGCAAAAACGGTGTCTCCATTTACGCATGGCCACACACGTGTCAAATATGACAATCGGTTCAACCTCAGCAAGAGATCTGGCCAAGCTGTGTGTTGAGGGACGTTTTATTGTATTCAGTTTGATATCAACGTTTTTTTCCCTTTTTTTTTCAACATAAACATCTCCACTATCACGATTGCATTTACTACCTCTGTCACTTTCTCCCAGTCTGAGTAATTTATTTAAATGGTTCCCCCTGAGTTGATAGAAGTAAACAGCAATGTTCAGGACTAATTTAACTTTTTTAAGTTTTTTCAAAGAAGTTATAGATTTCCACAGAAGTAAATAATAACAAATTAAACAATTATTTTAACAGACCTAAAACTGGAAAAAAAATGTCTAATTTAAAGAGAGACAGTGGAAAAATGTTTTGTTTGTAAATAGTATATATAAATGTCTAGTTTCACCTGGGAACACTTCAAAAACCTCAAAAGAAACACATTCAAATGAATATGTGACATAGTCAGTTCATTTTTTGTTCCTGTAATGAAAAATTAAATTAAGTTTTATACATCTTTTGAATCCAGTATGATTTAAAAAAATGTATTTGTTGCATTCCTCAGGTCTTCTCATACACGGCGGATAAAGAAATCCGGACAGATGACCTCTGCTTAGACGTCTCCAGGCTCAACGGACCCGTCAAGATGCTGAAGTGTCACCACATGAAGGGCAACCAGATGTTTGAGTATGACGCCGAGGTAAGATATGTGTTTACTGCAGGGACCAAAGAGTCCAAAATAAAACTGTTATAATTTGTCCGTTTTGCCCCTTGATGGTCAATAGAAAGCAGCGGTTTGCTTAAATAAGATTAAAGCAGTGCAAAATTGGAAAATGTAATACCTCTTCTATGCCACTAGATGGGGTTGTGTGTATTTTGTAGTTTTTCTCTTTTTTATATTTTTTTAGCTGCACAGTGTTGAGTTGTTATTTTCATCCAGCAGCTGTGTCTCCTGTCACCTTCTCTCATTTCATTTAGTATGTTGGCAAGTGGGAGTATGATTTTGAGGTAAGCTGTCCAAGTTCTCCTCTACAGCTTGTGTCCTGTGGTTCGAGTGCCGTGGTATCCTCTAGCATCTATGAAGAATCTGTGGTTCTTAGGTTAGAACATATAAACCTCTTGATGTCAAATTTCGGCTGAAGTGAATGGGGAATAGGACAACGAATCTGAATTTAGACATTATTATTTATTTGCTTTTTTAATTTGATATTTTTATTACTTTAGTGATATGTCAAAGATATAATAAGCCAGATATTGATACAAACACATGAGGATTAAAATACATGAACAATCCTTTTCTTAATACGTACACCAGTATGAATTTTTGTTTTGTCACCATGTAATACACTCATACTGAAGCAAATACTGAATTTATTCATTTGTTTCTCTACAGAGAAAAAGGGGGAAACAAATATAAGAGAAATGACTATGTTTTACGCTACTAAGGTTTTATTTTACCTTATACTCATGTTTGTGCAGACTTTAATTTTAATATTCAGCCAAATGAAGAAACAGATGTTGTGTACAAGACACAGCATGTCATTTTACACGCATGGGAGAAATAAAAATATTCTTCCCTAAGCCTTCTTAAGCCTCTGTTGCCTGACTGGTCAAAAATCATTACGAGTTATACAATTCAAAAAGCATTTTTGTTTCAACTATTTATGAATTTTGAAGTCTCTGGAGAGATGTTTAAAAAGTCCTGCAGTGTAATCTGTGAGTGATTGACTTGTCAGATTGCAGACGTTTCGATATGTCGAGGTAAAGAAGCCCACAGGCCGTTCCCATCAAGCGCTGAGTAAACCTCAGGGGAAATCCTTTAATTTTGCTTTGTTCTCAGGGTGCTTTCTTAAGGTGGAAAAAATAAATCGGAATAAATAATGAATGAAGGAGGCCAGTCTCTTTCAGACCGGTAAACAACATTGGGGTTTCACGACTCTTGAGATTATTTTAGCCCAGGTTTTGCTGACGAGGACTGAATCATGAGGCATTACAGAAACACAAAAAATTCAGCAGTTGATCAGTTTGAGATACCATACTTAGTTTTTAATATTCTTTCTCTTTAAATATAAAATTCTATAACACTTTTGCCAAAAAATAAGCTGATGTGATAGCATTTTTTAAGGATTTGCTATTAGTAATTTGAAATCCTGTGAACGTTTTACCCATCCGTTTTTGTGTAAGAGAAATGCAAATTAATTAGTCCAAAATGCATATTTAAGGTTTTTGTTATGTTACAGGAATATTTCAAGGTAATCTGCATAAACGGATTAATTACATATTAATAAATGCATCTAGGGAATATGGCATAAAATGAGACCATTGGAACTCAGTGAGTAGGCCTCTCACCTCATCCCCTTTCTCCAGTAAGAAGTGTATTGATAACTTTGTGAGGAAGACATAACAATGTAGAGTCTGGAGAAAGATGCTGCTTACAGCGAGCCAGACGTGATTAGACACAGGAGACGGGTGTAAAAGAGTCGAGGTAGCCCAGACGGGCTTCTGTGCAAGACTTGCTGTAATGGAATATAAAATATAAATGCTCATCCAAACTGAAGCCTCATCCTGATGGACGGGAGAAGATATTTTCATGCAACAACCTTTCTAAAATACAGTCAGTTGAGATCCTGTCTACTATATAGGCAAAAGCGAGCATGAATTTTTGATAGTATGATTACTTATTGCAAAAATGATTGTTTCTCAGTATCACCGTACAAAAATAAAACTTCACATAAATATAAAAAAAGTCTTACCTGCAGCCCGATACTTGTCCTGTAGCAGATTTACATTGAAAGTCATCTTTACTAATGACAAATTTGTTTCTCTGACTGAAAATAATGTTGACACCTTAGCGTGGCCAAGCCAAAGTTCTGACTTGAGGAAGCTAAACATTAGGGTGATGACAATGAGGCTGTTAGAATGCAGCAAAAAACAATTATTTTTGTTTGATACTTCTTTTACAATGTTTTATTATTATGTCTCATATCCCATCCGAAAAAAAACATCTTGGTTGAATAAAAATAATTTTGGTAGATTCTAAATCTTTTGAAAATATCATGATATGAATAAATCATAGTAAGTTCACTTTTATGTGAGATTTGGGTATTTTTATATGTAATTATTGCTAATTCATGAAATACAAAATAAATCATACCACTATGTGGTACAAAAAAAATCACCTGATTTGCAATAATTGGTGTAAATGGTTATGAAATGGTTTGTTTATGGGTTTCAAATGAAAAAAACAGGAAGGAACAAAATGGCAACACATGTTTATACAATTTTGTGAAAATTGACAAACTGCGAATAATTACACTCCTGAAGGCTGAGACAGTAATAAGAAAACAGTTTTCCTCAGCTGCAATTTTAGTGCCTAAAATAATTTTCTCACAAACTTTGAAATAGTATGTGCCACAAACTCTTTATTAAATATCTAAACATTAATAGTAATTTTGTTTTCCGCTTAAATCTTTTAAGACAATCAACTTTTAAAAAGCTATGAACTGACAACAATTGGCTCAGGCAATTTTTTCCAGTTTTGATTTTGTATTTGCAGAAAAAAAAACAAAAAAACGTACTCCCCTAGATTGAGCATATAAACAGTCATCTCATTTGCCTTCACAACCATGTGTACCTCTTCCTTCCTGGATCCATGCAGAAACACACCTTCCTCCACATCATCACCCAGTCCTGCCTGACCATCAGTCGTCTGGAGGACGGCACCTACGGCCCCACCGTGGAGTACTGTGACAACAGCCCTTTACAGGCATGGATCCTCCACAATTACACCCGCCTGGAGGTCGCTAGACATCTTTACTTCAGCCCCACTGATTATATGCTCTAAACCACTGTAACCTCTGCTCTTTGGGGCAGTGTTTTGAGGGCATGAGGTAAGCACATGCGAGGCTTAGAATAGCTGTTGGTGATCTTAGCTGCGCCGTAGCAGTGTAGTTTAGATCAGGTAAATTGTTTAGTCGCTAGTTGCCTCTGTAGCAGATTGTCGCTTTGGATATTTTTTTTTATGGTTTTTGCAGGAAGAGCAGATGGATTCAGAGCATGTTGTGCGTCGTTCGGGTCTTAGATTGTTCTAGGAAGCATTAAAAAGCTTTTACTGGTGACCTTTTAGAGGGAATCCATGAAGACAGTGCAGAAGCACATTAAGCAATGACAGATGTCCCGTCAAGATGCTTCAGTGTATAAGATCTTATCTGCAGGACCTTTAGCGAGACTTCGCTAAATTAGATCTCATTTGACATTTATTTTCCAACATAAATGTTTTATTTTGATGTGAATATTCGCCGGCTGTGTACTGGTCTGCCCACGCCTGGTGAGTGATGTTTGAAACGGAGGAGGACGTGTTTATTTTTAGCTGATTATCTAGCAGCACACATGATTGAAATGGGTCTGTCATTGTTTACAAGTTCTTTGAAGTGATCCTTCATTGTGGAGCTACCTTTTCATGGCTCTGGACACTCAGATGGCTCTCTTATTGGCCTGAAGCAGCTGTGCACACTGTGTGCCATGTTCAGATTGTAAAAGCAATGAATCCCAATCATCGGGGCTTTTCACCACTCTGCCTACTTATTTACATAGCTCTGTTAGAGATGTTGTTTTGCTCAGTGTTTCTTTTATTGCAGGGTTATTCTTTTCCCGCCTTTGCGCCTGTCATTTTCTCTATAGCCTATTCTCTTCTGCAGACTTATCTCAAGTTTGCACTTCAGAGTCCTAGACCTTGGTGGCTCTCAAACAGCTAAAGAGCATGTAGCATGCTGCAAATTTTGTGTCCAGGCAGCGCAAATTAGAGTGGAAGCTCCCAGAACTGGTAGTGTGTGTCGGAGTCATGGCAGCCAAGTGACGTGCTGTTAGATGGCCTGATTTGCTGGTCGCGCTCTGAGTTCCTCCTGACATTGCCCTAAGAAGAAGATAGCACATACGCATGACCGAGTCATCATTAAAGCAAACGAAACCATTGCTGGCTCTGCCTTGAAATAAAAAGTGTCTGAAAAGGAAAAAAAGGGAGAAAGGAAAATAAGTCAGCCTTGTAGAGCTACACGGTCAAAATGATGACTCTTATGCCTTGATGCAAGTGTAGTGTGCTGCCTGGTGACAGAAAGGACGGTTCGAAGCAGTCTCCATTTAATTAGCTGGCCTCAGCTGTGCAAACGGTCTGTAACTTGCTCCGGAGGCCCTGTTTCATTTGCTGAGAGGTTAGGATGGGAGTTTTCTCTGCCCTAAAGCTGGCATGAAATAATTATGAGCAAAGGACTGGACCTCCACACTTGTGCTAATTTCATTTAAGGTAGAACATTTTCTCTGCCCTCCACTGTGATAGTTCTCTCCTGACGTCTCTTGATATTCTAATACCTTAGGGTTTTAAAAGAAAAGAGAAAAAAAAACTTTTTCTCAGTAACAACTCAAACAACCTGATGAGTCTACCTTCAGCAAAGAGATGACCCTTAATAACCCTGCATTAATAATTGCAGTGTAAGGATTCATCCAGTTCATTAGATGAGATGACACACACTGTAAACCCATTCCAGGATGATGTCATGAAGAATGTTGTCAACGTAAGCACATTGTAGTCATGTCTAGTGAGTTTCCAGACCCCTTCAGAAACTCTTTTGTAACAACTAGTGAAACGTTTAGCAATGTGTCCGTGCTATTTTAGACATAGTACACTTGCATCAGGCCAAGCTGGCTCCGTAAGAGTTTCTGCTGTGGCCTAACTTCTAATGAATTGTGCTTTCTCTGCTTTTGTTATTTTAAGTTAGCTTTGTGTTAATGTAGGTTATATAAAAAAAACTAATTAATACAACTGCTTATGTTCTCTGTGAGGATTTAATAGTCTAGTCTAGCTTGGACTTATCATTTAAGCTTGTGTAAGGAAATTCTAAAATTAAAATCTTTAAGTGATCAGTTTTTGTACTTTCTTAAATATAATACATGTGTAATTTAACAAAAATTGTTTTAAAGTATCCGTGCTGAGTGTAGAATTATCCAGTTTAGCAAAGGAAACAAACTTGTACTGCTTACATATCATTTGGATCTGAGATCGTCTTCTCAAAATGGTATTAATAAACAATAACAAAAAATGTTCAGCCCTTTTGGTTCGGCACAATTGTATACCCAAATAATATAGTCTCATCGTAAACCTGAACAAGCTCAGAAAATTTATGTTCAGAACTAAAGTGCACAATTCTCCAGTCTACCTCGCGACTTTGAAAAGTAACTGCAAAACACAGCAGAAAAGTATTCCAGCTATCTCTATTATTGGTGACTTCATGGTTTCTCATTCAGGTGTAGTGACAACAGACGAAGTAAGGTACAGTATGCCAAACCAATCATTAATGACAATGGTGAAAAGGTAAGTAGCTTGCTCTACACTCCACTTAATAATTCACCTAAAACTTAATTGAGGTGAATGTAAACATCCCTGGTATGGTGAAGAATATCCTAAACTCCAGAACCAGCCATTTAGGACGCCCAAATATACCAGGTGAGAACCAGCAAACATGTGACTACACACTGGTAGGTTAGAAATAATTTCAAAGAGGGGGATTTTCCCACCAGTTGCACTTCTGTAATGCATTCAACTACAACTCATCTGTCCATCAATCCGTGACAGGTCGCCTTTCACAGACACACACACACACACCCACACAAAGATAGTAATACCAGGTCCACACACACACGCACGCACACACACGCACACACACATCTAGTTTTTATTGCTACTCATATTAGGACCGTCCACACATGTTGGGTTTCTATGTCTTGTGGGGACTTCTCATTGACATAATGTTTTCCGTAGCGCCTTACCCTAACCTTAACCATAAAAAATTAATGCCTGACCCTTACCCCAACCTAACCATAACCTAAGTGTAACCCTGACACTAAAACCAAATTTTAAGCCTCAAAAATTGCTTCAAACTTGTGGGGACCGGGATTTTGGTCCCCACAAGGGAGGTCGGTCCCCACTTGGATAGTACACTTCCAATTTTTGGTCCCCACAAAGATAGTAATACCAGGTCCATTGACTTTGATTGATTTTAGTAAGTGGATTTATGCTTGACCCAGACACCTTTCCTAACCATTACTGATTTAATCCTAACCCTGAGCCTAACTTAAACTGAATTCACACAATGTCTCTAAACCTAACCCTAACAAGGGGAGTCCGCCGTATTAGGACCGGGTTTCAGTCCTAACAAGGTCCATCGGTCCTAAGAAGGTTAGTGAAAATCCCAAAACCGGTCCTAAGACGGGTAGTAATACAAGACCACACACACACACACACATTCATACATTCATTCTGTAATCATCTTCAACATGTTAAGCTTTTAGCAGTGTTTAACATGTTGCTTTACATGTGGCTGAGGTGTATTCTGAGACAATTTTTTATTTTATTTTACGTGTATCATTATCTTTACACCTATGCAACCAAATGTTGTCTGCCAGTCCAATTATCTTTTTTACTATCCCACTCTGTCAATAAAAGAGGGCACCTCAAGGGGTGCATCCTTGTAATTAGCTTGACACCCTTTATGTTGAGAATCTTCCTTTTGTAAAGAACTTATTGTTTTATCCAGAGCTAATATTGATATCATAGATGTAGCTTGCCAGACGGGGTCATATGCATGACAGAAACTGGATGGTGCTTAATGAGACAGGAATCATTAGAAATATTGTGGTGTTTTTATATTTCAGGGCTTTTTTATTATTGGTATTGCTGCTTGTCATTCCCAGATGATACAGAAAAACAGTTTCTTTTATGTCAGGATTATATCATTTTTCTTTTTTATCTTTTTTTCTAAATAAAGCAACCTCTTTGTTCTTTTTTCCTTTCTTTTTGGCAGGTGTGAGGGATCGTGTGCCACCTGCTCTTTGTTCTCACTTTGTTTGAACAAATGAGCCTTGTTGGGCAGTCTGCAATGTGCAGTCCAGGGAAAATTTGTGTGTGTGTATGTGTGTGTACATCTTCGTATCAGGGCAGAGAAAAAAGGTTCTTGTGTTTTTATATCTTAAGATCAAACATGGCCTGAGTGTCTCTGCGAGCTCATTAGTCTGGATATTCTCTGTCAACGGGCAAAGCACAATCTTGTTTTAATGAACAATTACAGTGTGTCTTCAACGTAGGATAAAAAAAACCTGTGGCAATCGAAGACTCAGTATTACAGTTCTTCACATGTATTTTATGTCATGTTCCTTCAAAATCACTCCCAAGATAGGGCTCGCCGACTTTAAAACCCAGAGTTATATCTGCTTTGCTATTGCAGCCTTACTTTGGAAAATACCCATAAATTATATTACCACACAATACATAGCTGTGTGCTTTTATAGAATTTTTTTTAGCAATATAGGTTTTGAAATGCTTATTCTGTAAGTCACAATTTCTTCTAACTGGAGAGGCACCAATGACAAAATATGTTCTGTCTGTCTATCTGTCTGTCTGTCTAATTTTAATATTTCAGTAAATGTTATTTCTAACTTTTATATTTCAGTTACAAAATGTGTTCCACAGCTTTCTGACAAAAAAAACTCAGATTTTATAGGTTTATTTATTATTCTGTGTTAAACTAATAAATAATTCAGTTAGTTGTGATTGCATTGTGAAACCTTACAGTGTAGCTTTAAGAGTAAAAAACCCAGAAGTTAGGATATTAGAATATCAGTTTGTAGTCCCAGTCAGAGCTCCTGTTCATCTATCCTCTGCTACTAATACAGTTAAAGCAGAAATCTGTAACCATAAAATCAATTGAAAATGTATTACTACTATACATTTGTGCAAAGCTGAACTATAAATAGCATATATAATGAAAATTTGAAAAATGATAGTTTTATTGCTAACAGAAAATCTTTTTTAAATAGTTTTTAGTTGAAACACACAAACAATCCTTGGGAGATTGATGGCTCAAGGTAATAAAGATTTTTGGCAGCATATTGAAGACCTCTGTGTGTATTTCTTCGATTGTAAACAAAACCTACGTTAGCTGGAAGTTTTCCAATGGCTTGTAAATATTTTATCTAAACAATGCCTGTTGGATAGACATATAGATTTTAAAATCTAAAAAAAAAGTGGAAAATACTTTCCATATAGGACCCTTTTAAAAATGTTCTGCTTTCCCTAAAATGGTTTTGCAGGTTCCTTGCTAGAATGAAATTGCTCAATTTGAGTCACTGCGATTGATGTGCCGATAAATCTGCTGGTGACCAACATTTTTCAGCTTAATCAGCCCTGACACCTGACCGACCAGCTGTAAATTCAAAAGTCATATCTTTTGCATACCAGTGAACTCACTATATCTAAGCTTTTACACAGTCACACTGACACTGGAAACAACACTACTGAGTGAAGAGGACTCAATATTACCCTGTTTCAATGTGGTGTTTAAAAATACAGTACAAGGAAGCACATTTAAGTAAAACCCAAAATGTGAAGTTGAGTCTGTGGTTAATTTAGAGAGAGAGAGAATGAGACTTTCAGTGGATACCAGGAAGGTTTAACATATTGCAGCAAAGTGAGTCTGTTTTAGCCTCTGCCTGTTCTGGACCATGCTAGATTTGGAAATGTGGGCAGCCTTTTGAAAAGACCAAATTTAAGGAAAGGTCTAGATTCTCCAGAAATTACTCTTCGAGACCTTACAAATATATGAGATACAGTGTTTAATATCAGTTCTGCAATAATCTTACATTTGTTTCTAAATATTTGCAGAGACAGACAAATATTTGTTTTCCAAGATTTACATGGAGTTTGGACACAGAACTCTTTATTGGTGCATGTCTAGTCATTGTTTCATAAAACATGTTAATCTGATAACGAGTTTTTGCAAATGTAAAAAAAACCAACCAAAAAACCCACATTGATGGACTCAACCTTCCTGCAAATTCAATGCTCAACTCCTATGCTTGGGATTTTAAGGCAATTTATGCAACCAAAGATAAAAGTAAGATTGTGAAAGCATCTTACATCTGAGAGCACAAACATGTATGGTTAATTTAGAACCACTGAGAGTACTCCTGCTGCTTTTAATGTTGAGGGAGTCATCTCAGCTACATTCATGCTAGGTAGCTTCTCCTGCGGTGCACACTGATGTGGTGCTTGGCTTCATCTCAACACAACAGGTGCCCCCCCCCATTTGTTCTGTCGCTTGGCTTCTCCAGCTAACTTGACAGAGCAGCAGACAGACAGGCACTGACAGGTGAGAGGGGACAAACAGCAGGAGAGAAACACAATAATTACACTGATGAAGGAAGGCCCTGTTCTATTCTGGTGTCTAAATACAATCACAGCTGTGACAGGGAGCCAGCATGCACAAATCCAGAAGCAACTTAATGGAATTCAGACGTCATTAATTTTCAAGAGACGAGTCACCGTCAACTGATCTCAATCTGACAGATCCTGAAACAACTTGTGTCATGGCCAATTTATTTTGTAGATCATGCCAAGGGTTGGCCCTATGATGTATGATGTGGCCTCTTTGGTCTGCTTTTTGTATTGAGGTTGATGTTATCAAAACACTCCCAAATGGCATTTTGTTCTTTTTGGAACAGGGTCTTGCTTTTAATGGCTGTTTTGGCTGTAATATATCATAAAATAAAGTTATCTACATATGAAAATATCTTGTATACAGTACCTTGTAAAGGCATTAACACTAGATAACTTTTACTCATTTTTATTATTTTTTATTATTTTTATTACATCCATAAGCTTCAGTTTGTAATATGGGAATTTTATGTGACAAACAAAATGTAGTATGTCCCTTTACTCTGCTAGTCCTGAATAAAATCCACTACACTACTAAATCCAGTACAAGTGAAGACCATTGTGCAAATGTAACACCTTATTGACAGTCTGGGACAAGACTTTAAAATTGATATTCACAGACACTCTCCATGCAATCTGAGCTTGAGCTGTTTTGCAAAGAATAATTTTAAGAAATGTTAGTCTATGGATTTATAAAGCTGGTGGAAACCTAGAACAGAGGACTTGTGGCATAATTAGGATCGACAAAATATTGACACGGTGGGCCTAAATAACAATGCACTATGTAATACTCAATCCCAATAAAATCTTTTAACCTTTTTGTTTTTAATGTCACAAGTTGTGAAAAAAATTCAAAGGATATGGTTACTTACATGGTTATTTACAACTAAATGGGTTTATTTTTGGTTTGCTGCTTTTCACACTGAAAGTGTTCCTGTTCAATAGAAATGACTATTGACTCCACTTATACAAGTCTCTGTTTTTATTGCCAACAAGGTATTTTGACCTTCAAAAGTATTCCTCTCACCTCCCCACCCCCCAAATGGTTTTTTATTTACAGTTTCTAAAATGTATAATTAAAAGGACAGTGTCCAGCCTCACTGGTGATCACCTGTGTTTTACCTTTTCTCTTTTCAGCAACTCACACTGCTCCACGTGAATAGTAACCAATGCTTGGACATGCCATCTGAGGAGGACAAGATGGTCCCCACTCTGAGAGACTGCAGTGGCAGCCGCTCCCAGCAGTGGCTGCTCCGTAACATGACCCTGAGCTTCTGATCCTTCACCTCAACATTACCTCCTCCTCCTAACCTGACCTACCATTCACACCCTCACCAGGTGGCTCTTAACACACAACCTATGCTTCCTCCTGTAGCTGTCTGGCCACAAGTTGCAGAGATGCTGTGATGCAGCCGAGGCTTAACTTCCTCTCTGGAGTCGTATCCTGTTGCAGCTGACCTCAGGTTTAAGCAAAGCAGCACCTGCCTTTCCAACCACTCAATGAGGTGTAGCTTTAGGTCATATCCAGACTGGAAGAATGATGCATGGGGTCTGAGCATAAAGATCATGGCTGTATTTTCTTGTAGAAGCTGCTCTTCTGGAAGTCAAATGAGTAAACAGAAGAGCTGGTAAAATATTGAAATCTCCAAACACGGTCTGCAATGTTATCGAGTGCATCATCTGTCGGTAAAATCTTATGAACACTGCTGTTTTGCAGCTCATCTTTTTTTATCATCACGGTGTGCTTTGCTCAGATATAAAAAGTTTTACCCGAGGATTGCTAAAATGGATTCCTCTTAGAAAATGCGGTGACCACGCATGCTGTAATATTCTCATTCACTTTGGCTTTTAATAAAATGGGAGCTATTGGTCGCATTTATTACTTTTTTCAAAAACAAAGAAAAATATATTCTGGGAAACATGGATGTTTTCCATCACAGCAGCAGCTGTCAGCAGAGGGTCATCCTCAAAATTGTGGCAGACACGCTCTAAACTCCTGTATAGCATACCCTCTCTGACATTGCTGCAAATCTGTAGCATCTTTTTTTCTTTGCATGCCTTTTTTTGTTTGACAGGACACTGCTTTAAACGTTTTGCTCATGTAAGAAGGGATAGCATGCAGAGATAACAAGCTTCCTGTCACAAAACTGGAAACCCATGATCAGATATTGACACATAAAATTGTAGCCATGAAATATAATAATCTAGGGAAAGTGGTTCATGAAAAAACCATATGAAAAGACAGTCCCCCCATTAAATCACTAAATAAATGAGATTAACCAAGAGGTTAAATTTCCCTTGTCACAATGGTAAACCTTCCCAGATGTGACCCACCGACCAAATTTACTCCAAAGGAGCCTCACCAGCTCATACTGAAGGTTGCAAAATAACCCAGAATGATGTTTAAAGCCAAAACCACAACAGGCCAAAAGGAACACAAAGCCTCATATTATATTTACCAAAAACATCCTGATGATCCCTAACATCTTTTGGAAAATATTCTTTAGGATGACAAGACAACAGTAAAACGTTTTGGAGAGGCTTCTCAACATGAAAATAGAAAAGAAATGGCTAGATCTGAAGATACAAAGGGAGTTAATAAGGCAACATTTCGTTGATAGTGTAAATAGTAATGAGGAAAAAGTTTTAAGAAATGTTTTACGCAATCTATAGCTTGGAGACATAACAGACCAAGTTCTCTGCCCTGACCATACAAGTCCTCCGTGGTGAACCTGCTTTATGTATTTTTTTTCCCTCTTGTGTAGGGCTGGACAATATAGAAAAAGAGCATATCGATAAAGGAATAGTCATATTGAGCGATATCGATAAATATCAAACATTTTTTTAAAAATTGCCTCCCTGGTCATTTTGTTATCCTTCAATGAACTAATTTTAACTAAGAATTAAATTAGTTAATTTTTTTAAACACTTATTTTTATCATAAGTAAGTTTGTAAGACTGTAGCAAATGAAGAACATCAGTAAATACAAAGACAAGTAATGTTATTAACCATTATATTATGTATATATTTTAATTACATTAGTAATTTAAATTAAAGGCTTATCTTGATGCTTTTTAATATTTTAAACATTTAATGAAACTTTATCATAATAATGGCTAAAACTTTTGGTTTAGTTTGTCAATAAAGTTTATTCAATTTGAGTTCAGCTCTGGGTCAGCTGTTGGCTGAAGCTAACCAGCTACTTACCAGAGTGAAGAGTGTTAAAGTCGGCAGGTCTATTCAACCTTTTCGTGTTTTTTTTAAACGGTTTTCGCTTCTGAGGACCGGGAGCAGAACCGAAGGGGACATTTTAAAAAACACAGGTTGTTAGTAGCGAAAGCCACCGTTTTTATCACCTGGGTAAGTTTCCTGTGTCTTTCTCTAACATATTTGCAGCGAGGGGGAGTCCTGCTTAAGACAGCTAATCGTAGTTTTATTATTACTACTACGTTTAGTGTTTTAGTGCGTCAAGGATTGGTTCAAAACGGGACGCAACCTCCAGAATAACTTCCTCCGCTGCTCCCTTGCTGTTACATCTGACCGCGGCAAAGTTACGGCAATGGTTCGCTTTAGGACTATCAAAAAATTCTGTTTCAGCTCAAATCATTTCATCCTTTTTGTGGTATCAAAGGAGAGAGGGTTGCTGACAGAGCTGCCTGGGTCAGTGTTAATGATTCGTTTGGAGTAAGTAATGATTGTTATATTAAGCTACCTGATAGGCTATAATGAAGAAGCGAAGGGAGATTTTATTTTTCTATCGAACTTTTTTACCGACCCCTTTTTTCTGTCTATCGATCGATATATACTGCGATCGAATTAATGTCCAGCCCTACTCTTGTGTAATAAATAGCTTTAAGGAGAAAAAAATTCTAAATCTGGAATCAGTGCATCTCAACTCTTTGCTTTTTTTACAGTTTCAAATCCCATTCATTTTACATAGCAGGAGTTTTAACAAGAGTGCACACTTTTTTGTGTAGCCAATAAATGACAACACATTCATGTGACATATTTCCATTTTTCACACCCTTCTAATAAATATTTTGCATAATCATTCTTAACTGGTAATGCATTTCTGCCTAAGAGTATTGCTTCAAAGGGCCCTTTATTTGTTCCAAAAGATTATATAAAGATTTTATCCCCTAAATCATCTACCAATCAGGATCTGTGATCTGCATTAATATTAATAAGTTTTACCCAGCCCTCTTGTAAAAAAATCACCATCTGTTTCAAGGAAATTAAAACATGGTTTTAATTTTTACATAATTCTACCCCAATGAAAACAAAAATAACCATATTATGTTTAATTCCCATTGACACTCTTTTTCAATGCCACATCGTGGAAGGTTAAAAATGATACAGCTGTGTAATTTGTCACAAAAAAGTGAACTTACAAATTTTTTGCTTTCTTTTAAATACCTCAAGCATATCTGTTGACTATGTTTGGAGGATAAATAAGAAGGATGTCGAAAGTTGTTTGGATTAAAAAAATGCCTACATTGTTAGATGTTATTGTATTAGGAATTGTGATAACTATTTTCATTGCATTGCTTTAAGCAACAGAATGAAGTGGAGTGGGGACATGGAGCTATTTCCTATAATCAGGAATGTTGACTTGAGTGTTTTTTCAAAGTTTCACTCTTTCTCAGCAGAAATCTTGAGAAATCAAATTATGCTGGAGTGCGATTGTAACGTGTGCCTTTAGACACATAGCCTGTTGTTCAAACACCTTTTTGTTGTCATGTTTTAATGGATAAAATCTAAAGCATATCCATATAAAAAAACAGCCATATCTCCAAAATGTTCACTATCCTATTCCTTATGTACACTTTAGGTGTCTGCTACTCTGTTATATACATCCATTATCCATAGAAATGTAAGGAACTTTAGATTGCACTGCTATGCTGGAATTAGAAGACAAATGTTGTACATAAGGCTGTGAAATTGTTTTTATCACTGTTGACGTAAATAAAGAACCAGTTATTTTTCTATGATCCTTTTAGTTGCTATACCCATGTGTTAAACCATTAAAAAATGATTGAACTATTAAAAAATCAGTTACTGAAAGATTGGTTTTGGGATATTGGTTTTATAATTGGATTGTGTTTTGATACAGAGCCTTGCAAAAGTATTGACAACTTTAAAGCTTTAAGAGGGATTTATTTGTGATAGACCATTAGAAGGAAGCCCATAACCAAAAAAAAAAAGGAAAATGTTATGTCTTTATGAAGACAATAAGGATCTTTTTAGATATTAATAAAGTTCAGTGCAAGCAATTGCCATCAAAAAACAGTGAGGTACCATATAAAGTTGCCTATTTAATACACTGAGTCCAGTTGTGTGTGAGAACATCTGTTCTTTTAGGTCTTTGAGACTTGTGATGGAACATGGGAAAGGTTTAAAAAAGACAATTTGGTGTAAAACTAACACCTGGACTGAACACACACTATCATGGCAGCATTGTGCTGTGAGGATTCTTTTCTGGAGCAGAGACAGGAAAACCGGTCAGAGTTGATGGGAAGATAGGTGCAGCTGAATAGAGGAAAGTCCTGAAATACACCCTGTAGAAGGCTGTGAAAGACTTGAGTCTTGGACTGAAGGTTTATCCTCAACCAGGACAGCAACCGTAAATATGGTCCGCTACAATGGAAAGGTTTAGATTAGCGTTGTCCCACTCCAGTCCTCTTGAGCTAACGTCTTGCATGTGTCCCTGCTCTAGAACAGCTGAATTAATTTGTGAATTACCTCCTTCGGATGGCCTTGTCAAAGTCGAGACCTGACTGGGGACCCATAGTAAGAAAGTGAATGTTCACAGATGGTATTCATAATATAGATCATGTTGTAGCTGTTTTGCTAAAGAACAGGCAAAAACATCAATATCTAGATATGAAAATTAAGTTGAGATATAAGACAAAGGACTTGCAGCTTTATTTATTCCGGGTGCAGAGAAATTCAAATATAAACAAGTCAATGTCCTGTGTATCTCTATGTTGTACTGTGGATGGACTTGTAAGTTGTCCAGGGTGTATCACCTGCCTCGCATCCAATGAACACTGGAGACCAGAAAACCAGCCCTCTATGTGACCCTGCAAAGGATAAGAGGGAAGAGATGGTGGATGGATTGATGAATGCAACATAAAATGCTGCAAAAAAAGTTCATATCAATGCTTTTGTAAGACACTGTAATTACCCCAAAAATCTTAGACTACCTTAAGGACCTCAGGTTAGAGCACAGGTGTGCTTACTTGGCATTCAAAGCACGTTTTGATCACCTCTAATACACACGTTAATTAACTGTCCTTCCGATAAAGTGCACAGAGTAACATAAATGTAATGTTTCATTTTGCAGACTGAAAAGTGGTGTTATCTGTGTGTATGTTTTGCCTTTTTTGTTAAAAATAAAACAAATTTGAACAACATTTTCTGAGTTTTATAGAAAGCTTTTAAACCCCTGCACAACTCATCACCAGGTTTCATGGTATGTCTTTGGTAAATTGGGGATGGTATTTTCAAATGAAAGAAATGTTTGTGATGGATGTTACATTCTCATTTTGTCCGACGTGTATAAGGAGCCTGTGGTTGTCAGCAGATGAAGGGACTCCTGACATGACTCATTCTTATGTGCACGTTTTAGCTAAGAAGGCCTGACCTTTCAGAGGACTCTGCTTTGTTAAACTTTGAAAGGGAGAAAATTACTCTTCCTAACAGGACTGAGAAAAGAGGCAGTGTTGGCACAGAACAGTATGAATATTACAGACCTCATCATTATTTTAAAGAGTCTGTATTATTCTTTCGTTCCAACTTTAAACTCATTTATCCATAAAGCCTTTTGTGCATGTAATAGGTCAGCACATTTACACCACATTTCACACAAAAAGAAATGTGGACTGTTTGATCACAATGCTATTGAACTGCCCAAAACACGTAATCTACTAATCACCTGCTTCTTGCTTTACATAACCCTGCCAATAGGAGACAGCTGTGTTAAATTTCTGCCAAGTTGCTTGTTTACTTCTATGAAGCACTTGTCTGTTCTGAGCTAGAACAGTCAAGTTTTTGTCACAAGTGGCACAAGGTACAGTGGCTCTCATAAGTGTATGCAACCCTGTTGAAGTGCTAAGGCCCTCATTCATCAAACATATTACAGCACAGATCTGTGCACATTACATGTGTAGGAACAATTTTACACATTGTGTATTTATCAACTTGTGTGTATGAATGTTCTTAATAACAGCTCTGACAATCCATACACACAGCATCTGGTGTTCAGAATGGGGAAACTGCAACACTGAAACAGTTTCACTTTGAATATTTATCTCATCAGTTCATCATCTCCTCCAAGGAGCTCATGTAGGCATTTGTCTGTGTTTTAGCAAAAATAACTCAATGGATGGATTTGGATTAAACATTCAGGAAATAATATAAATTTACCATGTTATAAATTTTGCATTTGGGGGTGATCGCACACGAGATCATGTGAAATACAACCTGAGGGGTGTGAGGTGCTTTGCAGAGGTCTGCACTCTCAGTGTGCTTTTCTACTTGTCACATCCACAGACTGTACTGTAAATACAATGGAGAAACCCTTGGGTGACGTCACCCATAGGTTTCTGAAAAGCAGAAAATGAAACAAACTGGGCGGTTCCCACTACCACCATCTTGTCCACGTCACTCGCCTTGTCACTCTCAGAAAATCCAAAAATGGGCAAAGAGGTGGAGCTGAGAGTGGCGTTGTGAGGGTAGGGGCGGAGGGTCGACGCTCCAAGCCGACATACCTACAAGCTAGTCAAAAGCTAGTCAGGAACTAACTGAAGCCAACTAAAGCTAACGTAGGTTGCAGCTGGTTTCAGTCAGAAGACCGCGGTTGAGAGACTCTTTGCCCTTTGCCACTAGGGTCGCTTTAGACCCAGAGACATCTCGAGGGGGGACACATATCTATATATGGGTTGGGTCAGTACCTTAACCCTACAGAAGTGGCACAGGTTGTCCAACTTCTCCAGGATGGCACATGCACACTTGCTGCAGCAAGGTTTAATGTGTGTCCCAGCACAATTTCCAGAACATGGAGATTTCAGGAGATTGGTGGTTATTCACTGAGAGCTGGATAGGGCCGTAGAAGGTAGAAGGTCAACCCTTCAGCAGGACCGATACATGCTCCTTTGTGCAAGGTGGAAAAGGCTGAGCACTGCTCGTGCCCTACAGAATGGCCTTCAGAGGGCCACTGGTGTTAATGTCTCTACCCAAACAATCAGGAACAGACTTCATGAAGATGGCCTGAGGACCCGACGTCCTGTAGTGGGCCCTGTGCTCACGGCCCAGCACCGTGGAGCTCGACAGGCATTTGCTCAAGAACACCAGAATTGGCAAGTCCGCCACTGGCGCCCTGTACTTTTTACAGACAGGAGCAGGTTCACCCTGAGCACCTATGATAGACGTTAAAGAGTCTGGAGAAGACAAGGAGAACGTTATGCTGCCTGCAACGTTGTTCAACATGAAAGGTTTGGTGGTGGGTCAGTGATGGTACCGTAAGGTATCAAGATAAAATCCTTGAACCCAGAGCCTACGCTGGTGCAGTAGGTTCTGGTTTCGTCCTAATGCACGACAATGCCCGGCCTCATGTGGCAACAGTATGCAGGCAGTACCTGGAGGATGAAGGAATTGGAACAATTGAATGGCCTTCACGATCCCCTGACTTAAACCCAATAGAACATCTGTGGGACCTCATGTTTCGGTTCATTAGGCGCCGCCAGGTTGCTCCTCAGACCGTACAACAGCTCAGGGATGCCCTCAAACAGATCTGGGAGGAAATGCCACAAGACACCAGCCATCGTCTCATTGGGAGCATGCCCCGACGTCAAGCATGCATACAAGCTCGTGGGGGCCACATAAGATACTGAAAAGCATTTTGAGTAGCAGAAATTAATTTTTTGAAAAAATTGACTAGCCTGCCAAAACTTCATTTCACTTTGATTTTAGGGTGTCTACACAATTGAGCCCTCTGTAGGCTGAAAATTTGTATTTCCATTAAAAGACTCGGCATCCTTTTGTTTATAAGACATTGCCCTGTCATTATTTGTATAGATATCCAACTTCATATTGAGATCTGATGTATCTAATGTGTTTCTTTAAAGTACTCCTTTAATTTTTGTGAGCAGTATAGTTAATTGAGGGCATTTATGTATACAAATGACTGTGAACAGGCACAAGCACCCAAACATATGTGGGATTCATCAACACATGATTGCCGAGCATTATGCGTACGAGAGGCCACCACAGATTTGATAAATTAGACTTTTTACTGTTCATATAAACATTATATATGATATTTGCTTATTTGTATTATTTAGCTAAAGCCATAGTTTATAGTTACAAAGAATCAAAAGGATCTTACTGCACAAAGATACCCATCAGGAGAACGGTACTTGACTTTTTGTCAAGGTAGATAAATCATGAACAGATTTAAATACCAGACCATGGCTTTGCAAGTAGGGCTCACTGCAGAACCACTCAAAGACATGGAAACTATTTTTTAGAAATATATATCTTTTTTGCAATAAGAAAGACAGATGAAAAACCATAATGTAAGAGAGGATGTGGCCTTAGCTTTCATCTTTCAACACAAACAGTGCAGCCTTGACTCATCTCCCTTGGTGGTTTTAACACCATTCACACCTTGAGATATGTGACCAAAAATTGTCATTGATAGAAAGCATTTCACAAGTTACAGTTGTCCAGACAATGACCTAATCGGACAGGATGGTTGGGTTAATGACTCAAGACATTAACCGCCCTTTTACAGTAAAAGCATAATTTACGAGTCTGATACAACTCATTTTTCATAACTTTACAAACCCAGAGGATGAAAGGTGAAATATTTGCAAGAAACTGAATATAACTCCAGTTTAATTCCGCTAAGATGCTGGGATGTTTTATTTTAAACCAGTTATTGTAGCTCTCAGTACATCTGAGAGCTACAATAAGTTGGCTGGGATTCCTTACACAGAAAACGTGAACTGATTGAAATGTTTGTATAATTGTATTAAAATTACTTTTGTTGTAAAGTGCCTTGATATTATATTTGTTGTCAATTGGCACTGTATAAATAAAGTTAATTGAATTGAATTACATTTACTGTCCTTCAGGAAGGTTAATCCCTGTCCCAATCTTGTGTGTCTTTTAGTCTTTAATAGTTTTTCCTTGGGGATTTTTCTACATGATACTGCCACTTAAATTCTTTCATAGTGGAGATTGTGTGTTCAAGGTGAGCAGTGGTATTTTGGTTTCATCTGACCAGAGCACATGTTCACTAGGTAGCAAACTTACTTTGAGGCTTGTGGCGAACTGCAAATGAGACTTCTTGTGGCTTTGCTTTAGCACTGGCCTTATTTTTGCCACTCCACCATAAACAGCAGATTTGTGGACTGCATAACCTATATGCTGGTTGTTCTTTTAACAGTTTCTCCCACTTGTTGGTTTGGATCTCTACAGCTCCTCCAAACATATATTGGATTTTTCTCAGATCAATGTTCTTGCTGTCTGGCCTCCTACCTTTGGATGGATAGCCATGTCTTACTATAGTTGCAATTGTGTCATGGCCCTGTGAGCTGTTTAAAGCTTGGGATAATCCAGTCTAATTTAACCCTGCTTTAAAGTTCTCCTCAAGATTATGTCTGACCAGTCTATCATCTCTTGCTGCATGTAAACACACTGAATAATGCCAATGTACACTAGAGCTTCTTTTTATAAAAATTATTTTATTTTAGAAAATAATTTACACCTTTACTCATTCTCCTTTCTCCATGTTCAGTAATATTCTGTGAACCTCTGAGGTAGTCTCAGGAAAGCCATTAAAAGCCTCTGAAGAGTTGACAACAAACCAGTGCCCTACCACTTTCTCCGCAGGAATCCTTTGGGGTCTGACTGAGGTTTCAGACACTATCACACCTGTTGGAGACCAAACACAGGCTTTTTAACCGGTCCTGTGAGGATAAGATATGGTGGTTTTGTGGCTAGGCCAAAGGAGTGCATTAAGGGGTGCGATGGCTTTCAATACCAGGCCTAATGGAAGCCTTATCAGTGGCTATCTGAGGCACTCTTTAGCTCTTGAAGGTAGAACATGCTCGAGGCAGCGTAATTCTCAGTTATTTAAAGCTCATTGGGGGGCGCATTGGGCTTTGAAGTTCAGGAGATAAAAATTTAATATGTCTGAAGACCATTGTATTTCACTCGTTTTTCCCCAAAATCACTCACTTTGCACAGGCGAGACCCTAGAATATCTCTATTATTTGCTCTCCATATTTATTGGCAGCTGATAAGCTAGGACTAATTTCCACTAAATGCAGAAAAAAACATGACTTGCTCCTTTTCTGTTTCTTGTTTTTCATTCTACTAATGCAGCAAATCTATGCTTATGGAGCAAAAAATATTTGACCCGTCTCTATGTGGCATCAGGACACAGTAACAGAATGTCTAAGCAAACATCATGTTATGTAAAATTGTGGAACACTTATGACAGAAAGAATGAACAAAACCCTGACCCATGTCAAGGATTCTAACATTTTTCGTCACAAGAGCTATTTCTGTTACAAAGCAGACTTCATAACTAAGTGTGAATGTGTCAAAGGTCAGGAACTTGACAAAATACATTCAGCACATTTGGCTATATGGAAGTGACAACAATACAATGCCGCCAGATTTATATTTTGTAACCGTTTGTGGTGTCCATCATTTCTATATTAAAAACAGAGGCAAAATGGCACTGATATGAGATGGAGAAGTAAATGGGAAACAATTTTATAATTCTACAACAAAGACAAAATTATTGCAGAGTTTGCATTTTAAGCTTCATTTAGCGTAAAATGTACCTCAGGTAGCATTATTAAAACAGCAGTCATATTGTGTATATTTCCAAAGATCTGCCACCATCTCCAAAAAAATATGTTCCATGACAGACATTGTTTAAAAGAACAAAAAGATAAAACATCTTCTCCACAATCTATTTAGCCCTTCTGTTATCTAGTGAAAGTATCACTCTCTTGCAGTGTTAAAAAGTTAGAAATGTCTAGATATGTAATAAAAAATAGTTTTAATAGTTCCTTTTAAATTATATGCTTCCTACTCGCTTCCTATGACTTTCTTTTTCTTTTTAAATCTTACAGTTACTGAATATATTAATACCTGAATTTTCAGACGCTCCTGAATATAAGATACACCAGCAAAATGTGAAAAGAAAATAAGTTTTGTACATACATAGGCCACACCTCAGCATAAGCTTCACATAATCTTGATGTAACATGAGAAAGTTACACAAAAAGATAGTACACAGAAGATTTTCATTTTTAATTCAAGACACATTATTTTTTTTTTTCAAACTCTGCCTGAATATCGACAGAACATCATCAGTAACATGTCCGGTTAGAAAATAAAACATGCTTTAGCCTACCAAAAAAGTCAGCTATCTTGGTAGCTGTCTTCCTCTTTTACCGTAAAGCCATTGAAATGGTCTTTGTCCTGTGAAAGCATTTGTTGTCATTTTACACTTACTCAGTTCTGTCTGTTGACTCCTCCACTGTGTCAACATTGATTAGTTGACCACCAGTGTTTATCCCCCAACAGGCCACTATTCTACGTCACCATTTTACTGGACTGTCATAGACATAATCACAACCCAAAGACAACAACACGTTATGGAGTTACAAAGCAGTTTCAGAGTGAACCAACAGCTTACACTGAGCAGGCTGCGTCAGCGCTCGAACAACTAGCTAATGACATCACCGTCACCACAGCTTTAAACAGGCACCCATAAAGAAATAAAATAATAAACATATAGCCAACAAATAATCAGGCAGCCGTTTGTACAACCAGTAACATGTAAGAAACCTGAGATAGCTAAGAGATAACCCAAAGAGCTAGCTTCCAGACCGTTTCAAACAGCTGACATTGTACGGCTATAAACTCATCAGATATGACCGCCGCCAGTTCAGTTTACAGATATCTACAGTATTTGATCATCATGCCTCAACTTTACACAGAAAAAGCAAAGAAGGCACACATATATATTAACATCAACATACGTCCAGTGTGGGGGATGAGCAGATTCGTTCATCAGACTGGATCCTTGGATGGATAGATCATCCACAACTCAGCCATGGATGGTGGCTTTTCCGTCAGCTGGATACCTTTTAAATATTATTACTATCCTTTTTTCTTCTATTTCTGCAGCCTACAGCGCTGCACATGTTAACCATGCTGATAGATTTTTCCTTGACTGCCAAGTAGGGCAGATCTATTGACAACTGTCAGCTAACAACAATGGTAGATAGTGGGGGGCGATTGGTCTTTCTGCCCTTCAAAGAGAAGCTGGGGGGCGGGGGCTTGGGTGCGTGACATCATGTTTCAACGTGTCCATAGGAAGCAGGGTCTAAATAACCTGCCATCAGCCAGATCTATGTCTAGCCCCGCCCATCTGAAAGAGGGAGGGCCTGAAATATCTGATAGAATATTTTGAGCTGATTGGAGTACACGTAAAGTTTTTTCATTTTATTTTTTTTTATACATTTTTATTAGAAAATATTTTCTGACATGTACAGAACATGTACAAGACAATTAAGGCATTTAAGAATGCCAGAACAAAAGCGTAAGTATGCCAGGGGGTTTCGATACAATAGAATAAAGGAATTTTGAAGTTACAAAAATAGGATATATTATTTTAGTTCAAAGACATTGGTTGCCATACAATTTTCATAAGTGCAAACTGCCTTGTGAGGACACACAAGGTAGTGCCCGGCTGGCACTGACTTCTACGCGAGCGTCAACCGGCGTGGTGATGTTTGTTTCACTTAGCTGGGTACTTGATACTATCATCTGAACTCCTGCCCCAAAGCACAATGCTGACAAACGATTGGCCTGGCAAATATGGGTCGGAGGTCGGGTGGTTTAGATAGGAGCGGTACAAGAGGGATTCTCCTGACTTTGGAAAACTCCAAACCTCGCAAGAATCCATCTTGCAGGGCAAGGTTAGGATCTAAAGCAGGGGTGTGCAACTCCAGTCCTTGAAGTCCGGTGTGCTGCAGCTTTTAGGTGTGTCTCTGATTCAAAACACCTGAGTCTAATAATAAGGTCATTAGCAGGACTCTGGAGAACCTGGCTGCCTCCAAATACCCCTACTACGCTTGCTACGTACAGCCAGGTCCATAAATATTGGGACATCGACACGATGCTAACATTTTTTGCTCTATACACCACCACAATGGATATCAAATGAAACAAACAAGATGTGCTTTATCTACAGACTGTCATCTTTTATTTGAGGGTATTTACATCTAAATCAGGTGAACGGTGTAGGAATTACAACAGTTTGCATATGTGCCTCTCTCTTGTTAAGGGACCAAAAGTAATGGGACAATTGGCTTCTCAGCTGTTCCATGGCCAGGTGTATGTTATTCCCTCATTATCCCAATTACAATGAGCAGATAAAAGGTCCAGAGTTTGTTTCAAGTGTGCTATTATAATTTGGAATTTGTTGCTGTTATCTGTCAAGCTGAGATCCAAAGAGCTGTCACTATCAGTGAAGCAAGCCATCATTAGGCTGAAAAAACGAAAGAAACCTATCATAGAGATAGCAAAAACATTAGGCGGGGCCAAAACAACAGTTTGGAACATTCTCAAAAAGAAGGAACGCACCGGTGAGCTCAGCAACACCAAAAGACCCGGAAGACCACGGAGAACAACTGTAGTGGATGACAGAAGAATCCTTTCCCGGGTGAAGAAAACTCCCTTCACAACAGTTGGTCAGATCAAGAACACTCTCCAGGAGGTAGGTGTATCTGTGTCAAAGTCAACAATTAAGAGAAGACTCCACCAGTGTGAATACAGAGGGTTCACCACAAAATCTAAACCATTGGTGAGCCCCAAAAACAGGAAGGCCAGATTAGAGTTTGCCAAACAACATCAAAAAAAGCCTTCACAGTTCTGGAACAACATCCTATGGACAGATGAGACCAAGATCAACTTGTACCAGAGTGATTGGAAGAGAAGAGTATGGAGACGGAAAGGAACTGCTCATGATCCTAAGCATACCACCTCATCGGTGAAGCATGGTGCTGGAAGTGTCATGGTGTGGTCATGTATGGCTGCCAGTGGAACTGGTTTTCTTGTATTTATTGATGATGTGACTGCTGACAAAAGCAGCAAGATGAATTCTGAAGTGTTTCGGGCAATATTATCTGCTCATATTCAGCCAAATGCCTCAGAACTCATTGGACGGCGCTTCACAGTGCAGATGGACAATGACACAAAGCATACTGCAAAAGCAACCAAAGAATATTTGAAGGGAAAGAAGTGGACTGTTTTGCAATGGCCAAGTCAATCACCTGACCTGAATCCGATTGAGCATGCATTTCACTTGCTGACGACAAAACTGAAGGGAAAATGCCCCAGGAACAAGCAGGAACTGAAGACTGTTGCAGTAGAGGCCTGGGAGAGTATCACCAGAGATGAAACCCAACGTCTGGTGATGTCTATGTGTTCCAGACTTCAGGCTGTAATTGATTGCAAAGGATTTGCAACCAAGTATTGAAATGTATAAGTTTGATTTATGGTTCTTATTCTGTCCCATTACTTTTGGTCCCTTAACAAGTGGGAGGCACATATTCAAACTGTTGTAATTCCTACACCGTTCACCTGATTTGGATGTAAATACCCTCAAATAAAAGCCGACAGTCTGCAGTTAAAGCACATCTTGTTCGTTTCATGTGATATCCATTGTGGTGGTGTATAGAGCCAAAAATGTTAGCATCGTGTCAATGTCCCAATATTTATGGACCTGACTGTAGTAGGCAAAAATCGGTATGCGAGTGATGTAGTATATTAGAATCTCCAGTATGGATTGGTGTAGTAGGCATAAAGTTACCGAATGTGTACTACCACCACAGTAAGCAGCCAGTTTATGCTACGCAATCCCACAATGCAGCGGAAGCCCCGAAATCGTAGAAGAGTGAACTTGGCTTCCGAGGAACTGTAAAACATTGACAACGCTGCAATTTCGGCATATAAATATAAAAGTTTAACGATGTTACTGATTACTGTAATTGTTTTTTGACTACTGATTAAACATTTATGTTGATATGGTCATGTTTAACGGGACCAAAGGCAACCTTATGTATCGTAAACATCCAGCACAATGGTGGCACAGTGCGTCCGATTCCATGCCTACTACTTGCTCATTTCCTACACAGTATTAGTCTAAAGTGTGTGGAGCAAAGCAGCGTCTTATAATCCGAAAATTAGAGTATATGATTCCATTGAACTGGAATCAAATACCAAAAGAACTGGGTTCTATATAACTTGATATAGTATGTTTGTCCATTAAAATGCCTTAAGATGATATTTGTTATGAAAATTTGCATTGTGAAAAAAATAAATAAATACAGTCAAATAGTCAAATAATAAACATAAAAACCATGTAAAATATTTTTTCTCACTATATTTATCCTGCTTTGTATCAAATAATCCCAAGATTTGGGCAGTACTTCAGGTGTCTTACCCTTTGGTCCAATGTCTCTGTTCTGGTTGCATCACACCATCCAAGCTACACTCCAATTCTTTTCAGTCCTTGCTGTGAAGTGGCGTTGCTGCATGTTTACAGACCCATGTAAGCAAGTGTGTCTGGATTGCCTGTTCCCTTGACTGTCTACCCATATATATATATATATATATATATATATATATATATATACCCAGATAATAACTGGGAGAGCTAGAGTCGAAGAGAGAGAAAGAGCATAATCAAACCTTTGGTTATGCCTCTTCTCTTCTGCTCAAGACCACCAGAGATATCCTGCACTTAATTGTTGAGGGGACCTGAAGTTCCAAAGCACCAGCCTTGAAAAGCAGCTTTAATTAGACATGGTATCGGGACAGTATCTCCAAAGCGGTCAGATCCACAGCCACAGAAAGCACACAAACACCCCAACACACAGACAAAATGCACAGCACCTCTCTGTTTATGTACAAAGCCAGCCCAGGGATTTAACTGAGATATATCAGATTCATGCTCACAGTCACTTGGGTATTTTTTCTTTTTATTGATTTTCAGGGAGGAAGTGGCTCTAAGTAGAATCTCCTCTGTGATAATCTTCTTTTTGCGACAAAAGCAGTGATTAGAAGGAGGAGTCCTGCTGCTTTCAGCAGTAATTGAGCACTAATCAATCATCAATCTCCAGAAGATGTTCTACAAAGCACTCTAGGTCAGTTGCTATTTTTGACCTGTGCAGCCTCTAATAGGACTTTTCTTCAGATGGAAAAACCAAACATACCACTACATTATAACAATACTCCAAATTAATAACTGAGTGTATATTTATTGTTTTGAATGATAGAGGCATACCAGCTATATGTCTCCAATAAGCATTATTGTCATTTTCCATTGCAATTAATTGTAATTTGAGTTGATTACCACAAGATGTTGACAGTTAAATTCAGTACTTGAAAACCATATTTTTGGATCCGGTTTAAATCGGCTCTGCCCTATCATTTACACGTCATTTTCTATTTTTTTCCCTTTCCCATCACAACGTAGAGCCCTTTGTTTTCTCCAGAATCCACTGAACATTTTTCATATCATGTTTAAATCTAAGCCTTGCAGGGGAGAAACAAAGGAAACTAGGTGTTATACGAAGAGAATTGTTTGAACAAATACAAAAATCTTTTTCCAGACAGTAAAATGAGATTACAGAGAATTTTAGCGAGGAAGTCACAAATTTGTAGATGGGCCACAGAAGAGCAAATCAATCGAAGTCAAGATCAAAGTCTAGACGACCCCCCCCCCCCCCGTGCTCTGTCTCTGATTGTGAAGATTATGGAGGAGGATGAGAAAATAGATCAGATTGTCTGATCTTCATGGAGAAAGACCTCAAGTGCTGTTTTAGTTGATTTGGAGAAGGGATCAAAAGAATCTTGTTTCCTACATCAGTCTGATTGGATTAATAAATCAATACCATCTCCACCCGCCCAAGTTTTTACCCAGGCTATTTTTAAGAATTGGGTTACAGAACATCATCAAAGGACCTCTGATCAGTTGGCACACATTTTATTTAGAGTAGTACAGAAATTGGAAGCTGTCTATTTTACCAGAGGGGGAACAGTCAATTCAGTTTATTTATATAGCGCCAATTCACAACAGATGTCATCTCAAGGCATTTTACAAGACAAGTCATTTCAATACAATTATACAAACATTTAAGTACCTTAAAAAGTTTTCTATTTAAGGAATCCCAGCAGATTGCATTGAGTTATTAATGTGAGGTTGTGCTTAATATCCCATTGAGACAGTGTCTTGCCCCCGTCCAAAATCAAATAGATTAAAAGTTAACATAACTTATATTGACACTCAAACACACTAAAACATATATTTTCTGCTAGTGTACTCAACATTTAGGGAACTCTCTGTGTTTCACACAATTTTGTTCTGCGTCATAAGGTTTTGCTAGCTTAGTTACAGTAGCTTAGATTCATTGCGGCTATGGCTACTCTTGTGTCAGATCATTAATTACTTCCTTGCCTTCTTTAGTGGTAATAATAACTGTAATAAATTTAGCATTTTTGTAACTTTAGAAATAAGGGTGCCAGCATTGGAGGCCTGGCCAACAAAGACAGAACCTCTAGCTGTCCTCAAACAGAACCCATGCAACTGAGACCTCAGGTCGGCTGGGTGACAATACATTGAAAGTGTAGTTCCAAAACCCTGGTATCGACCCTGGTATCGGTATCTCCATAGTCAGAAACGTGACATTAGAGATACCATTGACCACAATCAAATGCTTTTGGGGATAGAACAGGCAACATTAAGTCCTACCTTAAACTGCTGGCTAAGGATAAGTGTAAATACAGTAAGGCTGTTATTTACACTGGCAGTAATGACACCTGGTTACGCCAATCAGAGGTCACTAAAATTGGCTTTGCTTTTGTATTTAAGTTGGCTAACGCTATGTCAGACTCTGTAATCTGTTCTGGTCCCCTGCCAATTGGACATTTAATGACATGTTTAGCTGCATGCTGTCATTCCACCAATGATTGCCTATGTGATGTCCTGCAAACGATGTGAGCTACACTGATAACTGGCAAACATTTTGGGGGAACCTAGTCTGATCTGGAGAGACAGCCTCCATTCCACATTGGATGGAACAGTTGTTTCTAGAAATTTGGCAGGATTTATTAGTCCTCCTAAACACTGACAATCCAGGGTCTAAACCAGGAGGCAGAGTTATAGTTTAACCATAGACTGTATATAATTAGACAAACCCTCGTTTACGTCACCCGTAGGTTTCTGAAGAGCAAAAATGAGGCCAAATGGGCGGTTCCCACCACCGCCATCCTGTTCGCGTCACTCACCTCGTCACTCTCAGAAACTCCAAAAATGGGCAAAGAGGTGGAGCTGAGAGTGGCGCTGTGAGGCTGGGGGCGGAGGGTTAACGCTCCGAGCCGACATAGCTAGAAGCTAGTCAGAAGCTAGTCAGGAGCTAACTGAAGCTAACGTAGGCTGCGGCCGGTTTTAAGCCAGAAGACCGCGGTTAAGAGACTTTTACCCCGTTTTTCAACAACGATCGCTTTAGACCCAGAAAAATCTTGAGTAGAGAAAACATATCCATATAATAAGACCCAAATAGCTCGGGTCAATACTGCTTAATATGGTGTTATTTCCATTACCATCGGTGGAGGATGAGGACATAGACGGGCTAATCTTAACAACACATCCAGCAAAAAGTAGTCACAAAGTCATCATTAAACTCAGATCCTCTCAAAAAATAAAAGGCTTTTGACTCACCGCACATATCAGACATCCATTAATTCATGCCTCCAGCTGTGTTCCTCACACCAGTACTGATCTAACCAGCGATCTGTCTAGAGTCCAACTCTTTAGTCTTCCAGCCTGATCTAGCCGTCTCCCGCTCTGACCAGGTCTGCCGCGGCGTCCCGGTCTTGCCGACTTTGCTGCTCTGCTGCTACCCGACCGATCGCCTGCTTCAACTCGCATGTAGAAAGAGATAAAAGCTCCGACCAGAACAGCATTCCTCTCGGCCACCTGACCCCCTAAGCTGGTTAAGCATCAGCCAGTATAAAGCCTCCCCCCAAAGCATAAACTTCTTGGACAGTCTGTTACTGTGATCAACACCACAGCAAGCCATCTTTGCCCAATAATTGCAGATTACATCCAAAACTAAATAAACACTGCAGAGGCAACTGATTGTGGAGTTCAGAAACACCAAATGACTGAAATCTTTACGTTAGTCCCAGGTCCCAGGCTGTGAAGAGCTTCCCCGCAAGCAGAGGGGGACAGCAGACTACGGAGCAGCTATTAGCTACAGTTAGCCACCATTAGCCACCAGCGTTAGCCTAGACCAGGGCTGTCAAACTCATTTCCAGTTTGGGCCACATTAAAATAATATATGTCCTTAAAGGGCCGTTGTGGCAGAAAGTATAATATAATATTAATATCTGTCTCAATGAGTACATATTTAAGTTTGACAAGTACTTCTTAAAATTAAATGATACTGAACATCTTTTCACAATGATGTGATTTAGGACTATTCAAATAAACACTTACAGCTATTTGATTTGAGTGATTTTTAGGTGCATATTAATAGAACTTAAAGGTTCTATTTATAGGATCCACTAGAGTTTTAAGGGCCACATAAATGTCTATCGCGGGCCGGATTTGGCCCCCGGGCCTTTGACAAGTGTGGCCTAGACAAACCTGTCAATCAAATGGACATGCCCCTAATTATTCATAATTTCAAAATTAAATTACAAATAAATGGAGAAAGTCATCCCCCTCAGAGTTGTCATGATGGTAAACCTGAACTATCTGACCTATAATATTTTTTTGAACCAGGCTGTAAACATGTTTATTTTTGCTGTAAAGTTGGCCTTTTTAACATGGGAGTCAATGGGAATTTGCTCCTTTTTGGAGCCAACCCCCAGCGGATGAGGGCTGAACTGCAATTTTTGTAACTTCCGGGTTGGCTTCACATATTTTAAGTGGAGTTTGCCCCTTGAGTTTAACCCACCTCTCGGCAGCTTTTGTATTGTTACCCACCCATTACCCTATAAGCCATATTGGTATTGCGACTGCACATGCTCAGGAATACGGCTTGGACCCCAAACAAACCCTCGGCTCGACTGTAAACAGCGTATGCATGCATGTGTTTTCGTTAATACAGAGCCTATTAAAGCCTCTTAAAGGCTATTTTTGGCTGACTTTCAATAATGGTCAGCCCTCATTATGTTGTGGTTTGCTGTGGAAATGCCACTTACCACATTGAAAGGTGGAGAATGCAGTTTTGGTTTTGGTAGCATAGTCATTAGCATGCAGGTTTTGCATAACCTTGCTGGAAGTCGATGTGAAGGAGTAATGTTTAGAACATCACATCCTTATCCGGGCTCTTACTGCTTATAAGAAGTAAAAATCCCATTAAAAAATAAATATTTAAGCTTTTCCTATATATATGTATCTTCGCTTCTGCCTGTTTGGGGTCCAAAATCCTAGAATGCATTGCATGCAACGCAATAACGAAATGATTTATTGAGACATTGTCTTGCCCACAGCCAAAATCAAATAGATTAAAAGATAACGTAATAAGAGCAAATTCTGAAAACCTCATAAATATAAATACGACTTTGTCTAAAACTATTAAATGTGGTTTATTGAACATCAAATCTCTATACTCAAAGACTTTGTTAGTAATTGGCCTGCTTTGTGATTATTAATTTAATTTGCTATGCCTCACAGAAACCTGCATCAGGAGGATTATGTCGGTATTAATGAGCTTCTTCCAATTATAAAAAAAATCACATTCCTACTGGGTGAGGAGGAGTTGCATCAATTTTTCATTCGAATCTACAAACTAATCTAACAGCAATGAATAGCCACAGTTCTTTTGAACATCTACCCCTTAGCTTAATGACTCTAAACTTTCTGATTTTAAATTCTGACAAGAGAAGTTGTTGTCTTTGGACCAGAAGCTCTAAAATAGAAGAAGCTTAGTCAATCCCTTCATCTGGATAGCCCTAAATTGGCCTCAGATGATGACATAAAGAAGGTCGGTGTAATTTTTGACATAACATAACATACAAATCCCATATTAAACATGTTTCCAGGATTTCACCTCTGGAATTGTAAGGAAATTAGAAACATCCTGTCCAGAATTGATGATGGGAAACTAGTCCATGCATTTGTTATTCCAAGGCCGGACTACTGTAATTCCTTACTATTAGGAACTCCAAAAAATGCAATTAAAAGCCTTCAGTTGATCCAAAATGCTGCATAAAGAAGTGTGATAAATATTAAAAGGATTTCCCTGTTTTAGCTTTACTTCATTGGCTCCCTGTTAAACCCAGAATCTAATTTAAGATCCTTCTTACATACAATGCCCTTAATAATCAAGCACCATCATACATCAGAAATCTGATTGTTTCATATGTTCTTAACAGAGTACTGTTGGGGATTTAGAGGAAATGCAGCTATTTGGCTGTGAGTATTTAAAGGATTTCTTATGGCATTCAATAATATTAATTATGCATAATTATTATTAACGGGGCATCACCTGACATGTCAGGAACTATATTAATAGCCAAATATATCAGTCTTGTAGTTTAGCAACTGCCTAGGGGAGGCTGAGTTGAAAAAAAAGAAATCTAGTTGTCTGTTGAACATGTACCTTGCCAATGTATATATGTAGAATAAATTGACACACAGTGACTTTCCAAAATACAAAAGTTTATTTACAAATGAGGGGACAAAAGACAAACATTTAATCACCCAAGCTAGTAACAAACACACTACCGATTAAAACTTCTTACTTCGGACATCGGCTCCCATTTGCTCAGCTACGTAGAGATCGGCTCCGGCACTCACAGGGACAGTACCTTTCTGAAGCTCTCCAGCTCAGGAATCCATCTCTTATCGGCACTGTGGCAACAAATTAATGCGGCTTGGGCCGGTTCAGGTCCCACTGGATCTTGGTCGGCTTCTGTATGTCCTCTTACCGAGGTCTGCAACTTAGGGAATGTTTTGGCAGGCTTTGATGATAAAATGGATTATGGATTTGTTTCATGATTGTATGTGATTCACCTGGTACAGTATAAGCAGTTTCCAGTCCCTTGGAGTGAGTCCCAGAAACTCATGTCCTTTCCTTCGCCAGCGAAGGAAGGTGGTTGATGCTCGTCTTCCCTTGAGGAACCTCAGCTGGGCCGCTTGTAAGTAGTCTTAACTTCAGGTGGAAGGTTCCTTATATAGATTCTGCCCCCTCCCCATCCCACACACTTCCTGTGGGATTCGGGTTTCTTTTCCTCCTGTGGAACTAGAAAGCATATTAGCGCCATACAGTGGCTATATATGACCCAAAAGCACCTTATTTTCAGACTGCACGTTTACTGGTGGTTTTTTGGATTTCGTAAATTAGGATATCTGAAAGGCTCATTGCCACCGAGTGTAGCATGTTGGTTGTCTGTACGGTTGTCTCACGGATGAAAAAACATTTTTTCTATTCACACTGGCTGCAGTGTGGTAATGGTGGGTATGTGGAGCTCACATGTACCACACGCAAAGTGAATGAGGTGTGAGTCATGAGGCTTTTCTCCCCTGGAATCAGTTCCCAGTTTTACTCTGTGAGGCAGACAGTCTACTTTTAAGACCAGGGAAAAAAACTTTCTAACGAGCTGGGTTATCCTTAGCTATTTCTGTAGTTATTCAGCTATAGGCTTAGACTCTTAGAGGTCAGACTGACAACTTTTCTTCTCTATGCTAGTTCGATCTGCTGCTTTTCTCTTCTACTACTCTCCAGTTTTATTTTTTTACCCTCTTATTTCGACAGTTTTTTTTTCCTCATTGTTTTTCCCTCAATAGAAGCCCACCTGGGTTGGTATCCTGCTCAGCTGTAATGTCTTGTTGGAGGGGGGCATCAGCTGGGATGATGCTCCCAGTAACAAAAAATCCTCTGTGTTCTGTTATCAACTTTTTACTTTCTCTAATATAGAAATAACTCTTATATAAAATCCTTTTGTTCTTTCTGTGTCTGTGCTCTGTCTTCTCGAACCCTGAGACAGTCGTGGCTGATGGCCGCTCATACTGAGCCAGGTTCCTATGGAGGTTTCTTCCCGTTACAGGCAGATTTTCCTCCGATTCCATCATATGTTTTCTCAGTTTAAGGGATTGTTTATAAGGATTGCTGTGGTAGGAGTCTGCATCAGCGCAACTGCCAATCAATTACTCGATGCAATGGGTTGCAATGGGCTGCTGGGATTCCTTAAAACTTTAAAATTGATGGGAATGTTTGTATTGAAATGGCTTCCTTGTGAAGTGCTTTGAAATTATATCTGTTGTGAATTGGTGCTATATAATCCGAATTGTATGAAAAAATTGAATTGATGTTCAACTTTTGTTGATCCTAAGCATACAGCCACAACTAGAAAGGTTTCGATGAAAGCATAATGCTTTTGCTAGAATGGGCAGGTCGAAGTCCAGACCTAAATACAACTGAAAACCTGCCAAAACTAGAGTGTTCTCAGAAATTCTCCATCTGTCCGACTGAGAACAGTTAGCCTTGGCTTATTAAAAAAAGGGTTACAGAGGATCATTAAAAAGCTTCAAAATGATGGAGGATAAGATTTATTTAGACTGTCCTAGATTATTGGAAAAAAATCTGCTATAAATCAAAAAACATTTTGTTGAATGTGTCTGTTCTGCAAAATGTTCTGCATTATAAAATACTCCTAGTTTTTACATGAGAACTAATCTGCATATATTCTAATTTGGTGCACAGTGCTATACATCAGCTGCTTCTTGGTGTGTGACAAGAACAAGCCAAGACCTTAACCTCTCTCTTGTGTTGGGCTGTAACTGAGCAAAAGCCTGTGCTACTTGCATGATTAAAGGAGTGCTGCTGTGGAGTAGTGAATATCTTAATGATGATTCAAGCAAAGCAGTGTTTTGTTTTTTTTGCTACCATTGCAATTACTATAAGTGATACTAAGCTGAACATGATAGGAAAGAGTTTTTATTTACATTTTCCTAAATAAACTTTTTTCCCGTTTCAAATTTTTTTTTTTTTAAATTAAGGTAACCACATACCTTAATGCTAAAAAAGGTATCTGGTCACCCATTAGGGTGTAAAATTTCAACAGATCCATAATAACTAATCCACATTTATTGGTTTTAAAGCTCTTAAAAATCTACTTCTCAAATATTGTTTTCTGATTAAAGTACAGAGAGTTGTTTTCTGGCCTGCTATGTTAACATTTACTTTTTTTTGCACTCATTTTGTTCTAGGAGTCATTAATAACTCATGTTTTCTTTGCAGTTTGTCATGTAGCACTGACCATTGTTTGCATATTTGTATCTTTGCTTTTATAAAAAAAATATAGTCATTCCTGAGGGCTGAACAGTGGGACAGTTGGTAGCACTGTTACCTTGCAGTAAGCAGGTCTTGGGTTCAAATCCCGGTCTGGGGTCTTTCTGCATAGACCTCCCTGTGGATGCATGAATTCTCTGGGTGGGTGTTCGTCTTGTGTGTTTCTGTGTTGGCATACGACGGACTGACAACCTGTCTTAGATGTAGCTTGCCTCTCGCCCAATGGATAGGTAGTATAGATAATGGATGGATGGAATTATTACTGAGTGGTGCTCAGGCATGTCCTGCAACTGCCAGCTGAGAGTGCCCTAAAACCAAAGTGTAGACTGGGTGTGGAGTTACTTGCAATCTGGTTCAAAATCTGAACTTTTGAAATGTTAGGTTATTCAAATGTGTAGGCTGATACTGTTTATTGTCATCATCATTTCATGCTACTGCAAAAAGATTTAATGAGCCCGTAAAAATCCTACTAAATTTAAAGACTGCTGTTTGTGAACCTTCAGATCTATGCCACTCTGATCAATATGGCCACATAATCTACAGGTAAAACTCATAAAGTTAGAATATCAGAAAATAGTTACTTTTTTCAGTAATTCAAAGAACTCAAGCTTTGCAGATATTTGGCCTCTATCACCCTCTTAAGGCTTGCGGCATAATGTTTTACAACGTCGCTAGCCAAAACACAAAAACTAATGGTGTGTCAGTTGGTAAACCATCAAACAGTTTTCTTAGCACTGCAACAGGCATTTATTACTTACCAATGTTACCAAGTTCAGCATCCCTATTACATCCGATTGTAAAGCTCTCCAGCAAGGAAAAGCTGTTCCAATGTTGATTCTTGTTTTTTCTCTTGCTCTATCACTTTCTCTTTTTCTTTTTGTTATTTGTTTTGATTGCAGCTTCTTTGGTGGATACCATGGCTCAAGTCTCAAAACAGCAGGTGTGTTTATATCCATTTGTGACATAATACTACAAAGTGAAACTCAGTACTTCCGGTAGGCATCCTAGGAGAGAAAAGTTTTATAGTGCAGTTTTACAGCAGTAGGAGGCTCCAAGGCAGAGACAGCTCAGAAAATACAAATAATTATTGCTGGTGTGCCACCAAAACTTTTTGAAAACATGTTTCATAAGATATAAAAGTTGCAGAGTGAGTCTTAAAAAGATGAAGGCGAAAAATTAGGCTCTCATCAGAAAACAGGACTTAGGACCACTTAGCAACAAACCAGCAACAGCTTGTTAAGAGGAATACGACACTGAAGCCTATTTCAAGATCCGTCTGTGTGTGGTGGCTCTTGATGCACTAATTCCAGCCTCAGTCCACTCCTTGTGAAGGTTCCCAATACTTGTGAATGGCCTTTCCTGACAATACTCCAGCCTTCAGTCATCCCTGCTGCTTGTGCACCTTTATCTTTTCATTTCCACACTTTTCCATTCCATATAACATTCTATTAATGTGCTCTGATACTTTGGGAATATCCAACCTATTTTTTAATTACTATTATAACTTCTTTTTAAAGGTGTTTTGGATTAATTAGTTAATTAGAGCTTGACACTTTGAGCCTAAAATATTGAACCTTTTCACAATAGTCTAGTTTACTTAGATTTTAAATTTGGGGTTTTCGTAAACTGTAAGCCATAATCATAAAAATAATAACAAAGGCTTGAAATATCTTGCTTGGCATGTAATGAGCCTATATCATATATTAGTTTCACCTTTTAAGTTGAATAACTCAAATAAAGGAAGTTTTTCACGATATCCACATTTTTCTAGTTCCACCTGTATCTCTGTGACTCAATGAGAAAGTCCTGTTTTACCTCAAAAGTAGCAAAGTATGCTAGACACAATTATGTTAGATGCATGGAAAGTAAAAGGAAGCAAGCCAAGTTGTCAAAGACGTGCAAATATAACGTGGTTTGGGGAAATACAGATGTTGTCTGTTATTAGAAAAAAATCTGGATCCTTAATAACTTGTTATATACGTTTCCAAGTCTGAAATTTGGGAAATGGGATAAAAATGAACTTTCACATACTGGAGCTCAGTTTTATTCCCATTTTATATACTTTATAGTAACTTTGCTTTCTGATAGTGTTCTTTTTCTGTTTTGAGACTGTTCTATAAATTAGCCACAAAGTTATTTACATGATATTTCTATGGTTAAATAAAGGCAGAAAATGTAAAAAACAGAATTATAATGCAAATCGTAAAAACTATCTTTAAAGCACAAAGAACACTGAATGATTGTGGCTGTTCTCAAATCATAATCTAAATGTTACTACTAATGCAGTTCATGGTCTGAGCTAGAAACAAAAGAACAGATGTTTCTAATTTTCGGTTTTGAATTGTGGATAACGTATCAAGGCGCTGTAAAAAACTTCAAGAATAACTTCACACAGTTTCAGAGAGGGAACAAGTTTGGGATGCTCTTTTAAATAAGTTATGTGATTGTTTTCTTACACAACTACAGAATGTGGAATTTAGTGAAATGACTTAGACTTTTAACTTATTTATAGGTGAGAAGCACTTATAAAGTTAAAATGTATCAGGTTGTATTAGAGAAGATGTTTGCTAAAACAAAATGGATTTTTTTTTTAACCTCTAAAACTGATGAAACGTGTACGTTTCATCAGTTTCATAAGTTTTTGATTGGTATATTCAATCCACTGAGATCCGACCTCTTTGTCAATGGTGACCTGGTCAGAGAACACAGCAGCACATTTCATGGTGCACAGGTCAAATGGCCATCAACAACAAAACCAAAAAAAGTTAAAATGAATAAACTGCAACAAATAAATTGCAGGAGTAGTTAAACCATGCCCCAGATTGTGTTCCAACTATAGTTGAACCTCGGAGTTTCCCAGTTAAGGTCTATTTTGGGGTTTTGGACGAGGGTCCTACGGATAGTGGAACATCGGATTCAGGAGAAACAATGTGGTTTTGTGCTGGCTGTGGAACACTGGACTAGTTCTACACCCTCAGCAGGATCTTGGAGGGTGCATGGTAGTTCGCCCAACCGGTCTACAAGTGTTTTGTGGAGTTGGAGAAGACATTTGACTGTGTCCCTCAGGAAGTCCTGTGTTTTTTTTTCCAGGCGTATGGGGTACCAGCCCCTTGATACAGACTGTTAGGTCACTGTACAAGCCGTGTCAGAGTTTGCTTGCCGGCATTGCCTGCGGTAAGTTGGACTCGTTTTAAGGTGAGTTTCACTCAACCAAGGCGGCCCTTTGTCATGGATTATGTTCATAATTTTTATGGACAGGATTTCTAGGCATAGCCAAGGTGATAAAGGGTTTCCTTTCGGTGGCCTCAGGATTGGGTCCTCCTGGTTGCCTCCCTGATGAGGTGTTCTGGGAATTTCCCACCGGGAGGAGACACAGAGGAAGACCCAGGACACACTGGAGGAACTCTGTCTCTTGGCTGTCCTGGGAACGCCTTGGGATTCCCCCCCAAGGAGCTAGCCCAAGTGGCTGGGGAAAGGAAAGTCTGGGTCACTCTGGTGAAGCTGCTGTCCCGGCGACCGGTCCCCAAATAAGCAATAGAGAATGGATGGATAGTTATTACAACTACTGTAATCAATCATTGTAATCAATACCAGGCACTCCTCACTGAAGAATATTTTCTCTAACATCATATCCAGCATCAAAGTAGACCGACCACAGTGATGTAGTAGCAACCTGCATTTCTATTACCTTCTAACTATTTGGATTGTGTTTCGGCACGTAGGTTTGTGTGTGGGTCGGTGAATGTATGCATATAAATTTGTGTGTTGAGTTGTCTTGAGTGGGTGTATGTCAGCAAGATGTATAGTTCTTAGAGTGGTGAGAATGGTGGAAGACCTGCAACACACAGCACCCAAGAGAAACAATGGCAGGTGGACTTGGCTCCATAAGACCCCTCCCCGAGGCAATATGTCAGGCAGGCATCAATGCATTCAGAACTCAGAAGAACTAGGACAGAAAGGGCAGATTACCATCCCAAAGAGAATATATTTTATTTCTTCTCCTATAACATCTACGGCTTTTTTGTGTGAAGTCATCAGTGCATCAGGTTGCCTTAGTTAATTTTTTATCCGGTATTGCAAACATCTTCTAGGATAGCATATATATTCGCTAACTGCATATTGCAAACAGTGATTTTCCCATAGCTTTTCTTCATACAACTCTACATTAATATGAACAGCCATTTCTCCAAATACTTGCATAGAATCATCTAAAATTTGGCAAGCTGTGTCATTGCAAAGAGATGTATTTGACCTGCAGTGTAGTGTGAAGTCCAAATCTTTCTTTGTAAGGGTTTTTTATAATAGACGTAGACTCTGGTTTAGTCATCGCCCGTGGATGTAAAAGCTTTGGTGAATCCAGCATGAGTGGGTTTATGGCTAATTCTCTTAACTTCAATGCTTTTCTGTCTTCTCTCGTGCATCAAGCACATTATAACAAGATGATACATTATAACACATGATAGCTCCCGAGAGTGTTTGAACAGTGGATTTCTTACAATGAAGATGACATATCGATTCCTCTTGATTCTTCTTGAATATTTACTACTTTCAGTTTTCAAACAAAAACACAAACAAACGTAACTTGGCATTGATTATTATGGTTATATAATCTACTATAGGCATTTGTTATTTTTATTTTAATAAGTTAACAAAGAGAAATGTAGAACATCTGTGAAATTAAGGATTAGTTTTCAAGTGTCTACTTTTCAGAATTGTCTACTTTTTACAGTTCTGCTCTTTGGAGTGACAAACATAACTCGATAGTTGGTATTCCTGCTCCGAAAGCCTCCATTTAGTCATGATTTTTATAGGCATGCCACCTTTAAACTGTATTTGGA
Organism: Apricaphanius iberus; assembly: GCA_028564705.1. NCBI lineage: Eukaryota > Metazoa > Chordata > Actinopteri > Cyprinodontiformes > Aphaniidae > Apricaphanius > Apricaphanius iberus. Next base: position 615,266 of record JAPXFQ010002924.1, read on the forward strand.
AATAACTGTGTTTTTGTAAGCAAAGGAGAGGTGTAGAGGTAATTTTCAGATAGCAGTGTGCAGTTGGGTAGTGAGTGCTGGTACCCATGGTCCCTACAGCCAGGAAAACCTTGGTCACATATATCTTTCTGCAATCTTATTTTTAACAACATGACTCCAAAAGTGTCTATTTTTATATACATGTGTTTTGAGCCCTGAACCTCTAACAAAGTTGGTACTTTTCTCAAAAACCTGCTAGGTTAAATCTTATACCATAGTCATCTTCTTCCCATTGATGGTACAAGACAGAGTGCATGTAGGGTCTCAAAGTAATACAATGTTTTGAATTTAAAAATCTGAATTGAGAATCTTAAAAGGTTCTTTCAAATCTGCAATCAAGGTTGATAAATTATGTGTAGTTACATCTTATATTAGTATATTCATTTATTAATTGCTACTCCTATTTACTATTAAAATGTTTTATTTTCTTAAGAAATAATCTGGTGGTATTCATTGATGACAGTTTTTTTTTTTTTTAAAGAATAAATATATTTTCTAAGCTGTAACAAAACTATAAAGCCCATTTATTTAACATTCTTTGCAAAGCATTCTGCTCCTGAATTCCATTTTTCCTTCTGAAATTGGAATTGAAACTCTCTTTAATACATCTCATGTTGCATGTTGTTTATCGATAAATTAAATTATTAACTATAATACCGAAGTAAGTCTATTTTCATTTCTTAAATAGAAGAATTTGAAACTGTTGAAAAATTAACTCAAGGATTAATTATAATGTGCAGTGCTCAGCATAAATGAGTACGCACCCTTTTAAAAGTATGAATTTAATCAGTAGCTCAATGAACAAAATAACCATTTCCAAATTAAGGTTAATAATAAAATTTAGATCACAAAATCTTCAATTTTTACTCACATTGGTTGAAGAAAAAATGAACACACCCCGCAACAAAAACTACTACATCTAGTATTTTGTTTGAGCACCGTGATTTGTAAGGACAGCATCAAGAATTCTAGGCATGGAATGAACAAGTTGGGGACATATTGCAACATCTATCTTTTTCCATTCTTCGAGAATAACCTCTTTTAGAGCCTGGATGCTGGATGGAGAGTGATTCTCAACTTGTCCCTTCAGAAATCCCCACAGGTGTTCGATTGGGTTCAGATCAGGAGACATACTTGGCCATTTAATCACCTTCACCACGTTCTTCTTCAGAAATGCAACAGTAGCTTTAGATGTGTTTTGGATCATCGTTGTGTTGGAAAAGTGCACGACGACCAAGTGCACGGAGTGATGGCAGCATCTTCTCCTTCAGTATAGAGCAGTACATTGTTGATTTTATGATACCATCAATGAAATCATCTCCCCAACACCAGCAAAAAAACTGACACTGCCACCACCATGTTTCACTGTAGGCACCATCCATTTTTCTTTGAAATCTTCACCTTTACAATGCCAAACAGTTTTTAAACCATTAGTTCCAAAAACAGTGAACGTTGTCTCATCACTCCAGAGAATAGAGTCCTAGTAGACTTAATCTTTTTCAGCATGGGCCCTAGAAAATTCTAGGCATGTTTTTTTCCCATGACCTTTAGGAGACGCTTACTTCGTGGACGATACCCATGCATGCCATTCCTCCGCAGTGTGCATGCTTTGTATAGTGTCACAGGAAACGGTCACTCCAGTTTGGCTTTCTACTGCTTTAGCTAACTTCATTGAACTTGCATGCCGATTTTCTTCAACCCTTCTCATTAGAAGGACGCTCCTGTCAAGATGTTAACTTCTGTGGACGGCCTGGGCGTCTCTGTAAGAAGGTTGCAGTTCCATATTTCTTAAATTTTAAGATCACTTTTGCTACAGTATTTTGACTGATAGGTAAAGCTTTGCCTGTGATGGACTGGCGACCTGTCCAGGGTGTACCCCGCCTCTCGCTCGTTGACAGCTGGAGATAGGCACCAGCCCCCCCGCGACCCCTGGAGGACTAAGTGGTTCAGAAAATGGATGGATAGATGAATGTAAAGCTTTGCTGATCTTCCTGTAGCCCTCACCTTTTTTGTGTAAAGAAATTATTTCCATTTTCAGATTTTGTGACATTTCTCTTCCATGGGCAGCCATTGCTGACAGCATGAAATGGGAATGGCTTTTCTTTGTTAAGTAATGTCCTTTTATATTCACCTGTCTGCTGGACACCTCTTGAATTAATCATTAGACTGACCTGTGGTTGAATGGCTGTTAATTAGAATTTTGTAGTCTTACGTATGGCTTTTCTCCTAGGACTATAATTGGGTCGTACTCATTTTTGTAACATTGGCTTGAATTAATTTGTTAGGAAAAAGACTTTTTTTGTGTGTCCAAATTAACAAATCGATTTTGCAATAAAAGGACCACATTTGTGGGAGTATTTTGTAAAAAAACACAAAAACTATATACAGATTAGTATTAGTTGCATTTATTTATTTTTTTATTTATTCATCAGGTGCCTATTATCACATATGATATAAAACATGATAAATATGGGTAACATTTAAATGTATCGTTAAAGACATACATTAAAGAGAAGAATATATATAACTTTTAACATTTCATCATAAGGTTTAAGAGAATTCTAAACCACAAAAGGGTACTTGTTAGTATACGTTAATACTACAAGTAAGTTTGCTTTTATCTTTTAAAGAATGTTACTAGTTTAATTTTAAACACGTTTTAGTTCAAAATCTAGAGCTTTCACATTTTAAATATAATTAAAAGAGGTAAAAATTAAAGTGAACAATGAACATCGTTGATTTACTGATTGGTAAATGAAAGTAAATACAAATCATGTAAATAGATTAAGATTGTGTTTGTCTTTAATTTTCAAAAATGTAACTAATGAACTAAGGCTAAGATTATTTTAGGAACCATCTACCTTATTTACTATTGAATGACCGGAAATACTTTCAGTAGAAGCCAAGTAAATTCATGAAGTTATTTGTTTCCTGGCGTTAACTGCTTTACTTTTTATAAAGTTTATGCAAAACAGACATTTTGATGGAACAAAAAACAACAACTTTTGTCTCTATGACTGCATTTATAAAATACAGCAATTAAAAATGTGTAGCTCACAGTGCTGGTTGGCTGGTTGTTGGACAGTTTGAACTAATAGCCTGATTTTCATTCTGCAAACATTAAAAAATGATCTCTTTCTCCTAATGAGGGCCAGCATGCAGAGATTAGATGACCTGTGTCCCTCTGCGCTCATTATAAAAGCACAGAGTCTTGCAGAGGCGGGATAGCCAATGCTCACCTGGCAATTATGATGGCCCAGTGACTGATAGGGAAATCATTTTCTGTCTGTTCCCCTCAAGAGAGCTGCATCACAGAGCCTCACAGACACAGCGCTCTGAGGCATCTCAACTTCTCACTGTCCTGCCATGCAGTCATTCATTTGGAAACAGTTATGTCAGGCCTTAGCGTTGTTTTTAGAAGCTACCCTTCATACGGTGAGGCTTGCTGGGTTCAAACTAGACGCAAAATGTGATGTGATAAACTGCAGGGAGCTGCAAGTGAATAGGGAGTTTATTTTTTTTTTTTACCTGGAACCAGACTGACTTAGCTGCATATTGATCCTGGTGAGCTCAGACAGTGGATCCAGGAATAGTTGGAAAATAAACAACAAGCTGCAGTGAACATACATTTTTTTTAAATGAAAGATCACAATGATGCTGTGCACATAATGACAGCTAGAAGAAGGGGGGCTAAGATAGGTTTTAAATGAAAGAGTAAGCTGAGGACTGAAAGCAAAGAGAAACCTCAAAACTATGAAACCATCTGTAACAAACAGTCCTGTCCCTCTTTCTGACAGCAACGCACACACAAACATGCATGCAACGCTGCTTCAGCTGTGTGTCTCTATCCAAATCTCAGCTACATACAGATTGCTTTACACACTCACCTCTCTCCCTCGAAAGTCTGTAGCGCAACCACGAGTGCAAAATGGTATCCATTTTAAGCATACATACACATTTAAGCACACACTTTGGCTGGTACTCACCTGTTTTCTCGAGGTGTGTAAATAAATGTACAGCCTTCAGATTCTTATTTTTTCCCCATTTTTTTCTGGAGCCATGCTGATGATTTCCAGGGTCACCTCATAATTTTCTAGAAATAAACCCTAACACAATCTCTTAATGCAAAACAGCAGTTTTGACAAATAAAGAAAAATTATTATATGAATTTAGGTTAGGTTGCAAGTTTTATTTAAATTAATATTTTTAATTCTTATTTTCCTTTTTGGAATGTTTTCCTTTGGTTATGGTTTTAGGTGTATAGTCCAAATTTAAATTCAAGTTTACAATATTTATCTTATACTCTTAATTGATTTCTTTGTCTGTGATGGACTGGCGACCTGTCCAGGGTGTACCCCGCCTCTCGTCCGTTGACATCTGGAGATAGGCACCAGCCCCCCCGCGACCCCTGGAACACTAAGCGGTTCAGAAAATGGATGGATGGATGAATGTAAAGCTTTGCTGATCTTCCTGTAGCCCTCACCTTTTTTGTGTAAAGAAATTCATTCCTTTTTCAGATTTTGTGACATTTCTCTTCCATGGGGAGCCATTGCTGACAGCATGAAATGGGAATGGCTTTTCTTTGTTAAGTAATGTCCTTTTCTATTCACTTTTCTGCTGGACACCTTCTGCTGGATGGTTGGATTATTTCTTTGTTTGTTTTCAAATTTACAAAGCCTATTATTTTACTTTAATATATATATATATATATATATATATATATATATATATATATATATATATAATATATATGTATATATATATATATATATATTTATATATATATATTTTAAACATGTTGAGCTGATCCAGTTTTAGTCCCATAGAGTCAAATGAAAATTGGCAAAATCTAAAGTGAACAAGATGAATAGCTAAACCAAACAATACACATTTAGTTAATATGAACCACACAGCTCAAAACAACACAGACAAGTTAGAAACAGCTGGTACTGGGAAACAAGGAAAACAAAGCACATCAGCAACCACACCAACATTCCAATATATTTAAAACAACAACCAAGTCAACATTTTTTAAATCAATAAATGTGTCCACTCATCCTGTTGAGATTAAAAAAACAGCAACAGCCAAATCAATTCACTATATCATTCTAAAACATGGAAATTAAATTAATAAATATAATTTAATAGATAAAACAATTACATTTGGAAATCATTGAATGTTGATGTTTTTGTTATATAAATATATAAAGAAATAAATTATTAAATTATAGGTCAAAGCTATAGTTAAATAAGTGCATAATTTACAAAAAAAACAAGAAGGTTTAAGGTTTATGACACATTATTAATTACTATTAATTATTAATTCCTCTATTTATGCAATGAAATAGCATGTATGTAAATACTTAATTCCAACTTTATGTTTTGGCTTGTATCACATTCTAGCATTAAAACTATAACAAAATGTGCTTTGTTGGTTCATTACACTGTACTTTACCTATACAAATAACTAAATGACCACTTTGTCACTAAATTGATATTAATATTAGATTTTAATGCAAATTTCCTACTGCACTCAGCAGGAGGGGTTCAACAAACATAATTTTGCTGTTTTCAACCTGTGCGCAGTGCAGCAAAGATTAAAAAGGACCAAAAACAAAGAGGAAGAGAGCGAGAGATAAATATAGCTATTTCTTGTGGAGGTGCTGTTTTGTTCCTGCTGTCCTTCCATGTTTGACACAGCGTGTGAGCCTGGGCATTATGGGTGTATTCCTCCGTGGCTACAATCTTGGTAATATGATGAGTAATAGTTGCAGGTTTTTTGTGCACTTGGGAGCTAATAGCTCCATTATTTTGTATGTGTGGAGTGTGAGAAACCCTCCCTGCAGAACCTGTGTAGATATATCAAGAAAATCAAGTACAGTCCCCATTGGGAGAGTACGGTCATTGGAGAATGTCAACACAGGTGACCCAGAAGAATAACCTGTAAACAGGTTTCATTGACCTGTAGACAGACCTGCTGAATTATTGAAGATCAATAACTCCCATTTGCTCACTATTGGAGTATTCATTAGGAAGATAGGAAGCTACTATAACTGTTGTAAAGGAATTCATACTCCAAGTTACAACCACAAACGTATTTTTTGGGGGGCGGGAGTCTTTGAAAGATCATCTCAACTAGTGGAAAGAAAACAGTGGCGAAATCAGTAAAGTAAAAATATGGACATTTCTGCCACAGATTCTTAATTGGATTTAGACTAATCTTTGATTATGCCATTCTAATCAATGAATGGGGTTGGAGCTAAATTATTCCATATAGTTCAGGCTGGATGCTTATAGGATGGTTATCCAGCTTAAAGGAGAACCTCAGTTTAAAGGTGAACCTTAAGATATGTATGAACTAAAGAGGTGAAAATACTTTTACAGTGTACTGTAAATAAAAGGGAAAAATATTTTCCAGCTTTTTCATTACTTCTCATGATTGTATTCTTTTTTAATCGCATATCAAACAGTCAGAGATCTGTTCATTCAGCAATTCTGCTTCAGTAGAATTTCACGTTTGCTATATAAAAAAATAACTGTTAAATGAGGCAATCCCTCTCTCTCCCTTCCTCCAAACGTGTCTCTTTGTGGTACCACAAGGCAACAGTGGGCGCATCACTGGATATGCAAAAGTGCGCAGGAGCCGAGCAAAGAAATCGAAGCGAGAGAAAGGTACCCAAGAAGCCAAAAAGAACATCTGTTGGATCTTTGTTTCAGCTGAACAATGAGAAACCAGTCGATGTTTCGCTAGGAAAAGCTGCAGGAAAAGAGCCCTGGCGATCACCCCACCACCCCAAAAATGACGACAGCAGGACGGTGATATTCTTATTTTTATCGAGCTAGATATATTTTTTTCATTCTTACCATATGCTTGGAGTTTATCTCATGTGCGCGCAGAGTACAAAGGCAAGGACTGGGAAACGGAATTATCTCCAACGCAGTCGCCAGTGCGCGCAGGGAGGTTTCGTTTAATTTAATCGAATTATATTTAAGCAGATACGTTTATATTATTTGTGTTTTACAGGCAGGGGAGAGGGGGGATTTAAGTTTCCAATGTAAACTTACTATGTGAGTACGGCTCCTGAAGAAGTCGGGTAAAGCCACAGCTTTTAAGGGGGGAGAGATGAGTGATTCACGACGCAGCAACTGATACAGCTGTAAAACCTGGACTGCGACTGGCGCGTTTGGATAACTCATCTTCGAGAGTCGCTTGAATTTTGTTTATTTCTGATGGGTTCGAGTCAAGTCATGCGTTATTAAGATTGCATGGCTAAAGAGAGTAGCAACAATAGTATGTGGGGAAAGAGGACAGTATAAGTCTAACAGGAGTGGTAAAGACATCTCACTTTTCCAAACAGGAGACATTGCGCACGGCTGCAGCAACTACCACACTTTTTTATTTTTAAAGAACACTAAATCTTTTGGTATTTCTTTCTGCCATCGTAGTATGTCTGCACTTCGAAAGAAATTTGGGGACGATTATCAGGTAGTGACCACCTCCTCCAGCGGGTCCGGATTCAATCAGCCTCCACCAGAGAAAAAGAAGAAGAGACAGCGCTTCGTGGACAAGAACGGACGATGCAATGTCCAGCATGGGAACCTGGGCGGTGAGACCAGCAGGTATCTCTCGGACCTGTTCACCACGCTGGTAGACTTGAAATGGCGCTGGAATTTGTTCATCTTCATCCTCACCTACACGGTGGCTTGGCTCTTCATGGCCTCCATGTGGTGGCTCATCGCCTACATCAGAGGAGACCTCAACAGAGCGCACAACGACAAGTACACTCCGTGTGTGGCCAACGTGTACAACTTTCCCTCTGCCTTCCTGTTCTTCATAGAGACCGAGGCCACCATAGGCTACGGCTACAGATACATTACAGACAAGTGCCCCGAGGGGATAATTCTGTTTCTGTTTCAGTCCATCCTCGGATCGATCGTCGACGCTTTCCTGATTGGCTGCATGTTCATCAAGATGTCTCAGCCCAAGAAGAGGGCCGAGACGCTGATGTTCAGCGAGCATGCAGCGATCTCCATGCGTGATGGGAAACTCACTCTCATGTTCAGGGTGGGAAACTTGCGTAACAGCCATATGGTCTCTGCACAGATCCGCTGCAAATTGCTCAAAGTAAGTGGCAGTACTTTTACGAGGAGCAACTTTTTTGATTTTCCTTCAATCTGACATCAGATGGTTATAGCTTTACTAAATAAATGGAGACAGAAAGGCCAAAAATACATTCAGGGAAAGCTCTTTTCTTATAACCTATAGGCCTACATTTAGAGGAAGGCCTACATATTTCCACCATCACCATCCCTAGATTTTAAAGTTAAAAATCCTGAAATGGAAATAATAAAAAAGCTAACTCCTACAGATTCTTTACACAGAGATGCAGTTTATTTACATATTTTTTTCCTGCTAGTTATGATGACTCTGGATTACATGGAATGAAAAGCATATCTAAGTATATCATGATATAAAACCAATGAAACACATATAGTACTTTAATGGTGTGGGTTCACAATTTTCTAAAGGCTGCATGTTCCACAAGTGTCTGATGACCTTTATTTACTACACTTTTTTCCCTTAAACTAAGCGTCACATTAACATACTTGCATACAACATCCTGTGAAGAGCCAGTGTCTTTCACAGCAACCTTTTGTTGCTCACCGTTCTCACAGAAGATGTCAGTGATTGATGGAAAGCTGTCAAATTAGAACTCTTCCCTTTGACTGTATAGTGACTGTGTCCATTTTAAGTCATAATAATCAAAATGAAGATACTAAATGGTTAACATTTATCAAGTGTGTGATGAATCTATAGCAAAAATGAGCTTCAGCTTTTTAATTGAATCACTGAACTTTTTGATAATCAGATTTCTTGTGGAAAAAAGTTAAAATTAAAATAGTAGAAAATAGGCTATTTTAACAAGTGAAGCCCATAAATTATAGCTGTAGAAGTATTACAAGCACAATGATTTATTTGAAGAGCAAGTTTGATTATAATGGCTTACAAGTAATGAAAACCCAAATTCACATATAAGACAAAAAAGAAAAATATTTTATAATACAACAAGCTGCTGACTTGTGAGTTGTCAAGCACACAGTTACTAATAACGTCCACAAGGAATATATGCCACAAATGTAATTTCTAAAAGACTTAGCTTCATAATGGAAGACTTAGTGGAAGGAAATTGTTAGGGGAAAAAAATGTTTCCAAGCAACAAGAATGACCACAGCCCTAAGGAAATTTTTTAAGCAAAACCCTCACGAGGTGTGGACTGCAGTGGGAATCAGAACCCATAGCTATTCATGTGATGCGATAAAGCTTTAACATTCTTATTATTAAGCTGCTCCTGAAGCAAACAATGTAAGAAGCATTTACCTGGTCAAAGGTGAGAAATGTCAGATAAAATGTGGCTCAAGGGTCCAAAGACCTATTTTTACGATAAACCAGATTCCCTGAAGTCCAGAGTGAAGCTTGCAAGTGACAATTTTAGTACCGATGATATCTACTTGTGTTGGTCGACTGGGTTTTATTAAGTCCTAGATTACCACAGCTGTATACCAGAAACTTCTGGACTAATTTATGCTTTATGCACATGACTATACTGCTGTTATTACAAACAACTAATCATTGACTGTTGTATACTTGAAATAAAATCTCTGCAGTATAAATATCATGTGGCAGACTGTTCAAGAGTCTAGGAACTGCCACCGCAAAAAGCCCAATCATCTTTATAGACGATCTCAGAAGTCTTCTTGGAATAAAAGTCTCAAATACATTAGTTAAACAAATGGGTACCACACCATTTAAAACTATAAGGGAAAATAAATTAGCATTTGAGTTAAACAAAAGCTCACCTGTTAGTTCCACTCCAGATTTGTACTGCTTTTTTTTAATGTTGATTCAATACGGAGTGGACTCACCATGTGTGTTCATTCAGAAAATGTTGTCATGTTACTATTGACATAGTTGAAAATAAAGAGATTGTTCAAAACACAGAAAACTTAATCAAACTTGATTCTATTTAAAAAACAAAAAAGGCTGATAGCAGGAATAGGTTAGTTTAAGGCACATGAAAAAGAAGATGTTTTATTTATTTTTCTAGGTCCAGGGGTAGTCCCATTTATGTATTAAACTCTTGTTTTGTTACAATGTGGTGTGTCAAGTATGGATTATCCTGCTGTCCAGAGTTATCATAAAAATACTGCATCCTTCATTAACTTAAATTGGTAACAGTAAAATACTACAGTGATAGTTCCAAAACAATGTAAAAATTACAAGATTTGTATAGGAATGTAAAGTTTTAGACACTTTACAACCGTATTAATATTTAATCAAATATCAATAAATATTTCCACAAAATAAATTAACCATTCTTATTGTGATTTGTTCTTTCCCCATTTGTGATATACTATAAATGTCTAAACCACGTGTAGATTAGTGTGAAATAGGAAAGGTGAAAAGCTGGCAAAATGAAGATATCTGAGATTTGTTGAAAAGCTGTTAGTAAGGATCAAAACAGGCTAACAAAATCTGATTTTCAATGTTTCAGCTAAAATATGGTTCTTGGCTAAATAAAAACAGGAACCTGCCTACCTAAATAACATAAAAGCAGATCTATGGAAATTGATTTTTTCACAAAAAAAAGTGAGTTTCAGACAGTTGAACCTCATGCACAAATAATTAGAATTATATTTGGTTTCTTCAGCTGTTTTTGGTTCACTGGGAATCAAATTAAAGCTCAAACTGATGTTCTAAGTGTATAATTTTCTTCACATTAGAGGGTTTTGTTAAAAGCTTGTGATCAATCCATATCTCATCTGCAGCAGATCATTTTCTCGGCTTCCTTATTTAGTATGAACTGAGATTAGTTGAACACAAAGGAACAACAGGAAATATGAAAGGGACCACGATCCAAGGTGTACAGTTATCCTCTTGAAACAACTTAGATCTCTAGAAACCTTGATAAATGGTATTTTATAAACTTTTACTTTTAATAACCTGATCCACAAGTCTAAAGCGGGTTGGACACTTGACATAGATAAACATATGCTGTTGGCAGAGAACTGGGAGATCACTATGTGGCTCTCCACATGGCTTTGTTGTAGTCGGTAAAATCAACTTTATATCTTTCCCATTTCCCTTCCGGTCCTCGTTACTTTTATGATGTAAGTAGTTTCTGTTGGTGGATCCTCAACCCCATTTTGTCAACTTTCCAATGGACTATCATGGTCCATAAAACATTTGAGGGCCAGTGGCTTAGAGTTCTTTAGCTTGATCAGCCCAGCCTCCTACCTCAATTTCCTGTGTAAATATTTCTTGACTTCTCTGTAAACAACAGCCCAACACAAACATAATGAGTACTTGAAAGGGATTTAACCAGTGTTTGCATAAAATGACATGATGTTTTTAAGGTTGTAGTTGTTTTAAGATGGTCAAGGTTTAGTCCAAACTTATCAAGCCTTATCAAATCAAAAAAACTGTAGGCAACCTGCTGCTGTTTAAAAATATTTTTAGAGTCATGAAGCCAGGGTGACCATATTTTGATTTATGTAAGAGCACACTTGGCCTAGATTTTAGATTTTAATATATTTAAAGCATGCCTTCTCTATGCAGTTAGAATAAAAAGTTAAAAAACTAACTTCAGATAGGTTTTCACAAGTAAAAATAAGAATTTAAAATCTCTGGAAATTAATTAATAATAGAAATAATTATTCTTTCGAATCAGAAAATTTGCCAGTAACAGTAAAAGTTTTTAACTTTTAAAGTCATATTGGACATAAGTTACAAAAACCTGAAATAATATTCTGAAAAATTTGGTTATTTTCCTGTCAATGTATTAATAAAAGTAAAAAGCAGCGGTTTTGAAAAGGCAAAAGTGCATACTCTAGTCTTTAGTTTTTATCTTCACCCTCCTCAGTCAATTAATAGATGAACTCTAACTTTACACAGCATTATTATATATTTTTTTCTTTCCTACTGAATTTCTGCCCTTTTTGTCAAAGAGAGAAACATGTATGCCACATGTTTTTTAAAAAAAGTCATTAGCTATAATTAATCACTATAGTTAATTGTTCCAAAAAGTAACTGAGTTAGTAGCTGAATTACTTAAAGTTACTAGTTACAAGGGAAAGTAACTTTAAAAAAAAGTTACTATATGTAAAAGCAATTGGATTTTTCTGACCAGTTTTCAAAAGTCAAAATAAATCAGTAAAAGAGACAGGTAGTCATCTTGTACATTACTTTCTATGTTTTACATCACCATACAGCAAGAGGTTTATCCTATACTTCAAGTATTCTCTATGTAACAAAAGTAAACAGTTAAACAATATAAAATGTGTTTAACTCGATAGTAACTTAAATCAAACTCTCACATCCGAAAACAATTTACGTGCTGGTCAAGTAAACAAGATGTACTTCCACGTGTTTTGTTCACAAAAATAAACAGTCAAACAACATGAAGTGTGTTCAACAATATAGTCCAGGAACCATCTTAACTGCATATTTTCTGTATTTGACTTTTGTTTTGTTTAATTCTGTATGTCCTGCAATTTCATCCAATTAACTCAACTTTACTGCACGTTTACCAATTATGACTCCCTTTCATTATTTTATATCTGACGGCGTCGCATATCATGTACGCTCCCTGTTTCTTATGTGAAAGGGATTGTGAATAAACTATGTTACATTTGCATTTTGCAAAGGAAGGAGTTTCCTCATTCCAGTCATAAAAATCCATCACCTGTTGGTGAAAACACGCCATTTTGAATCCAAAGTGGGTCACCTATGTGAGTCTTGCATGTCCGATGAGAAAATGATCAGCTGTAAATAGTGGTGCACATACAGCACTGAGCAGCAAGTTTTCAGGAGAGCAGTTTTTATGTGAAAATATAACAATCATGCATGAAATCATCACAACTGTAGTTGCAACGTTTCAGAAAAGCCGCCACAACATCATGTATTTTAGGCTGCAACAATCACAAAATAGGGCTAAAAAATCCTGGGGGGACTGATTAGTATTCACACCTTTGAGCAGTTGGTGCAAATGCGCAGTCATTTTCAACATTATGCACGGAGTACGCGTAACTCAATCAATCAAGAAAATAAATTCTCATGAGAGCTTCTGAGCATCATCTCAGATCTGCACTCTGTATCCAATTTATTTTGTTATCCACAGACTGACAGTGTGCTGAAGAGGCACAGAGAGCATCTGTGACTTCACCGTACACAGACTGGTGTTGACAGATCACTGCAGCCTAGCCTAGTTTATACTTCGACGTCAGCAGGTTTACACCCAGATGCATATGTACTGATGTAGCCGTTTTTCATTTATATTTCTCCGTTGGTGTGCAATCTTGCAAAACAATTCCCAACCAGGACAGCAGGGGGTGCCGACTTTTTCTGGTAAGTTTGCCTACCATTGCAGTGTCATTTCCGATTAACTAGAGTTTATTTTCTTTAGCTTGTAAACAAAACCCATCCTCAAGGAGCTATGGATGGGAGAAAGTAAGTTTTGACTGAACTGGAAATCTTTTTACTCAAGGTGCAGCTCATAGAAAACTCTAAAAACCTATGTAGACAAACACAGCAGTCTGTTTAGTTGTTCTCTACTTGCTGCTTGCTGGTCCTCTTAAAAACAATTAAAACCTGGACATTTTCGTCAATCTATGTAATCCACGTTAAAAGTGGACAAGTCCAGGGAAAAGAGGTCAGCTGGTCACCCTAACAAAGCCATGTTTCTGTACTGTGAGAGTTGTAAAGTAGGTACAAAGCTGGATACAGACTGACAGATGGTCAGTACAAAAAGGCATGCTGGAAGCTTCATGTCGTATCTGAAAAGTTGGGTATAAAAATCGCTCCATTTTCGCTGAAAAGACCCAGTGGAAGACCGTTGGTGTTGCACTGCTGCATAACTCTATTTCCTGCTTAAATAACCATCAATTTCTCAGTAAATAAGTGCTGATTTCAAACATGACAAATATTTCAAGATTTTGAAATAACTTTTGCATTAAATGGGAGGATAACACAGTTGATTTTAAGACATTAGAGGTCCACCTTGGTCTTTGTCCCTCTCAGACTTATTGTTAGCCTTCAGAACCAACTTATCTCAATTTTTACAAACTTAAGACAGTCTAAGAGTTATAACCTACAATCAAGATGTTCTTATTGTTGTACTTGTATCACAATTGAAATTTGAGACAATTCTTGAGCTGAATCCGTCTTATCCGTTTCTTCCTTCATATTAAGCATCTGTTTCTACTTTCTCCATGCCCAATCAGTCTCGTCAGACTCCTGAAGGCGAGTTTCTTCCACTGGATCAGCTGGAGCTAGATGTGGGTTTCAGCACCGGGGCTGACCAGCTCTTCCTCGTCTCGCCGCTCACAATCTGCCACGTGATTGACACCAAAAGCCCCTTCTACGAACTCTCGCAAAGGTCCATGCAAACAGAGCAGTTTGAAATTGTGGTGATACTAGAAGGCATCGTGGAGACCACAGGTAGGCAGCAACATATTCCATGGTCATTATTGCTGAAAAAACAAAAAGAGAGCTTGTATTATACTATATGTTGCTGCATGTTGGTACAAAAGAGGGGTCTGCTTTTTATGGGGCTGATGTGAAGTGTTTTTTCCAACTAATCTCATTGGTAATATTGAGCCATTTCATGAGTGGTAACTGCTCACGTTCAGAGAGGCTAACTATTGAGCTCTGCTGATTGCATTTGATTGATTTTCATTTTTGAGGCAAACCGAACAAAAAGCAGCTAATAATGAAAGTGGTTTCCATTTATTAATCATGAATGATAAATTAGTGTTTCAGATTTTAAGGGGAAAAAATGCTTTTGAACCCTACAGTGCAATTCTAGCTGTTTTTTTCCAAGTGACTTTTCAGGGTTCAGTGTTTGGCTGTGTAAAATTTTCTCTCACCAAAAGAAAAAAAAAAAATCCATTCCTCGTCTTTGTGCTGGCTGCTGTTCTCAGGGGGCACAATCATTTGCTTTCCAGGGTCCCTTTGGAGTTACACAATTTCATTTTCATGAGACTAGCGATTCCGCGAGTAAAACTCTTCTGTACGGTCATTTTAAAATTCAATAGTTTATTTGACACAGTTTCTAATAAAGTGTTGCACACGGAGCTCCTTTAATGTTATAACAGCTGTGATGGCCCACTTCATAGGAAATGCAGCATATGGAGATGTGAGATCATAGTAATCAGAGAAGCAGTCAGTTCCTAGATATAAGTGATGGGGATGTATTGCAGTTTTATTAAAGTTTTATTGTGGCTGAGTATTATCTGACACATGATGTGGCCTTGCATTTCAAGCCATGTAGTATTTATGCTGTATCATTCTGCTTGGACCAGACATATTAGAGAAAGTAGGTGTATGTTATTAAATTATGTTAATGTACTGATCAGCGTAGAGTGTGGAATGTTTGATTAATCAAAATTTGCTTAGTTCAATAATGATTTAAATTTGTAAGCAATTATGTTAAGAAAAACAATTTTAAAACTAATTTAAAAAAAATCGATGAGCAATATTACTGTTATATGGAAGTGTTGAACTGCCAGAGCTGGGAAATAAATTCAGAAACATTATTTCATTATAACAAGATACCAAAATCATTATGACAGGAAAGTTTCTTGTTATAATGTGATAAAGTACTTGTTATAACAACAAAGTTTCCCGTTAAAAAAAGATACAGAACATGTTAAAACGATAATCTCATAACGTAATGTAAACACCTCACGGGATGTTTGAGTGTCATCTAAAGAAACGGAGAGAGAAGATGAAGAGTCAGAGGGAGTCCCTTTGTGCAGGTTTCCACTCAGCAGTAATGCCATGCCATAAATTAGCTATAGTAATTTATGGCATTGCATTGCTATTGCATGGGAACAGGATAGTTAAGTTGTGGCCACGAGTTTGTCTACTAATTCATAAATGTGCAGAAATTTGGAGATGCAACACTAACCAAATACACATGCGAAAAATGAAAAAAATCCTTACATATAGTATTTGCATATATCAAGAGCTCATCGCAAAAAAACATGTTTGGTAGCTGCTGGTAAATGCAGGTAGTTAGTTCTTGTTAATTGTACACATAGAGCTTAATATAGTAAATAGATAGCTTATTTATTCCCTTTCACATACAAGAAAAAGCTAACCGCTGTCCATGGTACAGAGTCTAAATCAGTAAACTTAACGATACTCTGTTGCAGGTTATAGTTATCAAAATTCCTTGGATAATGCTCATTAATTTTTTTATCAGCTATGGCAATTCAACGCTTACGTATTGTTTGAATTCTAAAAGATGTTCATTTGTGGATTGTTCTACAGAAAAGGTGCTCAAATATATTTATCCAAAATAACTCAATCTTCTTCAATAACATTAACTTGTAAAATCACAGAAGCGTTGATCTGCCATAGATGAGAAATAATTACAGGAACATTATCTCATTATAGCGAGATAACAAACTTGTTATAACAAGGAAGTTTCTTATTAAAACGAAATAAAGAGCTTGTTAAAACAAAAAAACCTTTTTATTAAAATAAGATACAAAACTCATTAAAACAAGAAAGGTCATAACGTAATGTAAAAACCTTGCGGGATGTTTGAGTGTCTTCTAAAATAATGGAGAGTGAAGAAGGAGAGTCCAATGGAGCCGTGGCTGTGCAGAAATTTGGGGATGCAACGCTCACCAAATACACATGTAAAAATTGCAAGAAATCCTTACATATTGTTTTTCCTTACCTATATCAAGAGCTCAATGCAAACAAAAACATGTTTTGTAGCTGCTGGTAAACGCAGTTATCTATTGTTATTTTCCATGTAGCTGTTAATAGATCAGCTTATTTGTTGCCATTTACATGCAAGAAAAAGCTAACCACTGTCCATGTTACCGATGATCTAAGTCACTGGTTATAGTTATCAAAATTCCTTGGATATATTAAACTTTAGTTTAAGAACAATAATATTTGTCTGCACAAAGCTATTTTGTTGGCTATAATGTTAATAATTATTTTTAAATAAATGTAACTATTTGGGGGGCACTGCTCCCTCTGACTCTCCATCTTCTCTCTCCATTTCTTTAAAGGACACTCAGACATCCAACGAGGTGTTAAAATTAAGTTTAGACTTTTCTCGTTTTAACAGGTTCTGTATCTCGTTTTAATGAGAAAGTATAACGCTATTTTTCTCGTTATAAGGAGAAACTTTCTCATTTTAATGAATTCTTTATCTCCTTACAATGGAGTATTGATAACACGAGGTAATTCAAGGTGCGTTACATGATTCGATGGTAAAGAAACCAAACATATGATAAAAGCATGGAATTTAACAACAACTAGGAATAAAACACGAAAAACATAACACACAAAGAGCAACAACATTAGCAAAAGTAGAAAAAGAGACCCCGACTTCCCTCTCTGCAGCCACTTGGGCCAGCTAATTAGGGGGATTCTCATGGTGTTCCCAAGTCAGCCGAGAAACATAAACCCTTCAGTGTGTCCTATGTCTTCGCTGGACCTTTTTTTTTTTATAGCATTTATTACGTTCATTTGCTCACCCAGACACTTAGAGCCTCTTGAAGTCCTTTGAAAAAAGTTTATATCCAGTTGCGATCAGTGTATAATCATTTAATGGGAGTTGTGAAGGCAGGCGAAGTGCCACCTGTAATAAGGCATTATCTACCCTGAAACTCCTTCTATGAAAAGTTAGCCATATTTCCCAGTAAGTTCAATACATCTCAGAGGTGCTGAGGTGTAATCTTCAGTGGTTTTTACACTCTTACCCTAACCCGGCATATTGGATTACAAACCTCTAAAGCACCCCAGAACAGAAAGAAGCACTTCCAAGATGTTTTAATTCGGAGGGGAGTAGTGCTAATGATTAATAGCAAAAATATTGGTTAAATGAAGGAGTTTTTGGGCATTTAATACCTTATTACAGGTGGCAAATCTCCTGCCTCCACCATTCCTGTTATATGGATATATGCTGATTGCAAATGGCTATAAACTTCTTTAGAAGAGCTCCAAGTGGCTCCAAACTTGTCTGGGTGAGTTAATGAGGGTAATAAATGCTAAAAGTAAGGTTCAGGCTTAAAACAAAAAAAATCCCTTTACAATGAAAAAAAAAGATATTTTAAGCAAAAGAAATTTACTTTTAATAGTCCGTATTAGTTTTTTTTTAATGTTTGCAATGCTTGATGTAAAATAACTTAATACACGTAATTTATGTAAGGGATAATGCCCGACAAGGTGTCCATTATCAGAAAATAATTGACTTCATGGAAGCAATGTCGGACGGTCTCAAAGGGCATTATCCCGTTTATACCATGGTCACTTATGAAAGAAAGAAATATCAATTAATAATACTTTAATGTGTTCTAGAGTTAAAGTTGCAATTTTTAAAAATGATTTAGTATCTCCTGTATACAGGCGTTACCAAGCAACGTGGCCACAGCAAGTTGACCGCAGCAATTTATCAGTGATGGGAAGTGAGATGATGGCTTAACCTTATGTTACGTGATACAAAGTATCTTTTCAGAAGGCCAGTGCACTACTTGCTGCTTGTGTGTTTCCAGAGGATGATGCAAATAATATTGAGTCTCCATTGCCATTTGAGCCAGCGCAATGATTTAGAACTGTCATCAGGCAATTTGACGGGATGCCTTTCCTAGGTGTACATTGTCACTTTTTAATGTACACCCTCCAGCCAATCAGGATCGAGTATTCACCCAAACTATGGTATAATAAAGAGATATATAAATAATCTTGTGTTTTGGAACTTCAGGAAGTCTGTAATTGTTAAATTTATTGGTGAATTAATTCTAATTTAATGATTTATGGGCCTACAAAAGTAAGGAACAAGAGTTTTTTTTTTTTTATGACCCTTGCAGAAAATCTCCAAGACTGTGAATGAAGCATAACTAGCAGATATATTTTTTTAGGTCTTTATTTTCACAAATGCATGTACCCTAATGTCATTTCTCCCCAAAACATCTGCACTTCAGAGCAGCTGCAGTCATGTGAAAGTTGGTGGAAATGGTGATGTTGAAACAATCTATAGTTAAAAATTGATGTACAGTGAAAGTCTGAATCCTTCGTCGCTCTCATTTCTGGCCAATGTAACTCTGTTTCCATGGCAACCTCTCCTTGAGTATTCCGAATTGCAGCGATGCACTAAACTTAGATTTTTTTTTTTGTTCCTAATGTATAGGAATCATTACACAGTTTCAGTTATGAATAAGGGAAATTTATGATACTGAATATAAAGTAAGATCGCTGCATCAACAAGGCTGCCATTTATTGGGGACAATCTTGTTTGAATTATGAAAAGCACTCAGAGGCAGTGCTGTGGCATCAAAACCTCACCAAAACAGGTAATACAGCACAGAAAGAATGAGTTAAAGCATTTATGAGCCCTGCTTTATGTCTACAAAAAAATGGCTGCACAACTATCAGAGTAACTTGTTGAAAAGAAAACTAGTTAAAACACTCTCCTCTGTGGTAGAGTTTCACCATCACTTTCTACTGGATACGAAAGGGGAAAATATTTCACTCATTGTTACATGGCAGCCTTTTTCTCTTGGAAAGTCTAAAAGATAATTGTGACTCAGGTTCTCTTTTTACATAGGAAACATAGTAGAATGAAAGAGCTCTGAATTGTCACTCTCTGTATATTGTATAAAAGGCAGAAGAGAACAAAATCTAACATCACCTTCATGATCACTCGTATGTGCTACATTTTACAAATAAGATCTGACAGATCATATCTTCACCTGAAGTAATGCCCTAATAGTTTTGTGACATGGACCAAAGAATGTTATAACAGGACCATAAAAGACAGGTATGGGAAGGGTCAATTATATGAATAAGTAGGATGAAAACTGTATTACGATATGGAGTTAAAAAGTTAAATACAGCAACTTATGTATAAAATGGATATTAAAAAAGTGATAAATATAGCTACATTATGCTATTTTTTTCCTGGCAAAGTAAGAAAATGACACAGGCACTCATCTTTCTCCAGCTGCCACTAACTGCCAAGCAACTAATGAATAGTGAACTTTAAGTCGGTTGTTCTGGTCTTCTGAAAAGGTCTGGTTTATTACCAGCTTGTTAGATTTTTTGGGATATTATTATAATAGTAGAGGGTCTGATTATATTCAGCATGAAGGCAAAACATTAGAACGAGATTTAATGACTGGAGTGACTTATCTTATTGCTGGTTGCACAGTAAAGGACGTAATAAACACAGAAAGTAGGCAGATATCACGTAATTTATTTTAAGTGTTATTTCGGCTTATTATAACATGTGACATTTTTTGCAGAAGGTTTTTCGGGGGAGGGGGTCTTTATTCAGTTACTATTCCTGTTAAAAGCAAAGGTAGAAGCAAATTTAGCATATCTTTACATTTATATTTATATTTTTATTATTTTAATAATTTTACTTTTTAGCACCACAAATTGTCCATTCCCCTTGTACATTCAGATTCCAATGGTTTTGATTGAATGAAGAAGTTTGTCTCCAAATGGAAATGGAAGAGGCATCTCTAGAATGATAAACAAAATAAGAGCAGTATCATTTAAAAAGAGGGAAAAAGTCCTCCTTGTCTTAACCCTAATATTTAGCTAATTCCACCAATTCTCAGTAAAATTCAAGTCAGAACTCTTGTTGCAGCACTTCAAAATGTTGATATTACATACAAAAAACATAGAATTATAAAATAATTATAAAATTCAAAAGTTACTTTAAACCTAAATGTGTCTGGGGTAGTAATCGTTTTGGGCTTAGCTGTAACTCATGATGGTTTTCTGTTTTTGTCATATCCCAAAGGTTGGTCTCAGCTTTTTTCAGTCAGCTCTTCTTTCGCTTGTTCTTCCATACTGACACCCTGTAGCTCTGCTGTAGTGTTTTTGTTTAAGTATATTTTTTTATAAAAGACTATGTAATGTTTTATTGGCATTTGTATGGGTTGTAGCTGGTGTTCTTTCCTTCATCTACATGGATGAGACCACAGGGTCTCAACAATGTCTAGACAGGTCTGCTTCATTTCGTTCTTCCAGTGTGTGAATCGCTGACTTAGCTGCATTGGTTGTATTGTTGTAACATCTGTCTGGGGTCCAGCTTGTGCCGCTTCCTTGTTAAGTGTTACTTTTTCAGCCTATGGATCTCCACTGCAAATTTTAAAAGGTTGTGAGGGAAATAATTACTGTGATATGTTCTTGTTTTGATAGATTGATAGATTTGTTTTGATAGATTAGATAGATTTTAGCATTTAATAAAAAGCTGATACTTTTATTGAGATTTCATTACAGAAATAAATCTTGTTTTTCTTTTACTGTAAAAACAAGGTTAGTTGAATCAATGTTTATGCCTGTAATAGATTATGGAGACATCTTGTATATAAAGGCTCCTGTGCACTGTTTGAGCATGTGTTTCATAGTGCCTTGCGTTTTATAACAAACTGTCGGCCTCTTACCCGTCATTGTTTGTTATATTCAAAAGTGAACTTGACTTCATTGCAGGCATGTCGACTGGTGCATTAGTGTGTTTTTATTTACAAAGCATTACTTGGAAATTTGCCTCTTTATTTACCACATACTTTAACTAGAAGGCAGAGTCCATTCAGTCTTTGTATGAGTGAGCTTCTGCAACTTGTTGTTTCTAAGGTTCGAACTGAGCTGGGAAAGACTGGTTTTAGCTTTGCTGCTCCATCCACATGAAATCTGTTACCGAATGATTTAAAAATCAATGACTTGGTTTCTTTTAGGGCTGAACGATTTTGGAAAAGAATCTAATTGCGATTTTTTTTCTTCAATATTGCGATTGCGATTTAATGTGCAATTATTTTTGTGGGGCTTTTGTCATGCATTTTTTATTTAATGCAATCAAAAATATTGTGTATTATAAACAGATTTTTATACATAATTTATTCTATTCCATAAGATTATTTACTTATTTTAAGACAAAAGCAAATATTAACAACTTTATCTACTTTTAATCATCGCACTGGATGGTCATCGGTGTCCTTCTGCAATCAAGGTTTTCTTCCTTTTGATCCCAGCTAATAATTCCCTCCGGCTGCAATGTTTTCCTCCGTGTGGTTATCCAGGAAGTAGGATGCTCGAAGGAACAAGCTCTGATTTTTAATTCTCCATCGATCAAATGCACTTTCAGACTCTGGTATGACTCCGTATTGCGGTCTGATCTCAGGTCAGTTGTTGCAAAATACTCCGCTGTTTTCGTTGCGGCTTTAAGTTTCTGTCTGCATTTTTTATACAGCGCAGGTAAAATGTGGCTAAAATGTGTGTGTGAGATTGAATCCTAGCTCATTCATTATGGTTAACAAAGCATACTTTTGGCTATAAAACCCGTTATAGCACAAATTATTTCAATGTGCCGTTTTTTTATGTTTGTAAGGAGCGATTCTTTCAAACAAATTACATAACAAGCGATCCCTGTCGCCTCGAAGTTTGTTTACTGGAAATTTAAACACTGGTGGCGGTCAGTTTAGCCGTGCAACTCTCATATATGGTGGTGTGATGTTTTTAGGTGTTGATAAAGGTTCGTACTGTAGCCTACCTTGTGAGGCAGCAACAATAGCAAGACGGGTTCTGCATTACCTGGCGTTGCGCAGCATCAACGTTTTCATAGCGGATATAATTTCTCACAACTCATGTTCTGTTCCTCTTTGGTACCAACTATTGTGCAGCATTGGATTCTGTTAAGCTTTAGGTCATTTTATAACTGGTTAAAGTGCAGCATTTCCTTTTCTTTCTGCATTGTTTGCAAGTCACGTGACTTTAGCAGATATGTTTACATCAAGTCAAATCGCAGCCTTTGCGATTAGGAAATCGCATTTTACCAAATCGCGATTTAATTGCATATGCAATTAATCGTTCAGCCCTAGTTTCTTTGAGCAGATTTAAGACTGATCAGGTCGAGTCCAGATTATCTATGTGTGTATGTTTTAACTGATTTTATGTGGAAATTGATCTAATTTATGAATGCATTTATAATGCTGTAACTTGTTCTGCTGATCTGTCTGTCTTGGCCAGGTCTCCTTTGTAAAAGAGATTTTGTATCTCAATGGGACTAACCTGGTTCATCCATCCATTTTCTGAACTGCTTCCTCTAGGGGTCGCGGGGGGGCTGGTGCCTATCTCCAGCAGCGGGCGAGAGGTTGGGTACACCCTGGACAGGTCGCCAGTCCATCACAGGTCACATAGAGACAGACAGGACAAACAACCATGGGGTACAAACCCACAACCTTCTTGCTGCAAGGCAACATTGCTAACCACTGCGCCACCGTGCAGCCCTAACCCTAATTTATTAAATAATGCCAGAATATACTCTTGTATTCATAATTAAATAGATAATGTAAAGTAAAGTTCTCATGTTAACGTGGAGGAGTTTTCTATGCCTGAATCACACTGTAGGCACGCTGTGTGCTTAATGGTCCTGTATTACAGTTTTTGTGCACAAGTCTAAGTACTTCAGCATCTTTTATTGCCTTTTAACCTCTTTGCTCATGGTCAAGTTTTTAAAGTAATACTTTTGGTGTTAAAAGAACCTGACATCCAGTATTTCCATGTTTCTACCAAGCCTTGTCAACAGGGTTAATGACAAATTAATGTAAATAATGGCAGTGGCAGCAAAGCAGCACATAACTCCTTCAAAGAGGTTAAGAGCTATTTCTTTTATTTTTATTAATCATTGGCATGCCGGATTTTATATGTGCATTTCATCACAATGCTAATTTAATAAATAGTTAAAAAGGAAAAAGAATGTATTTTAGCGTATTTCCTGCTGATTACCAACTAGTGTCTTGTAAGGGAAATTTGGATAATATCCGTCACAAGTTCAATGAAAAGTGCACCACTGCTACATTGGTATTGTCAGAATTTTTCCTTAAGAAAAATTTACATTAAAAACTGCATTTGACTTTGTTCAGCTTGTCTTAGTTTGGTATTAAAATGTGTTTGATGACTTGAAGCAGGTTTGACAAAAACATCAAAATGTCATTTCTTGACAAATCCTCATTGAGAACAAACAGAAAGTCGTGAGAAATTAAAGACTGGCATTAATAATTTGACAAAAATATACCAGAACACAAGAATACTGTGTGATACGGTATACCCCAAACTTAATTACCTCGAAGAAGCACTTTTAGCGGCTGTCACCTGAATTAATCCTCCCCTGTATTACCTCATCAATCTTTCACATCCTAGTGGAGAGTTATGGCCCAATCTTTACAACATTCCACTTTATTGAGGTTTGATTTGTTTATTCACAGCTCGCTTAAGATCCAGCCCCAGAATTTCAATTAGGGCACAGACTTTACCACTCAGACCTTTTCCTTTTTTTTCAACCATTCTGTCTTAGATCTGAAGATGTCTTGGGAATAATAAATATTGCCATTGGAGCGATGGCCTAAAATAAGTTTTCATCCATATGTGACTAAAGTAGTGAGTGTAGCCCAGTTTAGAGTTGGTTGTGCATACTGTTACCAGTTAATCGTTAAGAGATAAATACGTTAAATACAAGTTGTGAAAAATAGTCTCTACTTTATTAGATTTAGCTCAGGACAATAAGCTTAGGAAGACCCATACGCTTCAGGGTAGTAATATCTTCACATTAATAAGCAGAAGTTGGTTGAACAAAGTGATGAATCTATAAATGTATTTTCCTTCCCCATTAATCTGCTTCTTAGATTCATTAAAGATTTCATACAACATGATGGAACAAATTTGTCACTAAAAAACAATGAGAACTGCATCAAAGATGTTCATCCATCAATTTTCTGTACTTGTTTAATCTTGTTTGCTAGGAACCAGAAGATGGATTCAGAAGTCAATCAGTAAACAGTGAAGTACAAATTTAAAGGGTTAGGAATCTTTAGGCATTTCAAAATTCAATTTAATCACGAGTCTGATCACATTTTGTTAAAACTAAACAGCTGACCTCATTCAGAATAAAAAATTAGCCAAAGATCTCTTTTTTCATCAGTAGCTAAAACAATCCTTCGTGGTAATCTACCAAATAGGTTGCATTATTTTCCAGCTCATCCTTATTTAGGCCCCTGTGACCCTGATTTACTGTTCTTTTTTGGTGCATGTGACACGCCAGCAGACACACAATGCATGGTTATGGTGACACGTGACTCTGTGACAATAACTATCCATGTATCACATGTTAGAGCTTTCCTGCCAGCTTGTAGTGGTCCTTTCACTTTGTTTTTGTCTTATTGTGGTTTGGAGGGATTGTCCTGTCGTGGGATTTTAACATGTTCCAAAGCGCAAAAACTCTGATTCATAAAACTCTGATTCATAACTGTTTTCAATGGTTCCAGATCCTTTGCAGGAAAAGTTGCAATGAACTTTGTAATTTGCCTCACCCTTTCCAAGTCAGAGAGGATATTTGACATTGCTTGGTTGTTGGCCCTCTGGCTGACAACAAAAGCCAGAACATCCATCTTCGAGTGGAACCATCATATACACTTCCTCATGTTGTCGTGTTTCAAAATATTTAATTTTAGTCTTATACAGCCTACTTACTGTATGGTTTGGGCTCTTATGCAGCCCATTTTAATTTTGGTGCATGTGACCTTATCATATGGTCAGGATAAACTGCTTGGATGTCTCCCTTACATCTTTCACAGCTGCGCCTTTTACATTCCTCAAAATCAGTTTTGACATGTGACAATAATATTAGAATTGTCCATGTCTGCATGCATCAAATAACAGATTTTATCCTCCACCCCTATAGCTTAGACACATAGCCAATCCGCTATGGGGCAACACAGGGATATACAACCAGGGACACACAATTACTTAAAGCTGCAGTTCTGAGTTTTTGAGCAAGATAGATTTTGTTTTAATCCAATGTACCAAGGCCCCAAGGAAAATGACCCCAGCTATTGCTCCCTATAGCCCCACCTCTACAAATGAGGACATGCATCACCTGTGATTTCACAGCATGTCATTGTGCACTTTACTAATAAAATGTTTTATTAATTTGACTGTCTTACCTTTTCAACAGAAATGTCACCAAATCTCCGTCGGTTTTAAAGCCTTTTAAGATTCAAAAGTATCTCCATTGTTTAAAGGCACAGTGTGTAATTTTCGGCCAGTAGGGGACAGTGCATACCTAAATTATCACAAGCATGCGGTGGAAGCCCGTGAGAAGTATACGTGTGGTCAGCCAGTTCACTCCGTGATTAGGTAACTAGCGCCCGGTGTGTGAGCTCTGGGTTAGCTACTGATTCAAACTTCCTGTAGTAGGCGGGGAGAGCGCGACTCAAAACATAGTTGTCACTAAAGATGTGTAAAAAAAACAACCCAAAAAACACTTGTTCCGTGCGCTTTGTCAGTCCGGGCTCTTGTAGAAGTAAAGATGGGCTTAGCTGAACAAAAGTTCTATTTAAAACCCCTCCCATCGCTCAGACATTGATCCAATCATTCCTCCATCTTCTGATCTGTGTCCTTCAAGCCAGTACTGATCTAACCAGCAATCATCCAGCCTGTTGAGACTCCTGCTCTGCAGCCTTTCAGCCCGATCTAGCCGACGTCCACTATCTTATCGCCACAGAGACCACCTGCTTTTCTGCTCTACTGCTACCAGCGGCTATTAGCCTTCTTCCTCACCGACACCGCACAGCTTCTCCGTGCTGTCATGCTTTGCCTGCTCCACTGCTACCTGATCAGAGCCTTCTACAACCTATGGAACACGATAACAACCCAGATAACAGTTCCATTCCTCTAGGTAACCTGACCAAAATCAACCATCACTTACAGTTTTCCGATGTCCCAGATGCTGAAGCTGCAGCTGGTATCTTGTCTAATCTCTCTTCCACTGCTTGTGAAGCTGCTGCTGGTTTCTAGTCCACTATCCTGCTGCTTGTAAAGCTGCAGCTGGTATCTAGTCCACTATCCTGGTGCTTGTGAAGTTGCAGGGGGCTCTAGCCCACTGTCCTGCTGCTTGCAAAGCTGCAGCCTGTATCTCTCCCACTCTCTCTCCCACTGCTTGCAAAGCTGCAGAGGGTATCTAGTCTACTCTCATGCTGCTTGCAAAGCCGCAGTTGGTATCTATCCCACTCTCTCTCCCACTGCTTGCAAAGCTGCAGCCGGTATCTAACTCCCTCTCGCTCCCACTGCTTGCAAAGCTGCAACTGGTATCTAGTCCAATCTCTCTCCCACTGCTTGCTGGCCTTACTGTAGATGCCTTTCATTTCTGCTAAGCCCTTCCAATGCTTGCACTCTGCTCCACTGCCCGTTATACACACTTTCATTTCTTTAGTTTTTTCGAGAAATGTTTTGAATTCGCCATGCTTCGCCAGTCTGTGACATCATTTCAAACAATTGCTGCCAGGCAAATCAGTCGCTACCACTACTTGGTAGAAGTAAGAATGACATCACTTTACCGGACCAATCAGTCCATAGGTGGGCATGTTGTGTCACTTTGGACCAAGGCAGAGGTAGTCCAAAAAAAAGGGGTCGTCTCGGACTGGACACAGGTGGTTGAAACGTGGCAGAACAGTTCAATAACAGTTAAAAGTTAACAGTTAAAAAGTGACTAAAGTGACTAATTCTAGAACTTTCCAACCCTAGTGGTAAAGGGGCATTAATCCTTGTTTTTCTTTATAAAGTTGAAAGGGTAGCCAGGGAATGGCACTTTCTTTAACAGAATTTTGCTCCATGTTCTCCATGACAGCTCTCTGCCATAATGACAACTGTAAACAGAAGCACACAGAGCGGTCTGTGTACAGAGCCCCATCCTCACCGGTTCAGACGGTGCACATGCACATTTATTGACAGCTGACAATGCAGGAACTATTCTGTGGGCTAAAAACATTCGCCAGTCAGTGTGAATTGCATAGTGGTCTTCAGAAGAAAATGGTAAAATGGCCTGTATTGTGTAACACTTTACTTAGTCCATATGGACCCCAAAGCGCTTTGCGCTACATGCAGTCATTCAACCATTCACATTGGTGATGGTAAGGTACATTGTAGTCACACCTGCCCTGGGGCGCACTGACAGGCACCACAGGGCCATCTGACCACCACCAGTAGGCAACGGGTGAAGTGTTTTGCCCAAGGACATAACTGCCGAGACAGACTGAGCCAATTACAGGACGAACACCCAACTCCTGAGCTACAGTGTAACATGTTGTGAACAGATGTTGTGAACAAATGTTGTAGAACACCATCAATATATCACAGTATAGAACAAAACTATAATTTGAAAGATTTCTAAAAATTTGATAGATAGATCATTTCTCCGGACTGAAATTGAAGTTGAACATATTATGGAGTGTGAGAAAAAACCTAACTACCCAGAAAAAATCCCAGTGACATATCAGGACCATTCACTTATAATACCAGAAACTATTTTTACCACAGATGAAGGTAAACTACCGTGAAAAATAATACTTAACCAGAAACATCACAGAGTTTCTGATGCAGGGGACGTTGTTAAGAATTGTGTGGGTTAACAATCCAACAACCAACCATTTTGACTGTTCCACTTGTACCTTTGTTATTCCTAAACCTGGTCTACAAAATCATTACTTTGGTTATCAGTCCCAGTGCAAGTACTGTGATGTTATATTAACAAAAGGACAACGTAATAGATAATAGAGAAAACTGAAGAGCTTAAAAAATTTGTACCGAAGTATTTTAAAAGATATTTCCAAAGTGACTAATTCAATACAACTTTGCTTTTTTCTTTTGCTTGTGCCCCCCTGGTTTGATTAGAAATGTACTAAAAAGACCAGCTTATCTGCCTTTGTGAGGTACAGGTCCTTGCCTCTTTGCAATACCTTCTCACCTAAATAAGGATCTGATTAATTGGAGCAACTGGAAAAAATGATCATCATTATAAACATTTTAACTCAATGCACAGAATTACTCAAAATGAACAAATATAATGAATGATGCCTCTGTTCTATTATATTTCCACTGCCACTTTTCTCACTATTTTACATGCTGCTGTGTTTGTCATTAGACTTGTCAGGTCTCATAAACTGATGCATAGGAAACCGCTTTAGTGTTCTTTGTGAACAGTGAGGTTTTGTTTTAAAGATTAAGTTCTTCTTAGAGAGTTGTCAATTTTTATCAACCTCATAAATTGCATTATAAACTTGGACATTTAATTATTTTTTTGTAAAAGCTCTTTTTTAGTATGGAATGATGATAAAATGTAAAACTCCAAAATGTTCTAGCAAAGTGAGAATCGGGTGATCAACTTCAATCTGTTGTGAATTTTTTTCAAATCCTTATAAGGTCCAAAATAATCCTACAGACCTAAATACATACAGCCACAAAAGTATTTGGTTAAATTTTTCATAGAAACCTGGAGAGAAATCCCACACTTTTTATAGTTATTAACAATGTTTTGCACATTTTACAACTCTTGTTAAATTTATAGAAATGTTAGGTTTATTGAAAAGAAGCATTTAAAAAGTATGGTTTCGTTACACATGTATGACTTTTGATAATAGTCTATGGATTTTCAAAAGTGTTGAGATTGGGACCAATACTGGGGCCAATGCTGGTACAGCAGTCTCGCTATCCACAGAGAAGCAATTTTACTATAAAAATGGACTGAGAGGTTATCAATCAAGAAAGAAGCCCCTGCTCCAAAATCAATAACTTCAAATCCAGTATTTGCTTCTGCCCACATGAACAAGTTTTATATTTTCTGGTAAATCTTTCATAATTAGTAGTGACCTATTTCACTACAATATATTTGGAAGAGTCAAATTGAACCTCTGAAACTGAAAAACAATGGAATCACTGTCAGCATCATGTTATGGGTCTGTTTTGCTCCCAGTGGTACTGATGCTTTGCAAAAGATTGGTAGGATTATGAAAGTAAACTATATCCAAATTCATCAACTGGCAAAAGGTTGAAACTTGAACAGAAGTAGATTTTCCAGCTTTACAAAGATCCCAAACACACATCAAAATGGATGTTGGAATGGATAAAGATTGGTTTTTAATTAGGCTACTCAAAAAGCTCTTAAGCACGGCAAGAAAATGTCCTATCAGAGTTATGCCGGAATCCTTCCAATAACTAAAAAAAGTGTGCAGTTACAGAATCGATAACTGCAGCTTGTAATATTTAACCAACCATCACAACATTAGATGCCTGTAACTGAGGTTGTATATATAATTTTAACAATGTGGAAACTAAAAGCAAATTAAAACCAATCATTTTGTGTAAAAAATATTTTGTTTTGAAAGCTAAGGTTGTAAAAGAAAAGTAACCGCCAAGTTATTATGGCATTCGTGCTGGGGAGGAAAGTATGTGAACCAAAAGATTCTGAAAGCCCTTGTTGAATAACATGCAAAATGAAGAGTAGAAGGCAATTCAAAAAGTAAAAAACTGAGTGAAAGATGTAGTGAAACCTAACTCTTACAAACTGTTTTTCAACTCAGGCTTCATTGTGTGACTATTCATAAGTAAAAACTCCAGAATGACATTTCTGCAGTTTGCTGTCACCATTTCATGTCACTGCTTCAGGACTCAAAGGACACCCATATCAGAGATGTCAAAGGCAGAATTTCACGTCAGGGGAAGGGAGGCGGTTGGTGTCTCTGTGGGCCCTGAGTGAGTGTCAGTGTGTACAGGTGGTTGAACAAGGCTAGGCTAGCAGCCAGTAGCACACCCTCGCTCATCTTTATATGAAATATCTGCTGCTGTGCCGCTCTGCAAGCAACTGACCATTGTTGAAGTAATAATAAAAAGTGCTTTGAAATATATTCATATTCCAAGAACATTTTCAAATTTTATAACATTACAACGAAAGCTCAATTTATTTTATTGAATTTTTTGACAGACCAAGTAGTGCATAACTGTAAAGTAGGAGGAAAATGATATATGATTTTCACATGTTTTGTACAAATATACATCTGAAGGGTGTGTAGTATACATGTGCATTCAGCCCCTTTCACTCTTATACTCATAAATAAAACGTAATTCATTAAATTGCTTTAAAAAAACCAAATTACTAAATATTGTGTACCTTTATGTATGTTTATCTTAGAATCCAGGTATTTTTCTAGGTCTTAGAAGTTTCTGTGGGAATATTAGTGAACAAACAGCACCAGCTGGTACCATTGTCTGGCAGTCATTGTATGAGAGGCAGGATACAAACAACTACGCATGTGCACACTCATAAAAGCAATTTAGAGGAACCAATCAACCTAACAGTTATGTTTTTGGACTGTGGGAGGAAGCCAGAGTACACAGAGGGAACCCCATAGGGATTCAAAACCGGGCCTTCTTGCTGCACGGCAGCAGTGCTACCAACTTCCCCACTGTGCATCCTTCACCCTGCTACTTTTCTCTTCTACTATTCTCCAGTTTTATTATTTGCTGTTATTTCGGCTGTTAATGTTGTTTTCTCAGGGTTTTTCTGTTCATATAAGCTACAACTAGGCCGGCATCCTGCTCACCTGTGATGCCTTCTTAGAGAGGGTCATCGACAGGGATTAGGCTCCCTGAATATCCTCCTCGTCCTGTTACCAACGTTTTTACTTTCTTTAACATAGAAAGAACTCTTACATCAGCTCTTTTGTTCTTTCTTTGTCTCTGCTCTGTCTTCTCAAACCCCCAGTTGGTTGTAGTAGATTGCCGCTCTCATTTAAATAGGCTCTGCTGGAAGCATCTTCCTCTTAAAGGGGAGTTTTTTTCTCTCCACTGTCACTACATGCTTGCTCAGTACGATTGATTGCTGCGAAGTCAATGACCCGACACAATCGGCTGAGATTCCTCAAACAGAAAACTTGAATGTATGTGAAATTGAGATTGAATAACTTTTCTTGTAAAGTGCCTTGAGATGACATCTGCTATTAACTGGCACTTTATAAATAAACTGAATTAAACTGAAATTTAACAAATGTTGGCAGCAGTGAAGCAGAGTAAAAGCAGGATATTCCCAATGACAGAAGAAATGGACGACAACAATGCTGCAGCACAGTACATTTCCTAATTATTGTACTGCTTGATTACGTTACACACGTTGCTGCAGTGTTGTTGTGTACTGGTGTTACTACTCCTGCTTCCGTGGTCTCGTCACTTTGTGTAAATAGCTTGGCTAAGGCGGGGTTGGAGTTACATACAGAGAAACTCAATTTTCTAACTGCATTATCTGGGTGGGTAAAGCCGATTAAAGTATGTCCAGTTCAATTTGACTCTAGCCGGAGTAAGGTGTATACATTCATTTCAAAATTCTGAATTAAGGCAATAAATCTGCTTTCTTTTACTGCATATACATATTCTTAAGCTCCCAAGATATACCATATTGGCCTGTAACAGTTTTTTGAAGGTAAGAAATTAACAACTAAATTCATTTTCAAAAAACATTCCTGTATGAATGCCACACAGTATTAGCGTGAGTAATTTAAGAACCTAGAACTTTCAGATTAGAGACATTTCAGCCAGCAGAGATTAACAAGCTCATCAGTTATTTCCAAAAGGATACATTTTCAGTACAGAACTAAAAGAGTTTTTACTACTCGTTTGTTTGTCCTTGAAAATTTCATCAGTATTTTGGAACATCATGTTGGCATTGCAGTCTTAAAAAACCCTCTGAGCTCTGAAGTATTTTTAAATTCACTCATTTGCAATGAAAGGCTGTGAGTAAAAGTGTAGGTTATCATCAGCATAAACCTTTGATCTTTTTGAGAGATTTGGTTTTCATGCAAATGTGTGGTGTATGATCATTACTTTTGCAGTTAAATTCATAAAACACAAAAAACAAGTCCTGTTTTGAAATTGTTTTCCAGCACATGCTATAATTACTAAGCATTTATTTTAGGGTTTTTGGGGATGCAGTTTGCTTGATAGTGATTCAGTTCTCTTAATATTCATTAAGTTTGCTTGTGTTTTCTGAGTTTTCCGCCTGCTTTTATGTGACCTGTTTGCTGACACAGCACTGCTGTAAAACAGGCAAACACATTCCATTTACTGAGCTCACCAAAAATCCCTCCTTAACATCCTTTGAGGAGGGATTTTCTTGCCTGGGATGTGTTGAACACGAACCACTGCATCATGTTTCATAATGAAAATGATGAGTAAACCTAGCACACTCTTCTTTTTTTTCTTATGTTGCATATTGATTTAAGTTGTTTGCAATCCCTTTCCTTTTCATGTAAAACCCCAGGTACATGCACATCCTCAAATTCTTTTCAGAAGGGTTGGCAGAGCTGGTTGCATGCATAGTGCATTTGCATGTATTTATTTGTTTTCTATTTTTATATACATATATGTTTTTGTGTATGTGTAGATAACTGAAAAATGCAACAGAGTACAAGAGTAGAGAGCCTCACAGATGCATTCATGTGTCTTGATCTTCATGTTCAGTTGTAACCAAAATATCAATGGAAATTCTGAACTGGAAGCAAACTGATGCATGATTTTCAAAATTATCAACAGAAAAAAATAGAAAAGTCTAGCATACATTTGTGTTCAGCCCTCTTTTTCTCTGACACCCCAAAATAATTAGAGGGAACAAATGCCTTCATAAGACCCTTAATTAGTACAGAGTCCACCTTTTTGTGATCGTATCAATATCAACATTTAAACTCCCGTTCTATGTAGCCTTGGAGGGATATACGGTTGATATCACAGTTTCCTATCTTACCATGTATGCTGGCAATTTTAAAGCGCATGTCACTTGGGTTTAAAGCTAAATAAATGATCTGAGGCTTGTGAAACACTAAGCCCTGTCAGTTATAAGTTTGCAAGTGCATTGCTTTGGTTGAGTGGATATAAATGAAGATTTAGGAATTCACTGTTCTGCTGCATTAGAAATAGTTTCATTATTTTACCATTCCCTTTCTTGATTTATTTTTTATTTTTAAAGATTAAATGAGGATCTGTAAATGTCATTTTAAGTCTATGCCAAGTGGTCAAATAATTATTAGCTGAATTATTCAGAAACAAAGTCATGGAATCACATTCAATTAGCTGCATGTCGAGGTGAGGGAAGAGTCTGCAAGATGATAAAAAGTAACTATATCATGAGGTACTTGCTGTAAAATCTGAGTTGCAATTGAGTTGACTGTAGCAGTGGAGAACACGTGTAGTGTACACCATATACGTGTGTGAAAGCTTTCTCACTGATACTGCAGAATTTTTCACATTTCTGAAATGTCTCTGCAATCTGGCTAATCTCATTATCAAATTGTGTGTACTACGGTGTCAAATGCATGGTACATCGGTTTCAGAGCATTGTTTTAATAGGCTCTTTGCAACTGAAATTTAAGTAAGACAATTGTGCTAAGGGGGTATTATAGGACATTAGTGACAAAAAGTTAATGAAATTGTTAAGTTTAAAGCAATATTTTAGGTTATGAATTTTATACAGAGTACTGTTCAATCCACTGTGAAAAAAAAGTGTGTGGTTCAACTGCAAACCTTAGGAAATGGTTGTTCATCCTAACTAACTATTCACTGATTATGATATAGCTTATATATTGTCTTATCCTATAATTCATTATATATGAATGTAATTTCCCTTTGGGATCAATAAAGCATTTTTAAATGTAATGGATTAAGGAAATAAAAACATCAATCATGAAGCAGCCAAGAGGTTGATTGTAACTCTGGAGGAACAGCAGAGATCCACAGCTCAGTTTGGAGAATCCGTTAGCTGAACAGCTATTACTCAGCACAAATCTGTCCCTTATGAAAGGAAAAGGAAGAAAGTGTTTAGTGTCAAAGATATGAAAATCTCATTTGAAGTTTTATCACAAGCCATGTAATGCTTACGGCAAATGAGTGGTAATGTAAAACCAAAACGGAATGTTTTAGCCACCATGGAAATGCTCTGTAGCTATGTGTGCCAAAAAAACAAAAAAAAATACATCACGCTGAACACATCATTTGCGTAACAAAAAATTGTTGCGGGAGCATCCTGTTGCGGTGATGCTTTTCCTCAGCAAGGATAGGGAGGTTGGACAGAGTTGTTGAGAGTGTGGGTGGAACTGAATACGGAACCAACCTGGAAGTAACCCTTTTATAAGCTGCAAATGATTTGAGACCTGGATGGAAGTTCAGCTTCCATCAGGACAACATCTTTCCACTGTGGCTAGAGCTACGGTGGAATGGTTAAAATCACATGGTATTTTTTAGAATGGTCTACTGAAAGTATAGAAACTCTACATCGTATCTGACTAAGCTTTTCATTCCAAGAAGTCTGGACAAAACATTTAATCTCTAGATGTGCAAAAGTGTTGAGAAGTACAACAGTAGACTGGGAGGCTCTATTAACTGTGAAAGGTGGGTTTACTTTGAGCATTGCTATTATGACCTCAATTTTCTAAGTTCCATTGTAGAATTAGTTTTTGTGTTAATTAATTAATAAAACATTTTTAGTTTAGTTTAATAAAAGCACTGATCTGTGCTGCAGTAGGAGAACAAATTTAGGCATAAAATACTATCATCATGGTTTCAATTAAGTTGTTTGGCAATACATGCACAGTAAAAATAAAAATTGAGGATAATAATTACTTCAATGTAGACTGTCAAGGAAAAAAGACAGTTGGCATAATTAATTGGACACATTTATTGCCACAGATTAGTGAAGCAGCCAATGTCATGGCTCGATCTATGTTTTATCACTAGAAGCAGTAATTGAAATCAAAACCGAGAGCTTCCTGTTGCGCCACAGGTGTAACTCATTCATATGAGTAAGAGGCTGCGGCTCCAGTGGCCTGAGGTCATCTCAGAGCAGGGAAACTGAACCCTTCAGATCAGGCAAGATGTGAAAGCCCTGAGAAACTGAACATAATTCATTCAGAGTTATTACTGCGAGTGCGTGTCGTCTCTGCCTCAGCGTCGTGTTTCCTTGCCTTGGCTCTTTTGGGTCAAAGGTTTAAACTGGGTTCAGTGGGGAAGTTAAAAGCTGCAACAGAGGTGAGAACAGGAGTTTCCAATTAGATCTAATGTGCTCAAGGGGAAAGCCCATGAGATAAATCTCTGTCCCTACTGAGCTTCGCCTGCTCTGCAGAGGCTAAACGTCACATGAGCTTTATGCTACTCTTGTTGAAGTGTATTTTATCCAGTTACTTCATTTGCCTTTCTAAGCAAAGCCTTTATTACATACCTGTTTAAACATAAGAACGAGAAACGTGGATAATGTTTTTAGTGTCACAAACAGGAAGGACCATACATAGAGTCTAGATCTAAACAAAACTGTTTGGTGTAGTTGTGGTTAAAGACACCACTTCATCTTGTCTTTAAGTTCTCTGTATATTACACTTGAAATATTGCATAAATATGAGATGCCTAGTTGAATGTAGTTTTTAAGTTGTATTACCTAAGTAATTGCAGTACCAAAGCACTCTACAGGCTGTTTTTGATGATACATGTTTTGAAATCTAATTTTGAAAGTGCTGTAAGATACATAACTCAGCTACGGCACTTATTCCACATTCAATTTGTATTTATGGTGGTTGTACTTGCACAGATGACCCATACCTATGACTATAGTCTGTATTATTCATTCAGACATGTCCTAATGGTATATACAGGATACTAGTACAGACTACTGCAGTGATTATCCAGTTGGACTTTTTCCGGCGCCAATGTGAACATGAGCTGCCTTTTATACTTCTACCTATGATTTATAACACTTTGTGACATTTTGCATGCAAGGCAGGTGGTATTATAGCAGACATGAACCCCCCCCAACTAAAGTATATATCTTAACCTTATAAGCAGTTTATGGATAGTAGAGTTAAACAACGTTATATTTTTAAATGATAGCAATTATAAGTTACGTTTATTGAAAGTTTTAAAAACAAGTCCATACTAAGTAAGTCAATTTTGAGTATTTATCACATTAAAAAAGTAATTTTACCATGTTTACTGATTAATAAGAAAATTTAATCGTTATTTTAATTTTACCTGAGCAGCTGAATTATCAGCTAATCTGATAATTCCTTTCAAATTGGCTTTGCAATCTCCAGGATAATTTGCTGCATTTCAAATTTTATTTCAAATTTTTTTAATGAAGCTTGTTGATATTGTGTGGTGCTTGCAGTTTATTTGCAATTTACAGAACAGAACCATCGAATCATATACATTTTTGTGCAATCTGTCACGGCAAAGTGCAGTGAAACAACAGCCTCTGTCCACCTGCTCCTTCATTCTACCATTCACAAGGCCTTGGGACGTGGGCACGTCACTGGGGTGCGGGATGGAGCTTCCGTCTTCGCTACCCGGTGGCGGCCTGGGTCCCGATTTTATTGAGCAACTTAGACACTTACACTTGCAACATTTACATGGAACGCACATGTAGGGACCTGGCGGTGTGGCGCATTGGCGCTGGGGGCGGGACCCCTCATGGGGGGCCCCCTATAGGGGCCCGTTGTGGGGGCCTCGCCTGTGGTGCCGGCACCCACTGGTTAAACGCATCTAGACACTGAGGGCCCGGGGGGGTCTCAGTGATGGGGGTACCCGGCAGTATTCCCATGTCCCCCCCCCTATGTTTTAAGTGCACATTAGATCAACACGCAACAACACCACATTGAGCTGGGGGAGAGAGGCTGGGGGGTCTTTCCACACCCCTGTTCGTTGGACCATCAGGGGTCGGAGCCCGGATAGAACATCACGCCGTCTGGTCGGGGTCCTGGGCTGGTGGACTGCTCTTGCCGATGTGGGGGCCTTGGCGGTCTGCTTGTCCCCGTCCTGGTGGGCAAAGGGGTCTGTCTCCTGGGTGCAGGGGCAGGGTTCTCTATTGGGGCGTCTGTCCCTGGGCCTGGGAGTATGGAGTATAGTGTACGTATGGGGGGTATGAATGAGTGTATAGCGTCCTTTTTTCGTATGTCCTGTATTTGTAAGAATGTGTACGCATGAGAGGGAGGGTACGTATGAGTGTCTCTGTCTGTCTATGTCTACCTGTCAGGTTGGGTGTTTGGCTGCTCTCTGGCCTGATGCATCTTCTTCCCTCCCCGTCACTCCCCGTCGGTGATGGTTGCTCCTGCCCGCTGGTTGATGATGGCTCTCGATGCCTGGGGCCGGGGGTCCCGGTTGCGGCCCGGCTCGGTCCTGGTGCATGTCGGGCGGGTCCTGGGTGGTCCGGTGTGTCGGGCGGCCGCTGTTTCGGGCCGACGTCCTCCTTGGATTGACTGGGGCACCTCTTCTGGGGGTGCCGAGGTTGTAGAACAGGTTGGTGCCGTCCGGTGGATCGGTGGGGACCGTGCCTGGCGCCCAGTCCTCCTGCCGGTTCCAGGACTTCTGCTGGCTGGTCTGTTCGCCTGGTGGGGCTGTCCGGCATTGGCTGGGCCCCTGATCTTGGCGCCCTACGTGGGGCGGGATCTGGACCCGGGAGCTGGAAGATCTGGATGTCCAGGTGCCGGCTGGGCGCGGCCTGGGGAGGGCGTACATCCGCTGTGGCTCCCTGGCGTGTGGGTGTGTGGAGGCGGGCCGGGTTGTTGGCGGTGGGTATTGGTCCGGGGTGGCGGCGGCGTGTGTTGTCCGTCGGTTGGCTGCGGATCCTCCTTGCCTGCGGCGGCGGCGGGGGGCCCTTGTCGGCTGG
The DNA here is from genome assembly GCA_028564705.1 of Apricaphanius iberus. NCBI lineage: Eukaryota > Metazoa > Chordata > Actinopteri > Cyprinodontiformes > Aphaniidae > Apricaphanius > Apricaphanius iberus. The sequence continues at coordinate 653,857 of JAPXFQ010002924.1, forward strand.
TCCCTGGTTGGGGCCCCGCTGGGGGGCGGGGTGCCCCTGGTCCCCGTGGCCTCCGGTTCCTGATCCGGGCCCGCCCTGGCGTAGCCGGTTACCGGCGGAGCCCGTGGGCTCGTCACTGCGATCTCTCGGGCCCCAGCATTGCGGCTGGTGGGTGTTCCCCTGGGGCTTCCATCTGTTCCCCTCTTGGCGGGTGATCGACCCTGCGCTGATCCGCCTGTGGCCTCTGTACTCTATGGGACCCTGGATGCATACATCTCTTGCCTCCTCCATGTCTGTGCCGATTCCTGTAGGACGGATTGACGGTTCCTTACACCAGCTATCAATCACTTGCGTGGGGAAACCTTATTCCGACCTGCATGCTCGCACACACATGGGTGTGGGGACATTGGTGAGGACGGACATATCTTAAGCAGAGGTTATCATCATCATTAGTTAGTTGTTCACAGGAGCTTACCAGAAACATTTATATTATGTTCATTAATCAATGCTTGTGTGTAGTGAATGTGTAATTCTTAGTGTTATTCTACTAGATCCAAACTATTGGTTTGGTTCTGTACAGTTTGTCGTTTTTGTTTTGTATTACTGTTTCTCTGCCGTCCGGCAGAGGTGGAGGACTGGGATGTTTTCTTGTGTTCTTTGTTTGCCTCCCTGTCTTGTGTCGTTGGTTCGCACCTCTGCTGGCCGGTTTCTTTTCTTCACCTTCTTCCTTTCTTCCTTCTTGTCTCAGTTTAATGTCCATGACGTCAGGAAATTGAACCCACAGTAATCACTAATAAAGATTTTTCATACATATACATCAAGTGGCGTACTACAGCGAAGCTGTAATACTCGGCTTGGGAAGGTAAAACTGTTGGGCTTGTACTTGGTACTCAGACACCAATTCTGAGTAGCATACTGCTAGACAGGACACGTTAAAAAAAGAAAAAAAAAGAAACAACAGCTAAACACATCATCTTGTTTTACTTAGTGTCATAGAGGTGATAATTGGTCCGACGTATGTTCTGAATCCTCTGTGTTGTGTTGCACTACGTTTTGTATAATGTGTGGTATTTATATTTTTAATTCTGCTCATTACTAACAAGCAAAATCTCTGCCACAAAATCGCTCAGACAAAGTCGGCACCTCTCGCTCTTTAAACATGACTTTTCATAAGCTTTATAAGACTTGTTGTGAGACTAATTTTGCCTGTACTGTGACAGCCTGCGTTTGCTCACACAGTGTAATAAGAAGCAGTGAACTTAATACTAATTTTAGAAAAACAAACAACGTAATCTACCGAGTGTACATTCAATAATTGTGCTCAGGATAAAGATAATGGGCACTGCAGCGAAGCAGCTATGACATCCTGGATTCATTATCCTTTTTAGATGAACTGTGCCGGCTTCCCAAAGGGGGTGCACAATAATTGTGTCTTTAGGGATTTGTCAGGTCCCCATTGGATGGCAATAAATCACTGGCAGACGGGACGTGGTGGGAAACATGGGGATGAACTTGTGTGACTTAAGCGGTAAGAACTCAGTTGTGCTGGGAGTCTGCTATGAGTGATATATATATATATATATATATATATATATATATAAAATTTTCTGGTTGGGCCACTCAACATATTCACTAATTCAAGTCAGAAACATATGGTAAAGTATTAAAATCAAAACCAGCCTGGTGTATAATTATTGGCATAACTGCTTATTTTTATTCATCCAACTGCAGCTTTGGGTGTATTCACATGCTTTTACATCATTTCTTTTGTTCCTTTTGTGTCTGTGCTCTGTCTTCTCAAACCACCAGTTAGTTGCTATTGTTGGTCCAGGAAGAAGTAAATGCTGTAAGTGACTTACTCGCTGAAATCTGCTGGGTTTTCATAGACAGAAAACTTCTAAATGTATTGATTTCATCTTAATGACATGTAAACTGCCTTGAGATGACATGTTTTGAATTTGCGCTAGGGTTACCACCGCTCCACCTCCCAGTGCTTACATTTTTTTAGCTTTCCATGATAGGCCTGTAATTAGCTTGATACATTTTTCTATCAAACTTGACCATCTCCCTTGTTCTAGCTAAGGACAGCATCCCCACAACAGGATTCTGGCTCTCCTGTGTTTCTCCAGTGAGATAGAGTATTCTAGACAGAGGTTTATAGTTGTTGTTTTTTCTTTTTTGTTGGTGTTTTTTTTTGACACATGTGGTGCCTGACCTGCAGGGAGAAAAGTTTAGTGTTGGATTCGTGTGACTGGAGTAGCTTCTTCCACATTCCTAGGATGTGCCTTACAACGTCCCTTAGTGATAAACTGCAAAGGGGATTTCTCATGGCATTTTTTTTTATTACCAATAGCCATGGATATCTGCTGCTCATACAGAGTTACCATTAATGTACTGTATTCACAGCTTTCCGATAAGTGCTTTCCTTGCCTAGCTTGTAAATTTAGACAGAAGTGTCTTGGTACGTCTGTGGTTGTGCCCATTTGATTGTTGATACTTTGAAAATTCCTGTGGGATGAACTTTATCCCTGATCTTTCTGCTCTGTTTCTTGGCCCTTACAATGTTTTTGTTTATTCCTCTAACACATTTTTCAGGGCTTAACTGAAGGGCTTGATTTAAACAGAATGTAAATGAGACATTATTTACTAATTAAAATACTTGTGATGGAAAACTAGATTCTATGGATTTTTTTAAAGGATAAAGAGTAAAAATGGCTACAATGTGATATATTTTTTACCTGTGGAAAATAAAATGTGAAGGCCATGTACAGTTTTTATTCATTCACTTCAAATTATTCACTACTGTTAATTGGTCTGTTGCATTAAATTGCAAAAGGTTTGTAGTTTTAACTTCACTTTACAGAATACCAAAAACATATTTGTGTTACATGACAATAACTGTGATAGGATTGTGCTCTGCTTATTGAAGAGGTTATCAAATGTTGTATTCTAACAGGATTGTTTGTTAGAAACATGGATGGTCCCTCGAAGTGTAGGTGAAACAATCCTCGGGCCAAAAAAACAGAATCACGTGAGCATGTTATTCTAAAGAGTGACTCCTCTGGGATGTTTTCATTCTATTTTTGTCTTTCAGACAGGCTTCAGTTTACTGGAATAATATGCTGTCTATCTGAAGTGACAAAATTAAGGAAACATAATAAGGATGCTTTCTCAACAGCTAGTTCCTCTCTACTAAAATACCATGCAAGTGTGAGACGACTTAAGGCTTAAAAATCCCTTCTTTTGTCTGCTCGCTTCCAGCTGTAACTCCTCTTCGTGACTTACCATTAGGAGATGTAATAACTGCGATCAATATGAGATTATAGCTTTAATTCATTCACTCCATTTTACAGAAGAAAAAAAAAAACTATTATATCCTGTATCAGTATATAATAAGAAAAAAAAATCTTTCCCAGTCCAAGTTGACAGCCTGTGTGTTTCTTTCCCCTATTGGACCAATAATGGATGTTTAGCCGAAAGGAAATCCATTGATTGACATTTTTTGCTCAAGTGCTTCCCTTTATGGCGGCATTCAGCTCTGCCTTCACTTGCTAATATGTCCTCTCCCGGCTGTGTTAATGGCCCGCAGCCATATGCTCCTTTTGCCTGCCCGACTCCCCACCTTGTGTAGAGATGCTTGGCAGCCCTGCTCCTGTTCCCTTTCCCTCCTTCGCTTTCCAACAGCCTCCACACTCAAGCAATTGCCTCAGCATCCATGCTCTCCCCTCCCCCACACCAGCACTCTTTCCCCTGCCTTTTCTCCCCCCTCCATCATCGTTTCATGTTCTATCTGCTCAGCTCATACTGTATGGGAAGAAATAAAATCCCAGACCAGCAAACAACTGGAATCCAGCCTTTCAGAAGACAGAGTTTAAAGAAGGAGGGGACTTATTTGCATCCTTGAGAAGTCTCTTTTAAAAAACGGGTCACTGCCTGCTTCTGGATTTTTTTTTTCATCACTTGATGGTGGTCACCATAGAAACTAATGATATGAACATGTGGCCATGATAACTAAATCTTTATAAATGATGTATTTGTTTTATTTTTTTATTTTTTATTATTCTAAATACTTCTTAAAAGTAATAGGAAGTTAGTTCAAGCTAACCCTTTAAGTTTGCATGTCATAAATCTTCAAGGTGGTATTGAGAGATAATAATGTGCATGGGGTGTATGTAACCCTCTTTGGTTAAAACTAGGGATGCAATGATACCACTTTTATTCCAAGCTGATACAATACCAATACTTGGATGCAAGTACCATTCCTGATACTTCTACCACACCAATTGAAATGAACTGGAAGAGAGGTTTTATTTTCTTATCTGCTTGTTATAACAAATAATAGTGAATTAGATAAAAAGTAAAAAAAATAAAATATAAATTAAAAAGGACTTCAAAACAAAAATTTCAATTGAAAAATAAACATTTTCTGTGAAAATATAGCAGAGTTTCCACATTTTAAGTATTGGGTTATGGTATTGGTTAACTTCAACAAGTACAAGTATGAGTACATTCGAACGGTATCAGCCAGATACCGGTATCGTATCGGTGCTTTCCTAGTTAAAACAGCTATTGTTTGACAGGTCATACGGTCACCTACCAGTCTCCATCCTCTTTCAAAAAAACACATCAAAATGGGACAAAGATATCTCCATGTGTTTTTTTAGAGACCCAATGCGACGGAGGAGATTGAGCTCATCCTCTGTCACCTCCCTACACTGAGTTCTTTCACTATTATTGATTTGGATAAGAATGCTATGGTGAAACAGGGTTGATGTTAACATCAGCGCTGCACAACACCATCTGCTTGTATTCAACTGAGATGATGATGTGAATCATCTCTGTGATCTCTCAATTTTTTTATGTGGACCAGGTTAAAATTGTGACATAATGTATTACTTTTCTAAAAAGCATTGAGTTGGTACCAGTCTTAAATCAACCGAAGTAACTATTACAAAAATTTGTTAACATTTAAAGTCCTTCATGAGACACCAGAAAGTGCTAGGGAACCTGGCGGCTTCTTGAGCTGTATGGATAATTGAGTAACCCAGGCTTTATCCAACCTAAAGCTATGTACTTCCAGTCAGCTGGCTGGTAAATGGCTGCTACACTTTTCCCTCACTTGCAAAAAAAAAAAAAATGTTTTTAGGAAATATTTCTATGAATATTTCTGTTCTGTTCTATTCTATTTCTATTTCTTAAAAAACACTTTATTATAATTTTTACCATCAATATAATAGAACATTTTAACTGGAGTGGGAGTAATGTCTTCCGTTCTGTTTTCCAATATAAGCAATTAGATCATTTGGTCAGTTTTTTTTTTTTTTTTAACAGCGGTAAATTGAGACTGATATTTTTAATTGAGTGTAAGATTTTTGGCTATCTTCACAGCAGAGCAAAGTATAAGGTTTAAACTCACTACCTGTCACCTCTTGTTTCCAATTCTTTGTAGAGTGCCACCAAAGTCAGAAAACAGATGGCAAAGAGACAAAGGCTGCTACCTGATTTGAAAAAAACTAAGACCTGGTTAATTGTCTTGAATTAACTTTTGTTCCGCATAATCTATTGTTGATGCATTGGCATTTTTATGGAAAGAGGCTCAGCTGCAGCCAAGTGCTCAACAATGGGTGCCCTGCTGGGATAAAAACATTGAGAGCTGTGTGAAGGTGTTCTGTGTGTGCAACGTCCAGATTCTCATGCTTGTTTTTGCTGGTATTTTTCTCACACATAACACTTGAGCTGTTTCCACAGCCATGATAGACTGTCAGCGGATGATGCTGACAGCATGGTTTTGAGGACTGAGTATGTGTGTGTGAGCCTGTGTGTGAAGACAGAGATAGACTAAGGAATAAGGGCGGTATTTGAGATTTGTCACTAAATATAAGGTTGCGAAGAACTCCTCTCTGACTCCTATGATCCAATACTCACTCCCTGTTTGTTCATCCAGAAAAGCCATTTGAACAAACCTTCATTTTCACATAGTGGGCAATTTTGAGAGTCATTTGCTTCAGCGCCATGGGTTTGTTTAATCACACAATAGCTCTAATTTATCTAATTGAAACTACAGATTGGGAATGTGCCAAGATGATTTCAAAGAGTTTAAATAGATTGGCCTCTGCCACCATAAGCCCCTCGACTGCAGATGCCAGTAAAGCACCAAAATCATATGATCCTGCCCCTGCAATAAAACCCATGAACTTTGCATGTGATTAATTAGAATGAGAAATCTCTTTTGTTAAAATGACATGTGAGATATCTGAAACATACAGTACAAGAAGCACATGTGGGTTTGGAACATTGTGATAAGGTGTGAATCACGTCTCATATGGAACATGTAGGATGTCATATGTTGCTCCTGTGGAAACTTTATGGTAAGATGATTCTAGTGTAAGTTACCTAGCGAAACCACAATCAACTCCACGTGATGCCCTTGTGAAAATGCACCTATAACTTTTTGAGTTATGTTGCTAACTAACAAATAGACAGAGAAACAAATGCACCTCAGTGAGAACATAACCTCCTTGGCAGAGGTAAACACGTGTATTTCACATGCAGAAATGACAATGTAGTGTTGCATGTTAAACTCATATTACTGATCAAATATGTTTGACATATGGAATTTTAAAACAAATTTTATTATTTAGTAACATATGAATCTTAAGTTTCAAAGCACATGCAATTTTCAAATGTAGTTTTACATGTGGTCATTTTATTGTATTGCTACATGTGAAACATCTGGAACGCATCGTTTTTTCTCACATTAGTCTTCCATGTAATAGGCAGCCACATGTGTTTTACAATACATGTTATAAATGGGGAAATAAGATTGTGTTTTAACAGGTGAAACAGATGTTATTAAAAAACACATTACCATTTCAAATGAACTTTGATAATTTTGTTTTATAACAGATTTGTAACACAGTTTCTCACATACAGTATGTTTCAAACATATGAGAATTAATTTGTTTTAAATTGTTTTATGTATATTGTATTGCAACATGTGCGTTAGGAAAGGCATGTGCAAGATATGGAACACACAATTTTCCCTGTGTTCCGGGTGTTTTTTTCTTATCTTTAAAAAAAAAAAAAATTACATGTAAAACATTTTTCTTGGATTATTTTCACAGGTGCGTGTATTTTTAATGACAATATGAGACCACTTGTTTTTCCTATGATTACATAGGTTTTTTTTCTGTAGGGTGTGTAGACCCGGATAAGCTTCTTGTTGCTGTCTGAGGATGTGAATACCTCTTCTTCTTTTCGTTTTTTCAGCTGCTATCAAGAAAACCTGACAGCCTGCCTTAGTTTACAGTGCTTTTCTATTTCAGCCACCAAAGAACCCATTTTATCTTAGCTGTCACTCAACTCACTTTCTTTGGACCATGATAGAGCTAGGTACTTCTTATCTAGGAAGGTGTATTTTCCCGGGAAGGAGATGGCTTTTGGCCATCTGAATCTTAAAGTTTATTTTCAACACATCACCTCATAGCTTTCACTTGGTTTATAGTAGAAAGTCTGGGACATGTTGAATTGTACTGTAAAGTGCAGATAATAAAACTGTAATCTCTCCCTCTCAGCAATTTTTCAATTCCAATGTCCACAGTAAACCCGAGGAATTCATTTTTAAAACATCTCTGTCACTTAGATGTCAGAATCTGAGCATGTTAGCACATCTGCACATTTATCCCCTAACTCCCATTGTTATTTTCCCTGTAAAACGTGTTTCCAGGGGGACGTGTCAAGATCTAACTTGAATCTGTGGATTCAGGAGAGCATTTTTCTACAGCTGTCACATTAATATTGGATATACTGTGACCTTTGCTTTCCCCCAAAATGGGAGGACTTGAACAAATTTTACAATTTCACAGGATTCTTCTCTCCCTTTCGGTTTTTCCCTTCGGGGGTCGCCACAGCGAACCATCCGTCTCCTTTTAGTCCTATCATCTGGATCCTCTGCCCTCACACTAACTAACTTCATGTCCTCTTTCACCACATCCATAAATCTAATTTTTGGTCTTCCTCTCTGCCTCCTGCCTGGTGGCTTCATCCTCAGCATCCTTCTACCAATATAATTGTCATCTCTTCTCTGAACTCGTCCAAACCATCTCAGTCTGGATTCCCTGACTTTATCCCCAAAACATCTAACGTGAGCAATCCCTCTGATGTACTCATTCTTGATCTTATCCATTCTTGTCTCTCCCAAAGAGAATCTCAGCATCTTGAGTTCTGCAACCTCCAGTTCAGCTTTCCGTCTTTTCCTCATTAGTACTGTCCCTAGACCGTACAATAGAGAGTCTAGCGGTCTCTAGACTTTTACAGAATGAATGTACAGAAAACAAAAAACACTGTATGACACACTTCTATATCTTTAGAAATAGGTTTAGATACAATCACTCTTCATTTTGAGCTAGTTTTTTAAGTTAACCTGGGATGCATTAAAGCAGGTTTTAGAAATGCCTTCAGCCTTTTCCGCATGTTCTGAATAATGCATCGTCTTGGCGGAGTTAATAGCTTGAGGGAGCGTTTGTTCAAATGGGCTTTAAGGTTGAATACAGCCATGCCATAGTGAGATTTTGTAATGTACAAATATTTTTATTATTATTATTTTATTTTTTTAGTCATGACATTCCTACAATAAAATAAAATAAATTTAATTAGATATCAGATAAAATCCCAGAGGGTTTGTAAATAATTTAGGTCAGGCAACACCCTTGACGTAATGCTAATTTTTACTCAGCTAATAAGAGCTTGGCATAACTGTGTTACTCAATAAAGAGAAGACAGTTATTGCTTCAAATTTCTAATGCTTTCCATCATACTTTTCCCACCATTCAGTGTCCTTTTAATGATATGCTAGTGAAAGTGTTGGCATGACCAGAATGTTCTATGGTTTAGAATAAAGTATAGCAGCTTTGCCCCTCCCTCACATGTTGTTTGGGAGTGATAGTCAACTGGCTGAAAAAAGAGGTACAAAACATGTCTATCATTTACAGTACAAGGAAAACAAAGTTACCTAGCACTCCTATTAAGATTGATCTGTTGTGTTTTAAAAGTAAAATTGAATGTACAATTGTGATCTCTATTTAGCAGCAAATTAAAGACCGAAGGCTCAAGTAACTAAAAAATCATTTGGAGACTGTGGACCCCCGCCAAGGCAGCTTAGTCCCTACTCCCAGTCAGTGATCAAGATCACCCCCTAAATCTAATCACTTGTTCCTGGTCCCACTGCAGACATTTCTTGAAAATGTCATTAAAATCTGTACATAACTTTTGAGTTATGTTTCTAAGAAAAAGAAAAAAAAAACCTAAGCAAAAACACAACCTCCTTGTTGGAGGGAAGAGACCTGTTAATATACGTTTAATGCGTTATTAAGTGTTCCTCTGTAAAGCGGAAAAAAAAGAATAGAAAACGTCTTCATCTTTACATTGTGTGTTCTCAATGTGTGTTTGAGTTTGTGTTAAAATCATATTTACTAATATTTTCTAACTTTAAATACCATTATCTATGATTTCACAGCAGTAGAAATCATGTTGGTTATAGCAGTTTGACAATGCTATATATTTTCAACTTGAGTTTTGGTTTAGATTCAATAAAAGCCTGGCATTTTACTGACCAATCTGCCTCTTGTACCCATGCAGTGGATGCATAAGGTCACCCACACATGCCTTGATGTAACCCAGGACAGACCATACAGCACAAGAAATCCTCATATTTGAAGCATCATATAACCCTAAAACATCAACTTCTAAAATGTAGACACAGGTAATGAGCTAACTTTTCACACACAGCTTGACATCTTGTGATGTGTCTCAACAACCAGCATAGGCAAGACTATGAGTTTACCATCCCATCTGATTGATTCTATTAACACCAGAGCAGAAACATCTGTGCTTGGAGTGGTTCTGTAACTGGGAGTCATGCAGTGATGATGAGAGCAGTCTTTAAATGTTCAACGATGAGTTTTGGGTCTGCATCTTTTCGGATAAACATTTTGTACACTGGCTGTGCTGAAGGGAGATGACACATCCTTCCTGTTTTTTTTTTTTCCCATTTAATGTGATGCTGTATACATTGTATTACAATGGATAGAATTTGATTTAATGTTCGTCATTTAGTGTGGATTCATCACTTTTTTTGGCCAAATAGTGTATATAGTTATATGCTCAATTATAAAAATGCTTAACATATTTTGAAGTTTCATTTAGGCTTCTGTTATAGTTTTCCTCTCCTTAGTTTCTGATTTAAATGTCCTACTAGTAGGTTATCTTGACATTTAGGACTAAGCTTAATATACTGGAAATCTATTACTGAAATATTTTCATCAAATAAAGCATTTAAAAAGTAGTTCTGGAAATTATTATTTGGCATCACTGCAGCAGAAATGGAACAACATTTATAATGCAATTATGCGGTATTTGTGGTCAGCATCTGCTGTCTAAAGCTATTTTAATACATTATTTATTGATCTTGTGGCCTTTATTGACGGTAATAGATAACAGTTGGAAAGAGAGAGAAGACGGAAAACATGCAGCGAAGGTTCCAAGGTTAGGATTTTAACCCTGGGAATCTGTGTCATGGACTATTAGCCTCTGAATGTTGGATGTCTGCTCTATTTCTTCCGAATACACCACCCGCTATCTGAAGCTTTTTAGCTTTTAGCAGTTCAACTTTACACACAACACACACCTGCCACTTATAATGTAGACTTTGCTAGAACTGGGGTGGATTGCATTTTATCCTTAGAACTCTTTTAAACTATATGGACTTAAATTCAACAAGGTATCAGAAACCTTCTTCTGAGATGTTGGTCCATAGAGAGCTAACTGCATCTTGTAGTTGCTGCAGATTTATTGGCTGCACATTCATGATGTGAATTTCCCATAAAATTAACATTCCAAAGATGCTCTATTTTTGTAGGGAAAGACTTGCAGCAAAGGTCCACAAGAACAGGACTTGAAACTCGGGTAACCAAATCAAGGACGGAGGCCTCTGTACATGGGATCTGTGCACTAACCAGTATTTTTTCATTATTACTTTCATTATTATGGCCCTCATCTCTCGAACAGGCTGCCAGAGGACCTCAGGGAATCAGAAAACGTTGATGTTCTTCAGAGCTGGCTCAAGACTCAGATTTTTAGCTGTATGTTTTATTTGCTTATATTTTATTAGTTTTATTATATATTATGTAAATATTTTACATTTACATTATTATATGGCTAACTATTTTTACTATTATATGTATTAATACTTATTTTAATTATATTAGCTCTGGTTATTTTACATTTTTACTTATTAATCCTTCTTCCAGTGTTTCCTCTGTGGGAGCCGTCTGCCTCGGGGGCGGTGTTTGGCTGCAGTGGCCTGGGTGCTCTCCGGGTAGTGCTCAGGTGGAGGTGGAGGTTCCTCTGTGCGCACTGTGTCGGTGCCCTGGCTGCTGCTGTGGACCTGCTGCTGTCGGGGCTGTCTGTTCTGATGGCATTTTCCTTATGTACCTGACTCATCTGAGCTCAGCCCAGTGTCTACCAATAGTCTTACGTGTTTTGGGAAGGTGTCTGTGCGTGTGTCTGTGTGTGTTTGGGAAATGGGTTTGGGAAGGGGGGATAATTGCCATTTTTCTTTTACAATTGTGGGTAAGGGATGGTAATGTGGGGTCATTTAAATCTGTAAAGCACTTTGAGCTACATTTTTTTGTATGAAAAGCCCTTTGTAAATAAACTTTGATTTGATGATTTGATATATTTAGCTAAGCAAATAATTGGCAATTATTTTGTAACACAAATATAGCAGCATGTGCTTCTGTGTAGAAATCTGGCTGTAATTCTGTATTTTCTTGATAATGGAAAACTAATGTACCTGACAAATGTTCTGCTACCATTTGTCTATACTAAGAAAAAAAGAATAGAGTAAATTTAAGATTTGGAAAATTAATAGATTTTATCACTCTGCCCCTTGAAATTAATGTATTAAAAAATAAATTAAAAAGTTTAGGATATTTTCCATAAATATTGTATAAAGTATGTTCCCGGTGAAACCGTTCGTTTGAACTTTTGGAAAAACAAGCAAATCACTACTGATTTCTCAGGAGCATTCGTGAATTTCATGCAGCACTTTACTGAGAAGAGCCACTCCACAGACTGTTTGAAATGCACTGGTATTGTCTTATACTGAGTCACTGAGGGGAACAGATAACGATTTACTCAAATTAGAAGTGCAATGGATCCACAGAGTCACAAATTTCTCTTCTAAAGGGCTGATTGAGGAACTGGCTCTTTACCGATTCCAGTGGTGTTTTTCCCATTTGGGTCATTCTTTCTCTCAATTGAGCTTTTGTTTCATCCCTGTGTGTGTTTTTAATTGAAGAACGCAATCCTTGTAGTCATTTATTTATAGTGCAGTCATTTTTACTTCTAAGCCAATTAGAAATATGGTTTAAAGACATCTGGATAGGAGGGTAAAAACAATAAAATAATGATTAAGAATCTCATAAAAGATTTGAAAATACCTCAACTTCCACAAATAAGCAACTTAAAAATAACTTAACATTAAAAAATGAATTATAAAATGATTCATCGTTTTATTTTGTCTCATTGACATAAAAATCACTTTGCCTTATTTATATATATATATTACAATGCACCTATTAAGATTCAATATCTTTTTTATTGGTTTTAATCTGCATCAATTAAATGGACGTAATGAGTCTGATTACAGCAGATAGAACTATGCATTTTAATTATTATTATGCATATCATGCATCATTTTGTGGCAGGGACAAAGTGCTACAAATAGTGCAACTTTACTTATTTTCTTAGCTCTTTAAAGAATATCATCTGTAATCATTTCCAAAAATCTCATTATCACCTATGGTTTTTGACAGTAGCCTATAATCTAGCTAGATGTAATGAGGTACTTCGCAAATCTGGAGTTAAGATTGTTGGTGAAATCCAAAGGTTTTAAGATGGTCATCAGATATAAGATTAAATTAAATTATTGCTAATTGCATTTTGCTGTTTGAGGAATTGTAATACATCCATCTATTATTCATACCGCGTACCCTTGAAGGTGCTGGTGCCTATCTCCAATGGTCATTAGGTGAGAGACGCTGTACACCTTGGACAGTCACCAGTCCATCGCAAAATTAAGCAAATCTTACTAAAAATGTTTAATCACAGTTAATTGGTGATTTGACAAGGGAAGCAATATGTTTTTCTCACAGAAAAACATATTGCCAGATTGGTTTCTATAGCTTTTTCACCTGAAATAATCATTTGCAAACTACTTTTTGTATTTACCTATCTTTATCCAAAATAAACATATAGCAAATATGACATAAAACCTTCAAGTGCAAAATCACTGTTTACAGCACGATATACCAAACCTCAGTTATGTACTTGCATAATATGAATTAAAAAACACCTGAAGAATCAGACTCTCATATAAAGTATGAACAATTGTTTGATGTTTTCTGTCAGTTCTAGTGTCTCATGTTGATACGTTAGATTATATTGCAAACACATCTATCTTTCTCTCATGACACTATCTCCCTAAACGCCATCATAGCCCACTGTTCTTCTCTGCAAGTGACAACTGATGGGACAAGATTTTTCTTTTTCTTTCTTTGTTATTTTTTTCCATATTCTTAATGTACCTGTATGAAAAGCTTGAATGTTGTTCTCTGTCATTTCTAGGGTTTGCACATAAAGTACATAACCAGTGGTCGCATTTATAAGTCTTGCTTAAGCACAAAACAGGGTCTGAAAATGACGTCACTTTCTACGCAATCTGTGATTTATCAAAAAAAAACCCGAATAACTTTAAGCACACTAAGGACATTGCTTAAGCACATTTTCGACAAGAACACTGGCAGCGTGTGAGATGGCAAAATTGTAAATTTAAGCTACATTTTCAGACTTGTAGTCCCACAGGCCTTGTGCACTTATTAGTGCATTAATTGTGATAAGGTGTGCAGCAATTTGTTTAATTATTATGTAGACATATAGATACTGCAGTGACACATGCATAATGTTTCATAATGGGTGCGCTTGCACTCCTGCAAGAGAACATCAATGGCATCATTCAGATGGGGAGAGTTTTCAGAGATTACACAGATTTCCTGGCCCATGATGTTGACTGGCTTATCACCCGATTTAGATTTCCCTAAACTAATGTTACAAGATCCATGTGCTGAACAGGGCCTAGTGTTAGATCAGTCAATCCGCTGGCTGGAACCATCCACACGCCTGCAGCACAGTCAGGTGGTGGCATGCCTTCCTCCTCTTGGCCTCTGCCTTCTTTCTTTTGTCAGCACAGCAGCTGCAACAGTGCTGCATCACTCACAGCTCTACTGTTAATGTTTTGTTTTTTTGGGGTAGATAATACTTTTTAAAAGCAGACTTAAAATGCACCTTTTCTGTCCGGTTTAAATATCTAGGAGTGCTGAAATTTATTACATTATGCTGCAATAGTTTCCAATGGTTAATTTTGAAACGCCCTATAACAGCTGGCTTAAGTCTATGCAGAATATCCACCAGGCACTGTGCATTGATTGTTTATGGCAGGAAATGGCTGTAGGGAGCTGGATATGATCCAAAATCACCAGAGCAATTTCTAGGAAAAGTATAATTTAAAAACAGAAATTGTGTGGAGCTCTGCACAATCAAAGTTTTATAGATTGGAAAACTTCTTTGCGTAAGTGAAATTTTTGAAATTTTTTTGCCTAACCAAATGGTACAATATATAATACTGACATATTGTGGTCAAATTGGAGTTCTGTAGTCCGTGAAGAAAAACAACGTAGTCCGTTCTCAGTCACCTAGCACCTCCCCTCCATGAATTTCATGGAGAGTTGCCAGTCACTCATCGTAACAAGCGAATGCGAGTTGAAAACAATATGTTGATAAGTAGATAACAGTAATGCCGGTAGCATGTTCTTTCTAATATGACCACTTTTCAGTAACGACTAATCTAACGCGTTACTATTTCCATACCATTAGTTAAATTAAAGTTAGTTGTTCAAGCCACTGTGCATTACTATTTTTATAATTTTCTTAAGCAAAAATATATATTTGGTACACTGCAGCAAAAGCGGTAGGAAAACAAGCAACAATAGTGGTAAAGATGGTCTTAAATACCTTCTACAACACTGCTGCCATCTTTTCGTGCCGTACCCTGAAACATCTGATTATCTCCTCTCAATGTGTGTTTTGTTTCCATCCTAAATGTCTTCCCTGATCTGAATTATGTACTCTGTACTCTGCCTCCTTGTAGAACTCTCCAGTAGTACATTCAGTGAGCAAGCAAGTACGTGCCCAAGACACAGATTGTTGCTGGTGTCAACGTGAGGTTAAAAAGCAAGTATATTTCTGGCTTTACTGATAAAACCCCCCGCATACGATAAAGTAAGTTTTGGCAAAACCAGTTATTGTCTTTATGTTAAGGCAGTGGGGAGTGTTATTGGCAACTACTGAAAGTAACTAATAAAGTAACTTGTAATATAACATAGTTACTTTTAAAATAAAGTAATGAATAAAGTAACTATGTTACTTTTGGAAGGAGAAATCAGTATTCAGTAAATAGATTACTGTTTCAAAGTAACTGTGGCAACACTGATAGGTGGATACATTTCACCGCAATATCAAGTTGGTGATAATTGAAAAAGTAGCTCGAAATATTTTTAGAGCTGATTATTTTGCCTTGCAGGCTCACATGTGATTTGCTATGTAGTGAGTCAGATATTGTAAACAATGACTATGTCCCGTTGCAGCATTTTTAAAATAACAAAAACTTACAACAACAACAACCCTGCCGGGTGAGATCAAAATAATTTTGAATGTAACCTTTCTTCCAACATGGTTTGGACATTAGAGTGTTTTGTGATTAACTACTGTACTCTAAAATGTATATATATTTCATCTTTAAGTGGGTTTTTGCAAGGATTCAACACAAAGTTTTCTAAATCAGAATCCTGAGGGTTTACAAAGTTTTTTCATCCTTAGCAATATTATTACTAGCTTTCAGCTGACGATATTTATTTTACAAGCAAACCTTATGATACAGGCAGCTCTGGTCTGTAAGAATTAAGCAATTGTATCTGATATTATAAGTAAATATGGTCAGGTTTTCCGATAAATTTATGTTAAGTACCCCAATTTAATGTGTTCAAACTTTATCAGAGATTTTAATTACTTGGTGAAGCTTTTTTCAGAGCAAATCTGCCTTTTGAATTTAGGTTTAAATCAGATGCATGCAGATACTCAGAGATTTAGAACATGCAAAAAGGTTTCTGTAGATGGGTCTTGATTTGAGCAGTTTTTCTTCTTTATTTCTGCCCTTCTGTTTTATAGCACAAGTGATAACTGTGCTTCTGGACATGAAAAACAAACAATGTTATTTTTAGTCATTCCTTTAAAACTACATTTGAGTTAGGTTTCTGTGTCCTTCAATCACCTCAAAAGGGGGATTGCAGCCGCCAATCCCTGACAGAGACACACACTTCCTGCATTAATATGGACTCAAAAATGCACCTTAAGAATGATAGAAGAAGAAAGGGACTTGCTCTGCATTTTATTAAAGGTGACATTTGTCACAAGAGCTCTGGGCTTCACTGGAGATACATCACCAATATATCTGATTTCCAGACTCCACTAAAAACTTCACTCTTAACTGGTTGTGTGCTTAAAAGGTCACAAGTTTCTGGCAGTAAAAACAATATTTGTCTTGTTCTGGTGCTTTATGTACGTTCAGAACTCACATTTGCTGGAAAAATGCTTCTCTGTTGTTGTAGTGGTCTTTGAGAGACAGACACTCTTGTTTTGTGTCGTGTCACTGTTACTTTTGACCAAATGAAGCGGTGAAAAGGTTTATGGCTGTCACAATTACTCATTCCAACTGTTTTGTTTCCATAGAAACACAGAGTGCCGGGCAGCTGTGTATTACAGAGTTACATAAGACCTTACCAATAATACAACAGACAATCTGATATGGGATTTCTCATTTGACTGGATTCCTATTTTGGGAAAAATGCACAGCAACAGCAGAAAATAACTAAATCTGCTTTTCTTTTCCACTGCTTTTTTAAATTGCAAGGACGTACTGTACTACTTGAAGTTACTGTCTGATTATTGTAATTTGTACATATATTTAGCATAATGTCTGCATCTGTATCGAATAATAAACTGTGTCATGGCCTCACTGAAAGTGGAGGTGCACAGTTCAATATTAACACTGTGTCTCTTAGAGTGCATGCCATATGAATGTGGGCGTAGTAGAACAGCAGGTCTTTTGCAACACAATTGAACATACATGATGCCACTCTGTCTATAATTATACAGTGCTCGGAGATTGACTGTTGAATAATGCGCATAAATGAAATTTCTATTAGGTAGATTATAGATTATGTCCAGGACCATTTAACATTATTTTTAGAAGAATCGTACAGCTGGTCCTCATCTGCGAGCCTCCTTTTCAGGGCTGCTTGGTTTAAACATGAAGTAAACAGAAACAGGAGGCAAGGTTTCACAGAGGAGACAGAGGCCTTACAGTAAGTCCTGCAGCATCTCGAGGACCAAAAGGGCATTTTTAATAGATGTAAAATGAAACTATTTGAATCTTGTATTTTATTCTACAGTATCTTACCTGAGGCATGGTATCAGTTCACAACTTTATTGCCTGTTACATCAGTAAAGATTTTATTAATATTGTTGCCATGTATTTACAGTATTGATTTCAGATTAGCATTGCATTACTGAGTCTAATGTTCAATGAAGCACAACTTCTGATGCTAATTAAGTAGCTATACAGGACCTATTAAAGTAAGTTTTTTGTGTTAAAATCTTGCATTGACAACGTATGTCGATGGCGACAATGTTTTAGCTGGAGGCTGTTTAACAGGCTCACTTTGGAATAGGATTTCCATTCACGCTTAACTCTCAAACGCTTTGGCCCTCAAGTTCACATTAGCTTTGCCCGCTTCAGTCACGGAAGCACGGTTGCATGAGCCTAAAGGCACTGGGACTTTGAAGCAACCGAGCTGAAGTAATATTGTGAATACCCCAAAGGCAGTTGATGTTCAGTCTCCTGCACATCTGTGATTGTGTGCAGGGGTGTGATCAGTAAATTATCTCACAACAACGGGAATCAGGCGGAATCGCAGATGCTTCTAGTTTGGATGACGACAGTGTAGCTGTCAGCAGCAGTTTCCTGCAGAAAATAAGCGCCCCTCAGATTATGGAATCAAATATCTGTGTGAGTAATACTAAATGGGATTAAACCAGCAATAATGAACATCAGTTGTACTGTTTATATATAAAAAGGCTCAGCATTCAGCACAATAATGTAAAATGAATTGCTTAAGTAGATGGCTATTTACTGAGTGTTGTATTCAAGCATCCTAATAGAAAGTTTAGTGGAAGGAAAAAGTTATGTAGAACAAAAAAAACTATGCAACCCAGTTGGCTGGATTGTGAAGTACTTCCCATTCAAGAGTGAACAGTGACACGAGTCAGCATTTATAGGCAAGTCTTTGTTGACATCTTTGTGCACCTAGGTGAGTGTTTGAATGGCAAGAAGACAAAAAAAGGACTACAAAAAAGCAAACAAAAAAACATAAACAGTTTAACCTTTCAAGACAGGAAGAGGTTTCGAGAGAACCTTATAATCTCTAATGACGACAAAATCAAAGTTATTCAAAGCCCACATGAGATCTCGGAAAAACGTTTAGATTTACCGGTATCTTGGGCACAAATGTATTGGGAACATATTTATTCCTATTCAGTAGAAAGCACTGGACCCTTCACTCAAAGTTAAATGCTTTTAAAGTCTGGAGGGCTAACATTATTTTTAGCAAGTTGGGCTCATCTCTGCGAAACAGAAAGCCGAAGTCAGACCTGGCCAAGTAGAGTCACAGCTTGATTTCCGTAGTTGATTGCCAAAACGAGCTCCAAAATCCTCAAAGCGACTGTAAAATCGGGTAAGTCCTTATTGATCAGTGTCCCTATTTATTTTGTGAAATGTATTTGCTGTACAATTTCAGGTGTGGCTAAAGAATTTAAATGGCGTCTGGTCTGCAGACTGAATATGATCAATTAAACAATTCTTTTGTTTTATGCATGCTTGTAAAAAGGTACAGTCATGAAGCAGTTTTAATGCTTAAAGTAGAATCAGCTGTCAAGATATGTATTACAGTTGCGTAGAGCCACAAGTAGAGCCGCATGCAAAGTCAGGGGGAGGGCACCAGATTTAGAACGCAAAGACAATATAGCACTGTGGATTTTAAAATACGGCAACTTTAATGTTTTTAAAAACATCTCCTCTAAATAGCATACATAGTCACAAGGACTTACCATGAGCAAAATTGTAATCACAAACCCAAACAGTTGCAGCAGGAATCAATGCTTTCTTCAGAGCGTCTGGGTTTAATCTCCTGATCACCTTCAATCTCTTTTATTTTTCGCAGTCCTTTTTGAAGGCAATTTGAAAAAAAAACTTTTTATTAGACCCCCTACAGGATGTAAAAGCAACCCCACAGAAAGAGTGAACCATCTACCATGCTACATCCTCCTCCAAACATGCAAAATAATTGAATTATAAGTAACATAAGCTGGTTCTTGCCACCCAGTCCCATGATGCAATGTGAGGAAACATAAACATTTACATCACAAAAGATTCGCCTATACGCAGTTAAAGATGCATCAGGTATTTATTTAAAGTGGGAATTAAACTTAATAAGTAAGGTTTTCTGTTATGTACATTCTGATTAAAACAAACAAATACAAATTAAAACAAGAACAGCTTTATCTGTATCTGCTGTCACTTTTTATGTCTATGTCTGCTCCAAAACACAATTTTTTAAAATAAATATCCAGGCAAGGGAATATTTATCCTACTATACCGGTTTTAAAATAGCAAAGTATTTTAAATGAATCAAAACAAATGTCTTTTCAGGCAAACTTTTGCGAGCATGTTCTACAATGTTCACCCGCTGCCTTTATAGTTTTCTGTAAATTATATACAATACAGCTGCTAAAAGCAAAGTATAAGTTTTAAAATATTAGCATTCAGATTAAAAAATGTATTTAAATATCTCATAGAAACTCAGCAATGGAATCTAAAATTGCGATTAAAGCTTTTACATCCTCCAAGAGAACATAAAAATGTGTTCTTTCTGCAAGGATTGCTAGAAAAAAATGACATCATTGTTTCTTAAGAGTTGTAATGGATCATACATTTGAAACGTGTGTGGTTACTGCATTGATGTATGCTGCAGTTTAAGTGGTATATAAATATATACAGTATGGAGATTTTCTCTTGTGAAGAATAAAATTTCCTGGCAAGAACAAACTGTTACAATTATCTGCTCTTTCAGAGTATTTACAGGCTTTTGCATCATAGCATTATAAATGCCGTATACTGAACTAAACATGTTATGGTCTTTCCAAAATCATTGAATAATAGAACGTTGAGTGCAAGGAAAAAGTAGAAAGTGCCAATAATTTTCCTTCAGTCAGATGCTTCAGCGATACATGGCGCCATACATTGAAATATTTCAACATGTTTATTTCTCATTTTGTCACATGAAAACATCTCCCTGACAACAGATAATATGGCTATAATGCTGTACTGTCTCTTGAAGGTAACTGCTGTAAACTGGTGAAGTTCGACCAAGCAAAAATAGAAAAAAGCTCATCACATAACTTGAGTAATAATTACCAGAGGTGGGAGCAAATTATTGTATTGCAGAAGTCAGAAGTCTTCCCACCCCAGTCACGAGGCAAGTCTGAAGTAAAAGTGTGAGAGTTTAAATAATGGAAAAAAGTTAGATCTTGTTGCGTTTCTACTTTAGTTTTCAGCCCAGATTATTTTCAGACTCAAATAAATTTTTTTATCCCTTTCCGATCCCTTTTTAAATCCCTAGTCAGTCCAAATAAATTAAAATATAGAGTTTTTCTGTTTTGTTCAATGTGGGGATTGTAAAAAAAAATATTAAAACTCACTGTAAATGAGTAAACCTGACTTTAACTGATTTGTGAAAGGTACAAGTTACGCTGAACACATAGGATCATGTTTTTTTTTTTAATTAAACAGGCAAATTGAGTCTTACGAATTTGCAGGTTAATAAATAAACATTCTTAGTATATTGTGTCATAAAATCTAACTATAACACTAAAGCATTGAATTTATGTTGATTACATGTAAATATTACATATAAAGGCAAGGCTACTAAAACATCTTTTCAGTTTGTTTTTTGTTTTGTCTTTATCTTTGTTTTATGTATTTTTTTAATGTTATGGTAGACATCATGATTGCTCTCTATTGTGGGGCATACACAAAATGCCCTGACTTGTGGTAGCTCTGGTATTGAGATAACCATCGGCTGCCACACCTCACTTTCTCCAAAGTTTAAATAAAAAAATAATTTTTATATATTTGCTTCTGTCCAGAAGAGCCTTACTATTATGGTACAGAGTTCTGTTGCATAATAGCTAACCCCTTGTTTGGGTGATACTGTGCGCAGCTATTTCTGTCTTCCAACTTTGTGGACACCTTCCTGAGAGCGTGGGATAACAGCACCTCTCTACCATTGGTGACATTGTAGGATGGAGAAGAAAAGCAGGTAAACAGCACATTAGATGAAGAGAACTTGTTGTAGCAACAAGAGGAAGAAATATTGGTAAACGGAGTCAGATGTGGAGCTGTCTGAATCACATGCTTGGCATGATTGTTCTTTGTGCACCCAGCACTTTTCTCTTGAAATGCATTTTCTGTTTGGTGTAACTTATCAAGTCTTTTCGAGTTCAAGGGGTCAAGTCGAGGTGAAGTCATGAGTCACTGAGGTCACTCGAGTCTGGCTATTTTCCAAGGCACATGACTCAAATCCGTTGGCAGACTGTAACAATTAATCAGGCCGGGAATTTGATTCCATCCCAGGCCACCCCCACCCAATTAACTCAAAACGCCAAGAGTGAGTGAGGTTGTGGGCTTAATGATGTAAGAGAATAAAACAAAGGCTACAAACCTAGTGCAGCAGATAAAAGACACATCAAGCTGATTACCCTTTGAAAATGAAAGATATCCAGCAGTGCCATCAGCTCAGAACTTGCAGAAACCAATGAGACCCAGGTACACCCATCTACTTTCTGGAGAAGTTGGGCCAGGTTTGGTTTTCATGGAGGAGTTACAGAAAAAAAAAAATTATCTCCGACTTGGAAACAAGCACAAGCGACTCAAGTATGAACGTAAACATAGGAACTGGGGTGCAGAAAAATGGGAGCACGTGCTCTGAACTAATTAGTCCAAATTTGAAATATTTGGCTGTAACAGAAGTCAGTTTTTTTTGTCGAAGGGCAAGAGAGCGATTGTCTGCAGGCAAGATTGAAGCATGGTGGAGGTTCCTTTAACATTTGGGGCTGCATTTCTGCAAATGGAATAGAAGAGGTTTAGACAGGATTAATTATATCCTCAATGAGACAGATACTTATACATCATGCAATACCATCAGGGAGGAGTATGCTTTGCTCCACATTTATTCTTCACCAGGACAACAACCCCAAACATGCGGCCTAAGTAATTAAGAACTGTCTTCAGCATAAAGAAGAGCAAGAAGTCCTGCAAGTGAGGATCTCAACATCATCAAGTGTGTTTGAGATTACATGAAGTACACAGAAGGATGAGAGTAGGCCTACATCCACAAAAGATCTGTGGTGAGTCCTCCAAGATGTTTGGAAATACCTACCAGCCAAGTTCCTTCAAAAACTGTAAGTTTACCTAGAAGAATTCATGCTCTTTTAAGGGCAAAGGCTGGTCACACCAAATAATTATTTGATTTACCTTTATCTTTGGTTCAGTTGCTGCATTTTGTTGATTGTTGAAAATAAATGATTTATGCTTCCATTTTTGAAAGCATTCTTTTTTACAGCAATTTTTCACACCCTCCTAAAACTTCTGCACATTACTGTATGTAGTTAAACATATTCTAAGACTTGAAATACAACATACAACTCTTATTTTATTAAGTTAGTTTCAGCCCATCAACCTCCTCATTGTGCTACTCATGCCGGATGGTTGTGAGTCGGCTGTCCCCAATAGTATTTTGTTTCTCACCTGTTCTCTTACTAACAAACATGTCAGTTATTTTACAGCACTTTGCTGCATCTGTGGTAAGTGTTTTTTCTTTTTAATACTTTCCTTCTCTACTCTACCTTTCCTCTTCTGCCTTTGCCTGTTGATCTCACTCCATTTTGCTTGTAGAGCTAAATAGGAGGGTAGAGTGTTTGCATTGCTTTGACCGACACTGTCACAAAAAGAGGGTGTGTTGTGTGAGCAACTCATTAGGGCAGATGTACAGATGTCGCATGACTGATTTATTTAAAAATTAAGTTTGACCCAACCTAAACATCAACTCAATCAAAGAGTGGGTCAGTTTGGCGGCCAAGCCATTGGGGAATGTCCCAGTTCCTCTGATGGCCATTCCGAAACTACTCG
This sequence comes from Apricaphanius iberus, assembly GCA_028564705.1. NCBI lineage: Eukaryota > Metazoa > Chordata > Actinopteri > Cyprinodontiformes > Aphaniidae > Apricaphanius > Apricaphanius iberus. Next base: position 677,312 of record JAPXFQ010002924.1, read on the forward strand.
AATCTACACCGCTGCTAATCGTTATATCCATTTTTACATATCTCATAAATGATCACTACACAGTTGTGCAACATCGACAAATAAAAACATGCACTCTAACGTTTATCCTGCACTTATCTGTTTACATCACAAGTGCAGGTCAATGTTTCATTGTTTCATCCAGCGTTCCTCCTGAAGATCCTTTAGAAGGCGTCTCCTTGTATGGACAGTTCTAGCTATTTCGTAATATACCCTTGCATCATACAACTATTGTAAATGGTGGGTTGTCTGCCCCATGTGTCTAAACTTGATGTATAATATAAAACTCTGCTTATAAAGGTTGAAGGAAATAAATATTTCTGCTAAATAAAACCATATATTTATGTAATATATAGAAGAGTGATGATTGAGTGAAGTGTTTTATTACCAAGTAAAAGTAATAAAAAGACATGCAATACATTACATAACACTGGAAAGGAAGCAGGTCATTTTTGATGGATGTTGTGATTTAGAAAGATAGTGAAACAAACATGTTTTTTTATTTGAACACAAAGAAAGGCAAAAATGCAGTTGGGATGTCTGATCAAAAGCAAGGTATTTAAAGATCCCTAGAACGCTGGACAGTGAAATGAAATTATTGTAGAGCTATACAACATAAAAACTCTGTCAGGTCACTTTTGTGATACGTAATTTTATACACCCACACACACACATATATATATATATATATATATATATATGTATAATATACAATGTGATATATATATTCTTTTGTTGACTGAAATTGCTAAAATGAATTAACTTACAGGGGTATTATCCTTTCTTGCATTCCAATCGTAGTGGGATGATGTAATTAATGTCACTTTTAGAAGACACTGCCGACTCTCTGCAAAAAATTGCAAAACATTTTTACAGCTGAATGTTATTATGAAATACGCACGTTTTTAAGCAGTGGTGTGCAATATAATGTGAAAACATCTACAACAGGGGCTGCTGAATATCGTTGATGAGTAATCACTAACAAGCCTCCCATAAGTTTGCATGAAAAGATGTTTATGTTGACTAATTTTAAAAACATGGTTTTGCAAGCTGTATTAATTTCCTTTTGTGGACATGAATGGAGGTTTGACGCAGGGGTTTAATGGAATAAATGTTTCTTCACAGGGGGAGCATTTATTCCAAATTTATCATGGTGTGATTTGGAGCAGACATAAACACTCAGACAAAACAATGAGCAGACACAAAACAGGCTGCTTTTGTGTTAATTTGTTCTTTAAAATGTAAACAACTGAACAATTCGACGTGAACTTTTACACTGGATATGTAAAATATACATTTAAGATGTTTTTGCTTGACTTGATTTGCCTTTGCTTCATCAAAGAAAGACATAATTTTTCCTTTAGGCATGTCGAGTGATGTTATAAAACTTACATGCAGCATTGATTATCTTAATCCTTCATCTTTTGTCGCTAGAAGCCAACTTTAAGATGTTAACTGAATGCGTGAGTAGCATTAAAGGAGATAAGAAGATACTCCTTTCATACCATACCATAATCTATGCCATTCTCCAGTTTATTTATTTATTTTGAAAATCGTTTTTCTTTCTTTTAATATCAAAACATTTAACATGTTATATTTACACAATGGGTAAACCTTAATCTTTCACACCTCTATGCAAAGGTATTCATTCTTCTTCATATGTTATCTTGTTACAACTAAGCATAAATCTTTGTCTATTATATTGGAAATTGGATTTGTAGAACTACATTTACAACTGTAGGTCATTTAGGGCGTTTCTCTACCTGCACATTAGAAGTCTGAAACTGTAACCTTAAGGTTATTGTGCTGCTAAAAGGTGAATCTTTACCCTACTCCTGTGTTTTCCAGCTTTTAACAAATTTTCTTTCAGGATTTCCCTGTATTTAGCTCCCTCTATAATGCCATCAGCATCCCTAACCCTGCTGAAAAAAAGCATCCCTATATCCTGGTGTTGACAACACCATGTATCATCATTGAGATGATTTGTTCAGGGTGATGTGGCATTTTAATTTTTTACCAAATGTTGTGTTTGCTTGCAGTTAAAAGGTTTAATTTTGGTCTCATTTGACCACAGCACCTTCTCTCTTACGTTTTTTTTATGCCCTATATAGTAGCGTTCCACAATCTTGTTGACCACAGACCGGTTTAATATCAATGTGTGCCCATAACTTTTTTAATGTTTCCGTAGCATCACAGCAACAACATAACACGAGTAACATCAGGGTATATGCAGGGAACTCAAAATATATGTTAATACCCTTTAGAGACTTTGAAAAGACTTAATAAAAATAATAAATAATAAAAATAAAATTAAGTCTTTATCTCAATATATATGATTTATATAAATAAAGTATTAAATAAACATTATTAACATTAAACTAATTATTTTGCAATGGCCAAATCAGTAAACATAGGCTAAAGTGTTGTATTTATTCCCTTGTTAGAGTTGAGCAAGGGGTGGTTAACCATTGTGTGAACACTAAATAAGCTTGCTGGTGTGCCCACTAGCACCATTCAGAGGTTAGATATGGCAGATTACAAGACCAAAGTTATTGTTGTGGAAGTGGTCACATTGGAGAGTGATGTACTAACAGGTGTAATGGGAGCTAAAAGTGCTCCGAGTAGCACAGTGACAGCTGTTGAACAAAAAAATTGTAATTAACTGCTGCAATAGTCACAGCAGCGGTTTAGTGGCTATCTCCAGTCTCCACTGATGTTGATGCCCATTGTGGCAACATCAATCTCTTTTTACAAAACACCCAGTAAGCCTTCCTGTTGTTTTACACCTCAGGCTTCAGTCATGTTTAAAATATTCAACTTATAGCTAAGAATTAGCGAATTTTCGATATTACTGCATCACTTCGCTTCACTTTGTTATAAATAATGGGATACATGACATGGGCAAATGTCTCTATAGTACGCAATGTATGTAGTTTGGAAATCTGAGCAAACAGCTGACATAAAAAAAGAAATGTTCCTTTTTTATTTGATCAATTCATGTGCATCTACATATGATAGACACAATTATTTAAAAAAAAACTCTAGTTTAAGACTGCAAAACCAATTTAAGACAATTAAATCCTTTTTAAGGGTTGTAATTTTCTTTAAATCAATTAATCAACTTTCAAAAATTTGCAGATACCCTGAACATGCTCTCTGCCCCCTAATGCTCTTTGGTTGCTATGGTAGCATTTAAACATGCATTTAAGATTAACCACAGAAACAAATATAAAATGCATGAAAGATATAACTCACCACAATGTTGAATCAGTGGGAACCTTGTGGCTATTTCACTGTAACGAGACGGTCCAGGGCACTTTAAAAGGCTTTATTGCCTAATATGTGCCGGATATTAATCAAAGTTTGGTGTGTGGAAATCAGCCGGTCACAATAAATCCACATTTCAAGAATAGTCTGTTACATGTAGCTTTCTTTTTCTTTGAAGTTAGAGACTCCTCTTCTGTCTCTTCACTGGAACTTTTTTTTAACAAACTTACTTTCCAGAGACCTCTGTTCTTAATGATTTTGCTAGCTTGTTGGTTTGTTTTTATCTACAACATTTTGGGGCTGCAGAGGATGCATATGTTGTCTGATTAATAATAATTTGGAATAATTATGCCAATAACCTAATACTGGAATAATTAATAATGAAGCTCGAATTATCAGTAAAAAATGGCCAAAATGGGGGACAAGCTTCTTAATCTATATATGAAGCAATATTAATTATACCAGACCATCTGTCTTTATCTGAAGAAGGATTTTTTTTTACAGTTGAATTGGTCCACAACAAAAAAAGACAGAGATTTTGTCTGATGTTTAAGGAATTTATTACAGATTGCTCAACCCTCATCAAAAGCAGTCACAAATAAATTTACTCTAGTTCAAAAGAAACTATTCTACTATTCTAAACAGATACTTCTATTCTAATAGTTAGGGGATGGATGATGCGCAGAAGATAAAAATCACAACAAACACACATCACAGGAAAACCTGAGTCACGCGCGTGCGTAGTGGCTGTGTTTGGGAGAAGACAGGGAGAGCAACAGACAGGCACCTGTAATCAACAATGTGATACCTTATCAATGCGCGCAATCAACTTAGGAAAGACAAAGAGACAAAATGTGTTCTACCTAGCTAGCCTTAGTTAGCACTATGGCTAGACAAAGAAATTATCTTTAGACAATGGCCGAGGCTCTTTCAGCTTTTCCTGAGTGACTGCACCTCAAAACCATGCTTGTCAAAATTAAGCAATCAGAGCAAACAAACACAAAACAAACAACACACTGCTTCTGCTTTAGAATAAAAGAAAACCAAGTTTAAAAAGTTTAAATGCTTCCAACTTAACATTAAACACATACATGCAATCTCATACCAGTAGGCCGGAACCAGCCAACAATGAACAACAGTGATCATCAGTCACAACGTAAGACAATCAGTTTCAGCAAAAAACATATACGTGTACACTACCGTTCAAAAGTTTGGGGTCACATTGAAATGTCCTTATTTTTGAAGGAAAAGCACTGTACTTTTCAATTAAGATAACTTTAAACTAGTCTTAACTTTAAAGAAACACACGCTATACATCGCTAATGTGGGAAATTACTATTCTAGCTGCAAATGTCTGGTTTTTGGTGCAATATCTACATAGGTGTATAGAGGCCCATTTCCAGCAACTATCACTCCAGTGTTCTAATGGTACAATGTGTTTGCTCATTGGCTCAGAAGGCTAATTGATGATTAGAAAACCCTTGTGCAATCATGTTCACACATCTGAAAACAGTTTAGCTCGGTACAGAAGCTACAAAACTGACCTTCCTTTGAGCAGATTGAGTTTCTGGAGCATCACATTTGTGGGGTCAATTAAACGCTCAAAATGGCCAGAAAAAGAGAACTTTCATCTGAAACTCGACAGTCTATTCTTGTTCTTAGAAATGAAGGCTATTCCATGCGAGAAATTGCTAAGAAATTGAAGATTTCCTACAACGGTGTGTACTACTCCCTTCAGAGGACAGCACAAACAGGCTCTAACCAGAGTAGAAAAAGAAGTGGGAGGCCGCGTTGCACAACTGAGCAAGAAGATAAGTACATTAGAGTCTCTAGTTTGAGAAACAGACGCCTCACAGGTCCCCAACTGGCATCTTCATTAAATAGTACCCGCAAAACACCAGTGTCAACATCTACAGTGAAGAGGCGGCTGCGGGATTCTGGGCTTCAGGGCAGAGTGGCAAAGAAAAAGCCATATCTGAGACTGGCCAATAAAAGAAAAAGATTAAGATGGGCAAAAGAACACAGACATTGGACAGAGGAAGACTGGAAAAAAGTGCTGTGGACGGATGAATACAAGTTTAAGGTGTTTGGATCACAAAGAAGTTAATTTTAATAAGTAGCATAAACTCACCATCTTGCCCCAAAACGGTATGTCACTTCTTGGAGATGGACGGTGCACTCAGAACCCCTGGGAGAGGTTTTTCAGGGTGATTCCTTTCAGACCAGCTGGGTAGAATAAAAATGGAGAAGGGAATTGGGATACTTAAATTTGCCTCCAATGCTGCTCAATTCAGTGGCACAATATCTGGTCAGTGACAATGGGAATCTGCAGAGACCGACAAAATGGCCACTGACCCGGTCCAAGGGATGCTGGGAAACTGAGTCCATTCAGTATTGTTTGCAAACGCAACAGATGTGTCACTTGACAAAGGCAAGCGCCTTGACATAAGTGAAGATTGAGTTATACAATGATGTAATGGAGAGAATATGGGGATTTTTCAAAAGAAAATATTGTTTGTAACCAGATAATAAATTAAATGGAAACACTGTAAGTTATTTAGACTTTCTGTGTGGTCTCCAGGCCAGTACCAAATGACTAGGGGTGTCCCCGACTAAGGATTTACACATTCGAGTCAGAACTGTGGTATCTTTCTACGGTCGACTGATGGTCGAATGATCTATGTGTGTAGTCTGCGCAGATAATGGTTGCACCCCACAAAAACCTATGGGTAATGTGTTTTAGTTAAATGTAGAAGTTCTCCGTTTTACATCATAGTTTGAGTTTCAAATGTAGTCATGTTTTTTATTTATCTTTTGAGTTATGTTGTTGTCAGTGTTTGGTGGTGTTTGTCCATGCACCATCTCAGAAACAGCGGTGCACAGGAGTGACGTGTCTGCCCTGACGTCAGCTATCTCCCTTTCTCATACTGGAGTTGCAAAGAAATCTTCCCCCTAGTGGTTGTGTGGTGCAAATGATGAGAGGAATGTAACTAAAATGCTCTCTTTAGTGACTCGTTTGCTCGGTGAGATTACAAGGTCAATCTAACTCTACATTTTTTTCACGTTTGAGTTTATAGATTGATTATATTAACAGACTGCCAAAACAGAATGATGCTCATTTCACCTGCAACAATTTGACCTTGAGATTGGTGGTGGACTCAGACTCCGCCTATCCATGCATCAGATCTTCGACTCATCATGGTCACCCCTACAAATGCAAATACAAATCTGTGCTGCTCCTCGAGAGTTGATAAAGGAGTCTTAGCTGCTCTCTAATAAAAGATCTCTTGACCCGTCTGCTGTGTTCCTCTGTATTCATGATGCTTTTTGTTCACTAATTATCTCTAACAAACCTCAAAAGTCATCGCAGAAATATTTTAACTATAGTGAGACCAAGTTACACACATGCAGACTCTATATACTAAGTGATTTTTAAAGGCCATTATTTTGTTTGTTTTTTTTATCATAATTTTCTCTTCACTCCAGCATTATGCATTGCTTCATATTGACTCATTACCAAATATCTCAATAAAATAGATTGAAAGTAGTTCTTGTAACATCACAATGCACTGTGGAAAGCAACACACGCTGGCATTTCTTTTTTCTGAGCTGGTATTTCAAAATGATGAGGCTTTTGGGATTAAATATTTTGTAATTCATGTAAAGCAAACAGAAAATAAATTTAAATTATTCTTCAAATTAGCCTGAAAAATTGTTTCTAAACATCACGTGCAGTAAAATAAAAATCAATTAGTTTTTTTATTCAGGCAGCTGGCTCTGTAATGTAGTGAATGTTATTTTGATGGTGTTGTAATACTTACAGTATTGCTTTCTTTGTAATCTCAAAATAGCATGAATGCTGGGAATAACATTGATTTTATGGAACATTGCCAAGCACATAATTCAATCAAAGCCACATTGTTTAACATCGGCGGCATGGAGCATTTCAACGCTGCTGTGTTTGCACATAGAAAGACGTTAATTTCTGTGATTCCAGAAGCTTAACATTTTTTGTCTTTTCATCTGACAGGGATGACCTGCCAGGCGAGGACATCATACACAGAGGACGAGGTTCTCTGGGGACACCGCTTCTTTCCTGTCATCTCCTTAGAGGAAGGCTTCTTCAAGGTGGACTACTCTCAGTTTCATGCCACCTTTGAGGTGCCCACTCCTACTTATAGCGTGAAGGAGCAGGAGGAGGCCCTGCTTCTCTCCTCACCCCTCATGGCGCCCTCCCTGTGCAACAGTGGGGAGAAAAACAGCTCCCTGGACTGCCTGGAGACCCTGGAGGACAATGACAGCACCACTAAGCTGCCTACCAAGCTGCAGAAGATCACAGGCCGGGACGGCCTACCCAAGAAGCTGCTAAGGATGAGCTCCACCACCTCAGAGATGACTTACAGCTTCGGAGACCTGCCCATGAAGCTGCAGCGAATCAGTTCAGTCCCTGGCGTATCTGATGACAAACAGGCCGGGAAAGCCTCCAAGATCAGCACAGAGCCCATCAGTAAGTCGGTGGCGGACTTGCCCCCGAAGCTGCAGCGGCTGGCTGGGGGAGGAGGCGGGAGGATGGACGGACACTTGCCACCTAAACTTAGAAAGATGAACTCAGATCGCTTTACATAAAGCACGCAACAAATTTCAATTCCTTCTATCCTCTTTTTTTTCTGAACCTGAAATCCTTGTACTATTCCGTATTTATCAACGGACAATATTCTTATATTTAAGGAGCTGTAGAATATGTGCACAAATACCTTATATAAAAGTAGGGGGATGAAAATGAGCACATTTGTCCCTGGATGTAAGTATTTTGGCTCAAATGAAAGACCTCAGATTAATTCATTTATTTATTTCTCTTTAATTTCTGCTTTATTTTGAGGACGATGTACAATTTGCACAATTTGGCATGTAATAAGCGACGCATGTAGAACCGAATCTCAGTTTCTGGCATGACAATTTGTTGATTTCAGAAAACAAAAAAGAAAAAAACAAACAAAGAAAAAAAACGATTTCCTTAATGAAATTACAGACAGTGGACAATTGCACAAAGCCATATGATTTACACCACTTACAATTTACATTACATTGGTTCTAATCTTTAGTAAAGAAAGGCACATATGTTTGTTTTGAGTTGATTGCTTTTGTTGTTTACTGTAAAATTGTGGCAATGTTACGTTGGTTGCATGCTCCTCTTACTGACTTAGCTATACAAAGGTAATGGTCAAAGATGTTTAGCCTTAACTATATTACCTTGTTCCCATTTTCATGTGGTTCACTGCTGTATTTTTGGTATTTCATATACAGACTATTTTACCATGTGCTATTTAAAGATTTTATCTGATCGATTACAGAAAGTGCTACTAGATGATGCATACTATATTTACAAATGCGTTATTATGCATCAGTAATGCTGGGCACAATGATACACAATTTTCACTTGGTTAGTTATGTAACACTTAAGTTGAAATATTCTATAGCTGTACTTGATAAGCACAAAACAATCATATAAAACCCTAAGATGTTAGAAAGCATTTCTTTTCTCATCATATACCAAAATGCAATCTTCAGTAAGCCAGTGCTGCTTTAACAAACGCACCATTAGACTTTCAAATTATGTGCTACTGGTTAGATTTGGTGGGGCTCTAAAAAAATCAAACTAATCTTTGTTTTTAGAGACCATTATATTCCTCCTTTGTGAAGAAAGCAATAATATTAATACAAACAACTATAACAACTTACAGCCACAGGGTCTACCACAGTCTCCTATGATAGCTCTGTTTACTTGATCTGTGCCATGAAATCTGGTTTACTCTAAATGCATCAAAAACATTGTATGATAACTGATTTATTCAGGAATAAAGATCTAATGTAACTAATTAGCATCTTGGTACTTGATGGAAGATGGAATCCATGATTTTCCAGTTTGAGAAATTTATTTATTTACTTATTTTATTTATTAAACAGAAAAAGATTAAAACAATTGGGCCTGACTCAGGTTAAAACAGTTTTTCATCAGGTTCATGTTCTGCAGATAACTAAGACAATCATAAATATCCAGACAAAACAGTCATACAGGCACATACAGAACAAGACATAGCAATCATACAGACACATACAGTGTAAAGAGAAGCATCGTGAGGGAAACTTATGAAGGTACTTTCTTTAGTGGTTACAGATGTAACTGTCCATTAAATAAAGAACCAATTACCAAAATACCAGTACATCCCAAGAACATACATTGAAGTTTGCGACTGAAACAAGAAAAAATTGAAAAGGTACAAGAGGCAAGGATGCTTCTCCAAGGCACTGCACTTTTATTCAACCCAACTTCCTGCCCAATTTGTTATATGTCCTTTGTTCCACTTGCTTTCATGGAGGGAATGCTCCAAACTATTTACAATTTTGATACTTTTTAAAATAAATATTTACCTTGGCTTTGGAGAACAGCAGGATAATGTCTGGGAAAGCAAGGAAATTATAGCTATAAATGGGGATAGAGATCATGCAGAGGAATTTTTCTCTAGAGCAGCAGACCTTAACCCTGGTCCTCAAATCCTGTTTTAGATATCTACCTGCTTCAGCACAATAAAAAAAATATTTTATCATTCAGTACTCATGCACCTCTTGATAGCAAGCATAATAAGTTATTCAGTCATTAATTTCAAGTGTGTTAAAGCAGAAAACACAGGACAGTCCCCAGCAATAGATGCATGCTTTGTGTTCTTTTAATCATATTAGTTATGTAGGCTTTCTAAATGACTGTTACATTCATACCTATATGATGTATACCCCAATATGTAAACAGCATCAACATTGAAATCCAACCTACAGAAAATACCTGATGCTGAATTTTTAAATTAGCTACAGTATACGCGTGTCTGCACAGTCATTCATACTAAATGTTTTAAAAATGTAACTGCTGTATTTGAACATTTTCTCACTTACTGTACTTATGTTCAAGAGATTTCTACATAGGGTGCTGCAGGGTAAAACTCTTTAAGAAGTCTGGGTTGCAAACATTTGCATTCAGAACATACAGCGGCTTCAGTCCCTGAAGAGTATTTCTGGAAAACTCAATGACTGCAGTGACTGTGTGAAAACACCTCAAACAGCAAGAATAAATGGCCTGATAATGTTCAATTGTGTTTATTTTTAGACAAATAGATCAGTGCATAACAGTATTTTTAGAAGGCAAATCATATATTATTTTAATTTATTCTAGTATCTCCTTAATTTGCTATTTATTTTTGCTTTCCCTAGTATATAAAAAATACTTGATTTGGTCTAGAACAGCAGAACTATTCCATCATTTTCAAGACTGTTCTTTCACCAAATAGACACTGCTTCATAGTGTTACCTGAGTGTACTGAAAACTGGTCTTCTGTGTGTATTTCTTACACTTTAGGCCACAGCAGATTGAGCATAAGATGTGATTGCATTTTTTTGCTTTAAGTCTCGCAGGAAATCTGTGAAACAGTTAAGGAAATACATTCTTTCTTGGAGAGAGGGAAATAAGATGATCAATTTCTCTCTACAACATGCAGTTGCAGGAGATAGTATGGAACATGAACAAAGCATGAAATTGTAAAGATAGCTTCTAAGTGCATGATTAGCCATGTAAAGCTCCTCACTTTGTGTTGCAGCTTGGCAGCAGAATTTATTTTGGTGAAAAAAACAAACAACTGTCACTGCAGTGCATTAACTAATTCTAACAAAAAAATGTTGATGCAAGGTGCTAATACCACATTTAAGTAGTTCCTTTTTCCTCTCAGAGTAATTTACCTGTCTAATTTACAGAGTAACGCATCATAAGTTTTACTCTTAACATTCAATATGGTATTTTCAGTGTACAAGTTAATTGTCATACTCTTGACAGCATTCTTAAAACTTCAAGAACGGAAGTGTTTTTAATTACTAAAATGATTTCAATAAAATACTTCATTATCTTAATAATGAATAATCTCTTGAATTGAAAAAAAAGGTAACAGTGGAGATTTAATGGAAATACTCAAGTCAGTAATTGTCGAATACAAATTGTCAATACGTTGCCCAGTATGTCTTAAAATCAAATTGTTTTGCTGTACTACCATGGCTTTGTTGGCATTAATATGACCAGTTAGGTCACAAAATACAGCTTTATTCTGTACATGTTTAATGTAGTTTCTTCATAGATTATTTCAAGTGTGCTATGACAGTTTTTTTCACTTTTTCCTTTCCATTAGATAATGTGAACAGTAAAAGTTACCTGCTATTCCCATCTTCACAATCAGCGTCTTCCAACAGAAGCACATCTTAAATAGTTATATTGTGTTGATTAGACGTTCACATCACGATTTTTGTAACAGTCTGTACACAGTGCATCTCATCAAAGAAGTGCAGCGAGGTCAACTTTAAAAAGCTCTCACTTACAGTACAAGGGCAAACATTAGAGTTGTATTAGGAATGCACTTTCTCCATTAACTTTTATTCTGCAACTAATTGTCAAAGTGGAGGAATAGGCGCATGGATTTACTGTGTGATTCACCTTTGGGCAAAGTTAAAGAGGAAAACATGACATACTTATCAAGTCTACAGCTGTTACAGAGTTACTAACTATTAGGCTAGAATATCTGAGAATTATATTTCTCATTTGAAACTTGTAGACTTAATAAGTATGGTGTTACATTATAATGTTACTTTGAAAATATGTAATCTGAAATGTATGAATTTTGTTTAAAATGTCAACTCACTGCACTCAGAACATTTGCAGTAGGTGCAGATGTGCTGAGTGCACAGTGGATTATGATGCATCTTTGGGAAAAAAAAGGGACACATATATATATTCTATATATAACTTTCTGTTAAAGTGTTAATTTCTAATAGGTTACAATGTGTGTAAATTAAATTTTTCTTTTGTCAGTAATAAACTTATGTTGAGTGTGGCCGCGCAAAGTTAAGACATGCCTTTCAGAGGCGGTAAAAATAGACGCTAAAATAGCTGGCACAAATAGTTTGATGTTTAGTAAATCACGCTGTGCCTAAAACACCTACTTATTAGCCTGTTCTCCTAATATTTTGTCTTCTGACAGAAATGCCCATGTTGCATCGTCAGCATGGGGAAAAGCAGAAAATGGATTGCGTGGTCTTGCTTTGGGTTTAACAAGCGCAATGCTCTCTGCACCACGTTAGTAAGTTAGCTGCAGCCTTTTTTAGCGATGCTGTACGGTTTGCGCTGATTTTAATAAATGTTTTATAAATAATGCCCAATTTGTTAACTTAGGTTCAAGAGCAGATCTGAGCCCCAAATCAATTTCTCAGTCACCAATCTACCCAAACCCGACCCCTCTGGCTTCTTGCACCTGGAACCCATCACTATTCACTCAGCTGTCCACATATACTCTGCTTGCCTAGCACTCTGTGTCTGACTTGATCATTTCGCACTCTTCCCTTCCTGACCCTCTCTATAGTTTCACCTTATCTATCCCCTCCCTCATCCCTGAATCCCCTCATCCTTTCATCCCTTAATCTCCCCTCATAACTGCATCCACTCATCCCTTCATCATCTCCCTCATCCCTTCCTCCTTTCATCCCCTCCCTCATCCCTACATCTCTTCCTTCTCTGCTGTCTTTCATCCACTCGTAGTCCTAGCCTCCTGTAACAGCTCTCTTTCTGGTTCCATTTTGGGGGGTTCTGAGCAGGCTTGGGGAAATATGAATTCCTGAAGACCGCACCCCCACGCAGAGTCTATATTCAAGGCCTCCATTGACGCATCTCCCCAGACTCTTCATCCTTTCAATTCTTTCCTTCAATAAAAATTTGTTATTCATATCCCACTAAACATGGTCTTTGAAAATGAACTATTTTTTAAATAATTCACCACCTCAAACAAAGATATAAAGTCAATAAGACATCCATCACAACCAAATTTTCTTTAGACAACTACTGTGAGAAATTACAGAAAGATGCTTAACAGTTCCAATGTCTAGAGCATTATTTAGCTAAGATGTATTCTTAAATAGGCAGGGACTAAAAGTTTTTCAACATTTAATATGTTTGGAGAATTACTCTGCTCTGGCATTTTAAGTTAGTCTAAAAATTAGAATAATTACCTCTGTTCTAATGCCAACATTAGTATTCACATTACTGGTTACTTTAGGGCAGTGTTTCTCAACTATTTTCAGCCATGCCTCCCCAAGAGAATATCTTTTTTTTCACACACACCCCCCCACCGCAACGCCAGATGATATCTGAAAAATATTTAATCACTTATTGATACAAACATATATATATATATATATATATATATATATATATATATATATATATATATATATATATATATATATATAATATATTCTGATTACCAAAAAAAAAAGATTAATTACATAAGCTGCAACTACTTATTGCAGCTTACTGTACCGTAGTTGATTTTATTATTTTAGATCTAAACCGGGCAAACTCCGCCCGCAGAATGTGAAGCCAAGCCGCGGAAGTGACAAAGATTGCAGTTCATCCCTCATCCGCTGGGGGCTGGCTGCAAAAAGGAGCAATTTCCCATTGACTCCCATGTTAAAAAGGCCAACTTTACAGCAAAAATAAACATGTTTACAGCCTGGTTCAAAAAACAATTTTAGGTTTGATAGTTCAGGTTTAGCATCATGACAACTCTGAGGGGGGTGAATTTTTTTCTAACTTCTCCGTTTATTTGTAATTTAATCTTGAAATTATAAATATTTAGGGGCATGTCCTTTTGATTGACAGGTCCGTCTAGGCTAACGCTGGTGGCTAATGGTGGCTAACTGTAGCTAATAGCTTGCTCTGTAGTCTGCTGTCCCCCTCTGCTTGCAGAGCTCTTCACAGCCTGGGACTAACGTAAAGACTTCAGTCATTTGGTGTTTCTGAACTCCACTATCAGTTGCCTCTGCAGTTTTTATTCGGTTTTGGATTTTAATCTGCAATTATTGGACAAAGATGGCTTTCTGTCGTTTTGATTACAGTAACAGACCGTCCAAGAAGTTTATGCTTCATACCGGCTGAAGCTTAACGAGCTTGGGGGGTCTCTGTCAGGTGGCAGAGAGGAATGCTGTTCTGGTCGGAGCTTTTATCTCTTTCTACACGCGAGTTGGAGCAGGCGATCGGTTGGCTAGCAGCAGAGCACCAACGTCGGCAGGACCGGGACGCCGCGGCAGACCCGGTCAGGTAGAGCACCTCGAGACTCAAGAGTGGGAGACGGTTAAATCAGGCTGGAAGACTACAGAGTTAGACTCTAGACAGACTGGATGATCGCTGGTTAGATCAGTACTGGTGTGAGGAACACAGCTGGAGGCATGAACTAATGGATGTCTGATGTGAGGTGAGTCAAAAGCCTTTTGTTTTTTTTTAGGGGATCTGAATTTTCATGATGACTTTGTGACTACTTTTAGCTGGATGTATTGTTAAGATAAGCTGACTAAGTCCTCATCCTCCTCCGATGGTAATGAAAATAACACAATATCAGGCCGTGTTGATCTGTTTTCTCTACTCGAGATGTTTCTGCGTCTAAAGGGATCGTTGTTGAAAAACGGGGTAAAAGTCTCTCAACCGCGGTCTTCTGGCTGAAACTGGCTGCAGCCTACGTTAGCTTCAGTTAGCTCCCGACTAGCATCTGACTAGCTTGTAGCTACATCGGCTCGGAGCGTTAACCCTCCGCCCCCAGCCTCACAGCGCCACTCTCAGCTCCACCTCTTTGCCAATTTTTGGAGTTTCTGAGAGTGACGAGGCGAGTGACGTGAACAACATGGCGGCGGTGGTAACCGCCCAGTTTGCCTCATTTTTGCTCTTCAGAAACCTATGGGGGACGTACCGGAAGGTTAGTCCATTGTATTATACAGTCTATGATCTAAACACTATTTCCAAGTTCAGTTTATCAACTCGGTTGGTAAAATTTTATCCAGACTGCTCAGTCTGTGTGATGCTCAGAACTGAAAGACTTCAAATGATTCACTGGGATGTGCATTTTTTAACTAAACTGCAACATGCAAAGCTTTTTTAAACTGTGAGCAATGATTACCTGTCAGCTTCAGCAGTTTATCACTTTTCTAAAAGGGAGGCTACATACTGTAACTTCTGTCACATTCACTGTTTTTCTTTTCACCATATGAAATGCAATTAATTGTGTTAGAACACAATTAATTGCAGGTTGCAGGAGCCACCAGATCACTACAGGAACAACGTTTAATTGTGTAATCTATTTTTTTGCTGTTCAATTTTGCGATTCAATCTCCCTTTCCCACACCGTGGTTTACAGCACCCTCAGCTCTCTGTGTAGACTTCTTCTGCTGGGCTGAACAGGGAGCCTGTTGATAAGTTTGAGCACTGCTGCGATCTAGTGACTGGAGGCTTAATTACTGTTAAAGTATGAATAAAACCATCGGCTACTTAGAGGCATGATCAGGTGGGGGTTGGGGGAGGGGGGGGGTAGGGCACCAATTGAGAAGCACTGTTTCAGGGGTCATTTGCATTACAGTCTGTTTTGATTGTAGCAAAGAATTTAGTTCATTTTTAATGTACTGTACAGTGCAATAAAAAAACCAATATTTTCTCCCAGAATTTGAGTGGACAATTCAAATGACTGGGTTAAAAGCTTGGAGCAGAGCCATTCCCAAACAGGCCATATACTTCAGATTGGAACTAAGGCTATTATTATGTACACATACAAATGTTTGAGATAATTCAAGATTTTGCCATTTGAAAATATTCCGAAATGTCCTATAGTATATTGATGCTTTCTCAGTTTAGAAATATTTGTTAATGGAAAAAAGACAATCTAAATAAAAGAGTGGTAGATAAAAAATTTTATTAGTAGAAGTATGATTGATTATTTTTCAATCATAGTTTTATTTATTTATAGATAAAACTTTATATGAAAACTTAACTAAAACCCTTTCACTAGTCTAGATAAAGAATTTTGTTTTCCAAATTTAGCAACCTTCAAGAATTGCTCATTCTTGCTTTTCCCCCCGTTTTACTTAACATGCCTGCAAAACAGTTTGAACTTTTTTCTAAATTTAGATAAAACTTAGTCAGATAAACAGTTCCCCATCGATGCAAAGACAGTCTCGCCTCTTCAGGCTCTTTTATTGTTTTAATCATACTCTTGTGTAATCAGTGTGCCACTTTCTTTTCACAGAACACTATTTGTTGCTGTTAACTATGAGTGCATAATAATGTGTATTTGAAGGGAGCCCCTAAAGGAGTTCTAGAGATAAAAGTCAATGCCATTATTGTACTTATCAGAAGCAGATAGGTTAATTGTGTCTTTATCCTCAGAAAACCATTTTCTTAATAAACTCATAGGGCAGATAAAAATATCAAAACTGCTGATGGCATTATCCTTATAGTTCTTGGAGATGAGGTTCAAATCTTTTTAGGCCACCTTAAATCAGCAATTCCTTGGCTGGAAAAAACAATTGCCCTTTATCATCAAGGAGATCTGTGCTCTGAATGTCAGTTTTTTGTGTGGTGTGCGGGTGGTGGTTGGGTTGTCTTTTGTCTGTGCCTACCCTCCGAAATAGCATTTAAAAGCTCAAATAACTGGCACAGACAGAGATAGAAGAAGTGGGAGGGCTTTAGTAGGAAGGAGAAGACAGGGCTGTTCATGGTTTAAAAGTTTTTTTTTTTTAAAAACTCAAAAATAATTACCACTTGGGGGTGACGTCTTGATAATTTACAGGTTTCTGTTTTATCTGACATGAAAACAGTTTCTGTAAAGTCAACAACTGATAATTATGAAATGAAGGAAAAAATGTGCTTCATTCAAAACAGTAGCATTTTTATTATCTCTTTACCAGTTGTATTGAATTTAAACACTTCTATAATCACATCAGTTATGATTAACATACCTTACAACCAAGTTAAATATGGCTTGCTGATGAGCTGGCATGTCTTGCACATCAGTAGTACCAGTGTCAAGATGGGATAATATATGAGACATCACATATGGAGATTTGTGCAACAAAAAGACTGAGCTGTGGGTGTCTTTTGCACTGCATGACAAATGTCTTCTCATCGTTTTAACAGCAAGTCTTAAGCCTTTGATATTTGTTAACATGTTTTATTTCAACTGCAACAGAAAAAACAGCATGAAGGACATAAAGGGAAATTAAAACAGGATAAAAACAATTACATATAAAAAAATGCCTTTTGTCCCAATAAATATTATTAATGGGCAACATTTTGATTTAGCAGGTAAAAGAAAATGTTGTTAATGTAATGTAATGGAGTTGCATTAATTTAGCCTTCTCAGTGAGCAAAAAAAAATGGATTGACAACTAATATGAGGAGTCAGACCTTATTTAACACTTATTTCCATCAGCACAAATCGGGTTACAGTTCACAGTTTAAGCAAAAACAATGATTATTTATTTCTATAAGTTTTCTAGTTAATTAATGCAAAACAGTACAAAAAGATTAAGGATTTTCTTTTCTTTAATAGAATTATGCTTTGCTAATCAATTTATGATGCATTTTCTCGCATTTATTGTTTTAAAAACAGTCAAATATAAAAGAAACTGTAAAAACAGTAGTATTGCTTCTATGCACAAAACTGTATTGAGGAACTTTTTGATGAAAGCTTGTACATGCACATGACCTGTTATAGACAATGGATGGATGACTAGATGGTTGAATTTTATTTGTAACTGTACATATTAGCCTAATACTCTCTACCAGCCAACTGGAACTGGACGTTTTTATGATGGGCAAAAAGATTTCAGGAACAAGGAAAGAATTTGAAGCTTTCTTCAACCAAAGCACCACAATATACTTGATAACTAAGAATCCATTTGCATGAAGTTCAACTTAGCATTTATACTCTGACCAGTCAAATACTTTTTAAACTTGTGATGAGTAAAACATGACCCGCATCAAGAGATGTATTTGCAATGAATCTTGTCAATATCAACTCTTTAAATCTATCTTAGCATATCTTTCTCATCGGAAATCTTATTTTTTAAGCAAAACATAACACATAACACATTTTCTTAAACGTAAACGTTATTTTCAGTGAGCCAAATTACTCTAAAAATAACTGACATGTTTTTTTCTTGGATTTAGATGTACCTTATTTAGTACTTACAGTTTATTTTTGTAAATGTACCGAATGCTTTATGGAATTTTTATGGAACTTTCAAATTAGTTTGAATTTACAGGTAACCCGCATGAATGTTCATCTAATTTACACTTTCATGAAAGTACATGGTACTTTTTACAACTCACACCATTCATTCCACCACACCACCGTCAACTTTTCATCAGTTCCGAACGTGAAAGCGGCAAAAGCCAGCAACACAGAAGTTTAGCTAGCTGAACTTTTGACTATCTCAACGCTCTTGACATGCTGCATCAACCAATCAGAGCGTCTCACTGTAGTGACATCGCCTGACGTCAACATTGTCTAGCTAACTATGATCCGCCATTGTTGAAATCATCCGGCAGAGAAAGGCCTCCCCAAGCACTTTGCAAGCCTCAGCCCAAAAATGTACAGACGTCAAACTTGTCACTTTGTGAGTGTTTTTTGACACAGAAAAAACGTGTGGTGTGAACACACAGTTAAAGGTTACATTTCAAAAAGTTATTTTCTGGAGCTAACAGATTCTGATTTTGCATACATGGGGTTTTAAGAAGTAACAAGTAGCTTTCTGTAATTTTTTTGGGTATTTTTTTAAGTTATAGGTTACATCTCAGAAATTTCTGGTTGACTTCTCTTCTGGAAAATCACAGAACTTACAGTGTGCTCTTTAAAGTCTTTATTGAATTTAAAGGTTACTTTTAGTGAAATACAGAATGTATTACTTACCCGTACAGATTACTTTCATTAACTGGTTGCTTGTGGTAACCAGGCTTTTTCCAAAACCAGGCCAAACCAGGCTTTTTTGTTTTTGGCTACTGAAATTTTCTGAAAAAGTAACTTTACAGTTCAAAAACGTAACCTGTAAGCTAAATGAAAGCACTGGCTTTGTTTTGCATTCCTACCATCTTCTTCACTGCAAACATTAGGGGAGTTTAGAATGGGAACTGGCTCTGAGTTTGTGCTGTTTAAAATTTCTTTTTATATTGACTGGGGATTCAATCTGTTGTTTTCCATCTGAAAACTTTCAGTGGCTTTCAGTGTGCTTTCATAAACCTATTCAACTTATTGTCCCTTCCTTTATAACTTAAAAAAAAAAAACCTTATTAAATATGTATAATTTTTTGTCATAAAAATGTATGGGCTGTGTCCTGACAAATTCCTCTTCCTGTGAACATGGTTTAAGCTCCTTTAATTTCTCTGGGTTTAATCATGCATTAAAAGTCAAGGCCTTGATAATTAACCTGCATGTGAGGACAACAAGAACAATAGAAAATACAAAAAAGGAATGTTATTGACAGAATGTTTAATTAACATCCTTATTGAGTCCAATTATTTAGATATGTTTAAATTCATCTAACCAAAGGCCAGTAGCCTACAATGATTTCCAACTAATCTTTGTTCTTGCAACCTCTGATTCAGGAGCTCTAAATGTTACAGGTAAAAGCTCTGTAATATAAAGTACTGTTTTCTGCTAAATCATATGTAAAACAAAGATACACTTATGTAGAAGGGTGCTTTTTATTGCATGGTTTAAATGCTGAAGTTTTTTATTGTAAATTTGATTTGCTTTAAAATAAACAAGCCAACAATATTTCTGTCTTTCCACAAAATTACAACCACATAATGTATTAACCAGTTTGCTAGATTTTCCTTTTAAACATTATAGTCCATTATGAATACCCAAAGATTGGTGTCTTCCAGCGAACAAAAGACAAAACTGACAGGGAGATGAGAGAAGTGCATTACAGACAGAAGAGGAGACCCAAATTGGTGCGTGGGATGAATAATACATTTTGCTCAATCCTTCCAGTCCTGTAAGTTAGCAAAATGACAGTGATCAAAGTTGAGTCTGGGAGGATTGGTATTAAAGTAGAGATTAAAATGGTTGGGAGAGTGTAAAAGAGAACACCAGAGGGGGGAAAAGAGGATATTTCTGTCTCTTGTCAGATTCTGTCATGACTTGTTTTACATTTGCACTTTGCCTCCTTATCCCAAAGCTGCTCTCCTTGCAAATCAAATAGGCTCGATAATTTGATGTGGAAGCAGCTGCCGCAGCCCAATGCAGCATCTGCTGAGACCGAATACAGTGTCGCCCTTTGTTTTATTCCACAAAGGGTTTGTTGGAGCTTAAAATAAATGTGGCAAAAAAAAAGGGTTGGGGGAACAAGTGATGGCTAAAATATGATTTTTAAACATATCCTCATGCTCACAGATGCACAAACACATCCTCTACATACCCTCCACACATAGCCACAACAGATGCCTCGTCTCTGGTGTATTGTATTTGTAAGATAACGGGCCGGTGTGGGTGTTCGCAAAACAACTCAGTTTGCACCTGAGTCAAAATCCATCTCTGCTTTAGTCGCCAACAGCGCGGGGAAAAAGGAGCTGAGTAGGACACATAACACCGACCCACAATCTTTGAGGAATACTGAGTCTCTCTGTCTGATGCTTGCTTTATCTGCAATTCATGTTTGCTTTAAGACCAGTTGGCAACTTCAGCCTTTCTGGCACAAATAATACTTTTCAGAAGAAAGGAAAAAGTGGGGTCATTTTTCTTTGTGCTACTAGAGGACACTGCATGTCCTCCAATTGAAAATGTGAATTAAGCAGAGCATGACATCAGAATCATTAGTGCAGTTTTACAGGCTTGAGGAAATACTATTTATTTTGTTACATTTTAATTGGCTTTGGGGTAATGATTTTGTTTGGTATTAAAACTTAGTGAAATACATAAAATGCCAAACAAAAGGATTAATTCCGCTTGAACGTGTCCACATTCTGTCTCCTTACAACTAAAGACCTTAGAGTGTTATTGAGATTTGTCAAAGACCAACAGGAAAGCCCCACTTTTCAGATTTTCCTTTGCCAGAAAGTCCACATCAAATTTTTCTTCAGAGTGATTACTTATTTTGTCTTAGTCTATCATAAAATTGAATAAGTGAGAAAAAGTTAAAGGAGAATAAGCAATTTTTCAAAGCACTGTCATTTGAAGACACTCCTAATGAGGAGTTGTTTAAGTAAAGCTGACCAAAAGAAGAAAAAAAATAAGTTGAGATTTATATGCATCCATGTGGAAGATCAGTGCACTTCTTTAAAATAACTGCATTCAAAAGAGGGCACCAACACAGTAACCGTGGTGCTTCAAGCTCAGCCAGAAGGACTGAAATAAAACAAGTGCTCTCTCACAATCCATGGCTGCTAAAAATAAGCTTGCTCAGACGAGGGTGGCAGATTCTCGGCCGCATCCTCTGCTCTGTGGCTGAGGATGCAACTGTTCATTTAAGTGTAAAGCTATGAGAAAAATATTTTTAAATGAGTTCTCCTGTAAGCATAATGTGTGGTACAGGGAGGTCTTTATCCAGCTCACAATCCATCTCTAAATCCAGCATCTTTTACACACTCTGCAAAATCTCACAGTCACAGACCTAACTTTTGATTTTAAGCATGAGCATTATTTCATTCTACCTCTGTGTGGGCATTTATAATAGATATTAAACTACTTCCAAGTGCAAAAAAGCAATTAAATGTGCCTTTTAAATACTTCAAAATAAGGATTTCCCAACACTTGTTTCCTAGCAACTGCAACCAGAATACATTGAATCTGCATGTTGCCAGAATTCGGCATGTTTTAATTCAAATGTGTATCATTTTTTCATACTTCATGTTGTGTAAGAAGTCATACGTTTTTAATGACAATGAAAAAAAAAAACCCAGACTGAAGGTTGGTTTCACCTAACTAAGCAAAACCATCTTCTCCTTCTGCTGGTCACTCACTTCATCATTGTCACTTCACTGTCATTGCATCCCACTACTACCAGTGAAATGAATGTTTCAGGAGAACATGGCGTTCCATTTGTTACTTTGGCTGTGAACAGAATTGTCTTCTGAGTCTTCCCACAGGTAGTTAGGTGTTTATATCCTGCCAAAAGCCACTGTTCGCTCTATACAAGCACTTGGCACTTTGCTTACATGCAATTACAACTGAATTTCAGGACTTGCACCAATTTGTACCCCATATTTAGTGCTTAGATGGTAAATAAATCAAATGGTTTATTTATTTGTTTATTTTTGCAGATCATTTTTACTCAAGAAGCCAAATCATGTAACCACCAATAACACATTTGTCTTGTCAAGGAATTAGTTTTTCCAGAGCTGATTCTGCAGGCTATAAATAATCGTCAGAGTCTGTTTTTGGATGAAGATGCTACTTGGTCTAAAAACTGAGATGTTGAACAGCGTTGTGTTTACGGGCAATATGAATTTGTGGGATGCAGCCCTGTATGTAATTCATAATGCACTCCTTTCCCATGCATTTTTGATGGTATGGAAAAATAGAGCAGGCTTAAAGCCTCCACTTTCCCTCACCACGGGAGTCTAACCTCTCATTGGTGTTTAGCCTCAGGGAGCTGATTGGACTAAATGTTGCAGAATGAAGTACTGTTTTCTTCCTCTTTTTGTGTTCTGTCTTTGTCAGGGTCACATAATCACAAAATGGCTTAATTATCTCATCCTGCTGTTAGTTTGAAGGTCTATATTTCAGGAGCCGGGACAATAAACATTAAGACAAACGGAGAAGGGTGAGGTCACTGTTAAACCCAAGTGACAAATGAGTGGGGCCAAAAAGGAAATGGATGAGTTTCAATGTTACTTCAGTTAAAGACAGAATGTACTGAGATACAGTGAAAAAAACAGATCAGAAGACATAGCAATTTACTAAACTATTATTACCTTTTGAATTTTTCAACATTTTGTCACATAATAACAACAGTGATCAATGCAAGTGTTGGTACTTCGAATGGTAAACTTACACAAAGAGGCACATGATTGTAACCTGAAAGGCAAAACTAAGGCATAATAGGAAGGAAGGAAGGAAGGAAGGAAGGAAGGAATCTGCTGGGGGATATTCTTCACATACAATAAATACAAACAATATGGACAATTGTTCACATATAACAACAAATATGTGAGTGGTGAGGAGCAGGATTAGTGTTTTCAACTGGTAAGAGCAACAACGGTAGAAGGGACAAAGCTTTTACTGAAAATTACTGCTTCCACCTCAGAGTCCTGTAAATAAGGCCTGAGGGCAACAGGCAGCAGTAGCCATGGAGAGGTGGACTGGGTCTCTGCTGACGGTCTAAGCCATGTGTGTGATAGCTTATTATTTAGGTGAGAGAGGTCTGTGATGGGCAGGCTGATGATTTCGTATGCAGTGTTGGTGACTTTGGTGAGTTAATTTCTGTTGGTGATAGACAAGATGTTAAAGAGTAAAGGGAGGAGTAGAGAAGATTGGATAATGCTGGTGTATAACAGTGAGAAAACCTATGTGGTGACAAGAGGGCACAGTGCTTGATATATAGTTTCTGCTGGAGACATTTATGAATATTAATAACACATTGCTCAGAGGTAAGTTTATTGTCCATTCTGAGTCCAACATATTTGAAGTGACAGACACGTTTTGACAACTGTTTGGTTGTTTATAATAATGTGTGGTAGGTTTAGGGTTTGGATAGTAACTCCTTTGTCTTATCCACATTCTGCTCCAGGAAGTTGTCATAGCACCACTCTCTAAAGTGGGTGATGGACTGGTAGCTTGAGAAGTACTAAATTGGCAGTGTTGTCTACATATTTGAAATATGTGGTAACAGGCGAAGGGCTGGAGAAATAAATGATGTACAGTGTGTACAGAAAGGGGCTAAGTACACACCTCTTGGGGACATGAGTGTTAATAATTATGGTGAACCATTTCTGACTGCTGTGGTATGTTGCTGAGAAAATTGTGAGTCCCGTGAATGAGGAGTAAAGACGGATTGCGGGTTTAGAGCTTCTAAGCTTTCTTTTTGAATAGAAGAGAATAGAATAGAATAGAATAATTATTTACTGTCCCTGTTGTGGAAGATTACTGCAGAATACTGTATTTTCTGCAGGAATAATAATTTGGTAATGATTTTTGTTATGACTATTATTATTATTATTATTATTATTATTCTTTAGAACAAGTGCCAAGGATGACATCTGCCACTGAGAACTCTACCCCACCAACATTGGTTCATGTGTATGCATCTGTGACCCAGACTAGGTGGAAGAGTGAAGACACTTCAAAAGAGGATCTTTAACAGATGTCTATTGTTATGTTTTCTTTGTTCATTCATCCATACAAAAGTCTGTTTTGATTTTGGGTGTGCAGGTCAGTTCATACAATGATCGGTGTGTGGTGATGTTCTTTAACAATACAATTTCAACACTCTTGGACCACCAAAGGAATATCCTCATCCTTTATTTAAAATCAACCATTATTGATCAAATATTATAGGTCAGATTCCTAAATTGTCCCGTAGTGGGGAAGTTCAGGTGAACTAGCAGCTAGTTGAAGGTAAATATGCTCAAAGTAAGTAAAAATAAATAAATAAATAAAACGGAAAAATAATAAGACTGTAGAATAAGGGCAAATGTACAACCATGTCTGGGGTCTCCTCGGAAAGAAGACAGACCGAAATTTCTCCCACAACAGTCAGAATCTTACTAAGTGTTTGCAGTGTTTAAGTGCAAACACTCGCAATTTTCTCGGGAGAGTCCTGAATTTCAGTCCCCATCCCTAAAACCCAACCGGAGCCACCATTCTCACGAATATCTCCCAATTTTTACCCAGACAACAATATTGCAAAATTATCCTTCACTGGGCATTGTTTTTAGGCAGCTACACCTCGAAAAAAAGAGCAGGAATCAGAAGAGAGTGTTGAACGGGTTTTGTTTGGACATCTATTTAATCCGTAGCACATCTTGCAATTTTATCCAATTATCACAACTTTATCAATTGTGACTCTCCCTTTCATTATCTTATAACTGACATTGTTGTATCATTCACAGTCACGGTTTCTTTTGTGAGAGGGATGGAGAATAAAACATATTATATTTGTTTTTTGCCAAGGAAGGTCCTATTAGGTAAAGTTTCCTCATGAAAGTCCATCACCTGTTGGCAAACGTCACCATTTTGAATCAAAAACGATCTGAAAATGTGATTTGTTGATGTCCCAATAGAAAATAATCTGCTGTGATGCGCAAACACAGCAGCATTGCCCCTTTTCCACTAAGGTCATTTTAGACCTGAATGGTTCAGGTCAGTACGGCCTAGAACGGGATAGTTGTGTTTCACTTACTATCTCAGAAGAAAGGTCATGGGCGAGGACATGGGTGGGCTTAGCTTAACAAAGCTCCAGCAAAAACCAGTAAAGCAAAATTACAGAATCCAGAGAGGCACAAAATGGGTGGTGGCTACAAATATTTCTGTCTAAGAAAGACTTTGGAAAATATTTATATTTCAGACCATGGCCTTTTTATAATTTGCTGACATCCAATAACTCAATTTTTCAATTTTTGTATTGGTTAATTTCAAAACCTGCATTACATCCACATGCTTACAGACCACAAAATGATATTGCAATGAGCAGTCCTGACATACATTTTCCTGCTGTATAGCTAAAACAACAAATTAAATTATATTATAAAAGGGAAACAAAGGGAAAACCTCAAAATTCCAAATATTTAGAACACCAACACAAGATGGCCTTACTATGCCATAAATTTCTACAATATATGTGACACATATTCCCGTGGTATTTTCCAGAGCTCCATCTTGGCTTCCCATCCCTCTATCATAACATAGTCTTTCAATAAGTGAACTATACTCGTTAACACCACCCTTTCTGGTACCTCTGCTTTTTTTAATAGACAAATATTTCTTGTCCTCCATAAAGCATCTTTTGCGCAATGTATTATTTCCCACCGACATATTCTTTATTTAATAATTACATAAGCTAACTTCTCATATGATAAGTCACATTTAAACAATCTATATAACCATTTTTGCAAGGATGCCATCCAAGAACTTACTAAATAGTATGATAGGTTCACTTATGCTGCCATTGGTGTTGATCCACACAATCAATGCACACACAACTTCTGTGGACGGCCGTCTCTGTGATGGTGCACAGAAAATGACCAATAAACACTGAAATCAGCATAAATGAAAGGATATTTAAGGACCACTGATATATTTGGAACACCAACTATAATGTACAATGGAGAACTTCTACAATTAACATGAACACATTACCCATAAGTCTTTGCGACATACAACCGTACCCCAACAGTTTATTTTAAGTTTTTGTGCCCCCCTATTTGGGTCTCTTTTAAATGACGTTCCCATTACATGTTCATTGCTGGATTTATGGAAGAAGATCCACCAATATTAACATTTATTAAAATTAATTATTTTTGATAATGTAAGGGGGAAAAATATTTTGAATTTTACTCGAATACAAATACAAATGTGTTGGGCAGGGCCGTCTTTCAGTATATATGGCTGACCTGGAAAAAAAGGGAAACATTGAGCTGTTTTTAAGAAACAACAAAGGGAAAAAAGATTGTCATCTGACTATTTTCATTGTGTGTAAACAAAACGGCATCAACGAGGGCAGTTAAGTGTTGTCCTTCGGCACAGTAACATCTGTGGTAGCTATTAGCAGACAGTTAACATAAAAACACATTAAGACCTGCCTGTTAGCAGTCTTGCATTGAATGTTAAACTAATAATTTTAGCCAGTCGTGGAGAAAGTAATGTATCTTATTTTATTGTTTGTCAAGAAAATTTGTTGTTCTTACTTCTAACCTTTGTTTGTTTTCACATGAATTTAAATACAAGTGCTGGTTCCGGGTACATAATTTCATTAATCTTAGCTAAATAATAATATTAGCTTTCTGGATTATTATTTAAGCATCTAATGTCTTGAACAATAATACAACATAATTCTGTTTAAATGTTGTGGTTTAAAATACATTTTACAAGATTTATATTCTACTGGCTAAAAAAGTTAAGGCTCACTCTGTATTAAAATTCCATCAGGAATATCATGTATTTTGGAAATAAATTATACCCAGAGTACCAGCAGGAAATGTACTACAAACCACGTCATCTCTTATTTAAACTGATGGGAAGGTTGGTGGGCAGCAGTCCCCTCAAGGACAAACATCCGCCATACCAAACTGCTGAGTTAGGCCTCTGTAAAAGGAGAATGTCACACACAGCACACACAGGGACAACTTGTTTACAGAGATAGACCACATAAAATTAGAGACCACCAACTCAATTAAATTATTCTCTTTAACTTTTTTTTTCTTTTCACATCCATTAAAAAAAATATCTATCTATCTATCTATCTATCTATCTATCTATCTATCTATCTATCTATCTATCTATCTATCTATCTATCTATCTATCTATCTATCTATCTATCTATCTATCTATCTAACTAAACTTTGCTTAAACAAATTTGAAGTATGTGAAGTTGTTGCTGGCACTGCTGTGTCATCAGTCAGGGAATTAGTAATTCTGGCTCAGCTCTAAATATGCTTACCATCTGTTCTATTCTATACCAGAGCCCAACTCATGGCTCATGTTTAATGTATCTGTGCTAATAGCATCATTATTGTACAGTACAATAGCAAGCTCTATCAGGAAATCAGTGGTAGCAGTAAAAAAGTGAATATATTCAGAATAATCTTTTTATTTGAGTTGTTTTTTTGCAGCAGTGTCTAAAATCTACAAAATAATTGCCCTCCTAAAGCATAAATTAAATGCTATACAAATCTGACCGCGTTTGCATTCAAATTGCAAATTATCAAGCATAAATGGTAAAGATCAGGAACAAGGAAGTAATTGGAGCAAGCACAACTAACATGTAAAATCTATTTAAATCCTTTTTCTGAGAGGTCAGGTGTGACTCACTTTAATATGACTTCCACCCAGGAGAATAATTTGTAGGGTTATAAAAGACAAACATACTTTGTGCCCTTAAGGTAAGCTTCCTTAAGATATAAACAGCTTGCATGGGAGATCTACAAGTGACACCTTCATTATTACTGGTCCTCATATAAATTGTAACAAACCTTCAAAGAACATGTATACAATTTTCTTATTATCGGCAACATCTGATATCATTATTACATCATTACACCCATTTAATGATATAATAATGCTTCCAATGTTGCTTTCATTTATGATACCTCATGCCCTGCAATTATTTCATGGCAAGGTGGAGAAAAAAATTAGAAAGAGAAACTTAAAGAGGACTCCTGAACCAAATCTAAGAGTAAAAAATTAGCGAGTGTTATGGGATTTGCTGCAGGGTAATCGGCTGCAGATTTTGCCATTGAATTTAGAACTCTAACGAGAACACTGCTCTGGTTTGAATGCCCAAGCTCTCAGAGGAGCTTTGTAACAAGCCTTAAATGAAAGGGTTAAGGACGATTTTACCAGTCGCGATGAACCTACCACATTAAATGATTTGATTACCTTGACCATCCGTATGGATGATCGAACTAGAGAGCAATACAGACCCAGGGTCACTATTGGCTCTTCAAAAGTTGAAGTATCTCCACCAATTAGGTGCTCATCTCTACTCAGACAAGATAAAACGGCGATGAATCTGCCACGACATCTGCAGACTGTCACCTTTTTATTATTGTTTTATTTTTAAGCTCCCAAATTGGCCCAGAAGACAATCAAGAAGCATTTCCGAAGCATTCCTAAATCCAAGGAGAATATAAACATGGTAAAATTAAGGTGTTTTGGGCAGATTAAACCTTATTAAAAGTGGCATTTGGACTGCCCCGAGCACTCAAGATCCACGGATACAACTGATCAAGACTGGATGTATAAATACTGCGCAATGGCTGAAACTGGTCTCCAAACTTCTCAGGGTGAGTAAAAAAACATTAGAAAAAATAAGGTCCAGGTTGAAAAATAAAAAACTGAATTTCCCTTTAAGTCTTTTTTTTTTCTCTCAGCCAAGCTCTTCTGTTGCTGTGTGGAGCAGCAGCTGTCAGACAACTAATTTAATTCCCCCTTCAGCCCCCTCCCCTAATCCTAAACGTCTCTCACTGTGGTCTCATGCACTGTGGTCTCATGAGGAAACACAGCTTTTTGATCTAAAGTTTTTCGTACTTCCAAATACAAATATTTTTTTAAGGTATTTGTTCGAAATAATTATCCGTAAAAAACACGTTATTTGTGCCTTTCGGGATACCATATTTGGGTTCGGCTCCACCCCAATATATATATATATATATATCTATATGTATTTAACTCTTTAATTGCAATTAATTATTTACCGAAGAATTAACGTGCTAAAAAAATGAACGCATTTAATTTCAATTTGCATTACAAAGAAAAACAACACCACACACATTAACTCTTTCAAACCTACACTCATTCATTACACTCATCCATACCTGGGAAGAGAATGCCATTTTACAATCTTAAATAAGAAATAAAATAAAAAACTCACATGAACAAATCACAAGATTACATAATGCAAAGTACCACATCAATTGCAGGTGGTTTTGATTAGAGCCTGTCTAGATTAGGATCATGATAGCAATTAAAGTCCCCACCAATGTAAATATGTCAGAATCTATCATCTGGAAGTAGCCCAAAGAGTTTTGAATTTGGTTAATCTCTGTTGGGTCCATAGACATTTGAAAATATAACCAGGTAAGATGTTATGTGACCGGTTAATAAGACAAATCTTCCATTAGGATCTATCGCTTTAGCACCAGCACAAGCTTTACATACGAACTACATAAGAAAAATCGTCTGGCAGCAACAAAAGAGTGGCTGATGCCATCATTCCCATAGCTAGTATATGTGTTTCTGTGTGTGACAAAAACTTGCAAAGATCCCACAGGTCATATGGACACTAAAACTTTAATAATGCTGTGCAAACTGAGAGTACATTTGTAAACTGACTGAGGAGGATGAATTTGAAAACTCTTTGAAACACTGAGTTTACAGTTTTTATTGTCTTTTTGAGACTGCTGCTTTTTACTTTTATTATAGTGTTCCTGATAAAATTTCTAATTCAGGAGAGTAATTATTTCTATCATTAAGTTAAATGTAAGTCAATATGTTAACATAGGTTCGTGAGCTGGACTACACCTCATATTCAGTATCCTCTCAGTAATCAACTCGGATTCGACTCACCTGGCATCTCACACCTGAATTCCATTCCTAATTACTCTGTGATCTATTTAAACCCGAGCACCTAGCCATCAGCGGTGCTCAGACTGTGGTCATCCCTTCATCCCCATCATCCTTCCATCCCCTCATCCTTTCATCCCCTCCCTCATCCCCTCATCCCTTCAGCCGCTTATCTGCTCTTTCAAACTCCAGCACTAATATCTATTTCTTTCAGGTTCTTCGTCTGGGGGGGTCCTGAGCAGGCTTGAGAAGAAGACGGACTTCCGAAGACTGCAGCCCACACAGAGTCTTCAAGCCTCATCAGTGCATCCTTCCAGACACACCATCTATCGAACCTTTTTGTCAGTAAATGTTCGAATCTAAACAAATCTAATCTCTTTAAGCGTGGTCCATGCTAATGAAAGTCGATTTTGTACAAATGAAAGCCTTTTTTGAAGTTTTTTTTATTTAACTATTCTTTCTGACCACAGAGAATGCATGCTTTAAAATACTAAAATCAAAAGTTTAGGTTGGCCAAAATGTCCACTGAAAAAGCCAAGTATCTTTTAAAAATCCAAATATGGTCACCCTAAATTAAGAATCTTTTTTGCTATTTTTTTATAAATATATTTAAAATAACACTTCATTTCTAGGTCTGTTCAGTTTGGACCAAGGATATATATATATATATATATATATATATTTTCTTTTACTACTCTTCTGAGTTGACTTGCCTTTAACTGCACTTTTCAAATATTAAAAGACTCCAAAATAACCGTATTCATGCCTGTGATGTTTATTTGATTGTCGTCCTTCAAAAGCATTCATATTTAAATAACTCTGCTTTCCTGGGCAAAAAATTTTTGTACTTTTAAATTGTGATTAAACACGATTAATTAATTACAAAGCCTGTAATTAATTATGAAGAGAGGAAAAAGAAAATGCTGCCTTTAATTTTTAAATCTTTTCTAAATGCTTTTAACACCTCCGTCAAAAGAGTAATAGATATCTACACATTTTCATATATCTGAATCTGGCTCCTGAGACCAAATCCTTAGCAGTATTATTTTTTAAATCCACCCTACTCTGCACAATCCCTGTCTTTCAGTTTGTCATCCAATGATAACCACTCTAATCAGAACATATTTTTGCATGGGTATCTTCATTTCAGATCTGTTTCTACTGCCAAGAAATGCCGGTTCTGGATGACCAGTCCAAAGGGGCTGCATCAAATAGTTTTAGGCTTTGAGGAAGATGAGAGAGTGGCATCGTCTTCTTAATCTTTTGCTCACAGAAAGGGCCTCCACAACTACCTTTAATCACCTCGGAGTGAATTCTCACTGCTGTTTCATGTTTCCTTATTCTATTTTATCCTCTCCCAAAGAGAAGCACAGAAAACAGCTGAGGTGGCTCATTAACACCGGACATGTCCAGGTCTCGGTAATGTATTGCCTTATAGCTTAATTAAAACATAGTACGCTGGAAGTAATAGTGTTAATTATTATGTGTATCTAAAAGCATTGCTTCAGAGTGTTTTATAAATAACAGAGCTGGTCTAAAATGTTCTGAATTTGCTTATGAGAATAAAAATGCATGTGTACTGAGAATTTCCATTAAAAATGTATTTTACGAGTTGTATGAAAACATTTGCCTTTTTTATGTAGTTGGAGGATTGCTGTATAGATTCAGTGGTGCATCTGCAGCGAGTAATCATAGGAGAGCTGCAAGAGACTGTGTGCCTGTTGTAAAGTCAGCCAGATGGGAGACAACATCTTCTTCACCATAGGGAAAAGCAGTGGACAGAAACAGTTGAAGGGAAAGACAGACAGATTTTCTCTCTGAACAGGTGAACTGAATTAGAGCAGTTGCTTGTGTGTGACTCAGGAATGTCAGATAGAGCAGTGAGGCAAACATGGAGTCAGGTTAGAGAGGAAGTTCAATACAACGCATAAATAAAACAAAACAAGGAGAGGTGGTGGACTAGCAGCAACCTTAACATGATGTAATCCGCGTCAGAGGCTTTTTGGTGAAGACAATAACAGGTAGTCTGTGAAAGCTGAAATTGGTTAAGATTTAAGATGTTTCATTTGAAGTCCTCAAGTAATAATACACTACAAGTAGATCGCCATAGATCAGACTATCATAAATCTGGTAATTTAGTTATTTTAGTAATTATATTAAAAAAAGGGAAACTCAAAATATTTAGTTTCATTATGTACACAATATTTAAAAGGTATTTTCATTCTCATCATGACTACGGCTTATTACAAAAAGAAATGTAAACCACAAAATGTCAAATGGAAAAAAAGCTGATGGTGTTGCATCCAGACAAGGTAAAGGAAAGGCTAGTGGAAGGAAAAACTGTGATGTAAATAATTTCTGAAGCAGGACTTTGCCAACAGATCCCGATCTCCTGCAAAGCCTCTGGTCTTCCCTGGATGACATCAGCGGCTTGGAAGCCTCAGCTCGCCAGACCGCAACTGAGGACTTCATAATAGAGACTCTTCCTCGGTTCTTCGGGAGCCTCAGCTCTCATGACGCGCTGGACCTGGAGGACACAGCGGACGTCCTCAGTCAGACAGCCGAGAAGGAGTTGTCCTTTTTGGCAAGGAGATCCGCTTCCACCAACGTCGGCTCAGTCTCCAAACTCCATGCACCACCGATCCTCATCCCGGCTGTCTTCGCTCCTCTTCCGGCTGCTTGACCAAGGGCTCCTGTTAACCGCCCAGCTGCGGCTACGACACCGCCGTCTTCTGCCACAGCAGGACTGGGTCCCCTTTATATCAGCGAGGACGAGCTATTCGAGTTTTTTCACGGGGACAGACTCAAGTACCTCTGCTCCAGAGGGGATCCAGATCCTCGCCGCCGCAAAGCTGCGCCGGAGTATCCTCCTTCAGACTGGGAGGACTGGGAGGACATTGAGGAACAGTATTTGGAGCAGCAGACCTCGCTCGTCGGCTCTCGGCTCGCATACTGCGCTCCCGGAACTGGTCCACACAGGCATGAGCGTCAGTCTCCACTACGCAGCCGAGGACAAGAGGCACCTCCACCACCTCGCCGCAGATGGCAGCGCCGACGGGAAGGAGCGGCTTCCGGGTCGCCGAAGTTGGCGTCTGCTTCTACCTGTTTGGCCCCGAAGTTGGCGTCTGGTTCTACCTGTTCGGCCCCGAAGTTGGCGTCTGCTTCAGCCTGTTCGTCCCCGAAGTTGGCGTCTGCTTCAGCCTGTGCAGCCTCCGCCATATCTGCTGGATTTGCCGCACCCGGAACCAGGCGAAGTGCCAGAGCCGGACATCATTGTTGCGGCAATCCTCCTGGCCATCACAGCAGCAGCCCTTGAGCACCCACCGTCTCCTTATGAGCAGCCGGAGCTTCCTGTGACGACCAGGAGGACCTGATGCCAGCTTGCAAGCCTCCTCTCTCAGGTCCGCCGGCCACAGAGCGAACAGCTTCACTAGCCACGTTCCTTCGTTCCCGTCAGTGGGAACCAACCAGGTCCCTCTCTCTCCGCTGACGACCAGCCAAGCTTGCCCGCCGCTGCCTCGTCTGCAAGAGAAGACCGCCGGGCCGCCCGCCTGTCTCCCCTCCCGCCAGGGGACGTCCGTCCAGCTTCCCGCTGGACCTTCAGGTCCCCAGGAGAGGACCGCCGGGCCGTCCTCCCGTCTCCCGTCCCGCCAGGGGACGTCCGCCAGTCTTTCGTCCAGCCAGAGGACTTCCGCCAGTCTTTTGTCCAGCCAGAGGACGCCCGCTCGACAACCGTCCCGTGAGAGGACGCCACCACCCGGGTCGACCTCCAGACTCTCGTCCTGGAGAAGGTTGCCACCCGGGTCGACCTCCTGACTGTTGTCCGTTCCGGGGACGCCCCCTCATCAGATCTCCTGGGACATTCACAGAAAGACTCATTGACTTCTCCTGTCTGTGAGTTTCATGTGTTGCTGCACCAGTAAAAGATACCTTCAAGTCAGCTTCTGCATCTGGGTCCTTCATCCTCCCTTCAGCATATTCGTGACATTGTTTGCATGTTCACTGGACCTATCATTTAGACATTGAGCAACAGTTGGCTAAGAAAAGGGCTATTGTACCATTAGTTATGTGTCCCCCTGCTTATTATATGAATGTAGGCTATGCCATAATTGTCATAATTTTAAGTTTATTCAACTTCAGTACATTACTTCCTATTACTACTGTTGGCTCCTAGTTACCATGCGACCGGCCACTCGCTTCCGGAGAGTGTAGGGCCGCCAACATTTAAACCCCGGCGGGAAGTTTTCCAAAATAAAGTCAGAGCTGAGAGACAGAGAGAGAAAATAATGCACAGACACAGAATTTCTGTTTCACACTCATACACATCTGCAGATGGGGAACAGTCAGAACTGAGTTGAACTGAACTGAACCGTCGTATACAGGGGTGTACCATTTTTATTAAAGAAGAACAAAGAACGTATTCACATGTCTATTCTCCTCCCCCTAGATTTTTATTACACCAAACGTTTATTCTCAAGGTTTCCTGAGTTATCGCTGTAACCGTCCGGTCTGTTTATGACTGTCTACTCCCTACTCTGTTTCTTATCTCCGCATCCTAACATGCAATAAACTTTAGCCTAGAGTTTTACGACTTAAAAGCTTACCCCCATAAACAATACTTGACAAAGCATCTCTTTTCCATCATGCAAGCTAATTAAAACAGACTTTTACTTTCTGAATACTAACTAAAGATTATATAAACATATTCAATACGAGACTGTTATATAAAGTAGCCCCAAAAAATATGAATCACGACACTACATAGCATTTACAATTTATTGCAGTATGTGAATTACAACTATGTAGAACTAAAATATAATGCGCCAAAAACAAGCACATGCTAATGCAGAGGAGATGTCAGCATCAGGGTGTTCAGCACTTGAAGAATGTAGAGTAAGTTAAACAAACAAAGTATTTTCTGTTTTTTTAATCAATGCATTACTATTACCTTTTATGATGTATTTTTAATACAATAATTAAATGCAAAATGTACGTTTTATGCTCAATGTAATAGGACAATATTTTGCTATACACAAAAGCAATAATAAAACACATAAAGAAACGATAAATAACGATGTTCAGTGACAAGAATATGTTTCATGACTATGAAAGTATGAAAATGAACATTGACATTGTTTGCCATTTATTTTTGTGTGAAACTGACATACTTTTGAAACGGTCTAGAATTAGCCTGATAGGTTTGCAAAAGGATGAAGAAAAAAAAAAAGGTATTGTCTAACAGTTTAGTATGTAATATCCATTTGCATTGTCTGACAATTTTGACAATGTTATTGTAAAAAAGGTTCAGAGACCATTTCAGTGGCTGTATTGTTACAATATTATTGGAATAGTTGGCTAAATCTACACCGTTATGTTCCATGTTACTTTTTTGTGTGTGACTAAAGTTCTTTATTACGATTCATGCCTACAAGTATTTGACCCTCATACAGTTGGCGTAATAAGTTCATAATTTATTTCAGGATTCCTCCCCTTCATAATGTATCAAACACAGTCTATGTACATTGTTGTTGTGAAAAAAAGATTATTACTTACAAGTCCAGCAGCAAGAAAGCCAAGTGACCATCAGTATCGCATCTTGTAGCCTCCCTCAACTCTCGCTAATGAGTGAAAGCCGGTCCAATGTTCACTGTAGTTGGAGCTCTTTCTCTATCATGCTCCCAATTTCTTTTCTTCGCCTCCTCCGACATACTCTTCCTTTTCTTTGCAGGCTGAGTCATGATGAGAATTTTTCAAGCTACCTGCTGCTATGTATGTTCCATTTATATGTGCCTGCCGGGTATGCTCCACCCAGAGAGCCTGGCAGGATGCTCCACCGACCGTATTTTGTGAAGCCGTAAGTCGCATTTAAAGTCTCATTTAAACTACAAAACCGCAACCCGACGACCCAAACTTACATAGTGCGGTTATGGCCGATACAGGGCCTCGAAGCGAATGCGGAAGACCCGTTTCACCCTGTTGTGAGTTGATGAGCCACTGAAACGAATTCGGAAACATTATTTTAAGGTAAAAAAAAAAAAAAAACTCTTGTGGGTTGCTTTGAAGTCACCCACAATGATTAGTCAGTCATACTTAATACATATTATAGACATGAGGTCATTAAAATCATTGAAGTAATTAGAGTTAGGCTTTGGTGGCTTATATAATGTTAGAAATAAAGCTATGCTAGGATCATTTATGGCTAGATATTAAAATTAGTCAAATGTTGGGGCACTTTATAAAAGGTTTTTTAAGTCATGAACTTACAATTCCATTGATATAAAACTGTACTTTCATTTGAATTGGGCATTGTTACTTGCTCCGCCTTTATTTTAGACATCAGCTTTTATTCCTGACGAGAGCTATCCTGCTGCTGTGGAGAATATAACAAGCCCAGTCTTGGCCATACCTCTGTAGCGAGTTGGAGATGGAATAGCAAGGAAGTATTGAAGCCGCCCAGCCCTTTTCCAATGCAGGGCAACGCCTCTTTTTGACACATTTTTAATGTTGGAAATGTAGCTGGAGGAAGACTCTGAAAGGGTCTGAGTTGCTCCTTAATGCCTCAGGCGTGGTACAAGCTGGCATAGGGGGATCAGTGATCATTGCAATAATGATCACTGCAGAAAATCATGCAAAAGAAGCGTAGCTCAAGTATTTCTAATGAATCCATACATACTATGAAGTGAACAAACTTTTTAGCAGCCTGACATTTCTAATGTATTTAATTTTGGTTTTCATTGCGAATAAGGCTAATTTTTTAGAATGCAGTCAAATTGAGCTTGAAACGTATCCCTCTGTTTCATTATTCTATTTAATATATGAATGATATCTTTTTGAGTGAAATAATATAGCTTTTCAATTATATTTGATTGTATTGGTAAGCAACTGCATATATAATATTATAAATATTGAGCTGTAAAGACATCAGAGAATGTGTACTTATTTGCTATGCTAAAAGTAAAGCTTGAGGTGTACATGCCTATGCACATGCCGCTTTCCCCATGCTTTGATTTAGTGGAAGCTAAGGCACTGTTTCACAAGGCAGCAAAAGCCTTGATTTCTTGTCATGGAGAATATATACCATCTGGCACAACCTTATGATAAGGAACCCCTTTATGGGCCATCAATTTCACAGCTGGACTCAGGCAACAACAATACATGTAATGCCAGGATTCAGCACATATAAACAGATTACCTTTCTCAATTGGCATGGCCCCTTCAGCTCAGCTCATAGCTGTCTAATGCACTCCTATTTTACACACAGCACTGATGTGGAGCTTTGCTCTATTACATACAGTTATCAGTGAGACTGTGTAGCATTTCTGTTATAGAATATACACATTTAGGATGAACGGCGTAATTACAGCAGGAAGTTTTCATGAGAGCTTCATCATGACAGTGAGGTCCTTCAGTGAAATTAGCCTCACTTATTAAAACTGTCTATCAGCCATGTGGTGGAGTAATAAATTGCTGAGGTCAAAGCAATTCTTCAGCTAAACCCTGCTATCATTCTTGGGCCATTCATTCAAAGCAATGAGCTTTAATCAGCGCATTCCCCTCTCACTGTATGAGATTCTTGCATCATGTTAATTCTCCTGTCAAAGAAAGGCATGAATGGAAAAGCTCTGCTGTAAACTGCATTGATCCATGTCTCTACACTGTTTTCCTCCCATACACACAGCGAACAGATGCAAGAAAAGCATGGTTTCGACCACACAATAAATCTTTTAACAAAGCTTACATGGAAATAGGAAAGCAGATTATTAAAGGCGCCCATGAGATGGGGAAGTACTGTACAGTACATTCAAGAGGCGTTGCTAGGTAACGCCACTGCTGGGTGAGTCAATGAGCGATCCGCAGGCTCTGAGAGAGGCTACAACACAGAGCCCAGCAGCTTCACAATACTCTCAGTCCACATGGTGACTGCAATTAGGTAAATTAAAATCATCCCCACAGCCATCCCCTAGAAAAAAAAACAGTTTTTCCCCTGTCAAATTTTTATATCAATGGATTGGTAATTGTGAACAGCTTTTGCAGATACATCACAGTAACAACTTGATCTCCTGAGACTAGGTAAGTTATATCTAAAGGATGAAAGTGATGAAACAAAAAAAGTTGTTATATATCTCTGACAATGAGAGTAGATGAGATGTGACAACTGACATTAGAGGCTAAATTCAATAACATGCCCACTCTCCCCACATGCAGTGGAGCAAATTACAGGGAAGTCTAATATACCCACTACTGAAGGAGTTGCAACAAACACTAAAGATAATGCAGCATTCATTTAGAAAAAAGTAGTACAATGTAGTTGCTGGGAGACTGGATATGTAGTCTAGACATTGGAATGTGTGTTTTTTTCTGTTTGTTTTATTTTCTATCTTTTTTAAGCTGAAACTAAGAACGTGACTGATCTAACCTTATGTTCTGCAAGGTTTGTTTACAGCTCCAACAAAACAAAAATAATGCTCCAAGCAACAGATTTCTGAATGAGACTGTTAATTTCAATTACGTCTATATGATTGGATTGTGTTGGATAGATGTGATAATTAATTCCTGCAAATGTGCTGTATCTCTTGTAAAACTGAATCAGGGTTGAATAGTATTAGGGGAAAATACTAGGTGATATAAAAACAGTTACATATTACTCACGATCTAAACAACTCCATAAAAAAAAATCTAGAATTGCATTGTATTGTATTGCAAGATATGCACACATGTTAAAATATAGTATTCATGTTTTTGTAGAGATGATTTCCTGTATAATTTTTCTTTCAGCTGCCATTTCTGATAGTGGTATTATTTTATCTAGATTAGCAACTGTTCTTCAATAGTGTACAGCATTGTGAACAAAATTTCTTTTAAATATTTTTGCTCTGTTAACAGAGTGCAAGTATATTTTAGTATTGCTTTGATTTAGGAACAATGTGGTAGAAATGTATTCAGTCTGATCAGTCATTGTCAGAATTTTACCACATTTAGGATCATGCTTATTTCTATGCTCTGCTCTGCCTTTCATGCATTAAAAATGGCCACTTACTTTTAACAGGTACAATTTGGTTCGTAATTGTCAACTTGTTAGAAGATAAATGTCACTACACACAGATGCACAAACATGTGCAATTGGATAGGCAAAACCAATACACACAATCACCCAGTGAAGCATATAATAAGTCACCCATAATGACACACCGCTCTGTTGTCAGATGAGTTCTGTTGGGTAGAAGATTTTCCATTCTGATACAGACCCACTTTGCTCTATAGCACTTGTGAAAAAATGTTCATTCTCTGTTTTGCAGAATAGCAGATGCTGTTGTTACCTTAGATCTGGAAATGGTGTGAAAAAAAGTCAGATTATGTTTCCTGAGGACCATAGTCTTATTTATTATGAAATATTTAACATATAATGGCTTTATATTCTAGTATGGTTTTTTCATGTTTTTAATTTAAATGTATTTTTAATCAAATTTTGTCTTCAGTTTTAACTATTGTTTAAAATCAAGCAGTTCTGATAATTTATTTATCTCCTCCAACATTTCCAACTTAGTTGCATTAACAAAATATTTGTTTTCAAACCATGATCCTGTGTGAATATTATATGTGATACAATATGTGCATAACATCATTTATAGTGTTCACAGCACAGATCTTTACAGGAATGGGAACTTAGTGCACATAGAATTAGGAAAGGAAGCGGAGGTAATCCTTCAGCTCACACAGAGCTCGTGGTGCTGAAGTAGCTGCAGGATGTAAGCCTGCTTTCACCATGCGTCTTCATTTAGAATGACAGCGTCGGCCG
Organism: Apricaphanius iberus; assembly: GCA_028564705.1. NCBI lineage: Eukaryota > Metazoa > Chordata > Actinopteri > Cyprinodontiformes > Aphaniidae > Apricaphanius > Apricaphanius iberus. Next base: position 717,519 of record JAPXFQ010002924.1, read on the forward strand.
AAGTGACATTAACCTCAGGTACATGAAGCACATAAAACAGCCTCTAAAGAGTGTCAGCAAAAAAATAAAACCTATTCAAGACTTGTCACAATGTTTTTATTACTAAAAATGTAGCACACGCTTGCATTATCCATCTCATATTTTTACTCCAGACAATAATGTGAAACAATCTTTTATAACTTTTAGATCCAGTCCTGTTGCATGATTTGTTATATATTTAGTTATTCCTTTTTACTCTGTTAAACGCATTTTCAGTTGGTCTATATAAGAAAATGTTAAATCTCTGAAATTTGATAAGATCAATCAACGATAATGTTATACAACACATACTTTTAACAATTAACATTTCAACTTAAATGAAGATATGATCCATTTCAAATAGAACCTTATCAAATAAACTGAATGTTATGAATACCAACATTTTGATTCACCGTAAGGTTTCTTACATCACATTTCAAGGACAACAGCGCCATCTAACATTAATTTCGAAACTTTAAAGCACCATTTCAAACCAAAGATCTGTGCTATATTTGTTTTCATCTACTTTGAAGCTATAATATATTTTTGCAACTTTTCACATCTTCCTGTTTGCTTGAGGAATTCCAGTCACAGATGCTCAGTTGGTTACCTCAGCATGATGTTCCTTGAAGCTCAACTCTCAAATCCTCCCCCTCCCAGCCACTTTCTTAGTCTACTGAGTAAGTTGCTTTTAAACCACATGACACTGCCTGTTATTTGCCTCACCATTCATCCATACAGGCCAAGCAGGTGGATGCCTGACAGCAAGGTCCCTTATGTTATGATGAATGGTATAATTTAGTTTACCGTGTTGAAGGACACATTTAACCCTCTTAAAGTGGGTCAAATAACTTGGTTACTCAAGGTCTACTATATTTACATTTCTAGGGTGGCAGTGATAGCACAGATACAGAATATGAAAAAATGTAACTTGAAAGCACCTATTTTCATCTGTACCTTGCATATCCAAGATTAGGCATTAAATTAAACACCAACTTGTTTTTCTATGAGACCAATGATTCCAAAATAAATTCCAAAACTTTATACAATTTTATTGTTACCTTTAGGAAGGATTCAAAATCAGCATGACTTCTTATTAAGTGATACTGCCACTACAATGCTTAATTGTGGTTATGGTGTTTTTTTGGCGATGAGAAAAGTTGTTTCCTGCACCAAATGGTTTGACCAAAACATTGCATCAAAAACAAAAAAATCTTCTCAATTTTTACAGGGTCATCTGCTTTTTTGTTGTTTTGTGTCTTTGTTTTTTGTAACAAAATGCTTCACCCTCTTCCTCCTAACCCAGAGCCAGACATCTGAAGACTACAGGAGACGGTTTTAAAACGCTGAAAGTTGTAAAAAAAAAAATCCTGCCGCCACTTCAATGTTAATATTAAGGTTTCTTCTATTCCCTTAAAAATGTTAGTGTTGAACAGTATTTTCTCCTCTAAATGTTAATTGTCTTCAGCTTATTATAGCCCAACATAAACATATTATGTAAAAGCAATCAAACCTAAACTCTAAAATAATTGATGATAGTAAAATGAGAATGAAAAACAAAATAGCAAAAAAATGTTATAGTTGGTGCATTACAAACTATAAAATATTGTCTACACATTAACTGAATAATTTGTATACATACACCTGTAGATTTCTATTCCCTAACAGATACACTTGACTTTTTCTAACTGGCTCAGCAGTGTGCCTGAAGGACATTAATCGGTCAATGCAAAGTCTTGTTTTACGCCGGATATTCAAACGGAAAGAAAGTAATGTGAAAATGTATTTTTCACCCTTTCTTCTTGGTTTGCTTGTTTTTACACCTAACTGCATCACCTAAAACAAGTAAAACAGACAAACATAAGCTGAGTAAATACAAAATACAGATGTCTGATTATTAAATAGAGTTCACATGTTCTTTCTGTGCATGCATGGGTTTCTTTCTGGACACCCTGGCTTCCTCCTACAGTCAAAAAACATGACTGTCAGGTTAGCTGGCCTTTCTAGATTGCCCTCGTATGAGTTTTTGAGTTTACATGGTTGTTTTTCCTGTATGTATCCTACCCCGCCTCTTGCCCGATGATTGCTGGAGATGGTACCAGCACACCCGCACCCTCGCATCTTCTTATATCTGCTGTAAAACTAATATACTTCATAAAATGAACCATATACCCAGATTTACACATTGTGGCAGTACTGTCATGGTCTTGAGCTGCTTGCTATTTCAGAATTTGGACAGTATGTTTCATAAAACCACCAATGCTGTCTACCAGAAAATCCTTAAGGACAATGTCTGGCCATCCGTTTGTGACCTCTAGCTGTTAAAGAAATATAACCCCAATGGATGGATTTACAGGGAATTTTTTGTCTTAAAGAATGACTTAAATATTAGAACACTGCAGTTAGTAATTAATACGGTTATCTTTTTCTGATATTAAATTTAGTTTGATGTTAAGCATCTAAGTGTGACAAAAAAGCAACACAAAAACGTGTAGGAAGGAAGGTTTCTCCCAGACCTGTGTTTTCAGATAATTTTGCCCCTGCAAAAAGACCCATGAAAGGTCAAAGCAAAGTCAATCTTTATTCCAGTGCCACCAAGTGGTCACAGCGTTAATAACAATTCAGTAGGAGATTATGTGAAAGCAGACCTTTCAAGATATTGTTTTTTCATCTATAAAATGTACGAGGCACCGTTGTGCTTTTTGTATTTTCAAATAAATGTAAAACACTAATAATTTGTCTAATATTTCAGAATATTTTTTATAATAAAGCTGAAACAAAACCTTTCTGGATTAGTGACCTATTTAAATATGTAATTATTATTGGCAGAAACATATACAATATGATTTGGAGCACCACTTTGTTTGCCTCCAAGGCAGGCTCAATAAAACTGAGAAAGCCAACTGGATAAAAGTAGCTAAATTATATCCAGCTATTTTCTCACCTGAACTGTTTGGATAATGTTGTACTGTGCAGAAAAACAATTTAAGTACATATAGTAAGAGAATACAGCTGATGTAAAATTTAAAAAGGTTCAAGAGCAACCTACATAAAAAGATGTAACTCCCTGATTGTAAATTCAATCAATTTGGGCTAAAATATTTTCTGAATATGCTGATCAGTTCGCAAAAAACGGCATTTGTGTTTAAATGAGTCTTTCAGGTTAGCATGATAAATCCTTTCATTTGAGACATTTTTATTTAATCCCACTCTTATCCTCTTCAACAATCAAAGATGCTCATCATCGGACTCCTCATCCCCTCAACTGCGGAATTTTGAATCTATGGAGGCAGTGCCTTTAGCTTAAATGGTATATCCTCTGATAAGTTTTTCTCCTTCTCTACGACCCCCTCAAGAGATCATTTGTATCTCATTGGACCACGATGTCGGTTGCAAGACAACACATCTCTGCATCAGTGCCACAAACTGGTATGGAGAATCTAGGCCATGCAGAGCCCTTTAGAGGGGAAGGTGCTCAACATTAAGAAGGGGCACATAGTGCACAATTTTTATAATGGCTTACAACAACTTAACTTTTAATTTACCATCCTTAACAAGAACCGATATCCATCAAGAATCTAATAGCAATTATGGCATAATATATCAACTTCATCAGATGCGACCCTGGCAAAGCAAAAGTACACTGATGGGGTGCAATATTGCAGGAAGGGGAAGATCTTAAACCACTACTGCAGGTAAAAGCGGTTCTATGTAACTTCAAAAATCAGTAAGACCCTGTGTCGATTCCCAGCCTGGGGTCTTTCTGCATCCCCCTGTGATTGCGTAGGTTCGTTCCAGGTACTCCGGCTTCCTCCCATAGGTCAAAAACATGACTGTTAGGTTAATTGGTCTCTCCAAATTGTCAAGTATAAGCTGGATGGATTGATGATTTCATAAAAAAAACAGAAATATGTTCTGTGAAAGTGTAATTACTTGTTCTAACGTATTCATCCAGGAAAACTGAACTGATAGATAATTTTTTTGCATTGCTCATTTTTTTATACTGATCATGGTGGCAAACTTACTCAAAGGTGCATTAATGTTGACGCTTCTCCCATTACCAACATTCATTCAGCATATACTTTCTCAGTGTCACAAAAAAATGAAATAAAGTTATAGCCATCAAGATTTAGTGCACTTAAAAAACACGCAATTGTTTGAAAGAAACAATGCCTGAGTGACAACCTGTTCCATTCTTGATTAACAGTTGGTTAAAATCACATGGGAAAACATTACTCAGGAGAGCAATGATGGCATGAGGTTTGTACAAGCACAGTATGACATTCAGGCACTGAAGGTCTGGCTGCCAGCTCCTGGAGAAGACTTCAGTGATGAGGCTACAGGCAACACCTGTTGAGGTACACCAGGCAAGCTCCGCCCCCGGCTTGATGGACAGCTTCACAGCTAAGGGGAGAACCTCTGGTGGAATGTTCCAGAAACAGGAGGCAGGCAAAAACAGACAGACACCAACTCGTAACAACTTCACATTACAGTGAAATGTAAACAAACATGGAGTAGCAGCAGAGTGTAGCGGTTTTAGGATTGCTGTGTTGTGTTTGGCAAATGTGTCAGATCAATACTGCTGCAGCAACTCAGGATGAACAGAGAAGAGGCAGAGGACTACGGGGAATGCATTTTTTTTTTACACAAGGCGGCTGAGACGGCTCCAAATGAGGCAGTGTTCTATGAGTACGGGTACGTACAACTTCACAGCACTAATGTCATCTTTATACTGATCTTGAGCAAGGTATGTAAAAAATAGAACATCTATCTATCCAACATTCAAGGTTGTTTAGATTGTATTTACCCAGTCATGTAGCAGCTTTCATGTCTAAAGTAGAAGCAGCTGTCAAGATAGAACTTACAACTACTACATGCAGAACAGCATGCATTGTCAGGGTTTGTGTGGAATGGTGGTTTTGGATGATGACATATGAACACGAGGTATTTAAAAATATACAAACTTCAATTTTTCAAAAAAACATCTCTAAATAACAAATACATTGTCACTTACCATTAACAAAATGGGCCTGAAAAACTCTGTTAGTTACACCAGGAATCCAGGCTTTCTTTTGCTCTATGGGTTTAATATCCTAATCACCCAAAATCTCTTTCCTTTTTCACTGTACTTTTTTTATCAGGTCCTCAACAGGCAATATAATTGACCACACAGCAAGCGTGAACCATCTGCTTTGCTAAATCCTCTTCCAAATATGCAAAACTATCAAATTATAGGTAAAATACGTTGTTTCTTGCCACCAAATCCTGATTCCAGCCTTCATATTCTAGATTAATATTAATTATTTTACCTGTAGCTTTAGTTTCTTTGTATCTCTGTTGTTTGTTAGTTTAGTTGGTTCAGTTTATTTTTGTTGTAAAAAAGAGCATTACAATGAAATTGTAAACAGAACTACTGTTGGTTTGTCCTAAAAGCAAAACTTAAAGACATACTTACAAATAATTCAAAAATAGAGAACAATAAATACCAAGATATGGAAATCAAACTTAAAATACAATGAAAAGAAGTAATAAAATAAGGTTCAGGAAAACTCGAATATCTCTAGAAGTCAAATTAATATTGGCTTCCCATGTACCTCCCGCCAGAGGGCAAGAGCCAAGACCATGACCTAGACCATAAACAAAAGGTTATGGTCCGGGTAATACTTGTCAGATAGAATCGTCTTTGGCCTGCTGAGGTAGTGAGTTTTGACAATCTTCTCCAGAGGCAGCAATTGACAGCCAATAATTTTTTTCTGCTGTTGTCACTACTCTTTTGAGTTTCTTGTCAGCTGCTGCAGCAATACTAAGTGGCCATATGTCAGGACAGACTCCAAAGCAGTCCTGTTGAAAGACAGCAGCAGCCTTTTCCCCATCTTGGTCTTTAAAACCCTTGCAGCTGGTAGCGCAGCTCACCTCACAGCTAGAAGGTCCTGGGTTTGATTCATTCTGGGGAAGCTGTGGGTGCTAAGGGTGTGTTTGTTGGCCCTTGACAAAAGGAGCTTTCTGTGAGGAGTTTGCATGTTCTCCCCATATTCCCTTGAGCAGCTAATGTGAGCTACTCCTATAAAACATGCAGCAGTTCTGGGCTGTATACTACCTCCTCCTGGCTGACCGGGGTGCCTGAGGAGTTGGGGAGGATCTGGCTGGAATAAAGTGATCCTTCCACGTACTACAGTATGTCCAGCTAGGGAAACCCTGCCCCCCAGGTGATGTGGCCTGCTCACTCCTCAAGCAGGAGGCTTGAGCTTTACTGTGGCCCTCCCACGGTTGGCAGAGGGAGAACAATGCCCAGGATTGGAATTAGGTAGGAACACTGAATGATAAATATTGGGGAAAAACTGTGGGTATAAAATAATACCACAAGGAATTTAAACAACTCCACTCTCTTTACACACTCCACTCTCTTTACACACACCCCATTGATATACAGTGATATAGGTCCCACCGACGCCTCGTCTCGGAGTTCAAGATGATTTACTTGGTTTTACTGAGCTTCAGGCTTTCATTGCTTGACATGTTTTACATTTAGATATGGCATTCTGCATTTTTCGGTTGAATAAAAGTATTTTTTTTTAGATGCTGCTGCATTTATATCATCTGGAGCAAGTATATGCACATTCATCTCCAATATAAACAAGGTATTTTCATCCACATCACTGCTCACAGGATATTTGATCTTTTTCAGACTTTTCTATGTGAAACCAAAAGAAATGGTTGCCTTCGCCATGTCTGGATATCTAAATGCATTATGGTGATATCTTACTACTACTACTACTACTACTACTAATAATAATAAACTTTAATACAGACTCACAGGTCCATATAAGAGACAAGCCAGTACACACAATACAATAAATATGATAGCCTGATGCACTATTTGTGTTCGTAAGCAATGGAAAAAAATGCATCTAATAAAGATGTATCTGATCAGAGGAACTGGTTATTTGGTTTTCGAAAAACCTCTTAACCAGCTGATCAATTTGATATTTCGTTTTGCGATGCACATGTAATTTAATTTGACTCCATTAGTATACATACATGCAAGGTGCCCCCTTAAGAGTGTTAATTTTGCTTTATTTATTAACCCGATTGATCTTATGAAACAACAAATACTTTAATTGGCCTCATGCTCTTAGTTAATATTTTTCAGTCACATAACAAATTTCAATTCAGTTCAGCTGAGTCTACTCACTACTAATTTTAGTTTATTGTTAGATCCTCCTGTTTCCTGCCTTATTCTGATTCTTTGTTAACCTAACTTTATGCCATGCGACTTGTATTATTTCTAGACTTCCCTGGATTCATTTGAATTTAATAACTACCTAGAACATGGCTGCTGTCCATTAGCTTGAATTTGGGACATTCCCACTAACTTTAACAATAATTGAAGATCTTGAATATATCAAAGATATATCATAAAATATACACTATATTAGCACATGGCAAAGAATTAGCAAATTCAGCTGACTGGTCATGACCTTCCTTTCATTGATGGGTAATGATCCAAAAGACACCACAAAAGTGATCAGGAAGTTTAATGGGCGGAACATGCTTTGATATTTTTACTCTGTGTTCTACGATGGCAGTTGGTTAGACAGAACCTGCTACTACAGAGATCACCATGATTCAGCTTCCACAGGCTTTCTTTCACAACCTGCTCAGTCCTGCTCTGACGACAGGTCATTGAAATTGCAGGGTTGGTGAAATTAAGGAGTTTTATATAATGCCTTATTTAGAAGCTGCACTTTGGTTTCCCAAACAAATCCCACTATATGGATATGCGATGGATCTAAAAATCTCCCGAGGGACTTCAAGTCGCCCCAAATTGTCAGGGTGAGTACATGAACACATTGCATGAATAACGTACAGGTTACAAAAGACAGTGCTTCCTCTTTAAGTTAAATAAATAATTGAAAAAGTGTTGCATTTCTGGAATTTAGTTCATAGAGTGAAACTGATATAGATTCATAAAAAAGTTTTTATTTTATAATTATGGCTTAAAGAAAATAGAAAATTCTAAATAAATTTTCTCAGGAAATGTGCATACTGCAAGGACAGGTAAAAATGTATTTCTCTTTTATTGAAATGTGCTATTGGATCAACACATCGGGAGACTGTTGGCTTGATAGTTCCCTAGCAGACTAATATTTACACTCTTCACATTGAAGTATAAGCCAAACAAGATCATTTCAAAACAAACTAATGAAAAATCAAATAGTGGGATAAATTGTAAGAAATGAAGGTGAGTGGAGAGAAAATTAGTGGTAGCAAACACTGCAACCAACAGGGATAATTGTAGCCTCGAGAAAATTATTAAGCAAAGTGTATTTAGGAGTTATGGGCTAATCCACAGGGCATGGACTGTAGGTGAAGTTGGTACTTAAAGAGCCAACACACACTAAATCCTGGACATAAAAAAGTAACTGACCAATATTTAACACACAAAAGAAAAAAAAAAAATAAACAGTTACATTTGTTTGAATTGAAGGAGACCCAGACTTCAGGCACAAGTTGATGCTTGATAGGAATTCAGTTTATTTCTCCAGCAAGTAAAAGGGAATTTTGCATGTTCAAAATACTGTATATCCCCAAAACCTCAAACCAAAATTAATCAAGCTGAAATCAGATAAAAATAACAAAGACAGCCCCTAGCAATGGCTTCAAAGCAACCCAATATTTTAGATATACTGTAAATATGTGAAAAGTCAAGATTGTATTTTTGTTTTAAAAATAATGTATTTATTTGTCTTTTTAACAAAGAGAAAGGGTAGTCTAAATAATACAAATATACTGTGGGTACTCTTAATTAGTGTCAGATTGGAATTCAATTACAAAGCAGAAAAAAATGAAAATAAAACAGAATACTTTGCACTACTCAAATTACCACTTTACATTAATATTTTTTTTACTGCATTGAACAATGAGCATCATCAAATGTATTTCAGCCCAAAAGAACCTGAATGCTTGACACCTTAAAGACGTACCCTGCAACTTTAACACCTTAAAAACACCTGTTCGATAACATTTTTACAGTACAAAAGCATTTATTATCTTCATTTTCAGAGCTGTCACTGCCTGTCCTGGCACGCCTCCAGGAAGTACTGACTGAGTTTTGCTTTACATCATCATGTCAAACACTACCAAACAAATATAAACAAGCCCACTGTTTTGAGACTTGAGCCATGGCAGATCCACTGAAGAAACCAATGAAGAGATTACAAAGAAGAGATACTTGGTACTGATGGTTTCATGCGTTAGTTTCATGCATTTTGTTGTTTTAGCTAGCAAGCTTGTAAAACCATCAGAACCTTCTGGCCTCTTAAAATGCGTTCCATAGAGATTTGGTTTTACTACAGGGGGGTAAATATCCACAGAAAATGTCCTCTCTGCTAATGTTAAATGATGTTAAATTTTCTGAAGTTAAATGTTTATTTTAAAATCAAGGTCAAGACCGATAGAAATAAAGTTTCCTTTATTCAATGAAATTACTTTTTTTCTGCTGGAAAACTTTATGGAAATGCTTATTTGATGCAGCAGGACTTAGTACCTGCCCACACTGCCAAAATAACAATACTTGCTTTGATAAGTATTGTTAAGAGAAATGTGAGAAGGATCTGACCTAGGCATGCAGTCCAGCTAAAGGCCAATATTAAAGCAACACGATAAAAAGTACACTCAAACACTCTGTCATGAATCAATAACATCTTGGAGTTTTACTTTTTGAGCTTGCTTTAGAAAAAAGTAAATATACTATTTAGTTAAATATTACCTAATTTCTTAAGATACACCTGTGTATGCACATGCATACAAGAATGACTTACTGACTTTCCAAAAGCAACTGCTGAAAAGAATAATGGATCTATTGATTATATTCATGTGTGTATGCTATTTAATCTGTCACCACAATTTAACTTGACCTGGTCTGCAAATAAGACTTTGTGGTTACAGAAGATATGTAAATTCCTACTCCAAAAATAAATTCTAGACTTTCTCCACTAGATGTCAGAAAGCTCCCACATTTCTAGAATAATCCCATCAACTTCTTGTCCTCTCAGTAAAATTATATAGAATACACTATTGATTATTTTTATTACAAAATTGTTTTATACTTTCTTTTGAATGTGTGAAAACTTTGTACTTGTTATTTTGCTTATTTTTTTATTTAACAAAGATTTTAAACATATTTTTCAGACTACCATGGCATCCACCAAAAGAGGGGGACATCCCATTAAAAAAATAAAATAAAAAAATGGAGGCATCCTCATAAATTAAATCCATAGACTTCTGTTTCTTAAACTTCAAAAGCCATTTTATTTAACAATCAAATTCATAATTTTATGTTTTTATACAATTTTTTTTTGCATTGCATAGTATGTAAATACATATTTCCCTTTTCTCATTACAGTATTAAATGCTCAGAGAGTCTTGTGTGAATGCTGTCAGAAGATGGCAATGGTGTCAGGTTATTGCGTGGCTGTCAGCGTTGGTGGGCTTGGACAGGCATCGGCTCCACACCAAGCAGGGTTCCTTTCTGCCTGCTGGAGATCTTGTACTTGCTTCTTTAGTCAGCCCTAAGCCGCTGTCCCCACGCAGGGCTGCCTTCACCAGCGTTCACCTAAATCTGTCACACAGATTTGACACTGTGTCACTTGGAGTGCACTCTGAAATGACATGTATATAATGTGGAATATTGTGCACATTTACAGCCCGGAATTCCCTTAGAGCATGACCGGTTTCCTTGTGTGCAAGTGGGTGGGTGAAAAAAAAAGATAAAAAAATAAATAAAAAGTCCATGTCTGATATTTTAAAAAAACAAACACATTCTTACTTCATAATATTCATAAGCATAAATTGTGGTTTCTTATTCATTCAGACAAGACAAATGCATAATCCCTCATTTAGACAGTCCTACAAAACTATATTTTGGCACAGTAAAAATCTGAAAGTGTATAGAAAACTTGTTTGTAAAAACAGTAAAAATAAAAAAAGAGATGAGGTTTTTTTTCTTGAGCAGATGCAGTGGGCAGTTAAGTGACTTTTAACGATAGCGCTTGTCCTTATATTTTCAGTACCCTGTCAAAAATGTTACTGTCAAACATTTGCCGTGTTTAGGCCATAAACAACACAAATCATCTTAGATTAGGCTCACTGCTATTTAGGCATGAGAAATTACACTAAATGCTCTTTTGTATCTTTCCCCCTGTGAGAAAATAATTTATACCATGATGCTGATTTTAAACCCTAATACTTTCGACTCTCCTTTTTCAAAATAAAACTGCTAAAGGGAATAAACCATAAAATTAATAAGAAATAATAAATTACCCCAATTTTTGTATAAGTCTATTCCTTTTTGTGCCTCAGTGTATTGTATGCATTGTGCTTAATGTATATGTAAAGTGTGTTTAATGTCATTATTTTTATTTTAATCTTGTTTGTTAAATTTCATATTTTTGCATTTCTAATGTATTTATTTTAGGTTTTATAACCGTTTATCCCCTATCTTCACTCCATAATGTATGATTTAGATTATTCTACCCAATTGTAGTTAAGTATTTTTACAATATTTACAGGAGTGGTTGGACAATATCTTATAATTAGGAGATAACTGAACCATGCTGACTTTGACACGGTCTATAGAATTGTCCTGTATTGATTTATCTTTGATCATGCCTTTCTCCATTCTTAGATATCTACTGGACCTGTTTTTATTTAAAATTGCATTGGGATGACATTTATTTTGAATTGGTGCTTTATGAATAATCTGACCTAAATCAGTTAGCGTTATTCTCATTTTTTCAACCAATTCGAGAGGAAGCCTCTTTCTATACAGAAAGTTCTCAATTTGGAACAAAGAGAAGACAGTGGAACTGACTGCTTATTTCTCCCCCTCATACGGCTTTTTCTCTGTCGCTTTCTTCTGCAGTATTTACTGGATAAAATTGTCACAACTGGCCCTTGTTGGCCAGTAAGAAGGATTTCTCCTTCCCCAGTCGCTATGGCTTTGCTAGATGTACTACACATAAAGGTTCGAAACTGGGTTGCAGTTTTTAGGGTTTTCAAGCAGTAAAGTTTTAGAGCAATTCAATTTTTTCTCAAAGAAGACAGTTAAAAAAATTACTTTGGGTGCACTTAAGCATAATTTTCAATTATTGCCAATATCTAGCTACATTAGCTGTGTTTTTTTTTAGTTGACGATAGTTTCATTAGTTATATTTTAAATGAATAAACATAGCACTTTAAAAACTATCATAAGACTTGTGGCTGTGAAATTGTTGGTAGTTAGAACTCCAAGGTGATTCCGGGTTGTTTGTGAGCATGAACTTTATGAGACAAGAAAATTAACTCACTTATAGAAGGTTTTTCTTTTTATGTGTCTTCAGTCCCAACAAATTGTCGGCTGACTTGTGTGGATTGTGTTATTGGTAATTAGATTGATAACCAATCTCTATCTATGTTAATCCATGATACTTAGGTGCAATAGTGGCTCTGTTTTTCCTGACTGTCTAAACTATAGACTGACAGCATGTATATAAGGTCTCTGTTTCAGTCACTACATGTGCAGTATTGCTTTGAAGTTACTTTTTACATACTAATGACTTTTTGTGAGAGATTTTGAGAGACACTATACACAAACTGAAAGAGTTTCATTGGAATAACAGGCGGTGTCCTCAAAGTAAGGTCTTGAAGTCCTTCTAAGCAGTTAAGGTGTCAGGAATAAAACGAAGTCTGGTTAGGATTATAAATGTTAGATATTTCAGCAACTACCATTCTAATGGTATGTAATTTACACAATTTCAGATGTAAGCTTAAGTTTTGCTAAAGATCAGCAGATCTATGACTGCTTGTTTAACGAAATGTATTGATCCTTCCAGACCTATTGAAGGAGACACAAAAAAACCTAAATAAAAAAAAAACAAGTGCATAAAACAGTACAATGTACATTTACAAAGATAAACAACTATTATCGCAGCAGTAAAATTTGTTTTGCAATCAGCATATTCTTTTTTTAATGATTTAAATCAATATTCCTGAGCAAAACATTCTGAAGATTTAACAGATAAAAGGCATTTACATAGGGATAAATTAAATTTCAGCTATCCACTTAATTATTATTTATTTAGTTTTGCTTCACATTGTTCCCAATGTTCGTCCTTGCTGTTTGGAAGCAAGTTTGACTTGAGCATCAGCACTGTTGCTAAGCTGGTTAAAGCATAAAATGTAACTGAAATAACCATTTAAAAAACATATTCTGAAAAGGGCATTTAAACCTCTTTCCTAACAAGCATAGCTAATATGTGGTGTAGATCAACATCTACTAAGGTAAAGAAGCTCAGCTTGCTAGCAAGTGGACTTGAGCACAGAACTGTCACTAAGCTGGTTAAGGCATAAAATGTAACTGAAATAGTGTAAATATGTAAAATCAATTCTAAAATGTGCATTTAAAACTTTTACTTTAGCAATCACAGCTAACATGTGGTGTACATTGACATCTACTACCTACAACGTTAAGAAGCTCAGCTTGCTAGCAATTTTAAATTTAGCATTAGGGCTGTTGCTAAACAAACTAAGACATAGAATGTTACTGGAACACAGATTTTTTGAATCATTTATTTATCTTTTGCTCTGAAAATTTGAGGTAGTAGGAAGTACAATTATTACGATTTTTTTTCTTTCGCTTTCAAAATTGCAAGCAAAAGCATCAAAATCTAAAAGTTATTCACACAAACATGTAATCACACTACAGCGTAGAATAGGCTTTGCTTATAGTCAGGTAAGACTAAAAAAACTTTTTAGCCTATACATTATAATGCAGGGGATACTTCTTTTCTCACACAGGTGTTTAAGAGATCCCCTCTCTGATAAATCATGATTTGTAAACTTTCACACAGACAGCACTGACAGCTTTCCCTTTGATAATGTAGAAAAATGGAGAAAGCGAGGGCTGGGCTTAAGTAGAGCTGTGATTTAGAGTGCAGAGATGCAGCATTTCTCCTTTCCGGTGGAGGCCCTCCTGGGTTTGATTTAATTCTCTCCCCGCACTATTAAAAAGGCCTTCCACTACCTTCAGTGCATGCACCTTGCTGTCATAACTGGCACAAAATCATTAATCAATGCCGCTTGTAGCCAGTGCGACTAAGGCCCTTCGCAGTGTATATTTTTCCATTATTGATTGTGTGTGTAATGCATGAAGAAGTACAAAGATAGGTGTCCTCCTGTGTTGGAATGACCATATTAGGCCATGAGATGAGGGAGCTATCTGGACTTCATGTAGCACTTATCATTTCTGTCAAGAGGAAAACTTTCTTTTCAAAGTGTTTCTTAATTTAACTGTTGTGTCATTTTTTTTACCTTTTTCTTTTTGCTGCCTGAACTCAACACTGAACCTGAGCTGGACGAATGAAGAGCGGTTATTTGGTGCAATAAACTGAAAGGCGCTGAATGTCAGTGTGTCCCCCCCTTTGTTGTTTAATTTATTTTCTTTTCAAAGTGAAGGGAGGTGTCCTTGCTGTGAGAGTTAGTCATTGATGTGGCTATAGTTAGTCCATCCCCTGCTGCGTTTGTCTGTTGGAGACGTTACTTCCTCTTTCCTGCTCGTTTGCCCTGAGATGCTCAACTCGGTCTGTTTGGCTGCAGTTAGAATGATGCAGGGTGGGCTTCGTAAAGAACAAAAGACTATAGACTGTGGACAAATCTCTGCAAAGCAAAGTACACATGACAGACACTGTTAGAAGGTAAATGCAGTTTGACCTGTCCTTTTTAAAGGTGTTACCTGGATCGTTTTATCAAGTGTTAAAGTTCTTTAGATAATTCTGTGTTTTATTTTTAAAACAGTGCAGTGGAGCAACATATAAATGCTTACTTTTAATTTTTATGCTAGATTTAGTTGTAGTTATTGCAGAAATCTGTTTACACCGTACTATTGGAGGGTGAAATAAGTTACATGCATTATTCTATTTTGTCTATGTTTAAAATGTGTATGCTTTTATAAACATTTCACATTCATTAACATCACATATAAAATGTTGATTAAAAACCTTATAGCTGTAGTTTTACAATGAGATCTGGCAAAGTTTTTACTTCTCTCACCTTGCTTCTAACTTTGTGTGAGGGCAAGATAACGTTCAACCTTTTTTGACAGTTTCAGCCATTTAAACTTTTCATTTAGTTGTCTGACTATTGATTTGTGCAAAACATAAAAATATCTTAGCATCTGAACAATGTTCCTAATGATGCAAATATTAAAACTAACCAGGAGATAATCAGAATAAATGTCAGTTTTAAAATTACAAGAACCAATTTTTCATTTAGATCAAAAACCATGTTTTAATATTTACAAACTCCTTGAAAAACATTTTGAGGGAGACTCAAAGACAAAGATGTCCATATTTTCTGGATTTCACCTAAAAGGAGCTCAAGATTTTTTCTCCTCCCTATACTTAACCATCCTTCTCACTGTGAGTTGTTGCAAGATAACGCTCTCTTGACTACTCTTATTTATCATTGTTCCAGACATAAACATATTAATCAATCAAATTGTACATATAGGTAAGTTTAGGTGAATGCTGATGTTCCTCTAGCCATTTCCTAATTTGTGAAGATCTGGCACATTTGCCTTGCTTTCTGGAGAAGTTCTCCTGTTTTTCTAATTTTGATGACTGGCTAGGAAAATTGGGCTCTATTCTGTCACGAAAACTTGAATTAATATGTTACAAATTAAAAATTATTAATTAAAGAGGATGGTTTATTCACAAAAAAAATGGTTGTTACATTTATTTTACAGGAATTTTAAGAATGTGGAAAGATTTATATGGCAAAAAAAAATGAAAAAATAATTTTGGCAAGAAGATTGGTGGTGGAGTTTATGACTGTGAGATTATACAACTGAAATAAAAGCAAAATTTATGTTAAGCCCTTTTTACACGTGCTGCCAGTGATTGTTGAGTGCACTGTATATCAGAGAATGCAAGTTCTGTAAAATAAATAAGCAGTTGGATTGCTTAATGTTGATCTTCTCTTTTAATAACCTCCATTTGTTACATTTAGACGAATAATGACACTAAATTGTTTTATCAACAACCAACTAATGCGTTTATATACGCCCTCTGCTCAATAAGCTTAAAATAAATGGAAATAACATGTTATGGGCTGAAAGCCCTTTACCTCGCCCATCTTAAATATTGATGCTTACAGTAATTTGTCCCCATTTCTATTGATTTTGTGTTTGGCTGTCAGTAAATGTCGCTATGAGAACAAACACTGACAGATTTTAACGGGGCTTTCTGCGAAGACCCATCAGCTTACGTTTTTTGGGGAGTGGCCGCGCCCTTCACTTCTCTTTTTGAGGCAAGGATCAGGTCAGGCAACAGATCAAACCTGTTGTCGATGCTACTGGGAAGTCTAGCAGAATCCTGAAGATGCTGATCAGAGCTGACGGGGGATGTTCTGGGGTACTAATTGTGATTCATAAGTCAGATAAAGAGAGGAGTGGCTTTTTTTGCAGCAGCTTAAGCGGAGAGTAACAGACCCTGACATGAACAAAATATAGACTGAGAATTATGCTGACATGTTTGTACAGTTTTCCAACAGCAGTATGTGTACCTGGAGTTAGGTTTATCAATTACTAACAAAATAAAGTATGTTTATTTTAAAATCTGATCTGTTGTTAATATATTTAATAATCTTGTGGAAAAAAAAAACACATTTCTGGAATTTCTTTTTGTATATTTGTAGCAAAATGATTAAATGTATTTTACTGGTATTTTATGTGATAGTCCAGACATGTAAAACTCCAGTCCTGCAACCTTTAGATGTGTTCCTGGTCCAGCACACCTGAATAAAAAGATAACAGTGTCTTTTTATTTTAATCCAAGCTTTTTATTGTGAATTTGACTGTATCTACTACCCTTTATTTAAGTTCATCCTTCTTCCCATCAATTCTGACCAGATTTCATGTTCCTGCTTTAAAAGAGCATCCCCACAGCATGATACTTCCACCACCATGTTTCTAAGTGGTGATGGTGTGTATAGGGTGATGAACGGTGTTGATTAACATTACATAGTTTTACATGTAAGAAACTGGCTTATTTTCTTAATTTGTTTAAATGCATATCTGTATTATTATTAACGGCATATAATACAAGAACCATCTTACAAATAACCTTACAGATCATGATACAAATTCAATCCCCATCTATTTAAGACCAGAAAAAAATAATATATATATATATATATATATATATATATATATATATATATAGGGAGAGAGTAGAAAATATTAAATAAAAGTAAGTAACTCACTGATATGATGCAAGAGTATCGTTTCTTGTTGTATATAAAGTTGGGGAATCTGCAATTGTCATTTAATAATGATATATGCAGCTATATTTAAATAAATATCCGTCCTATATTTACCAGTGCATAGCAAATTTTTTTGTTTATTTCTTTTTAGATTGGAAATATGATAGTAATTGTAGTAGTAAGTTTATTTTTTAGTCTTTTTTCTCTTCTTTCCAGAAAACAAAAACAAAAACCAAAACTACTTTTAGTAGGGTAAGAGAGTAAAGGTGTGTGAACATAAAAAGCACAGCACACATTTAATATTCTTGTAAAAAAAACGACAACAACAAAAAAACTTGGCACTTGGAAATCTTTTTTGCCTTGGTCTATAACATTAAATCCTAAAAAAAATACATAATAATACATAGTTAGAGATAAGACTACCTTTGCAAGGCACTAAAGATCTTAAATGTATATATCCCCCAGAGCCTGAAAGAATGAGCGGTGAAATATTTATTTGTGAAGATCTCTGCGAAAATAGTATGATGTCTTCCCTGGATTTTATCATCTCTATATCGCAGGCAGGAATGCATTGCTAAGCCCGGCCTCTGAGGCCTAGCATATAGCTCTCTCTGCAGGCTTTGTACAGGATGAAGAAGTCATAATCCTCAAACAGACTTAAATTCCTCCAGAAAGGCTCTTGATCCTGAATCCACTCATTTTCTTCAAACAACTTAGCCCAAAAGAGAAGGGATATTTGAGCATGACTGAAATCCTTGATTGAAATCTTCGACAAGTGGTCACAGACAAGTGTGCATCAATACACACGCACGCACAGATGCAAATAAACCCCAGCACACACAAATACATACGCTCCTCCCTGACGGTCACCAGCTGCGGTAAGAGAGCCTGCGCCAGGTTGTTGAGTGGGCCTCTCTGAGCTCTCATTAAAAGGTAAACTTCTCTGAGGCCAGGGAAACATGTCAATCACAGGCAGTGTTCCTACACCAAGCCCAAAGCCCGTGCTCTCCACCCTTTCAGATGCTGTTATCACCTTCAAAGCCATATCAGAATGCTGTTTGTTCTGCGCTTTAGTTTCACCCACACACCAGATTCAAAACGGTACAGGTCTATTTGATAGTGTATATTTCATTGCCGGAGAGATAGACTGTGTTTGTCTTGCTGTGTTTGTCAGCTCATATTTGAGCTGAGGGCTCCTATTAAAACTAAACACCCAACCAAAAGAATATTGCCACCGCAGGGTTCTTTTAAATCGCATATTGAGCCCACAGAGAGTGGAAGCAATTTAGTGGTAGTTTTTTTATGAGGAAAAAGTACATATTCTCTGCTTGTGGTGTTTCTATTGACCCTTGATTCTTACCTGTTTACACGAAGCACACTTCCTTTACATATTGCATATATTACAAAAATTACTTTAGCTACCCCTTCAATTTCGGTTTTTCCAAAAGTGTTACATTTTTAGTCCTTTCACCTTAAAAAAAAATGTTTTTGAAATTGGGATTAGTTTCACTGAGTGGAAATAATGAAGTGTTGTCAGCGCAGATTTAAAAGTATAGATATATAAGACTGTTTTAAAGGAATTAGAAGTTTTTATTTAAAAAATCTAAACAAAAATGAGTTTTCTTTTCTGGTTAGGTATTAACACCCTCCACCTTAATTAGTAGAATCTTGAAACAAATTCCCTTAGAGACTCAATGACACTAAGATGCCACAATTTGGCGCTTCTGTTTGAACTTCCTTACCATTTGTTTTGATGTCTGTATGATAAACCTGAGTCCATGTCCTGCCTTGTTTGTCATATTTCTTTCCAATCATTGCAGTAACGGGCAGTAGGAGTAGTGCATTACAAAAGTAACGCATTACAATTATATATGACTTTCTTTAATAAGTAATGTAATGCAGTACTTTTAAAATATACAGCAATATGTTACTCAATACAATAACTGTAATGTGAGTTACAAGTGCATTTACAATCGTTTTTTCTGCCCATCTAATGCAACGGACAAAATCAAGTTAGATACTGAAGATGAGCCACGTTCCACTTTCTGTTGGTTAAAACCAAATCATCAGAGAATCAGGATGGCTGAGGAAAGATTGACTGTACATTTACATGGTGGCATTATTCGTTCTATTTCCCTAACCACCTGTTGAAAGATTGGTAAGTCTCTGGAATGTCATGCTGAGAATATAATTGCTTTTTAACCTCATGTTGACACCAGCAGCAGTTCAATGCTCGTAGTGCTAGTTAATTTAATTAGGGGGCAGAATACAGAACTCAGACTGGATAGAGCGCGGGAAGTGTTGGGTAAAAACAAAACAAACTTGGCAACCAGTTTTGCCAACTTAGCAACTTTGTCGCCATTTCTAATGACTTTTCAGACCCTCTCAACAATTTTTTTTCAAACACGCCTAGCGATAAATCTAGCGGCATTTTTAACCACCCTTAGCTACTTTCTGTGACACCTTGTCAATGATATTCCCTGCACATTAGAGACCCAACGTGCTCTGCTCTGAATCGTCTTTCAGCAGGGGGATGGTCTGCGCAAGCTCAGACAGCATGATCACGTCATAAACTGCTCTCAGTTCATTCATTCATTTCATCCAGCCTCGTACACAGAGATAGAGCTGATTTCATCCAGTCACAAAAGAACTTATTCCATCTTCAACATGATTTGAAAAGTAAAAAAGAAATATGCATGTATGCTGTATTTGCACCTGTGGTGCCTTCAAGAAACCTTCTAAATTTACGGTCAGTTCAATAACTGTTGGCAAGCAATGTTTGGTGGATACTAAATATGCCCTACTAAAAAATAGATATATATCTTTCTTCTTCAATAATCGAAAATGTTTCTTACAAGATATTGGATGTCCAGTTATAATCTGATATCTTGTAAATTTGGTACCACTTCCCTTCTTTTAAAATTATAAAACGTGTTCCAGAGTTTCAGGTAACACATCTTTTCCCTGTTTAAATATATGTATTTTTTTTATCCTAATCTAGATATAATTATTTCCTGCTTTCTGTTATGGCCTTCCTAATTATACCAACTTTCCTTTGAAAGCCACATACCTGTTTCTTTTCTTCTTGCCAGCTTTCCTTGACCTTTTAAGGCTGCTTTTTTCTATTGATATTATTATTATTATTATTATTATTATCATTATTATTATTATTATTATTAGTAGTAGTAGTAGTAGTAGTATTTAACATGACTGAGCACAATGTTTTTTGCAGAGAGTTTTTATTGAAAACTGGTTTTACTTGTATTGGATGTAGAGGAAAATGAAGACCGCCACATTAGTGATGACGTCATCACGTCAGCATGACATGATGATGTAGCTGATATATAAAATTAACATGTGATGTCTCTTGGCGAGATCTTGCCTATTTCCGGGGCAACTTCAGCTACTTTCTGTCAGACAAAGTTGCCAAAACTGTTGGCGACCATAGAGAGGAGCATCAACATGTTGATTTTCAGATTAGAAGACGGCAGTATCGTAGATGGTAGACCATATTTACCACTATTGTTGCTTATTTTCTTACTGCTTTTTGTGACGTTGACCCTGTGTACCTACAACAGGTAAAATACCAGTCTACGCTTCCCCTAGCCCCTAGCCTGTGAACGCATCACATTCATTATAGAGGACGTGGACAAATGACGCTCTAAACAAATGCAAGCTGCACAAGGTAGCCATGATAAACATGTTTGTGATGAGCAAGGGCGTTAGTTTGCTTTTAAAATTGCTGGGGACAATTATTAAATATTTATATAGCCTCTAAGTATTCATCTGTTTCATGTTTGAATACAATATGCACTGCAGAGTATAAACGTGGTGAAAATCTCATCTTTAATTGTTGCGCGTTGTTGAGCACGTTTTATTGTTGCTCATTCTTCAGCAAAACAATAAAACGTGCTCCTTTTGCAACCCCAACACCAATCTGTTTGGAGAAACTTCAAATTTAACTTACAGCCGACAGTCCTGCTATAGGGCAGCCAACTGTGGGTTATCCGCATAAAGTTGTTTCAGGTGAAAAAAAATATAAAAAATTGAATTTCACGATTGCGGGAGGAAGTTTATTTAATGTGAGCAGACTGGGAGCTAGACAGTATTGTTGTTGTTAAGTTTTGTTTAAGACTTCCAAATAAGAAAATGCCCATATGCTGTTTTGGTGGAAGGTGCAGGAGGGAATTTTTCCTGAAGTTGTGCTAATGGCGCAATGCACTATCCATCCATCGCTTCCAGCAATTCAGGAATTAAAAATCTAGGTAGGAACTATGGACAAAGTTTGCTTTCTGCATAGTGATTTTTGCACAATATCAATTTTAGCTGACTATCCAAATAATGAAAGACTCATAATTAACTGCATAATTAATTTCACTAATGGATCAAGTTATTTTCCTTTTCGATTTTTTCCCCCCCCAACTTTGATGGAAATGTTGTCCACTCCCTGGTTCTCTGTTCCTGGGTCGCAGAAGAGTGTCTGGCAGCTGGTTGCAGAGATAGCAATAATTTTTTGCCTTCAGTGCAAAGTAGTATTCTGGTATGCTCGTTACACAAATCCAGAATGTGAACTTATTATCTTTGTGAGTCTTGAACAAGCAAAAATATTGCATGAATATTTTGTTCCTTGCTACCCACCCGCAATAAAGAAACCAGACCCATTAAATTTAGTTTACAATGATCCCTCTTAAAATAACCCGCAACAGGATAAATCTGCAAAGTAGTCATCTTTATTTTTTACAATCATTATATTTTAAGGCTGTAAAACCCCTCGCCACACACTTTTTTTTACACTTTTCCCAGACGTACATTAACATTTACTTACATTTTTCACTAGTTTTAATACTTAAACCTTAGTAGATTTAAAACATAAAAGTATTAATACGCAGTACGGTCTCTCCGCTGTTGCGCCGCTCGGTGCGTCTTTCTTTACTGAAGGTCTCTGAGCAGGTGTCATTTCCGAGTGAGAAACATATTTACGGGCAGTTTTTTGTGTTGTTTTTCCTTCTGGAGGAGAATATTATTACCAGACAAGATACATTTGGCAAGCATGGGAGACATAACAGGAGGAGATTAACAATAGCATCTAATCATTTAGGAGGCAAAAAACAACAACAATGCGCATTAGTGCCCTGTACAGAAAGCATTTAAAGTGCTATTAAAAAAATCCACCAAACAGCGAAGCAGCGAAACATATGCCTAAGTTATAGCAAGGGAACTGTATTACTGTATTTTTTTCCATCTTGAAACGGGTACCTGTGACATTTCAAGACTCCGCCCTGTCGCTGACTACCAGTCTTTTAAAAGAAGAATACTGTAGCCTAGTATATGAGCAGAAAGAAACATGACTGCATAAGAAAGTCGAGTGAATTAAATAATATTCTGTTCAGATATTGATAAGGAAACTTTGCTGGGAGCACAAGTGGCTGTGAGATCAGTGCTGGTAAATAATTTCTGTCTCAGGTTAGGTGGGGACAAACCCGTCAATCACAGATATTGCTGGGGACGCCGGCGACATTGTTGATGCATTTCAATATTCAACTTTGATGCAATTTAACACACATTTGCATAAGATAGAAGGCTTGCAAAGACACTTGAGACTTTAAGATAATAATAATAATAATAATAATAATAATAATAATGTTAAAAACAAAAGTATTTGTGGTGTCCCACTAGTGTAAAATGTAAATTGATAAGTTATAGTATTTTAAAATTGTGTTACATTTTTAAGATATGTTGTCGAAAGTAACTGAACGTTGTGTAACTCAGTAACATTTTGAGAGAATAATATGTAATGTAAACTTTACATTTTTGAGTTCGTAACTAGTAATATAAAATATATTAAAAAAATTTCTAACTTGCCCACTGGTAATAGAGTACATGTTTTCTTCTAGCTGTAATTACTAACTATTGAATTATAAGACAAATCTATCCTTTTTGAATGGCATCTTCTTTTTTTTCATTTTGATTAGTTATCAAAAGAATTTGGCCACTATGCTACATCTTATTCTTTCCCATTGGAAACATAAAATTGCAACTAATTCAAAGTTTCTAGACAATCCGATAAACCATTTCTGTTTGATCTGTTAGATGTATTCACAGTTAATATCATAGGGTCAACTGCAAGTTTTTTCATGTTTTTTGCCCACAAATTTTCTCACTTCTTTAGTATGAGATTATTTCATTATATTAAACAATAAATGTATTAGCATGTGCTCCAGCTCTTTACCAGGGGGTGTCAATGCTAGTTTTCCGAGTTGTGTTTGCCGTTAAAAAACTGCAGTGTGATTGCAGTATTTTGATCTTATCCTTTAATACCTTTCATTTGTTACATTTATACTAACAATGAAGCTAAATTTTTTAAATCAGCAACTAACTAATGAGTTTATAAGCAACCGATAAGCCTCTAGTGAATAAAATTAAAATAAATGGAAAGAAACTGTCAAATGCTGAAACCCTTTACAATGCTCATTTTAAACATTGATGCTATTGATTTTCTCTTTTTTATGTCAGTAAACACTATAATGAGAACAAACTGAAAGATTTTAGGAGATCTGCACTTCCAGCTTTATCACAGTTTCAGTTGTCTTTATATTTTGAAATACATTGCTTTTTCTTATAAGGATAAACAGGTATTTTATGTTGTGTTATCTTGTTTTTCATTTTTTGAAGTATGCTAGGAATAAATGGCCTCTGTGTCACATTATGCTAACACCCCAGGGAAAGAGAAAGTCAGGGCTTCCACGCATATTAAAATCTCTAAATCCCTAAACTAAAGATAAATGTTTTAGTCACATTTATTTTATGGGAATCAGTAGATATACAATAGGAGTATCACGTCATTTGGTTAAAAACTAATTTTTACTTCCTAAAATAAAGTTTTTTTTTGCCAGGGTTTGTCTATTTGTTTGTTTGTTAGTTTGTTAGCAACTTAAATCAAAAAGTTATAGATGGACTTTGATGAAATTATGAAGAAATAGCCGCTGTGTAGGCACGATGAATGCATTTCTAAAATCAAGCCAACCAATTTTCTGAGTTTTCTAATTAAAGACTTGAATTTAAAACACTTAGAAAAGTATAATACCGTCCCTATAAATAAATATAAATGTATCTTCAATTTGAAACACTTTAGGACAATAATTAGGAAGCTGTTTTGTAGAAGGCACCACTCTATGTATATCTACCAGAGCAATATGCATCTACACTGAACTTACTGGTGTCAACAAAATGTATAAGTAACAATCCCTGCTTTTATAGGTTTGTTAGGTTTAATATTTCTCTACTTCTTAAAATCATTTCAATAAATTACACTGCTGCCATTTGTTAAATAAACAATAATAATTAAAATTCATAACTGCCTTAATATTTTAAAATATTTTATAGGATTAAAATCACTCATATAAGATGACAAATCATCTACAACTGGCATCAGTGTGTATTGCAAATCAAAGCACATTGGTCGAACCCAACTGTTCATCTATGAAAAAAAGGAAAATGAAACGGGGAGGCTACTACAACCATTAGTTAGTTTGCTGGACAAACTGTAGGATCTAACACTGTGGGTGGCTGGGGAAATAAAGAGGTACTTATGTTCTTATTGACCTTGTAGCTGGACCCACTGCTGTTTGCTCTTCGGTCAACCTTAAACAACAGATTCATACAAACACACACTCTCACGTAGACACACGTAGAGGATTGTGCATGCAATCTGGGCAGAAATACATTAAGTGATTGATTGAATAAAACATGCAAATACAATTTTAAGTGTTTTTTTATTATCAAGAAATCTTGGCAGGAGATGGCTTTTTTAGATTTAGCAACAGTATTATTAAGAATCTGTCAGACTTAACAAAGTAATTATAACTGCTTGAAGAAACTCTGTTATTTACCGGTTACTCAATTTGCATCATAAATGTGTTTTTAGTCGTTTCTGTGATGCTTAGAAAAACAACAAAACCCCAAAGTGTGATAATTAGTATTTGAATCAGTAGCAAGTTCCTTTTCTGTTCACCAATCTATATCTATATAGCAGTCTGAGAGGATTTGTGATAGAACACCATGTAAACAGCCCATTACTGCAACCTGGACTGATTAACATATGATTGTAAATCATCATATCGTGTGGAGCTGGTGACATCTCATTGCAGCACTTATTCTGTGTTGATACATGACTTTGGTTTCTTTTTGACAACTCAAAAACAAACAGATTGCAAGCTGTCGCTACATTTGCTCACCATGAACGTAGAAAATGAATCGGGAAATAAGGTATGCCAGGTGATTAGCAACATCATGCCTGAGATCCTTGTGGAATCAGCTGAACAAAGTGTTTTTTTTATAAACAGAGTAACACACTGTGGCAACTACTGGAGCGGGTTTAGCCAAGTACATCTAACAACTGGTCTGGTTGTGTTCAGTTTCTTGTGCATATCCAAGCATTCCCCCTGTGCTGTTCACACAACACACTGGCATTAAATTTATTGTCTGTGACTAATAGTAAATAAAACAGTTGCCTGGTCAGCCTGCTATAGCCTTTAAAGAGTTTAACTTGATTATGTGTTGAATTAAAAGTCAAACATCTGCTGTATTTATCCTGATTTTATGTTTGCCAACCTAACAAATGTAAACTTTGTACAACCTTTCATAATTACTAAAAATGTGTTTGCTCACTGCAGAAAAAAAACTCTACACTGCAGCTTTTTTATCTCAGATAATTATTTTAGTGTTATTTTTTTGCACAGCAGTATAATGGGATTATTAATTCAGAGTTACTGCTTTTCTAGTGGATTTTTAAAGTGTGATTTGGGCCTCAGATGAGATGTGATGTAGTGAAGGGGGGGTGGGAGGGGTAGATGGTGGTGAGGTTAGTATAATGTTTATTGCTGTAACACAGTAATACAGGACGACCTGAAGAAACTGTCATGAAAACAGCAGTACAGTGCTCTAATAGTATTGTTCTGCTGTTTTTAGATCTGTCATAGGCTTTTTGACGTGGTCAAGCAATCTGTCTTGCCTCAAAACTTATTACATAACTAAGCTTAATCATTAGCATTTGCTACCGAATATGATCATACTTAAAGAACAATAATATTATTAAAAAAGCACATTTATTTCAGTAAGTTAGTTCAGTAAGTGAAACACATTATGTACTGTAGTTTAACACAGACTGATACTGAGACTCTTAATTGTGATGGTTTTCCAAACACAGCAAATTAAAAGTGGCCCATTTAAGCTCTGAAAAGACCAATACAAAAACATGCTTTAAATTGTTTTTCTCAAAAGATACTTTAAACGTGACACGAGATACTGTGTATGGAACCTGCATCATATAACCACTTTTATTTTTTGGAGTGAGATTTGTCTGTACTGGCTACATAGTTGCACAGTTGGTAGCTATGTTGCTTTACTGCAAGACGGTTCTTGCAGTTGAGATTGCATGTTCTCCCTGTGCATGCTTGGGTTCCCTCTGGGTACTCTGGCTTTCTCCCACAGTCAAAAAAAAACAATGACTGTTAGGTTAATTGGTCTTTCTAAGTTGCACTTACAGTGGGGGAAAAAAAAGTATTTGGCAGCCACCAGCTGAGCCAGTTGTCCCCCTTAAAAAGATAAGAGAGATCTGTCATTTTCATCATAGGAACACTTCAACTGTGAGACATACAATGTAAAAGAAAAATACAATAAATCACTTTGTATGATTTTTAAATAATTTGATTTTATGATGGTCCTGAAGATAAATATTTGGTCAATAACTAAAATTCACCTCAGTCACTGTAACGTCACCTGGGCTGGCAATGACAGAGGCCAAACGTTTCCTGTAGATCCTCGTCAGGTTTGCACATACTGTAGATGGTATTTTTCGCCCATTCTTCCATGCAAATCTTCTCAAGAGCTGTGATATTTTGGGGCTGTCACTGGGGATCACGGATTTTCAACTCCTTCCATAGATTCTCTATTGGATCTAAGTCTAGAGAATGGTTAGGCCACTCCAGAACCTCAAAATGCTTTTTACGTAGCCACTCCATCATTGACAATGTGACGTGTTTGGGATCATTGTCATGCTGGAAGATTAAGCTTTGTTTTATCTTAAATGCTCTCAGTGATGGAAGCTTTTATGGCCCCATTTAGCTTTCTTTAATAAGGTTCAGTCATCCCCTTTGCAGAAAAGTAGCCCCTAAGCATAGTGTTTCCACCCCTATTCTTCACAATAAGTATTTTGTTCTTGCAATGAAACTCGGCATTCTTCCCCTTCTAAACATGGCAAGTAGTGTTACTACCAAATAGTTCTATTTTGGTCTCATCTGACAACATGAAATTCCCCAAATCCTCCTCTGGATCATCCAGATGGTCTCTGGCAAACCATGGCCTGGACATGTGCTGTGTTAGCGAGTGCTGCAAGATTTTAATCTCCGACAATGTAGTGTCTTACTAATAGCCTACTTTGCTAATGTGGTACCAGCTCTCCTTAGTTCATTGAACAGTTCACCTGTGTAGTTCTGGGCTGTTTCCTTCCGTTCTTAAGGTAATGTGTACCCCACAAGGTGAGATCTTGCATGGAGCCCCAGGACAAGGGATATTAGTATCCATTCCTTTTTCTAATAATTGCTCAAACAGTTGATCTCTTCTCACCAAGCTGCTTGCTTACTGTAGATTGGCTCATCCCAGTCTTGTGCAGGTCTACAATCTTCTCCCTGGTGTTATTAGACAGTGCTTCGGTCTTAGCCAATGGTGGAGTTTTGAGTCCAACTGTATGCAGGTATGGACATATCTCTTTTACACAGATAACAGGTTCAAACAGGTTCCATTAATACAGGTAGCAATTGGAGAAAAGAAAAGTCTGTGTGGGACATAATTCTTGCAAGTTTCTACGTAGGTGCTGATTGTTTTCTGCACCATGATACAAATAAAGTCTTTAAAATTCATACAGTGTGATTTTACAGATATTTTTTTAACATTCTGTCACTCATAGTTAAAGTGTCTCTCCTCTTTTAAGTGGGGAATACATCCATAAATTGGTGGCTGTACATGTGTGCATGTATGGTTGTTTATCCAGTGTGTCTCAGTGTCGCCCTGCGATGGACTGGTGACCTGTCGAAGGTGTACCCTTGCGTGATGATTGCTGGTGATAGGCACTAGACCCCCTTCAACCCTGCATAGGATAGAAGGTATAGATATTGGATGGATAGATAAAATTATCTGTTTAGGGTGAGAGAGTGACACTGATGTAACGTGAGTAATGGCAACCCTGCTAAATTAACATGTGAGAAAAGTAATGCTTACAAAAGATTGTATTACAACCTAGTTTAAAGTAACGATAAATTAAAGATAAAAGATATCAAATTGATATTATGAATATTTTTTAGTTCTTAAAAAAATGAAAACGTAAAAACAATAAACAATAAATATTTACTTCAGTTGAATTAGAATTCACCTTTTGCTTCGATCATACTATTCAGTCAAGGGAAAAGAACTTGGACCCCATATCACTGTTGTCATGTTCTTTCAAGCTCTTGTGCAAAACTGTTAATCATTCAAATAGCTCTCCTCAGTGATCAGGGTAACCAATATTAGCAACACAAGAAGATGGAATATGCTTACCCGGGCTTTCCATGGGATGCGTCAGCAGCATGTTACAGGAGCAGCAAGTTTCACTCGCGTATCCTGCTGCTTGGCCCTTTCCACTGGGGGCGTATGAGGCACGTAGCAGCAGGGAAGCAGCTGTCACGTAGAGAGCACTAAACAGTATTTATTTTAGTTAGTTCATTGTAGTTTAATTATTGAAACTTCAAGGCCCATTTATTTTAGCTTGCATAACTGAAAAGGGTGTATATAGAATGGGGGGGGGTTCACATTCACTAGTAGCAGACAGTAAACTCACAATCTTGTGATGTATCCAGATACGTCACTCCATGTTTTATCCTCCTTGACGTTGTCTTTATAAAAAGTGTGATTGGGGTCATACAGAATTGAGTGCTTCTTCATTTCAATGATCAACTGGTCATCGTCATTGATGAAACAGAAGAGAGACTCTCCAGTGAGGTACTGACTTCTCACCGGGCCGCACAGGTGTTGACCTTTTTTTAAGTAAAGCAACCAGAAAGCAGCATGGTTCTTTTCTTTTATTTTTTTTAATTTCCGGATGCCGAGCCGTCTGATTTCCTGTCTTCCCCTATCCAAAATCTCGAAATTTACCCGTTTCAGAGGTGTACCGTGTAGAAAATAGGACTGCCGCGTATATTTACAAAAGTGCTGCATCATGACACTCCTGTGACAGGGCAGACTCGTGCTGCTCTCGCCTCCGATGGAAAGGATTCTATTGACTACAGCTGCGATTATCAGCTACATATGACGTGCTGCTGACACGTCCGATTGAAAGGAGGGGTTACCCGGGCTTTCCACTGGACGTGTCATGTTACAAGAGCAGCACGTTTTACTCGCGTATTCTGCTGCTTGGTCCTTTCCACGGGGGGCATCAGCAGCACGTAGCAGCAGGGAAGCAGCTGTCACAGAGAGAGCCCGAAATCATGCGAGGTCAGCAAAATCACGCGTGGTTTCGTCAGTAAACGCAACAACAAGCAGAAAAATAGACAACAACATGGCTCCAAAAGGTCTGTGTTTTATGTTCTGTCCGTTATACATTCGCCTATAAGTTTTTGTTATGTCAGGGAATATACAAAATCCCTCGAAGTGCTAAAGAATAATGTTAGTGGCGATCCGAGGTAGTGTAGACCCTCCCGTAACCTACTGGCTCCTCACGGGGCCGCACAGGTAGTAAAGCAAAGCTACCGGAAAGAAGCACCTTTGTTTTATTTTGAAAATTTCCGGATGCCGAGCCGTCTGACTTCCTGTCTTCCCCTATCCAAAATGTTGAAATTTACATGTTTCACAGGTGTAGCGCATAGAAAATTGGACTGCCGCGTATATTTAGAAAAGTGCTGCGACATGACGCTCCTGTGATGGGGCAAACTCGTTCTGCTTTCGCCTCCGGTGGAAAAGATTATATTGATTACAGCGGTGACTAACTGCCGCGTATGACATACTGCTACTGTAACATGCTGCTGATGCTTCCGGTGGAAAGGAGGGGTTAGTCTAAATGCATTAAATTCAGAGAGAATAACTCTCCTCTTAATTTAAAATACTCACTTTAAACACATTCACATATGTACCTTATACTGTATGTGTGCGAATTAATTAATGATATACAAACCATCAGAACTACAAATCGTCCTCTAAAGCCTGGAGTGATTTATTTTTGCACTAATTTCATATTAATTAAAATAAGGTTTGTGATTTAAAGAGTAACTCAACACCCTACCAGAGTATAACCCCGCCCACATTTATTTTTGAAAAACGGCTCAAAAGAAGGCGTTGCCTGGCGGACCAGGAAAAACGCAGGGGGAATACTGGCTGGGCGTGGTCTGGGCTGTGACTGACTGGCAGGCAGGCAGCAGCGCAGAGTCACAGACCGCCAGAAAGGCGGAGAGAGCCACAGCAACGCGGGCTCCTTTGCCTTAAAAGGGAAATAATCTGTAGGTTGAGTTTTTCTCCAGTTCTATGGAGTAATTGAGTGGCTCCGAGTCAAATCATTTCGGGCCGATGTCTCGTTCTCAGCAGCATGTGCCAAACCTGTAGCGGCATCGCAGCATAGAATGAGCGCCGTCTCGGAGTGGAACATTGTTGTTACCAAATCTAATGCTAAATATCAATTAGCTCGAGTAATTTCGTGTGATTCTGCCTCGACAGGAGCACCTGCAGCCACTGTACGTTATTGTCTGCAGCAGAAAATGTGTTGCAGAGAGATGCCCGGTATAAAGTATCCAAGCATGACGAGAAAATCATTCAGCAATTTGCAAAAAAAAAGAAAAAAAGAAACACCATCACAATTATTCCATTAAAAACGAACTCTTAGCTCAGATTTTTTTTCAGTTCACTGATGTTAGTTATCCTTTATCATTACGTTTATCATAGGTAAAGAGAAAATGTCAGTAAGTAGGGTTAACTCAGGTTTTGTGCTGCAAAATAGCGCCTCGCTATGGAGGTGTGGCCTTCTTCCCCTCTCTTATACAGAGCCGTAGTAAAAAGAAAAGTAACTACACTAAAAACGCTACGCTAAAGAACTAACTAAATACTATGCTAATGATAACTTGCTAACCTGTAAATCGATGTAAAACGCTCGCTCACTGTTCCAACTACAACCCACTACGGGGGCGAGCCTTGACTGCTTTTATACCCCAAGAGGCAGAGCGACGGACGTCACACACCACCAAATCACGTCACACAAACTTCTGAGCAAATGGTGAGGACAGAAATGAAATTCAAATCTAGTGCAAACGAAAATGCACAGATGGCGCCAGACAGACGGTTTTAGGCTCAAAAGTGAGATTTGATCTAATTTGCACTAAAATGTCAAAAAAGGGACAAGGATGTATAGAGAGCACTATAAGAAGGATATTTATGCAGTTTATAAGCTACAGAAAATTGATTTGGTGTTTAGTTGTCCTTTAAGAAATGTGTGATTCTAAGTCTTTCTAAAAATACTCCTAAAATCTTGCCTCATCACATTTTATACATGCGAAGTCCTGTATCTTCTTATATAGTAAAACTGATGTATCATCACACCTGTAGTGACTTGGATTAAAAAGGTAGCAGAAAGATTCATCTGAGGGAGCACTGGTTAAAGAAAATAGTATTTCTATTTGCTGCCAAAGTAAAACATATTTCTCCTTTGACAGCTACAGCAGATCTAACCATCTGAGTGGAGTCACGTATGGTGTTGTGCAGCGCAAGGGTGAACAGTGGGGGTGTCCCAAAGGTTTGTTGTTTAGGGATTAGATTGAACCCAGTTGCACATGCTCTTACTCATGCTTGAGGAAAGCCTGTGCTCCCTCTCATAGATCACAACCTCTGAGCTTTGTGCTATAGCAGTGTATTCACCTTCATTTCTTATTGTAAGCTACAGTTCATGTTGTGTTCTATGCTTATGGTTCTCTGGTGGTTTTCTTACTGACACATACTACATTATCACTTCAGTACGATGGGAAGGACAATTCTTACCATCTCAACAAAACGAAGGAAAAAAAGGGTGTTTAATATGTTTTAACTTGTTAGATTTTGCACTTCCCTATTCTTTCCCTTAATCCTAACAATATGATCATTTTATATTAAAAGTTCCTTGCCATTAGACTATACTTAACTAAATTGCACTGTTAGAAATCATCCTTTTGGGCTGCAATTATCAGTTTGATAGATGCTTGTCAGTTCTGTGAGGAAGAGGTTAGCTGTCCCCGTTAGTTTTGAGCAGAAGGTTTAGGGGGGGATCCACTGAAGGCATCTGTCAGTGAGGTAAAGAGCACTGACAGCCATACATCATCTCTGCCTGGTGCAAGGTCCCTGTATTTAAAAGAGTACTGCAGTCAAAAGCCCATAAAGTGAGTGACTCCTCTGGTGCATCTGCCACTGCATGCAGAGGAGATTCAATGTGAAAAAG
Organism: Apricaphanius iberus; assembly: GCA_028564705.1. NCBI lineage: Eukaryota > Metazoa > Chordata > Actinopteri > Cyprinodontiformes > Aphaniidae > Apricaphanius > Apricaphanius iberus. The sequence goes on from JAPXFQ010002924.1 coordinate 750,316, forward strand.
GGGAGATAATGTGCTCACTCACTAATAGGCACCCGACTAGACACAGGCTCATTTTTCACATCATGTCATCTGTAGGGTTTGAATAAAAGTAATGGTCACAATGAGCCTGGATCTCTCCCAGTCATTATGGCTTTTGCTTCCTCATTTTTATTTGTGTTGACTTGTACAGTCGGAGGGGATGACAGTCTCTGGGCCTGTGGATCAGTCAGATTGATGATCCGCGCCGTTCCCCGCCGTTGCTGACAGGTCCCTTCTTTCTGCCAGGCATGTGAGGCCAGAATGCCGCACTACGTCATATCAAATGCTGTAATCTGACAGAATAAAAGAATTTGCACACTAGGGACATCCCAATCTCTGTCTTTTATAATTTTCTGACAGAGACAGAAGGGGGGTTAAGGGGTTCCTACAGTTTCATGTAGCAAGAATTAGTGTCAGTCAAAGTTAAGTGGTTATTTTAAGATAAATAGGAGAAGGTTTCTGTGGCATGTTTAAGGGCACTGCGCTTTACGAGGCTATGCTAATGAGAATAGATACTGATTGGTCATCGGATGTTTTCTTTTCTTAAACATTCAGAGTCTGAGGATACAGCATGTCTAAATCTGATCATTCTGAAAAGGTTAGTACGTAATTAACACAAAGATTCACTGCTGCTGCCAACTGTGCTCAGTTCAAAATAACAGTAAATGCCCAAATGATGATTTCATCTTCAAGACACATTCACTTATCTACCCTTAACGTATTAATACAAATTTGTGTTTAATGGTTTTATTACTGTAAAGTGCCTTGCAAAATTATTCATACTTCTACTGATTTTTCTTCACCTTTTACTAATCAGTTTATCTCTTTAGGATTTTATGAGAGAGAAAAACATAAACTAATGAACGGTTGTAAAGTAGATGGAAAAATGGGTGGTTTACAACACTTTTTAAACAACAAAAATTAAATTTGTGGATTGCAATTGGATTCATCCCCTTTACATTGTTACGCCAATATAGATTCCAGTTAAAAAAAATAGCTTTCAGAAGAAGTAACCCAATTACAAAAACAGAGTCTCCCTGTGTGTAAAATTATCTAACTAATAATAAATCGACCTGTTCTGAGAAGACTTGCGAGGTTTATCATTAATAAATATTAGTAAACAAACAGCATCAGACCACTAAACAGCAGAAGGTTCTGTGTTCGATTCCCGCCGGGGACGCTGTGGGTGCTGAGGGTGTGTTTGTTCCTCCATATCATCAGCACCCACACCCTGGGTGGGGTTGGCGAAAGGGCCTTTCTGTGTGGAGTTTGCATATTCTCCCCATGTTCCCTTGAGTAGCTAATGTGAGCTACTCCCACAAAAACATGCATTAGTTCTGGGCTGTATGCTGCCCCCTCCTGGTTGACCGGGGCGCCTGAGGGATTGGGAAGGATCTGCCTGGAATAACGTGATCCTTCCACGCGCTACGTCCAGCTGGGGAATACCCACCCGCTCAGGTGAAAAGAAGGGTTCATCACTCCTCAAAGCATGAAGGAGGCTTGTGCCCAGTGTAGGCCCCTCCTGGGGTAGAGGCTTTGACGACGAGAACTTTAATCCGAAAGGCAGCAACAAGGTAGGCAGAAAATCTAAAGGTGGTCAAAATAAAATCTCGGATTTTATTTTAGATCATGTTGTCCAGCCCTACAACAAGGTAACAGCAGCCAGCCATGGTAACTCTGGAACAAGAGCAAACATCTACAACTCTGGTAGGGGGTTTCTGTTGACAGAACAACCTCACAAATCTGTCAATGATGGAGGAGTGCCAGGAAGAAATCCCTAAAAAGTCCAGTTTGCCAGAAGCCATGTAGAGATTAAAACATTTGGAACAATGAAACTGAAATTGACTGTTTTAGGCTTCTTGCAAACTGCTATGTGGTGGAAAACAAACACTGCATATCACCTTGGACACATAATTTCAATGTTAAAGGCAGGGCTGCAGAATAATGCTGATAAGAGGATAAATAGAGATAAATACAGGATAATTCTGGGAGAAAACATCTGCAAAAGACTTGCTGCTGTGGTGGGGGTTTAAGTTCCAGCAGTGCAATGACCCTAAACAGACAGCCAGAGCTACATTGGATGTAGCATGTTCATGTGATGAAATGGCCTAAACAAAGAAGAGACTCAAATCCAATTTAGAATTTGTGAAAATAATATTGCTGCTCACAGACGCTATCCCTGTGCTCACATAGTTTACGCTGTTTAGCCAACAAAGAATCTCTGTAGGTGTGCAAAGTTACTAGAAACATACCCAAAAAAGATGCAATGATGTGAGTTGCACTGATAGGTAGTTCTAAAAAGTGTTGAATCAGTAGAGGCTGTATAAAAATGCAGGCCACCACTTTTAAATGCTTTTGTGTAAAAATGTAAACTTTTAATTTTGCATATTTAATTTTTTTCCACATCCATGCTCTTATTTGTGATGGTCTATCACTTAAATTTTTAGTAGCCTACATCAATTAGGGTATGTAGTTGTAATGTGCCCAAAATGTCACAAAGAGAAAAATCTTTAGATACCTTTGCAAGGCACTGTTTAATAATGTTTTTTTTGTTTTGTTTTTCTTTTTTCCTGTTGCGTTACATATATTACCTTAGAGACTGCCAAAACCCTTAGTGTTATATAACCTATGTTTTATGCTTCATCAAATAATTTCAGGAAAAAAATACTGTTTTTGTCAGCCCTGATAAGAGTACGGATGTGAAAACAAGTGATTTCCTTATTAGGTTCAGGAGTCAAAGGCCTTCTTCCAGGGATATGGGCTTCAAGAGCCCAGAAGATTAAGACATATATTGGATTCATGATGGAGGCCACAAAGTTCATTTTCAAAATAAAACAGAATATTATTCACAGTCCTTTTAAAATTCAGATTGCCAGCTGACCCATGACTTGGAAGTAGTGCATTACATTTTCAATGAGCTGTTGCTCTGTCACTAGCTGGGAAGAATCCCATTTCCTGCCCGTTTACCAGGGGAATTATGGGATTATATCAGGAGTAGTTTAAGGAACTATGAGAGGAAAAGAGATACTTTAGGATAAAATTTCTGACATTTCAGAATGTACATTTCCTTTCTTTCACGTCAATCAGTTTTTGTGCAAAGTGCTCGTTCTTGAAGAGATTTTTATTTTCATTTTTTCCTTTTCTGCCTTTTTTCAGTGTGAACAACTCAGAAAAAAATATGAAAACTGTGCTGCTTTGTAGGCAGTGGAAAAAAAAACTCCCTCAAGTATTATTATAAAAGACACATGCACACAGTTCTCCCTGATTTTCATATATATTAAAATCACTTCCTTCAGTGGCATATGAAATTCTACAAACCACTAACGCCTAAGCTTACTGTTGAAATGTCTGTTTCCCCTTGATTCAGGTTTTCCTCTCTGTTTTCTGACCCTGAAAGGAGGTGACCAGTAATCTTATTCACACACTGCTTCCATCACAGACCTCCACATATGCCTTACATAAGCCTGTAGAGGTAATATTGACATTGCTCAGCAGCATTAAAAGCTGCATGTCATACACAAATATTATGAAAAGTTAACGCATTCTTTCAAGCTGTGCACCTTCTAAGCTGCCTGCATAATAAAAACCTTCATTTAAATCCTCCTCCACAACAATGAGAATCTGTGTTTATATAGACTACTTGTAGAGAAATCTCAATATGATAGCTATCCAAATTTTAATTTTACTGTTACAATAGAGGGCTTATAGATATATTGAAGAAATTCAGTTGCATGTCAATATCATCTAACAGTTAATTTATTTCAATAATTCAATTCGAAAAGGCAAACCTATTTATTATATAGATTCATGAGAGTCATATTTTTAAGATTTCTATTTTTATATTTTGATGATTATGGCTTATACAGTAGCTAATAAGTCAAAATTAAGATGCTACAAAAAGACAAATGAAAGTGTATTTTAACAGTAATATTGGTCTCATAAACATATTGGAAAAGAAAAAGAGCTGCTGGTTGACCTTTGCTCCCCTCTGCCAAACTGTATTAATATATTTAAACATATTTTTGTGGCACAAACCAGAACTAATGCAAATATTTGACACAAGTTTAGCCAGATTTCATAAATGTGGTGAGGGTCAACTTCAGTTAGGTGTCCTGCTGTACGAAGCACCGATTCCAGTTGCAGTGTATGCTTTGTTAATCTTTCATTAGCATTAAGCCACAATCACCAAAATTAAATCAAATCAAAAGTTTATATACACTTCTGCAATAGATTTAAAGATGATTTTAAGTATTAAAATATTGAAATAAATTAAGTTTTTCATTATATTCAGATTTACTGAGATGCACCTGCATTCAAAGTATACCTTGTCTATAGATGTGGAGGAGGGCTGTAGCTTACACTGCATTAAAGCCACAACTTAAGCATGGTGCTAGGCTCATTCCCATAGAGCTGCCATCCAACCCCCATCTCTTTGCACCGATGCCTGCCTCATCACTCCACACAAAATATCCCACCCTTAATTGGTCTGTGCTCCTCCAACATGTTTGTAATGAAAAAAAGCAGCACATAATTCTTAGTTTGTTGGCTGGCAGAGCCCAATTTACAAAAGTGGAGGTTGGTGATAAGCAGAGACAGTATGGCTGTGGAGTGCTCAGAACAATGAATCACCCCGCTGCCAGGGTTGAGCAGAATATAATTGAGTCCAACATCTCTGAGCACTTTCACCATAATTAATGATAATCTGTAACAGAGGAATCTGAGATTCCAGTTCACAGAACTGTTTAATTAGGCCTAGTAATGAAAGCACAGGCACTACAAGAATATGGCCGGCCTCATGATTAATGATTTGTGCTACTGAACACAAAAGTGCTGCACTGTTAACTCCAATGGATGCTGCTACGTCTCCCTGGCATTTACAGAACACCAAAATACATATGGAGCTGTTTGCCTCCCCTATATGAAACACTACATAAATACCTAGTTTTCTGCTGTGGAGATATGCTTGCTTTTTAATTAACATGTTCTGGATATCTCAAGTGCTTCTCACTTCTGATATAATGTATCCTAAATATTGGAATAAATATTTATCCCAAATATTTATCCAAAAGTGTTTATCACAAATATTAACCCCCCGCCCTCGCAAGACCACCTTAGACTGGATCAAGTATGAAAGCTGCAAACACTGAAGCTTAGATGCATTATTCAGCACTTCACAAGCACTTTTTAGCTTTTCTAAACTAGGTTTTTCTGCATTTCTGTTAAGTGTAGAATAATTCAGTCCAGGTTTTATGCAGAAAAAAATATTGACAACTTCAGCGTAAACTAACAAATTACAGACATGTTTGAAAACATAACTGAAATGATCATCCTTCAGCAGCCAACAGTCCGTAAACAGGCGTTTATTGTGCTGCTTTGTGATGTGAGGTGTAGCTTTCGCTTGGTTCTCATTTAAAAGGAGACATATTACTTTTAATATAAAAAGATAATATAGTTAGGATTAAGGAAAAGAATAGGGGGGTGCAAAATCTAACAAGTTAAAACATATTATACACCTTTTTTTCCTTTGTTTTGTTCAGATAGAAAGATTGTTCTACCCAATGTCCTGAAGAGATAATGTAATATGTGTCAGTAAGAAAACCACCCTGAATCATTATAATTGATAATAGTTTTTACCAAATTTCTTTACCTAGCTCCTTTGATAAAATGAAGGATTAGCTGACAGACCATGATACAATACTTTCACCACAACTTTCCAGTGGCCTGCAGTTATACAAAACATTGGTATTTCTAACACATGTCAACAATATAATTTTGGATCGGTGAGTAAGGGCTCACATTGTCATGATATTCTCATGGTATACCTATTAGAAGAAAAAAAAACTATATCATCACAAAAATTCACACAAAACAAAAGTATGTCACATGATCTTTGTGCTCTAAATTATTAATGGAGATTAGTGATTACTTCTATTTCTGCTAAAATATAATGTACACATTATTACTGATAAAATAATCTGATTTATAGCATTTATTGGAATGATGATTTTGATACGCAGATTTGGCCAAAAATGAAAATAAATATGGATTTACTGTTATATTATTTAAACAGACCTGCCACTGATAGTTTGCCAGCTATAGCTTTGAGTTTTTTACACCATCCAGCTTGATAAGCGTATTGGGCTGAGGTTTTGTAGTTTCCCCGCCACAACTGTTTGTGTTTTTTGCAATCAGAAATATGTACAAGTGTCAGAATGTGTCATTCTGTTCGGAGATGGAAAGGTACAGGACCTTTCATTCAAACAGCTGACCAGCAGTGTGCGGTATCAGCTGGGGGAGGGATGGTAGTGTGTTACCCTATATATGCTACTCACCTGGAGAGAGTGCCAACCGTTCAAACACTTTTTTTCTGGCATCTCTGTAAAAAAAAACAACAGAAGAAACAATAACTTTAAACTATAGGAATAACATGGTAGAAAAATGTATTTGGCTTAAAAACCCCAAATGTTTGAAACTTGGATAAAGGGCCAGTAAGCTGCCAATGTCTAATATATATTCATATAGTGTAGCACAGGCAATTCAATGCTCCCAGGTTAGTTCAGACATAGTTAGCATTCTGATTTGTTCTAGGGAAAGCCAGTCCAGATTAATTACCTTTATCTCACCATCACAGGAAGTGTTCTCAATGATATTAAATGATAATAAAATGATAATTTTACATGTAAATACAAAAAGGAAAGACATTACGAATAAATAAATCCATAAATGTTTATAGTTGTTGCACTGAAAGAGTCAAGATTTTCAACAGAAAAAATGTGATTTTTTTTTATTTTTTTTACTCTTTCCAAGAAAATATATACTTGTTTCCTGAACATTACTGAAAAAAAAGATTGCCATGTAACAGGAAACAATGTAATGTAAAGTAATAAAAGAAGCACATAAGATTTTAGGTCTTTTACCTAAAAGCATGGATTGCATTATTGAATGAAATGCTCCAGCTCCTGCTTATGCCTTGCAGGCATCCTTGTCGTTATTTTCCTGGTAGTATAGCCCATAGTGTGTGACTCCACAACACATCAACTCATAGGGCTTAGCAGGGCAGTGTGTGCTGGAGTGGTTCCACATTTTTAAATGAATCTCATGAAATGCACAGTAATACAGTCACACTATTACAGAAACAAAATAAGATTTTGTTTGGCATGAATTCGATTTATACCTAAAAAAGCTATTAGTCACTCCCTGTCAGTTTGCTGACTGCTCTGAGTTGAACGTTTCTGTGTTAGACCTCTGAAGTTAAATTTCACAGTTAGTTACATATTGTAAATGTATTTCTTCCTTTCCTGAAAAAAAATGGTTTGGTAAATCAAGTCATGGTAATAGATTTAATAGAAAGATCAAACCATTTTAAAATAGCAAGAACAATGGCTGTACAGCAAAGTGCTATCCGTTTTATTCCTCATACCTCTCCGTAAAAGGCTGAATTTTCCATCAAGCAAACATACAGTATGCCTTAGGAAACGGCAGTGTAAAAGGCAACGGGTGTGGAAAACCCGACACAGGAGCTCAGTCCTCATAAATCTATGACAAAACTTTCCAAAAATGAGAAAGAGGACATAAAATAGGGAGAAAAATAGATGTATTTCAGTGAAAGAACTGACTGTAACCACCCACCCCCTTGCCCTCCCATTCCCCATGTCTAAATCTTGTTTAGTTCTTTAATTCTACAGTTTCTGACCTGGATCTGGCCATCGCTGCACATGAAAGAAATTACAAAAGCCTCTCAGTCACAGCAGCCCAGCTTCCTCCTGCACCACAGCATTTGTCATTGCCAAAACAGCAGAGTTTAATTAAGTGTTGTGAGCAGCCTAGTGAGAAACACACTTTAATTTAAACCTCTGAACATGTTCCTATTGGTTCTTTACCTTCTCAACAATCAGCAGGGTATACGGTGTAAATTTCTATCTCAAGGGGAAAAGCAGCTGCTGCACCTCTAGCGATTCATAAACGGCTTGCTTCCCCAAGAGCAATCTCTATTACCACGCATTTCATCATAACTCTGTTTGGAACTGTGAGCAGATGAATGTGATAATTAATGTCCCCTCCCAACTAAACATTTTATTTATTCTTGACAAATTGTCTGTTCTCGTGTTAAAAAAAATATGTGTTCTATGACGGTCCTTCAGAGTTGATAAAAATAATTAAATGGCAAATTATCTTTTGACTCATCATCGTTGGCAGATGATGTAAAAGTATTCAGCCCTAGAGGAATGGGTTTGTTTCAAGTTGAAAAACCTTGGGTTCAGTAATGATTTTTTAAGTATGTCTTTTATAACAACATAAGCTTTACCAATTGAGTCAATGTGGATACCAATGAAAGCAGACACAAGAGACCACTGAGTGTTAGATAGCTAAGACAGTCCTTTTGTCAGCCTGTTGTTGAATTACCTTTGGGAATTTCAAAAGGAGCAAAAAGGTTACTTAACTGCAAAAATTGTAAGAACAAAACAAACAAATAAAAAATTTAGGCAGGTGATTTAATGCTTCTCTATCTATTAAGGAGATAAATTATTGAACACTCTTCTTGGTAAAATCTATTTAGAGATCACTGAAATTTCTATTCCAAAATTGTTTTAAGTGAAGCTAAAATCTTTATCCCAAACCTGCCCTTTCTTGATAATACTTTGTAATTTGCGTTGTACCATCAGATTTATAAAATATTTTATTAGCTGCTATCACACTTATTCTTATATGGTTATGTGTGCTGGAAAATATAAAACTAGATTTTAAATGGGTAAAAAAAAGCTTTTTGTTGACATATCGAGGTGTGTAATGTCTATAAAGTCTGTGTGTTGAGACAGTATTGTTTTGTATATACTGTGTACAGGCTGCATAGTTCAGTGTTTTACAGGGTCTTTACATACTTGTGCCAAGATGTTGACCACTTGTTTCCCTCCCTTACCTAATGATGTCTTGACTGTCAGATTTGTGATTTTTTTGTTGTTGACGTGATCGATTGCAGCCTTGCTCAGCTCATATTGAAGTGTATTGATCTATATAGTATTAGACTGCATACATTGTGAGCATATGGTACTATCAAGCAGGACCAGGGGTGGAGTTAACCAAACATTTTCCGTATTAGAATGTTTTTTTTTTAGAATGGGGAAAAATTTGACCACTTGATGCAAATGCGCAGATACTTTCAACTTTATGCATGCAGTCTAGACACTATATTCTAGGGGCGACCCAGAATAGTCGAAGATTCGATGCATCGATAAACAGAGCCTTATTCGACCACCAGTCTCAAGTTCGAATCGCAGTTGAAAGGAACATCATACCATTTTCAACATCATACCATTTTCGCAATATGGGGATGCGCAATGTGTAATTGCACACATACCTACTGATTTTGTACAGTTACATGCAGTTATATTTAGTCTGGAAATATGAAAAAACTGTAAAAAAAGAGAAACAAAAGAAGAGTTAAATAAACGATGTGATTGCACCAGAAAATTACTCACAGAGAGAATCTTGGTTTTACTCCACATGTCCTTTGCACCACACAACCACAAGGGGGCAGTTTTCTTTGTAGCTCTTCCATAAACATGTAAAAAATAATGACATTACATACACATCAGACATACCATTCCCATGCACCACCATCACTAAGATGGTGCACGGACAAACACCACCAAACACTGACAACAACATAACTCAAAGGAGAACTAAAGAACCCGACTACATTTGGAACACAAACTATAATGTAAATGTGCATCCATCCATCTTCTTAACCGCTTATCCAATTCAGGGTCACGGGGCAGCTGGAGCCTATCCCAGCAATTATCAGGCGTTAGGCAGGGTACACCCTGAACAGGACGCCAGTCTGTTGCAGGGCCAACACAGAGAGAGACAGACAACCATTCACACTCACATTCATTCCTACGGACAATTTAGAATGATCAATTCACCTATCATGCATGTTTTTGGACTGTGGGAGGAAGCCGGAGTACCCGGAGAGAACCCACGCATGCACGGGGAGAACATGCAAACTCCATGCAGAAAGACCCTGGACCGGGATACGAACCCACGACCTTCTTGCTGCAAGGCAACAGCGCTAACCACTGCGCACTGTGCAGCCATGTAAATGTGCAATTAACATGAAAACATTACCCATAAGTCTTCGTGGTGTACAACAGTCCCCTGAGCAGTGTGCACACGTAGATAATTTGACTATCGGTCGACTATAGAAAGATTCGACAATTCTGATTGGAATGTGTAAATCCCTAGTTGAGCCGTCCCCTACTCTATACAATATATTTCACTGACCGGGAGCTGACAGCATGTTGATATGTTACTGAGGCTTTGGAAAGGGACGGTGGCCGGCTAGACGCGCTCTGAGGAGCCTGATGTATGACAAGCACTGGCATCTGCTGCTTCTTTTTTTTACATGGGCTTTCCTCAAATAGTTTATGGGTTATGAAATGGTTTTTCAGTGTATTTTTCACTTCTGATCACTTCAATTAGTGAAATGTTTCCTCATTTTAAAACACTGGGTGAAGAAGTGCTTAATTCCAGTCTCCGGTGCGGCAGTGGAGCGCTGATTCAGGCTCTAAAACAACGTTCAAACCCCCATGAGAAGCAATCCCACTATTTGATCGCTATTTGATTTGATTTATTGGTGTGCATTTCAGTACCATGCGGAGCAGGAACTGCAGCAGTTATTCGTATTTAAAGTGCAATTGTTTAATTTCATTTTTATATGTAGTTTATTGTCCAGCTGGTTTTCATTAAATGTAATTCAAGATGAATAAAGAAAAAACTATTGAACAGATAATTGCAGGACTGTGCTCTGGTTGGGTGGGTTCCTTCTACGTACTCCCTCTTCCTCCCGCAGTTGAAAATCGTGTTAGGTCAGTTGGTTTTACTAAAATACCCTCAGGTGTGAACGTGTGCGTACATGGTTGTTTGTCCTGTGTGTCACTGAGTTGCCCTGTTATGGATTGGTGACATGTCCACGATGTACCCCGCCTCTCGTCTGATGAATGAAGATTGACACCTTGGTATGGACAATGGATAGATAATTTTATGTTTTTAGTATTTTAGAATGCACTTAAAAAAATAATGTAATGTATCTATTCCATTGTATTAATGTTTTGGAGTTAGGACATATTATAATAGAGTACTTGCTTCAATAAGAACTTAAGTCAATAAACCAACAAACAAATAAAACTACCAAAACAATTATTAGGGTTTTTCTAATTAGAAAAAAAAAAGATTGGAATAATTGTTCTGCACAATACTTTAGCAGGGATTCACGTTAAATATACTGAAGTTGTTTTCTAAAGTATCAAGCTACATAAATTTATGAGGTGAAGAATTCAACTTTTTCTAAGAAATATGGTCATTTATGACAGTTATTTAACAACCGAGACATCTCTACTTTATTTGATTTAATGGTTTTATGCTTTGCTCCAACACTCAGAAAGGAGAACCACAAATTCACCATGTTTGTTTAAAAGATAAGTCTGTAAATCAAAAATCCGTTATTTCTTACAAAATGTAAAAAATAACTAATCAAAACCCATAATACATGTATCCTACCAGTCAATATTCTCAAAGTAAATTCTAAATAATATACTGTATGCTAACCAATAATAATGATTTTTCTTTTATCTGTCTCAACACAATTTGCATTACAATATTTTTTGGCATTTCAATTCCTTCCCCAATATTGCTTTTTTTTCTGTTTAATCAAATTCAGAGCCATCCATAATAGTAACCTGTGGGGAATAGTCCTGTTCACTATTTGTTTCCCTTTTAGTTTTTTTGACACTAAAAAGGAAGCTCACTAAAGCCAATTTTCGTAGTTGGCCAGTGTTAAAAAAATCTAAAAAGTCAAGTACTGGCACAAAACCAAGAAAACCAAGCAAACTCAGCCCACATGAGCCTTAAACAAAGGTGAAAGTACATTTCCTATCCATGTTGGATGACATTCCCTTGTCCTCCTGTTGGCGCTGCTCCTGCATTTGACTGATCAGACAGCCAAAACATGGTCCAGGTTTATTAGCAAGACCTTACAAAGCCCAAAGCGCCATGCAGTATTGTAATTCTCTACAAAATGTGTCACGTTAACTCTGTTGACTGAGCCGCACAACAGCTGGCTCATATAGGGGACCTCTCACACTTGAGTGCAACAGCCGTGTAAGGGAACATCAGTCTCTTCAGCTCTATGTGGTTCTACCACAAAGAAGTCTTGACACGCTGTCCATAGCTAGCTTGTTCAGTCACTTATACAAGGCAGTTTCCAGGTTCTAAATTGGATGAAGCATCTTTTCTGAAGTGTCTTCAATGAACTTACATTATACTAAATGTATCACATATATAACCTTATACATCTTTTATTGCTGTAGTATGGTTTTATACACACACACACACACACACACACACATGCACACGCACACACACACAAAGCTACACACGAACCTTAGAAAAAGTGTGCCTATAATTTAAGTACATATATTCAGTCAGGAGAAAAAAAATTGAAACTTTTTTTTTTAAATCAAACATCACTTTAAGTAGATCAGTGTTTGTAGGAAGTTTCGATTATTATTCAGTGGCTTTTGTTACCATTAGATTTTAGTGATCCTGGGGTGTTTGTGTTTTAGTTTTCATTTTAGTGTATGTTTTGATCACTTCTAATTTCTTTATTATAGTTAAAAGGTCTTGCCATACTAACCTATCTGTGTTTACTATTGCTGGAATAATGTAAGATTAATTTATTCCCTTGTGTTTATTTTCTGTTTTGTTCATTTAAGTTTTGGATTTGTGTCTCTTAGATTAATGTTAGCCTTTTTAACCCTAGTTAGTAGCTTTTAGTGTCTAGTTCAGCTTCGTTTGTGTTAAATATTCATACTCCATCAGTCTGCATGTTTGGTCTCCTCCATAGCTTTTCCTAATTCCCTGATTAGCTTACCACATTCTGCATTCAATCATTCTAAAGTTAATCATTGATACGCCTGATAAAGAATAATAGAAGGCATTATGACAACTGTTGGAAAATATTAGACGGCCACCATAGTAATTAATAAATATGTTTAATACAATAATTTTTCGTTTTTTGTGGAGTAGATGAAAACATATGTAGAACAATTGACGTGAAGGAAAGAGTTTCTTATCAAAGGTCTGGCATCAATTTCAGAATCAGCACAAGGCCACCTGAAAGGAAACAATAAAACAACTGGAAACAAGATGATTGACATGCAAGACAGACCACTGAAAACAGAAGATTCTAGCAAGGAGTTGAGATAACAAACAGGTTTTTAATGACCGGGAGGGTTTATGAGTGACACACAAACCAGTGATGACTTATACTAATAACCTAATAAGAGGAGATAAATAAAATAAGGAAATAACACAGAGGCAACTAACAATTCTCAAATGGATAAACAGACGAGTAAAGATAACCTCTAACCTGCACATCCAAGCTAAATACAAAAGAAACTAAACACAAAGAAATTAAAAGTATTAAATACATTTACTGACAATAATAGACCACCCAAAATAATCCAATAAAAAAAAAAGTCAGAACTAAAACCATAAAGAATCATGCACCGTTTCCTTTACCAGTTTAAGAATGATTGTATTCCCTAACATAACATAACTAAATAAAAACTGTGTAGGATAGGTGTCAAATTGAAGGTGGAAAAAGTTTTAAAAGGATTTACAATCTGTTTAATATCACTAGAACCTTGAAATTTTACGTGAGTCTGTACGCTTTTAAGGTCCAATGTATTTGATCTGGGTTGTTTGCAAATCCTTGTGGAACACATAATTTACATATTTGAGCATCCTGATTTAAGTTGATTATAAAACTACTCTTCTGTAATACAGTAGGCATGTCTAATATTAGGCTCTTTTAGGTGATAATTTACATGTAGTTGACAGGTCAGTATAACAGCTTGTATATACACTGGGATCTATCAGAGCCCAAGATGGTTCTCTTTAATCGTTGATCATTTATAGGATGCTCTCCTGGTGTTCTTTTGTAGAATGCCAAATGATATATGATCACTTCTACATCGCTAGTTAATGTACACTATTAGCTCTGTATTTAAACATGATAATGTAATTGATTTACAAATTGATTTATTGATGTTAATTCAAGTGTTTCATGTATTAATCAAAGTAAAGAAATTAATTCTGTATATTTTATGAGCTGTTGTGTGATCAACTAATGATATGAATTAATCAACTTTAATAAGAATTCAAAGACTATTGTTTGCCCAATTTGTCACTTTGTACGAGGGGGAAATGAAGAACGGTCTTTTGATTAACAACATGTAGCTCCGCAGGAGTATTTTAGAAAATTACTCTGCTTTTGGGGGGTTTCTTGGATGATACAGAGTTATCGGTTTATTAGCTGCAGAAGACAGGTGTTGTAGTAGTGTACATTTATTTTGTCTGTTTCTGTACAACAAGTTTATAGTTAAAATTTTTTTTTTGTGCTCTCCATAGGTATTCCTATCAGGGTTTATATATAATGTTGAGAAGAAGAAACAAGTTTTTTAAAATCACTTTCCAAATCTGAATATGTGTGGGGAAAATGCATATAGAGCAAATGTTTATATTTCCAGTCTCTGTTTCTTGTAGATTAAACTAAAAGACATTTATTCTTACTCAATAAAGGGATTATACATAAGTTTAACCCCAAATAAATATCTAAAAATGTAAAATGTCTTCCTCAAACATACTCCTGCAATGCCCTGGTCAGTAGATTGAGCCCTGGCCTTTTCAACGTGGTTGCGTGAATATTTCTTTAAATTCACTTAAATAGCAAGTCTTCGGATCGAAGAAGCAAATTTCCTGACTGCTTTCCAGGGACAGCTTAATGCGTAATGGTGTCATGCATGTTCAGACTCAGGAGCTTTCACTTTCTCCATCATAATAAACATCCGCAGAGCGAGGAGACACATTTGAAGGATGGATTCAACTAAGCATAAAAAGAGAGCGGCTTTTAGCACCAGCAAAACTCTAGCCCAGACCCCAACTAAACAACAGTAACATTTCTTATTTCAGTTCAGGTAATGCCTGAAAATCTGTAAATTGTCTGACGGGACAGGCTCAGCTGTTGTTTCTGTTCATTTGTTCGTGAGCTCTCACGCAGCATGTATGAGCCTATGCAGACTGCAGTTACGCATTTGGCCTCAGGGTGCACTTTCACACAGTCCCTTTAAAAGTTAAATCACAGCATGACTCACTGATGCTGTTTACAAAGTAGTTGGGTGTAATGTACTTATGCACACCTATGTGTATGACAGTAAGAATGCCAGTCAGAACTGGAACCGAAATCATATGTAACTAAATCTTGTAACAGTTTACCTGTTATTATTGTAAACACACAAAGGTAATTTGGTCAGGAAGGTGTTGTTGTCAGACAATATTTTTGTAAAATCCTCCTCCTCACTGGACAGATCATCTTAAAAATCTTTAAATTAACTCAAATACAAGAATGCAAGAGGACTTTGCCATTACTACTTGTGTCTTCTGTGGATATATTAGTGGTTTATGCATTATTTTCCCAAGTTCTGTGTTTTATTGTTAATGCTATAAAATTAAAGCTATTCTGGTAGGTAACTTGACTTCTTCTAAGGGTTTTTTTTCGTCAGTTTTTTCTAATTTTTGTAAGGTAAATAATTTAACCATCCTGACCTACAAGTCTGAAAAGCATTAAAAAGGAAAAATTATAAGAATAAATTATCCCCTTTTGCTTGCCTTCATTCTTTGCTCTTTTCTTACACTAAACTAAAACTTTAAAATGCAATAAAACAGTTTTCTTCCTTTGGTCCAAGTGAATTGTTTGTACTCCAGAGAGCCATTTAAGTAGTTCATTAGTCGCTATGTCATGTCTTTAAAGTATTGATCTGTCCAGTCAATGGAAAAAATAACAACCCCTTTAGAAGCTTCTTGTCCACAGCGATGGGCAACATAAATTATTTAAAAAGGCCATATTCACTGCGGCCATGGAGCCATCAATCATAAGATATGGCAATGACAAAAAAGCTTCATACGTCCCACCTATCTCCCCCAGAACAATTCTGTCAGCCAGGTGACTGTGAGGAGCCCGAATGACCCGGTGTCACTCGTATTGTTACCTCAGCCTTTGAACGACCGAGCTCTCCAACCTGCCCTGGAATGGGATGGCTAAATAGATTCTCTATGTTTACCACCAGGCTCCCTCCCAGAGCACACTTCAATTTGTCTAACAATAAGAGGTGAACAGAGGAGTTGGAGATTCCCAAACAATGGATGAATATTTTATCAAGTTGTTGAATTGAGTTGCAAGTGGAAGGATATTTATTCATGGGTGTTCATTCTGGCTTATTCCACGGAAAAGGGGACAAAGCAACAACTGGAGAGTTATACTTGCTGGAAGCTCACTATCTTGTGTTTGTGCACAAAAGCAAATATTATTGAATCATAATATTTATTGCAAAAATTCCTTGTTTGCTTTATATATAGTTTAAATGTATTTTACATGAATTTCTACAAGCACCAACAGATTTAAGATGGATTGTCTTTGTAAGGACACAACAGTTGGAAGACAAAGTGGCTACAATATTAGGACACTCCTTTTTTATTGCAGTCGTATTGATTAATCAATAATTTCATTGTTGTGGAGCTTTTTTATTCTCTGCTGTGTGCTAGTTTTTGTGTTTCGTCTTGTTGAAGCACACTATCACGCTGATGAGTTTATTGACACTAGAAGCAGGGCTATAAAAGTTCACCCTTAAACATGAACAAGTTGTAAATTTAGTTCACCATGATTAAACCAGAAAATAAAATATCTAAAATGTATCTAAAATAAAATCAAAGCGTTTAAGGGGATGTAGATCTTATTCATTTATGGGTTTTCATTACATGAAAAGGTTTTTGTTAAAGACACACTCAGTAACTTTGGAGATATTTGTTTTCTGTCGCCCTCTAAAGGCTTGTGGCATAATTTCATTGTCGAATAAAAGTGTGTCTATAAAGTGCTTCTTAAGAAGTGTACTGATGGTTTTACAAGCTCGCCAGCCAAAATAACAAAACTGGCAGCGTGTAATTTGGTTAACAATCAAACATTTTTCACGACACTGTATTATTAGTATTATTATAATATTTTTTTTATTTATTTATTTTATTATCATGCCCCAATAACCCCGGAGCAAGCATTTATTACTTAACAATCTAGTAGCAATAGTTCAGCATCCGCAGGGCAGCCTGCTGTTTCTCTTACACCTCATTCATTGCGGTTGTACACACAAAACTGAAAAGTTGTAGTTTTAGAAGCTTATCCAGTAGTGAGGGGAAGGAGGTGTTGTCTGACATGTAAATGGTAAATGGACTGAACTTATATAGCGCTTTTCTAGTCTTACTGACCACTCAAAGCGCTTTACATTGAAGCCACATTCACCCATTCACACTCGCATTCATACACCGACACCCAACATGGCTCGGTAGGACAATGTAGAATTCTAAGTGCCTTGCCCAGGGGCACATCGACATGTGACTGGAGGAAGCTGGAATCGAACCTACGACCCTCCGATTGCAAGCCAACTACTCTACCACTGAGCCACAGTCGCCCTAATGTGTCTGACATGTGTCTTCTCCTGTCTTGCTGCTCTATGAATCAACAGAAGGAACCATGGGAGGTGCGCTGTTAACAATGGGAAAAACCTGGTTGTGAGTTGAGAACGTTGAGAACATAGAATTTTCCTCGTTTGTTCTGATAGTGTCTTCTTAGGGGTTAAAAAGCTAACTCAGCACAGCATCCAGCTCCGCGGCTCACACTGTGCGCATACGTTTGCCTGGTGTGAATTAGGGGTTAATAAGCCTTCTCCAGCAGTCAAGCACCATCACCTGTCACTTCTTGCAGCCCAGTTTCTGTTCCTTGCTTCTTTTGATAGTGTCTTCTTTGGTGAATCTTCCATTACTCAAGTCTCAAAACGGCAGATTTGTTTATATCATTAGGTAATGTGTAACATATTGCTATAAAGCAAAACTCAGTCAGTACTTCCAGGCAGGCAGACCATGGGAGAAAAGTAATATAGTGCAGTTTTCAGCAGCAGGACCTTAGCACATAGTGACATCTCCGAAAATGTTTCCAAAACACATGTTTTTATGGTGTAAAAGTTACGGAGTGTGTCTTTAAGTAAGCAAGTATTAGGCAGTTTCAAAGCTACTAATTAACGTTGAATGAAAGCTGCATCCAAAGATGATCTGATAGCTGTACCAGGGTGGTACCTGTAGTGTGATCACTGGCATATGTGCCTCTGTGGAATGCAGAAAACGGCTAAGAATAATTTCTTTACTGAGTACTAAAGAGTCCAGCAGTGTCCTGATTACCTTTACAATATACAAAGTTTTCAAATGCCTTGTGCCATATTCTGATAAGTCGTCCATGATATAGATAGTGTGGTAGAGTCTTACCAGTTAGCGTTTAAAACAAATGGTATGTCTGTAACATCCCCAGCTGGTATTCTGCACACAGCAGACACTAAAATCCTGCCCACGAAAAATATTAGTCAGACTTTTGATACATGAAGTAGCTCATATTTATCCTCAATGTCTCATAGTTAACATCAGGTCACTCACAAATAGATGGTATTTATATTTTATATTTTAAGGTTTTCATAAAATTACTTATTTGAATGCATAGTATTAACTTGAGCTTATATATGTTATTTATGTAATATTGTATGTCGTATTGAATAAGTATTTAAATACAGACTATAGTTTTTAGAAATGATTTAATAATAACTAAGTGATAAACTTACCAAATAACTCAGGTAAGTACACCTGGGAACACATGGATAAATTGGATGTAAAGATGAAGAATCCACCACAGAATTCAGATGATCATAAAAATTAAACATGCTGGGGAGGAGTGGAGGGTGGCACAGAAACTAGAGGTGATAATTATGGATAGAGTGAGTGTAGGTGGGAAAGGAAAACAAACGGAGGGAACAAAAAGAAAGGACAGGTAAAACACTAAGCGGAAATACATTTAAATAATGGTTCAAATGTATAATGACAAGCAGAAACTAAAAGAGAGAAGCTAAACAACAAGTGACCACACCGAAATAAAAAGGCAAAACAAAAGCACAAAATAAACACTTAAGATGAGAACAGAATAATCTAGAGTCTAAATATAACAAAACCCCCAAAACAATCCACGATTGTGACAAAATAAAGTGTCTTTATAGATTTCCTCCAGCAAATTAAAGCTTCAATTTTAATTTCATTTGTGATTGTCAAACTCACACAATGGTATTGGCAAAACAATTAAAAAAAGTGAAATACCATGCCCAAGTCTATCTTAAGGCCTCTGAAACTCTAGTCACCAGACATCCATTATCTACAAATAGAGAGAAAATGGAATCATTTTACCTGATGGACCAATTTACCTGAAGTTCCATTACTTGAAACAATTCTGCAACTGAGAGGGAGACAAAAAGACTCATCTATCTAAAAGACTCATTGTAAGTTATAAGAAATCTTTGATGGTGGCTGTTGCCTGTGAGGAGTACCATATTTTATTGTTACATTGACATATTTGATTTCACTCAATGAATGAAATATAAAAAAAAAAAAAACTGCATTGTGTATTTCTTACCTTTATCTTTGTCTGACATTCAACTTTGTTTAATGACCTGAAATATTTAAGTTTGACAAAAAAGCACAAACAAAAGTAAACATTCTTTGTGGGGGTAAACACTTTTTTATGACAATTTCTCGACAATATTTTCGCCCAACAAAGTTGAATTTCTACATTATAGCATTTATAGAAGGACATGCTATATTTATTACTTTAATAAACAATTACATAGAGTTTATAGAAAATAAATCACCTACATTTAAAATGCCATAATATATACTGTAGCAAACTTAATGTTCCGTTAATAAACAAAATAATTGCTTTAATATAAAGGAATTATGATCTTTATGATCCACCAAAAACCTCTAAATATTTGACTCACACAACGGTAAAATTTTAAAACACATCAACCATCATAAGCAAAGGCATCAAAAGGCAGCTGAACAAATAAAACAGACAGGAAGGTACTTAAATGTGAAAGTCTTGTCTTTGAGTTTCAATTTCAAAATGCAACTTTGATTAATAATTGATTATACAAAGCTGCATGAAAGGCAGGAAGAGGCACCATTCTCTTCAACGGCCACCCAGTCAAACAACACTTTGTTGTTTTCAAATGCTCCCCTGCATAATGGTTTCTGTGGTCAGTCCTCCACCCAACCCAGTGCTTTGCAGCAAAGCCAGTACAACAAAGCCCTGATGAAACCAGACATGCAGGGATATGAATGACTACATCTAAGGGGTAATTGCTGCTGAGCGGGAGCCTCCTACGTCGTTCCATTTAGTCTATTAGCAATTTATGGCTGGTCTCGCTCAGCTCTACACAGGAGGGGTTTGATCTAAATTCTCATGAGCTTTTAGGTGAGGCTGGGACCCAGTGGAGAGCCTTAGGGGGAAGAGATGTGTTTCACTTACCAGTTTTAATTCTCTTTGACTTATCATTAATTTGTTGTCACAGAAGAAAGGTGAGCATCACATAGATCTAATTAAAGTTAATGGGATTAAATCTCTATTCTGTAAGGCTCTAAAGTCCTATTTTCTATTTTAACCAAGAAAAGAAATAATCTTTTCTAATGCCTCATCACTTCCGTTTGGGTTAGTGTACAACTTGAAATACTTCATTTGTTTACATGCAGGAATTGGATCATCTCTTTTAAATCTGGCATGATTGAAGTAGAGAGGCTTCACAGGAATTTGATAATTCATTCATTTGTCCATACAGGGTCACAGGGGGCTGAGAGCCTTTTGTAGCAGTCAATAGGTGAAAAGCAGCGTACACCCTGCAAAAACCAACATTGTAGACCTTGATTAAAAAAGAAGCAGTTGGGATGTATTTACATGTAAAATTTAGATCAAAACTGTTTCTATATTAACACCGTTCAGAGAGTTTGGCTGCCTGAATATTTTAAATGGTCATAATGCTTCAGTGCGTCATGTTGCAGGTTCATTATAGGGGTTCAAACCCAAGGCGAGGGTGTTGGTACTATCAGAGGTCCCACTGGCTAATGCCCAGTGTCAGCTCCCCACTGGTAGGGATGCAGATCTGGATGTACTGGGGCAGGGGTTCTGACTGGTCCAACAACAACATGTAGGAAGAAGAGGTAGTCTAACTCTTTCTGATGGCATCCTGCTGGTCTGGACTGGTGGCGAGCTCACCAAGACGTATTTGTGTTACTGACTCTAGAATATAGATTGGAGTCAGCGGTTTTAGAAAGTATGTGTATTTGTTTTACAGTAAAGCATCGATCGTACCTCTCAAAGTCATTGACACGTTTTACACTTTCCAAATTCTGTCATGTTAAAACCATTATACCTAATGTGCTTCATTTGGGATCTTATGACATAGAGCTATACAAGGTAATGCATAACTGGGAAATGGAAGGGAAAAGATCCATGACTTTCTAAATTTTTTACAATAGAGACCGAAAAAGTAGCCAGATAATTTTCATTCAGCCTCCTAAAATCAATATTTTTGACTGGTTCAGCAGTTGCTTTCTTTTTATGTCCTTTCCAGCTCTGCATATTTAGAAACCATATTTGACCATAATTCTCTGCTAAATACTTCAAGCACTGTCAGATGTTGAAAGGCCCATTGGTTTCATTAGAACCATTTTGTTGTAGATCTGGCCTTATCTTAGTGCTATTGTCTTTTACAGCCTCAAGACCAACATAAATACATGTTTGAACAACAAAGGAATATCAAAACTTAATTTACAACTGTTATCAGGGTTCAGAGAATATTCACCAAAGAATATCTTAAATTGTGATTGTTGTCACCCTGACTATAATGATAACTTTTGTAGTTTGGATAGAGTGAGTTTAAACAATGTTTATTTTATTCATATATATATAATAATTTTGCTTATTTACTGAAAAAATAATTTTCTCAGCAGAATAATTAAAGAGAAAAAGTAGCATACCATATTCATGCAAAGGCATACAACTAGAGAATGGTTATTCCAGTCAGTTATTCCAGTCATGCCGTCCACTAATTAAACAAACTGCTCACATCTTATTTGGATACATTTGCATTAAGATCAACAAAACTTACTGGGAATGCATTTTTAGGAATTTACTAAATTAACGTATATATTTTCAGTGGGCGTGTTATACCTACAGTAAAAATGTATGGCTGGATGGACGACTCTTACGACTTCTTTAAAAAAAAAAGTTTAATATGAAGTTTCTGCACAGCAAAATTTTCGTATCTGTATTAAACTGGGGTTGCATGGAAGATTCTGGGTCCTGAGGGGGAGCGTAGTATGCAGGGTCTTATTTCCATTTAGAGACCATACCAAAATCAGTTATTCTAAGACTCCTCATAATAGGGGTAGAAAAGGGGCCTATAGAGCTGTAATAATGTGTAATTCAGACCTAAGAACTGCATTAGTACTGAATATAGACGATTGACGACATGATTTACATGTAAAAATGAGGAATTTAAAAGAATGACGTGTCCACTTGAAAAAAATAACTCCCATTTTTGCTCTTATGATAGGCTAAATAACTGAACCTACTGCTTTTAATTTTTGACTGTGTAACTTTACAAATGGCACCCCTTATAAACCATTGCTGAAATATTAACACTTGTTTTAGACCTATTCTTGCAAGGTGGCTTGTACATTTTTTTTTTGTTTATCAGGATTGATTCCTGCATGGTTAAGAATATCAGCTTTTAAGCAAGTTTTAGTTGGCACTGGCATCAAACTACTCAAAGGTGGATACAAACCCTAAAATGTCTCCAACACGGAACATTTTCAAATGCACCTGCTCTATAGGACATAACAAATTAGAATAAGTTAAAGTAAGATTTGCCACAAGCAAATCTATTAAAAAAAAGCATAGGTCTATAATTGTATTGAAATATATTTAATATAGATGTTTGCTCTCAAAGTCTCTCTGGTAACTCCCTCCACAGGGGGAGTCTGAGCTACCAGCCCACAGGAGAGACTCCCACTGGGACGGCTGTGGCCCTGTGCTTCCTCCCCTGGATGACCTCTGACACACCCAGTTTGTGCTTGGTGGCCTTGAAGAGGCAGTCGTGGGGATTTCTCCCCAGCCAAGCAGCAGGTTGTAATTGATGTGGCAGAGACGTCAGCACTAATCTTTTGCTCTCTGACTAGCCTCTCTGTAAGGCTTCTCGTCCACTCGATTTCCGAGACCTGCCGAAACAACCTTGGCCGACTGCTACCTAGTCAATTAGCTCTGCCCTGTCTGAGCACTGTTTTGTGTACATGTATCTATGGTGGACACCCAACATGTTCAGTTATCTACCAAAACACACTCAGGTGGATTTCCTAATGCCACCATATGACACTATCAGTAAATGGAAAGCTTGGCTGATATCTCTTCCTGCATTGGACTCACTGATTATATGTGGAATAGGGGACATGTTGATTGTCATATTTGGATTGAGGATGCTATCTCCCTCTACATGTCACACAATACATATGGATATTCTAATAATACAGTTTTAAATTAGGCAATACACCTGGTGAAAGCATTACTAATTTGGTTAAAGTGTAGTGAATACAGTCCAGTGTAAAGCATATCACAAGCACAGCTCAGCTCAACATTGCTGTAAACCCTGCTTTTGAGGGCAAAATCTGTCATGTAAAGGACTACTTTAGACTTTCAGAGGAACAATTGAAACCCGATATTTACATTCACAGACATTCATTCAAACAAAAAAACCCCCACTGTTTTCGGACTTGGGACTTGGATTACATGCTAAGTTTTTATTTCTTTAAATTCCTTGATATACGGTGTTAGATGATCTGCCCAAAAACATTCAATATGACAGGTCACGGATCAATGACAGTCATTGGTCCATAAGCAATTTTGTAACTAATTTGATTGTATGCTTAAGGTCATTATCCATTTTGAATGACATCTACTGTCCAAATTTCCAGACTGTCCAGAGATGTTGCTTCCATATTCCTTTACTATTTTATTTTTGTTATGATTGTTTGATATTTCTACTTTTGTTTAATTCTTTTTGGGTTCTTTTGGTCTTTTTTATTAGTATTGTTCATAGTTTATAATTTACCTCTATGTTAGTTTGGTTTTACTGTATTTCCTATTATATTTCTATGTTGTTTTTGTTCCTGAGTTGACGCACAATTTTGACACCAATACATCCGTCTCTGAAAGTGGTAAAAGGTGATGCCATGTGGTATATACTTTTGACCCCAAATATTCGAAGATTCGATGCATCAATATGCAGACAACCAATCTCAAGGTTGAATCTTCACAGGCGAAACTGGCAACGTACCATTTTGACAATGTTAGGATGGACAATGTCTTCTGGTTCTGTGGTTCACTACTGTGACGAAATCCAACAATTTAGTCCATATAGAGAGGATTTTGGTTACGCTCCTTGTGTCCTTTTCACCGTACTTGAGGGGAAAACATTCTTTGGAACCCTTCTATAAATAGGCTGGAAAAGATGACAACATTACAGTCAGGGCAGATACCCCTCTCCCTTGGACCGCCGTCTCTAAGAACAACATACAGTAACTCAAAGGATAACTAAAGAACATGATTACATTTAGAACACAAACCATAATGTAAAACGGAGAACTTACACAAACACATTACCCATAAGTCTTTGGCAACATACAACCCACCCCCGAGCAGCCTGGACACATAGATCATTTTACCATCGGGCGACCATAGAAAGATTCAACACTTCTAAATTTAATGTATAATGTATATGTGTATCGGGGACACCCCTAGCTTGCATATAATTATTTGATCTGACTAAATTGGGTCCTTCAGACATTTGGAAATTTATCCCAAGGATGAATAAGACTTGATGGAATTCTTTATTTTTTTTTAAATCTCACAAAACAATGTTTATTTGGTGTTTCCCATAATACATATCTATACAGTAGGTGTGCCTGTGTTGAGAATTAACTTTAGAATCAGAATGAGAAACTTGTAAAGCCGTGATATCGTCATCTTGGTTGTTTCATGTTGTTTTTTGTTTTGTTTAAGTGCATAGTAATCTTAGCATAGATAACTTTTGACTTATGAGAAAGTAATAACAATTTGTTGAAAATATTATTTTGCTTGTTTTTCTGGCATTTATCAAAAGGCTGTTTCAAAAGACAATCAGTAAGCCTTACATCAGTAAACATCAGTATTTTTTTTTAATGAAAGATTACACAATGTCGGGATAAAAGAGGTTGTGGTGGCGTAGTCCAGGTTGTCGACGTGCAACGTTCCGTATAAACCATGAAACGAAAAGGTCTGTGGTAAACAGACTAAACAGCTTGGAAATAGCTTGTCCATCCATCCATCCATCCATTTTCTTAACCGCTTATCCAATTCAGGGTCACGGGGGTGCTGGAGCCTATCCCAGCAATTATCAGGCGTTAGGCAGGGTACACCCTGAACAGGACGCCAGTCTGTTGCAGGGCCAACACAGAGAGACAGACAACCATTCACACTCACATTCATTCCTACGGACAATTTAGAGTGATCAATTCACCTATCATGCATGTTTTTGGACTGTGGGAGGAAGCCGGAGTACCCGGAGAGAACCCACGCATACACGGGGAGAACATGCAAACTCCATGCAGAAAGACCCTGGGCCGGGATACGAACCCACGACATTCTTGCTGCAAGGCAACAGCGCTAACCACTGCGCCACCGTGCAGCCCCGGAAATAGCTTGTATTTATTCAAAATGAAGCCCCACTCCTCATGTCTTTTGCGAGACGCTCCAAACGATGGCTCTCCTTCACAGTCCCTGTGAATTTTCTGGTGATCTCCTCTTCAGCTCTAAAGGTCAGAAGCTTCTGGACCTCTGCATCACTCCACTTTGCCATTTCAGCTGATACAGTTTAAAAATTGTAAATTAATTCCCCATGTTTACTTGCATGTTGAGTATTGTTGTCGGCTGGAGCTCAGTGCATATTCCACTCGTCATCATGACATCACCCTCTGTTATGGCACGGCATGTCGAGCGAAGCGGCAGTATTGCCATAATATTACTATCAATTATGCAGGCATGACTGCTGCAATATTTGTGCCTCGTCATGCTGCAACAGTGCATTCAAAAGATTCGTTGTGTTGCCAGTATTGCACCAATATGTCGCCATGGTGTCTTTTGAAAATGACTCAAAAAATATTGCTCACAATCCTAAATTAATGAAAAAAGAAACATTAATTTAGTGAATTTAATATCAGACAGCACATGGGCACAGCAATTTGGTATGTTTGCACAGAGTAGTACTGAAGCTTGGATGTTTTATTTCTTCAGAAGTGAGAATAACATATATGACTTGAATTATGTGTAATACTGTATTTTAATACAAAATAATTTATCTATTCAATCACTTTTATACAGGTAAATCTTTTACAATTACATTGCTTCATCCCTGTAATCAGCTCTGTCCTGCTTTCATTTTAAATTACCAAGAAGCCCTTATTATCCTGTCAAAGTTGAAGATTTCTTATATTTTTCCAAAGCACAACAGGATGTAAAGCTTATATACTTTGCAGCATGTTACAAGTCAAGAAGCAGACACAGTCTTTGCACATGGTCCTAAAGTAATAATCTCATCTCACTGTGTTCATTATTTCGATTATTACTATGACTAAATATTCCACCATAAGAGTTCTGATTATTTTGCTGTAGGAAGGTCAAGGCTTTAAGAATGAAATGGAAAAGCAAAAAATTGCCAAACAGTTTCGATCAGTATGCATGTAAATGTATCAAAGAGGGAAAGCACAAAGAAGGTTAATCTACTATGACTGTTAAAATTCCTATTATATGCAGGTGAATGAAAAATGACAATGGAATGAACCATGCTGTTTATCCAAACTCTTCCTTTGTCAGAAAAACAGCAGGGATAACAGACACCAACACACCACCCCCAACCCCTCATGCACAGATGCATTTTCTTGTAGATATTCAATTAAATTCAAATCAGTTTATTTATATAGCACCAATTTGCAACAATTATTATCTTAAGATACTTTACAAAAAATAATTAATTACATCCAATTAGATTCTCAGTCATCATCCCAATTATAAAACACTGCACTCAAGTTCAGTTTATTGTTCAAGTATGCTAAGATATTTTCAATCAAAGGAAAACCAGCAGATTGCATTGATCCAGTGACTCACAGTATTCACTTCTCCTGGATGAGAATGCAGTGACACTGAACTGTGGGTGGCTTTGAGTCATTGACTTTTGTGTAATCTAATCTTATATGATGAGAAAAAACAGAATTGCAGAATGTATTGCAGACATAACTAGATTATTGAAATGTAAGAAATAGAACGATATCACTATCGCTTTTTCTGTTTGTTTCTTTCACAGTATCTCATTGTTTAGGGTGAAAAATTAGCAGTTTAATGCAGTGGTAACTCACTATGAAATGTACTGAAAATATACAGCTAACCAACATGCATAAATCAACATAAATACAGCGCTTTTATACACTGATTTTACTGCTGATTGATCTTTACCTTTGGCTGATCAGGTCAGAGTTATTTTACCTCAGGCCTCTCCTGTTATATTTTTCTCTAAAACTGTATGACAGATGTCTGCGATGATGGCTTGATGTCAGCTCCAGGGCACAAGACAGGGAGGGTGGCGATTTGTAAACCTAGGTTTACAAGTCGTCTCATCTCTTGTACTGAAAAGGAGCTACTTCGCATGTGTAACTTTTAACAAGAGTCCATGGGAAAATATTTTTGCGGCCCAAGGTATAAATATTCCCTCAATCAGACAACACCAGAGAGCGTGAACATTCAACTCACCATAAACTATAAAATATTGATCTTGCCCATCTGAAAGAAAACAAACATATATTTCGAAAGATATTTATGTTATAATAAAAATGTATTTTCACATGTCATTCAAGATAATATGGCAAGTGGTGGGGCGGCACCCTTGCACCCTCTATTGGCCAGCCGCCACTAGGTTAAGGTTTTATTGTATATGAATGTATAATTTACAAGCAATGCTTATGTGAATAAAATAGAATTTAAGATATCCTTAACTCAGAAGCAAAACGTTTTCAAGACAGACATGAAAGTGACAGTGTTTAGTTTCCTGGCAAATGGGGGCAGTATATACTAAAATGAGTGCAAGCAATTGGTATTTTTGTGTTTGAGTGACGACCTTACCATATAGGCCAAAAATCGCAAATGTGTAAATTGGGTTGGGTTAGGGGGAGAGGGGTTTAACCGGGATCTGCTTTTAAATCTGTTGAGGAGGGATGGTAATGCGGTTAATGTGGGGTCATTTTAACCTGTAACCTTTAGATGCAATTCTTGTAGACAAAGCACTTTATCAATAAAGTTTGATTTAATTTGATTTTAAATGTATAAAACAACATTTGAATGGCAACAGTTTTCAGCATTTTGTAGGTTACTTATATTAGTGAGATGGTTTTTTTATGAATTAACTAGACTGAATGACCTCAATGGAAGAAAAAATGACTCATTTTGAGATGTTTTGGATTGCAGACGGATGTAATTATTTGGCTATAAATAGCTATGAAGAATTTTTTATTACTATCAATTGGATTAATAATTTATTGAAAAATATTATATACAGGCCACCAAAAGGACAAGTCAGGAACTATTTTAATAGCCAAATATTTCAGTCTCAGTTATTGTTTACTATCTACTTGGTTAAGACTGAGATCACAAAGTGAAGAGTGAGCTCTAGACATTCATTGAACATCACCTTACTACGCATGCATGTAGAATACAATAACAATAATTTATTTACAAAAAAAGAATAAGAACAAGGCAAACATTTGAATCAACCAAGTTAATACACACACTACTATTTAGGAGAAATGAATAACTAACTACCAAAAATAGAGAACACAATGAATGGATAAATATGCAATAAAATAAAACACGTAAATTCTGATGTCAAAGTTCTGTAGTAATATATTACAGTACTGCAATGAAAGCTAAATTCATTTACTTACTGTGATTAGTTTAAACTAATTAGCACCACTGATTTATTCTGAACAAATAAATGAAAGGAAAAAAATATTTTGATTAAGTAATGTTTTGTTTAAAAGTTCGCTGGATGAGAAGTCATTAACCTTTGGTATAGATGGACCATGGCAACAATAATCTAACAATCTAATTCCAGTATTTGATGCATTACAGTGGGTTCAGACATGGCTAATTAGATTCGCTTTCTGTTCTTAAATAATCTACTTTAAATTGATCTCTATTTTGAACACTGTCCATAGGGATAGTTGTTTATGAAATGCAGGCCTCCGACAACCCATGTGGTGTCGTTTTAGCATGTAGCTTGTCTGTAACCCATGTCGTGTTATTATAGAGCCACTCTGATTCCTTTATTAAACATTACACAGATAAAAGAAAATTCCTGAGGGATTGAGTAACTCTAATTGCCAGACTTAAAATTGCTTTTGGTTGGAAACTCTTTGAAAACACTGGTTAAACCTTTGGGCCGAATGGCCTGGTTTTAACCAAACAGATAGCCTAGGAAATCTCACACGAGGTAACAAACAGTAAAAGAGACTCACCATTAAATCTTTTTTGTCTTAAACTAATCTTGCCTCTGCCCAGACAGATTGAACGATTTTATTGAACGATCACAGTTGTCCAGGCTTGTCCGTGGTTGATGAGAGGGGCTCTAAAGACGTTAGTCAGCAGGCTAACAAAAGGCTAACATGGCCTTACAGACTCACGGTTGTAGGGCATGAAGCTTTTGACTGATATGTCGGCTTTTTCCTCTCTGGCTTGGCTACACAGCGATCGGCTCCAACTTCACAGAAACAGTACCTTTGGAGTTCTTTTCCAGCATGACATTCACCTCATAATGGCTCTGTGGCAGCGAATGAATGCTGCTTTAACTGGTTCAAGTCCCACTGCATGCGGGGGTCAGCTCCCTTTCTCCTCTCATGTAAGTCTGCGATACAGAAAGGTTTTTGTAGGCTTTGAGAGAGAGCAGTCGTATTCGTTTCATCAGTATTTTGCGATTCACCTGATTGTCGGCACTCGTTGTGTCCCCTGGACTGAGTTTCTCCTAGAAACGGATGTGCCTTTCTTAGCCAGTGAAAGAGGGATCTGGATGCGGCAGTTTCTTCCCTTAGTCCAAGCGTCGGTAAAGGTTAACTGGGAGAGGCACTACGCGGGCCAGAAGGCCCCTTAGATAAATCCCCCCTCTTGGAGCTCGGTTTCTTCTTCTCCTGTAGAGCTAGAATGCAGATTAGCGCCACCCAATGGCTGTGTGTGACACAACACAGGGAAGTTTTATACCATATAACCGTGACTAGCGCTAGTTTGAAAAAACATTATGGTGAATGTTGTTACCTGTCCAGCAGAAAGCGTGCAACCTCGCTCTGTTTCCATAGACTTTGCTAATTCTTCAATTACTTCCATAGTGAGAATGCATTGCCGATTTTTTTTTTTGCCTTCTGGTGGTGTTGATCATCTCCGTGGGCTTCCGCTTCGGACACAGAGCCGGTTCCGTGTCGCATGAATGCTCAGACACAACGGATGAGGGCGTGCCTCTCCCCCTGCGGTGAGCTGCCGTCTCTTTGCCCAAGTGACCTGGGTTGGGTTGGTCTCTCGGATCGGGTTGTTTGGTCAGATCAGGTTGGAGAAAGGTGTTTTTTCAGTCATTTAAACTTCTTATAGGGTTAGTGATGTAACTGCATGTTCAAAAGTCAGTAAATGTGTTTTGTCCACATAGGATCAGGTAGAAGGAAGAACAGGGTCCAATATGTCTGCCCCCATACACTGGGACCTGTGCTCACGTAATTAAGACCCGCTTTTTGGTTATATGTAATGAATCTGCCAATATTTTCAATGACTGGGCATCGTTTTATTAATTTCAACAATACTTCAATGGATATTTCCAAAGATAAATTGTAAAAACTACACTCTGTCACTTGAAAGTCAAATATGTTATTATCCATTTTACTATCCAATATTTTATTTCGTAATGCCATTTGTCTGAACTGTAGTTTAACTTTCTAATGAAAGATGGAAACAATGTAGAAACAAAACAGTGCAAACACAAAAGAAGCCACAGTTACCTCCCAACAGTCTCTTTCTTGTCAGTGTTTATCAAAGTGTCCAAGAATAAGTTAGGAGCATCATCAGAAATGTCTGAAAATATAATAGGTTCAAAATGTCAGGGGAAATGGCTCGGTGTTGCAGGAAGCAATGCCATTTCCATAAATGTTTAATTGATTGTAATCCTTTGTTGAGGAGACATTTGCACAATGCCTGGAGTTCACACAGAGCATGGTACAGAAATATTGAAGTAAAAATAATTGCTTTGATCCATCTGTAGCTTAATTGTCAGAAAATGTCTGATATTAGCCTTTTATGTAGGATGATTATCTGACATATATTTAAAGTTCCAGAAAACACTTGTAATTAGAAGCTTTGCTGACTAAAATGAACTATGATGCATCTTACTTATTGTGTATAATTACAAAGCGGAGGCAAAACTTTTAGCATCAGATCTGCCATGGCCACTTTTTTGGGCTTCATTTTTGTTTTCATCAACTGTTTATTAGTTTAGAATTGGATTGTGTCTGGTGCCAGCAGTGATCGGATGTGTGTCGCATGTCTTTTTTTTCCCTTCGCTCTGGTACTCAAAACTCCTGGTTTAACAAGTCTGTTTGGTTGTGTCCCCTTGTTGAAAGAAATTTTTATATATTATTGTTGTTAATTCTCTCCATAGGAAGTGTTCTTAACTCACTCCTTTAGAGACAAGCAGGGAAATGTTGTTGGATGGGCTCTCAAACAATTAAATATTTCAATCTAAATAATCATAGGGTAGCGATGAATTGAATGTAAATAAAGAGCAAAACCTGATGCTGTGCATTTCAAAAAAAGAAAGAGAGAGATGTGTGGAGCTTTTGTTTTGAATTCCACTATCACATTTACATGTGGCCCTTTTAACCTTTTCACCTTTTAGCTCGTTGCACAGGCAAACTAACCATCAAACTGAATGTAAAGCTGACCATTTCTTCTGAGAAATATATAAGGGTTATTTGATTATCAACACAGTGGATCCGCGCATAAATAGTGTGACATCATCCCTTTACATTTCTCCTCTTTCTATTGATATCATTTGCAGTTATCTTGCGGTTGCAGTGTTGGTTAGTGTAGTTGTATATTTGCTTGTTTATTAGCCAAGGGGGCCTACCTGACATGAAGTGATCACTTTAGATTGCTGTATTATTAATTATCTGCTTGTTCCATTCGCTTCTTCTGATAGCTTGCAACCAAAGAGGTCTTTTGTTTGCCATGAAAGGGGTGTGAGTCGATATTCTATAGAACTTTTTCTTTTTTTTTGTTAAACAAATTAATCAACTTATTTATCCATTGCTTTTTACAGTCCTAGTAAAATCATTGACAGAACTATTGTTACCATTAATAATGAGTAGTCATTGCTTTTCATCTGAATAAAAAGTAGTCCAACTTCAGTACTGAGTTTTCAGGGATCCTTTGCTCCAAATACCTCTCTGTACTCTTTGTTTTTCTTTAGCAAAGAACGTAATTCTGGATGTTTCTCCCTGTAAAAGAAAGCAGTTCCTCTCCACTGTCAACATGTGCTTGCTGAGGATGAAGGTTTACTGCAAAGTCAAAAACTGGATGCCATCAGATTGGCACCTTAAATGCCTAATCATTTGGCATTAAATTATTAACTTATTTAGGAATTATTTTATTTAGGAATCATTCAAATCTGGAGTTGACTATATAATTTCATTACACTGAAATACTTGACACTGAGTCAAAATTTGGTCTAGATTGCAATTTGGAGCTGATTGTTCAGTAAAACGACTTGGGGTAATATTAGTTGTTGACTTAAATTGAATTTTGTGACATGTTTCTAGTTCTCAGACCTCATGAAATCTAAAATTTGATGTTTTCATTTTCGTCTACGGCCAATAACAGCCACCATACAGAGCTATAAATTATCTCGCAGTCAGGTTTGTAGGCAACCATCTCTGCTTGATCCACTCTGCTTGGTGCAGCCATGACAAGATTCACAATTCTCTCCCTTTATTTACACTCCATCACCCCAGCTCCATGTCATGTCAGAGTAGTGTGGTCTCGCGGCCACGGCTGACCCCAGGGTAGGAGCTGTCTCCACTGATCCAAGCTTACTCTGCTGGGGACAAGATCGTGGTCATGTAATACTCAATGTAACAGTAGTGGCAACTGGCAAATCACGCCACCAAACAAATGTTCACAAAAAAATGAGAAATGTCCTGTTTGAGAAAAAATACTAGAAAATGTGTTTTTTGTCACCTTTTGGATCACTGAATATTTGGCACTTTCATAATCTTATTCTTTTATACATTGTGAAGATCATTCTCACCAAGCAAATGCAAATGCATTTCACTTCTATATAACAATTACTTGGATGTTGACTACTTTTCTCACACAGCACACAGTAGATGAACATCCTGTACCCTCAAGCAAAGGTATTACTAAACCAAAAAGCTGCTGGAGGTGTCATGTAAATACCTAACCACAGCTAAAGTAATAGGCTATAAAGTGATCTTTAAGTGGAGTTTTAAGCACCCCCATAATGGCTTTGGCTGCCTTTTAGCAGACCATGTGACTCCCCCAGAGTAGTGATTATGAGTCATGGATGAAGAGGTCTTGTGTGTAGGTCAGCCTGTAAGCCTCACTTTCACCTGCCAATCTTTACTTTCCTCCGATACTCTGAGAGCAGTGTTCTTTATACTGTTAACTGTCTTACAGCAGGAGATATCGGGTAAATTATGTCTACAAAACACCAAGACAAAACTTAGGTGTAGTCTCATCAAAATCCTACAGTGCAGAAAAGCCTCCACAATTGAGAAAGATAAGGGGGGAAATTAAGCAGTCATCTCATTTAGCATACTCTGGGTTAAGAAGCATATACAGTGTGGCAAATTTTTTTACAACCCTTGGACCTTTTGGGATATTTGTCCAAAGAGGATTAACTTAAGATCAGTTGGATCCATACCATCTTTAAATACTGTTTTTTATTATTGAATCATCCCTCAAATTTTTGATTTCAGTGTTTCTAAAGCATGTGTATGGTTTGATCTGAATCAAATAACTGCAGCCCTGTGTGTGTCCTGTAGGATGTTATCCTGTTGGAAGGAGGAACCCCTGTTCCCTGAATGGAAGAAACCCAGTTCCAATCAAATGTGACTAGCCTAACTGTCCTGCCAAAGAAATTAGTCCCAACTGCAAAATGCTGCCATCACCGTACCCATGTTCCTTCTTTGGGATGTGTGTTCAAAATAATATGAATTTCCCCCCGCATATTAAGTTTTGCATATAAGACAAAAAGTTAAGTTGTTGTCTCACCTGACCAGAACCCCTATTTCCACATTTGGTGGTGTTTCTTCGTACTACTTGTTCCTTATGACTTCCTTTCAACAATGCAGTTATTCTTGCCACTCCATAAAGTACAGAGTAATGTTGAGAATTTCTTCCACTTGAGCTGTGGATCTTTGTTAACTTAAATATTTTGATGTGTATAGAATTTTTAGAATGGTGGATTAAGATTTCCAATGCTTGGGGTGCTGTTTCATAGACTGTCCTGCTTTAAACTTCTGCAAAGTTTATTCCTTGATCTGTCTGCTTTGTTCCTTGGCTTGCTTTGTTCACTGACAATCTCTAACAAACCTCTTGAGCCTTCACAGAACAGTTGTGTTAATACTGAGAATAAATTGCAAGCAGGTGGTATTTCTCTAAATATGTAACTTTTTAGGTTTATGGGGGAAAAGGAAGCTGACTTCAGATGAATGCCATGTTTCAGATTTCTATTTATTAGAATATCTTGAAAACTGAACCTAATTTTTTCACAATTTGGTACTCTTTTGTATTGTTCTATTGCATACAAACCCATTAAAATACATTCACATTTGTAGCTGTATCACAAAGTGTTAAAAAGTCCAAATAGTAGGGCTACAGTTGCAAGGCACAGTTAAGTATAATAAGTTTGGGGAATACAGATCTTGGCTCTACCTTGGCCTGTTTTACTTTTACATTACACAAAGACACTGATGCATGATGCCTCTTGAATTTTGTATTATGTTGGAGGTCAGAGGGTAGTTACAGGAAGTGATCTTAATTTCACAGGGTTAAGGAACAGCAGATTCACAGGGAATACAGATCAC
This sequence comes from Apricaphanius iberus, assembly GCA_028564705.1. Classification (NCBI taxonomy): domain Eukaryota; kingdom Metazoa; phylum Chordata; class Actinopteri; order Cyprinodontiformes; family Aphaniidae; genus Apricaphanius; species Apricaphanius iberus. The sequence continues at coordinate 785,581 of JAPXFQ010002924.1, forward strand.
TTAGCACAAGCCTCCAGCCGCCTCGAAGTTGGTCAGTTTCCCTCTCATTTGTTAACCACGTCCTCACAGGCACTGAACCATTGAGACCGCCAAGGTGAGCGTGCAGTCCCTGAAGGAGGCTTTGCTGCCATAGATCAGTAACACAGTGATTCAGCTTCACTCGCGTGTGTTTCTTTGGGAGTTCACTTGTGCATGCTGCATTAGTGTTTTAGCACTCCTAGTGTGAGCATGTGCATGTCCATCTGTGAAACGTGCCCAGGCTTTTCGAAAAGCAAAACCTATGACTAAAGCAAATATCACCAAGAAAAAAAATATATTTTATTTTCATTCAGATCATAATTTGTACAGTCTTTTAAAATATTTAAATTTTTTATATATATAGTGCAAAAATCCATGTCTGTTCAGCAAACTATAGAATTCTTAAGAACACTGCAGTGAAATGAAGCTGCTGAATAGCTCATTCTAAAAGCCACCCATTGTTTGCCCAAACTAAAAGGAATTGTACATGTATCAGTGATAATCCAATAATCATGCCTCTACTAAGCTCTTAATTTGATTAAGTGTGTGAAAATGGAGAGCAGAGAGTCTCTTGGAGGATAACATCACTGACAACTTCTCCTAATCGGCGCTTTAGATTTACACATGGATTCCTGTTTAATGTTTAACCAGTCTTTAATCTGGCCCTCTCTCTGATGTCTGCACTCGGAAGAATATCTGTGCCTATCAGAAGATGATTACTGCGAATGCATTCTAGGCTGGTTTTTGATGAAATGCCAACCATTACCAGACGCTTACAAAAACCCAGCAGATTTGGGAAGTCATTTAATATTGGTGAACAAAAACATCCTCATTTGTCCTTCAGGAATTGAAGATTGCAGTGTATTCAGCTGAAATCCGCTCTGGCTTCTCTTATAAAAAACAATCAGAAGCCTTGTTATTACTATACTTTTGCAGGATACATCTTTGCCTTTAAAAGTCATTCCCCTACCCCTTCTTTTTTTTCCTCAAAGATTATAAATGAAACTTATCAGGTGTCTTATCTTGAAATAAAGTTAAGTTAGATACTGGACATCCCGTCTGATCAAATAGGCCATAGATCACTGGCAAGTGCACCACAGTATTTATTGGAAAACAACCAACACACCACAATGCAGGCTTCATTTTACAGACTTTCTTAGAGCTTACACATCAATCAATAGTTTTGGATTAAGTGTTACTGGTGAGGTATATGAGGTAATATAGAGAGGAGAGATTTTTCATTATTTGGTCAATAAAGTATTTTTCTTATTATTTCCTCTAATACTCAACTCGCTCTGTATTTGTTTTCCAAAGCTTTATTTTTTCTCAATTTTTAACAAGCTGAACCAACCCATTTTCATTTTTTAAGGGGCGGTTTCCCTCTCCCACCTCTGAGTAAATGGCGACTATTTCCATGAAATTCTCAAATGACATAGATTTTGCTTTTGCATAAAAGCATGAAGAATGGGCCTAATATTGCCAGCATTCATCTGCTAAGTGGACATTTGCATGGGTGCGATGGGGTAAAGGGGAGTAGGAGAGACCCGCTAGCCTCCTGGGGTGACAGCAGCGCAGGAGGATGACATGTGACAGCTGTGACAGTGCTGAAGGGGGGGCGGGCAGGCGACTTGCTGGGCCCCCTGATCCAATTACGCCACACGGCCCCCTGTCAGACCCAGCAGCTTGACTCCAGCCACTTGGAGGACAGTATTGATCTCTTGTCAGGAGGACCAGTTGCCCTCCCTCACAATCCACCATTGCTGAACTTTCCGACCACCTCACCTTCCCTCCCCCACTTACACCCACCTTCTGGGATGGCTGCCAGCCACCCTCTTTAAATGACTGGTAAAATCGGCTTATCTCATTCAGGTAAAAGGGGAAAGAGAGGGGAGGTCAGTGAGGCTGTGTAGCAAATAGCCACACGTTGTGAGGGAGAGTGCATGAAATACTGGGAAGGGTGGTGATAGTGGTAATGTGCCTGTCTGTCTCTAAGCTTAGAGCCATGCTTGGAGTATTCCACTAAAGGTCTGAAAGGATGCTGCCTCTGTTGGCTTGTATGAAAGCGGTTGATTTGAGATGATGAAAAGGCCATTGCAATTAGCTGACCAGCCTTCATTTTTCCACATCCAGAAAGAAGTGCTTGAGACAGTGGCAGCTGCCAATAACTTCAACTTAGAAAGAACAGACAATTAGACTGGGAGCCTGTTACCCCTGCTAGTCCCACATCTCCAGACCTTTGCACTGGCCCTACCCCTTTAGCACAGTCAGGTCAATAGGCAATGATACTGAGTTGGGCGGGAGTTTGGAGCAGAAGCTAATCAAACCCAACTACAGCACATCAACTGTACTTGGCATATTATTCTCATAGATCTAGAGAGGGAAGTGCAAAACAACTAAACACTTTTTTCATAACATTAAGATAAATTATCTCTTCTCTGATACATTCTCTACAGTCCTGTGTTTGAATGTGTTGATTTAGCTGCTGTTGCTCCAAACCAGTCCTGTCCAAAGTCAGGTCTCAAGGGCCGGTGTCCAACATGTTTTAGATGTCATCCTGGGTCAACACACCTGAATCAAATGTCTGGTTCATTAACAGGCCTCTGGAAAACTTCAAGACATATTCAGGAGGCAATTTAGCTAATTATATTAGCCAAGTTGGAACAAGGATACAATTAAAACTTGAACCTATACCATCCTTTGAGGACAGAAGTTAGACACGCCTGCTCTACATGTTGGAGCAGTCGAAAATCTATCCCACAATTAGGTAGTAAAATATACACTAGAAAATTTCAAGAAATTTAAAAAAGGGCCTGCCACTGTGTGCGTAATGATTCGTAACCCCAATAAGAGCCTCTGTTGATAACATAGGTCAAGCAACATATATGTAATTGGAATCGAAGCTTAAGAAGGTAAAAGAGCAAAATGTTCTTAGTTTGTAACTCATAATTAGGGGCATATAGTACTTTATTCTACAATTTATGAGTCTGTAGCACTGTATTATACCATGTAGTACTGTGTAGTACTATACTGTACCGTGTAGTACTGTATTGTATCATTTAGTAATGTGTAGGAGTGTATTATACTTAGTAGTACTGTGTAGTACTTCATTTTGCCATGTAGTTATGGGTAATACTTTATTGTACCATGTAGTAGTGTGTAGTACTGTATTGGACCATGTAGTACCCCGTAGTACTGTATTTCATCATGTGGTACTGTGTAGTCCTGTATTTTACCATGTAGTACTGTGTAGTCCTGTATTTTACCATGTAGTACTGTGTAGTACTGTATTTTGCCATGTAGTACTGTGTAGTACTATACTGTAACATGTAGTACTGTGTAGTACTGTTTTTCTTCCATGTAGTTCTGTGTAGTAATTTAGTGTGCCATGTAGTAATGTGTAGTACAGTATTTCGCCATGTGGTGCCCTGTAGTACTGTATTTCACCATGTAGTCCTGTGTAGTAGTGTATTTTGCCATGTAGTACTGTGTAGTACTAAATTGGACCATGTAGTACCTTGTAGTACTGTATTCGACCATGTAGTACTGTGTAATACTGTATTTCACGATGTAGTACTGGGTAGTGATGTATTCGATCACGTAGTAGTGTGTAGTATTGTATTTGACCATGTAGTACTATGTAGTACTGTATATAGCCATGTAGTATTTTGTAGTACTGGATTTGAGCATTTAGTACTGTGTAGGACTGCATTTGACCATGTAGTATTGTGTAGTACTGAATTGGACCATGTAGTACCTTGTAGTACTGTATTTGACCATGTAGTACTGTGTAATACTGTATTTAACGATGTAGTACTGGGTATTGATGTATTCGATCACGTAGTAGTGTGTAGTACTGTATTTGACCATGTAGTACTATGTAGTACTGTATATAGCCATGTAGTACTTTGTAGTACTGGATTTGAGCATTTAGTACTGTGTAGGACTGCTTTTGACCATGTAATACTGTGTAGTACTGTATTTGACCATGTAGTACTATGTAGTACTGTATATAACCATGTAGTACTGTGTAGTACTGTATTGACTGTGTTGTACAATGTAGTATTTTGTAGTACTGTATTGTACCATGTAGTACTGTGTAATACTGTATTGACTGTGTTGTACAATGTAGTATTTTGTAGTACTGTATTGTACCATGTAGTACTGTGTAATACTGCATTGGACTATGTAGTACTATGTAGTACTGTATTAGACCATGTAGTACTGTGTTGTACCATGTAGTACTGTGCAGTACTGTATTTGACCATGTAGTACTATGTAATACTGTATATAACCATGTACTACTGTGTAGTACTGTGTTGGACCATGTAGTACCCTGTAGTACTGTATTGTATCATGTAGTACTATGTAGTACTGTGTAGTACTGTATTGTATCATGTAGTACTGTGTAATACTGTATTGGACCATGTAGTACTATGCAGTACTGTTTTTGACCATGTAGTTATGTGTAGTACCATGTAGTACTATGCAGTACTGTATATGACCATGTAGTACTGTATTTTACCATATAGGACTTTGTAGTACTGTATTTGATCATGTAGTACTCTGTAGTACTGTATTGTATCATGTAGCACTGTGTAGTAGTGTGTTGTATCATGTAGTACTCTGTAGTACTGTATTTGACCATGTAGTGCTGTGTAGTACTTTAGTGTACCATGTACTACTGTGTAGTACTGTATTTTACAATGTATGACTTTGTAGTACTGTATTTGATCATATAGTACTGTATCGTACCATGTAGTATTGTGTAGTACTGTATTGTACCATGTAGTACTGTGTACTACTATATTTTACTGTGTAGTACTGCATTGTACCATATAGTAGTCTCTAGTACTATATATTGTTTCATTAGGCCTTCAATGTACATAGACTGTGTGATGAACTTTAGTGACCTCTGATCAAAGGTTCTCCGTTTACCCAGCAACAAGGGTGAGTGAAAGCTGCAGCAGGTGTCAGACACTGATGATTAACAGCTCCTATACCTGGTTTTCAGCAAAAAAGTGCTCCGAACAAATCGTTCCCATTTCCCGAAATACCTTTGTACGAAAACCGTACAAGGTATCGGAAAAATTCTTGAAGTGTGAGCGAGATTTATCATTTTTCTTCGTTCAAGTCAAAGTACAACTCTCTACCTTATTCACAGCCCAAGAACCAACGAGAGAAAGATGACTAAGAACATCTCTCTGTTTCAAAAAATCCTGAGCTTGCTGAGAGAAAACCATGAGACATAGGGGAATTTTGAAATGATCGTGAGAATCACAAAGGGGAGTTCGATTTCATGACCAAAAATCATGTCACTAGTGTGAAACATGTGACCGTGACGAAGAGTTAAATTTTTACCTTCAGGTTCCAAACTGACATCGCTCCACACTCTACTTAACGAGCAGTACACTTTAGAAATGGCGATTTGGGGCAAACTTTGGGTCGATTGTGAAAAAAACCGTAACAGCTATTGACATGAGGTCTTCAATGCTGAACAGACAAGGGATATGGCTACAATCTGAATTTCAAATGGGGTTGCTAGGTTATTGTATGGTGGCACGGTAAATCCTCAAAAATAGTGGATTTTCATGATTTTTGTTTTTCTATTCATTTTCTATGGGTTTTTTGGGGGGTGGTTTTTGGCTTATTAAGAAAAAAGCTTCTTTAACATTTTGAGGGTCAAAATTTCCCTTTCTGACAGTCCTATAGTGTTAACAAAATTGGGAATCATAATATGTGTCAAATTTAAAGCTTTGGACTGATAGATTAATTACTGAAACAATCCTGTTGATAAGTCAATAAATAGTTTTTCTAATACATAAAGAGCATAATTTATAAAACTAATCAAGTTCATTCAAGTTTATTTTCTTATTTTGTTATTTTCTCATTTTGTACAATTGACAAAAAGCATGTTGAATTACCTCTGGAGAAGTGTATAAAATATATTAGTTTGTTCTACAGCTGAATAATAGTGTCTAAATCTGATAATCTGATGATACATTAAAGGCTTCTTTGAGAAAAACTGAGAGTCATTTCTGTATCTCGAGACAGAGCCAAGTGTCCTCTTTTTTATTATCCGAACTATGATCTCTCTAATTCTGATATCTTTCCTTTTGGTCATGTACAAAATGCCACCATTGCTTTGTTTCATATGTATAAATGGGTTATGATTTTGTCCATGTTCCATTATATTAATATAACATTGCTGAATATATTTTCACAGTGCCATGAAATTAAGTGCTTTACAGATAAAGTGTAGACTGATGATGCTTCATATTTTTTGTCATTTTTTATCCCATTGTAAAAAAAAATCATCAGAAGATCCTAATGTGTTATTACTTTTATCTAGCTTTTGCTATTTTTTTTTTCATTTCAAAAACATTCACAGGATCAATGCTTAAAAATTTACAAGGAGTTACATGCAGCCAGGAGGAAGATTCTGAGGATGAGGAACTATCCTCAAACCTTAATAAACAACCCCATCTTCCTGAAAAACTCCAGCAGCCATCTACATCCACTTCAGCACGAAGCTAGGATGAACCCTCAAGTGGCATTACACAGGCAAAACGCACAGCAGCTGTCTCAGAAGGTATTGTACACACACCCATCTTTAAAGGTCCTCCTGCAGGTAATGAGGAGATGAATGTACTGATTTTGTACTGGTGTTACTTTACTTTGTTTTTGCCTTGAGCTATAAATTATGTAATATATTAATTTTATTTCATATGTTAATTTAACTCCGATTTTTAAAAAAAATGGTAAAAGTTAAAATACATTTTGGTTGTCTTTCTGTTTAGGGGGCTCCCTGGCCAATCAAGCTTAGGGCCTCCAAAAGCCTAGCAGCGGCTCTGCACGGGAGGGTCTCATTTGTATTTTTGAAATGGAGGAACACTCAGTCCTGTATGATCCCAGTCACACTTTTTATAAAGACAATATCAAGAACGATAAAGCACAGAGTGACATATCTGCTGTTTTGGGGGCAAGATTGTGAGTTTAGGCTACTAATTAACGTGAATTTAAATACTGTTTCGTGCTCTCTCGGTGACCCCTGTTTCCCTGCTGCTAGGCGGCTCATACGCCCCCGGTGGAAATGGCCAAACAGCAGAATACGGAGCGAAACGTGATGCTCCTGTAACATTCTGCTTAGGTGTCCGGTGGAAAGCCCGGGTTAGTGTACATCTGAAGCTTGTTGCTTAACCCTGCTGTCAGCAGTCAGTCTGTTGGTAACAGGGCAGTGTTGCCATTTTAATAGCTTTGTCTCTATATTTAGCAAGTATTCATATCCCTCTGAAGACCCTTTTAAGAAAAGGAAAAAAAATCAAGCTTTTCCTCTGTTCAAAAGCACTTATAGGTAGTCCAGTCTTTGCTCTCTGATATAATCTATTACAGATACTGTAAGCAAACAATAATTAAAATTTAGGACAACTAATACTATTTTTACTGAGGAGATGGCACAGTGGATAATGGCAAGAACTATGTGGCATCTGGATAATACACAGTGAGACCTTAGTCGCAGTTAATGATGCTAACAGGATTAACATCACTAAATTTGTCAAACAGTGTAATAAGGTCTTGGCCAAGGCACCCATTTGCCACTTAGTGCCTCTGAAATGACAAGTTCTTTGTACCAGACTTTTTGGGGAATACAATGGTGCTTAATACTTATGCTTTGATTGACTCACGATGAGTATTAGGTACCATTAAATACCATAAGAATGAACACATGATAATATTTGATGAGCACATGATTTGAATTCATGCGGTGAAGAATTTATTTAAACGAGCCACAAAAACATTTAATTTCCCTCTGGGATCAATAAAGTATTTTTGAATTGACTTAGACTGAATTTAATTTTTATTTTCAGTGATATTCAGGATCTACATTCACAAAAAATATGTGGTTGTGCCTAAATTTTACAATGTTTTTTAAAATGTTTAATTGTACTTCTTTATATTCATAAAATCTATATTGTTTCGTCAGAGGCTTTGTAAGACATTGAGTTTAAAAAAATATATTATTTTTAGGAGGTGTAGGATGGCTTGTTCATGGACATGAAATAGCAGCATGTAGGTACAAAATGGTCACCTAGTATAACCAGCCACAATGAAGCCGCAAAAAAGCTGTCAGAACTTTCTTCAAGGAAAGTTCAGCTGTAGACCCCTTGGTTCACATAACCATCTTTCAAAAGTCTTTCAGGTTCACAAGCATTTGTTAAAAAGTTCAGCTGCACTTTACTGCTCTTCTGAGTCACTTTTGGGGGGTTCTTGTCACACCACTCTCCTACAAGTCCATGCCTTTTCTTTTTTATATAGTTTTCTGACCCTCTCAAAAATATTCAGACTACTTTAAAGTATACAGTCAATATTTGTGATCTAAGGGGGGGCATGGTAAAAAAAAGGTACAGTCATTCAAATTGTAGGGTTTTGCATATTTGGGGTTTTAGAATTTACAGAACATTCCGTTTTGTATATCAAATAAGGGCATGGTAGAGCCAGTGCTCACAGACTTGAGGTATATTAGAAGAATTTCAAAACTTATAAAAATCTGGTAAACATTAAAACCTAAGGAATTGACAGACTGGATACTTTTTATTTACCATGATATTAAATTTGACAATTTGTATTTCCTTGCTTCCTTTATCAATTATAAACAGGAATAAGTTGACCCTTTCCTAATGGGACATGTAGCATACAGGATATTTCAGGGAGAAGAACAAATGCAATAGGCAATGGTCTAGGAAGACCCAGTGTATGTCAGGCATCAACATGCATATGGGGCGCCGAATATAACATGCAATATTTTGTGGACAGAATGACTTTTGTGTCACGAAATACATATATTCATTACAAAACCATGTTACATCGTAACGCCGTTTGTCCATGAAATACACAAATTGGTTTGCATTGGGTCCACGAAACACTGAAGAGAGCACATCATTTCGTGGACCAAATTGACTGGTGGCCTTTTCCTTTCGTGGACATAAGGCTGAATGCATTATTCACTGTCGTAGACAAAATAAACTTTCGTCCACAAAAGTATTGTGTTGTGTTACAGAAATGTTTACGTGTACAAAAGGGATTTATTCTCCAACTCTGCAGTTACAGAAGGCATTCCGTCCACGGACTAGTAACTTCATAACTTACGAAATTCTTTCAGTGATGCATGCTTTCATTCCGTGGACGAAATGCATAATAGAATACATTTCGTGGGTCAGCATTTTATGAAATGAAGTATGTGTCCACGTAATGCAATTACGTGGACGAAATGCACAAAGAATCACAAAATCAGTTTTGTGACCTGCTACAATACATTTCGTATGTCAGCAGTTTACGAAATGGGTTTATGAAGTTCCTATTCCGTGGACAGAATGCCTTCTGTAACTGCAGAGTTGGAGAATAAATCCCTTTTGTACACGTAATAATTTCTGTAACAAAAAACAGTACTTTTGTGGACGAAAGTTTATTTCGTCTACGACAGTGAATAATGCATTCAGCCTTATGTCCACAAAAGGAAAAGGCCACCAGTCAATTTAGTCCACGAAACACTTAAGAGAGCACATCGTTTCGTGGACCAAATTGACTGGTGGCCTTTTCCTTTCAATTTGGTGTTCGAAACGATGTGCTCTCTTCAGCGTTTCGTGGACACAATGCAAACCAATTTGTGTATTTCGTGGACAAATGGCGTTACGATGTAACATGGTTTCGTATAGAATATATGTATTTCGTGACACAAAAGTCATTCTGTCCACGAAATATTGGATGTTACATTCGGCGCCCCATACATGCAAAACCTTTTCAGATTACTTTTACAAAGTTGGAGGCAGTTAATAGCCATAAGTATTTTGCCTACATCTCTGTCTTACCCTTGATAGTAAACTCTATTAAGTGAGGAATTCACATGAGGAAGTTCTAAAGGCAACCAATTTCCTTCTTGATACAGCTTGTATATGGTAACAATTCAAAGATCTATATATTTAAATCAACTATGACCTTTTCCCCTGGAATTCTTTTTAAAGTTTTGCATAAAGTGCTGTTGGATCTAACCATCCAGCAGATTTTCCTCTGGAAATTGTGTTTTTGATTTGAGTTGAGGGGCTGAGTGTGATTGATGCTTGGTTTTCTGTCAAAAGGAACTTATAGATGTTCCCTGAATCCCTCATGCTTAGACATTCCAATGTTTTTATGATCCCTAAATGGCTCACTATTTGTTGGTAATGAGCCTGTTTACAAAAGAGGACAGTCATGAGGATACACTTAAAGAGGCATGCACATGCAAAAATACAAAATGAATAAAGAGATTAAGAGAAAAAAAATATTATGAACATAACATTAATTATTTGGAGACTTTCTTTTAGTTTAAAGTGGGAACCAGGTTATACATTTTAAGATTTTAAGGTTATCCTTTGAAAACTGTTTACATTTCACAACAGTAATCCTTCTGATAAATGTTTGTCAAGAAAACCTTGCAACACACGTACACATATTTGAGTATTGTTGAAATTACAAAAAAATTGTGTACACCGATTTTAGTGTCTTCGTAAGTAACACACAACATTCTCAGCTTTGCATTAGTTGATTACACAGACACAAACTCATTCAATGGCCTTTTTGACCTACTGCTCCTGCTTGTTATACAGAAAAAAAATAGAAGATGCATCATCAGTAATTACACAGGTGGTAGCATTATTTGGCACCCCTGGTAACTCAAAAATTTGAAATTGAGATCCTTCATGCTCAACAAACCCCACCAGACACTGCTTATTCAAAATGAGAAAAAAAAAAAAGTTTGATGCTTACTGATTCTCCGAGCCTAAGAGGAAAACGTATCTGTTTCCTAGAACTGGTATTTGAGGGAGGTGGTGCTTGATTTAGGATTGTCTATATAGATTTAAAACCTCCTGTGGAGTGATTATGAAGCAGGAGAGCAGTGTGAGTCATCCTGACATTTGTGGGAAGTTAGTTGAATTTCTGAGCCCAAATAAATGAGTAAAGCAGGTGCGCTTTTTATTATTATAACAGGCAGGTGGAGGATAACAGGACAATCATGACTCAACCATGTTAAAGCGAGCTCATTCAGCATCTGAAGGTTAAGAACGAAAAAGTAACCGTCAACTTTTTCCAGAGAAATAACTGCTTCAAGCTTTTTTGTGCGAAATAAGCCTTTTTTTATTATCACGTTTTGTAATTTGGTTAAATAAATTTGTAACTGTCCGCTAGTCCTTAAAATAAAGCAGTTAGCTGTTACTATCGTACCTATCCATGAGAGACTTCCCCATTTCCGCGTGCATTTTCATGCCGTGAAAGTTTTTCATTGGTGTCCATCTGTTGTAGGCTTCACCTAAAGTAACTCAGGGTTTAAATCTTGTAAGGTCGGTCCTCTTGGATGGAGGATAATGGAATCTAGAGGGCTCAGACACAGCAACTTGAGTGCTCTGCGCGGTTGTTTAGAAAAGTATTTGGCAACCTGCAAAGGCGATCGACATTGGCTGGAATACATAAATATAAACACAGTATCCTTCCCATAAAAATACATATTTTATATGTTTAGTTAAAATATAACTTTTGAAAGAAATGGTTTACCTTCATTCTGCAAACCTCTTAACGGCCCGTGGAGGTATTACTTTTTTAGATCGATAGCTTTTAAGAAAAACGTTCCCTATTCAACCTTTAAAGGTTAGATTTCATATTTTACAAAGTGTAAGGGACAGTTTACACAGCAACATTGCTGTTTTTGTTTGAATTTCTGTGAAAAAGACACTGTTTTTACGTGACAGAGCAAGCGATCTGATCTCGACGAAAATGATGTAGTACATATACCTGGTCTTTTGATGGCTGTGTGCCTGGTGTATGTAGTGTTCTATGATTTTCCACAGTTTCCTCCTTTATATCCAGAACCAAGCTGAAGGATGGTGGAGTGTGCAAGTCACATATGCCGTGAGCAGCTATCAGCGAGGTCAAGTCCCGGGCCTTGCGTTTACATGACAGCAAATCACCCAGTGTTGTCGTAATTCTCTACTCTGGAACATGTTTTCGAAAGGTTGCGTTTTTGCCCCCCTGACACCCCGTTCTCATGTGAACAAAAGGCTAAAATACATAGAAAATTCTTTGTTTTGCTAAAAAACGTTTTAGTCTAAACTTCCCCTTAAGACTTTTCACACAATTTTACAAAGACTGGCCAATAAATTTGGACATCATTAGATAGCATTAACTGCTAAACATTAAAAAAAATTATTCTTCCTTAAATAAATTCCTTAGTACAGCTTTGGACTGTATTGTTTGCATTAGTATACATGATTAGGCATTCTGCTTATATACAGAAAAATACATAAATATATAACAAATCAGTATGATAAACTGTTGCAGTGTGTGCATAGCACCATGAAATTGGGCACAATCTGGAAAGAAGCTCATAGTCACTTTCATGGTACATGCAGTGTGTCCAATGCAGAGTGTGAAGATTACCCTCGTCACTCATCCATTCAGTTGTGACACCAAGGGGGATTGGTCAGAGGTTATATAGGGTTGGTCTAATACTGTTTATTATGGGGATAAATTACATTAAAACATGAGAATTTGTCATTATTTTCTGTCTTTGTACATAAACCCAATGTTAAAAAAAACTCACAAATGTTTTGGTTGTGTAATAATTAAATTAATTATCAGTTCACCTCAATGTTGGCAACTTGAACAGAAAACATTAACTTGTCTTAGAAACTACGTTAAGATCACTAACCACTGTAGAGGTTATTTTTGGGCTTTCAAAAGGGAGGAACAGAGACAAGTACCTCCTTAGATGACTTTTTAATTTCCATGCTTCCCTTCAATGAATCCCCCTGGATTGGGTAAAAAGAATCTGTGCACACACCATTGAGCTGAGATATGCTGTTGTGTTGCTGCTGCACTGATGTTTAGTAAGATTGTTGCTGGCTTTTTTTAAACAAAGTATTCATTCATGTAATTAAGCTGGATGAAACACAGGAGAAAAACGACCAAGATCATTTGAAGAAACACAGAATCACACTGCTGAAGTGTTCTATTTAATACTTCTGATAGGAAAGAAAATAATCTAAACATGTTGTGTGTGGTGTAAGAAAAATCGAGACTATGTGGTTTAGAGGACATGTAAAAAATAATTGTGTCTGAAGTAATCATGCAATTTCTATTTTAAATGCACACATCAGTGAATTTAAAGATTCAGTTTTAATTTGTTCAGTAATTCATCTTTGTTCAGAAGAAGAAAAAAAATTCGCTATCTTTTCAACTCAAGAAAAACATTTTTGGTTTATTGCTCATTTTAGATATTTTTGGCTTCTTAGCACAGTTCAAAATCATGCATTTTGGAATTATTTTTGCTATTCTAAAATAACAGTGGCTCTGCATTGGCCCTAAATTGAGGGTTGACCTGTACGGGACATATGGTACAGTGCAAACAGAAGGTTGAGAACTACAGTAGCATTTACAACCTAACATAAAGTACCATAAAAAAACACAAAAAACAGAAGAACTATATATTACTACTTTAGAGTTCATATGTAATTCTCTTTGTAATTACATTGTAAAGAAAGATATTTTGCTTTATCATACAGAGTCACACATTGACCAAGTTTAACAATGTTAGACAGAATAGTTTCTGTCAGGGGAAAGAAAGAAGACATTTCACTTTGAAGCAAACTGGGACGCTGTTTCTGTTTTGGAAAGTGCAATTATGACTGTTTTGAGACATCCAGTGACATGTCATTTGTAAACCAACTAGCACTTCCAAGAGCAACGATATTTGTCACACCTACTGTAATGCACCGTCAAGTTGCTGAAACACTGGCTCTTCCCGAAGGGGCCCAGGAGGGAAATCAAGGAATCTGTCGAATTAATACATGCAGCATAGATTCCTCCTGTCATCTCCGCTCTCTTTTACCGCTGCCTTTTAAAAGCCATTTAAAGGCACCAAACTGAACAGTACAGACAAGCTTGACAGCAACTCTTAAAATACCATCTGTCTCCTTTAACACTTAAATAAACTATGATACTGCCTTTTACACATGAGCTTAATTTTAATTAATGAATTGATTTATATTGTCAGTTACAAAGCTAAATAGTTTAAGATATGCCAGAAGCAGTTTGTATATTTCTTTCTAAAAGGAAAATTACTTTAAAGAATCCACTTTCTAATTGGACAAGTGCTCATGATTACAAAGCATAGTTAGAGCTTTTGATGTATATTGCAATGAAAATGATTTTTCAAGCTGTTAGGATCAATTTGACAACGGGATATCTTGAATAACTATGTTCACTCCAGGGTGGCTTCATGGTTACATTCTTTGGAAGTAGTAACAGAGATTTCAAAGAAGTTAGGCTAATCTTACTTTGGGTGTAGAAGAAGGAAAAAAGTTTCACATTGATAAGCTTGTGTCTCTGAGTGTCATTGTAGATAAGGAACTGCAATGTTCCACAACAGCGGGGATGAATCAGATTAACAAGCTTAAAGCTGCTTCTCGTTATCTACCTCAAATTTATATTTTTACCTCCCACCAAACAGGAACATAATTGAGCCATTTCCTGTGCTAAATATATTTGCCATTAAATTAGAGCTCACTGCTATTCCTAGATAATGCAACCTAGGACAGTGAACTACAAAATAGATTTGAGTTATTTATCCTAGATAAAAACAGTGATGTACATTTATTCCGTATTGTCTTCCTGCTATAAACTACTTGACAATTGTTCATTAATGGTTCCCAGTAAATTCCTTAAAATGGTAATTTGTCATCCTGTCACTTCATTTGTGACCTAAAATTCCTCACTAGGGGCATCATCAAATAAATTAATCACTACCCAGGATCCATCTCTCCCTTGTGCTAGCTATTATACCCGGCTCTCTTGTGTTTCTCTTCATTTACATATATTTAATGGCCCAGTTGTGGTTGGTTGTGCCACACGACTTGCTCAGCGCGTGTCAGGTGAAATATTCCAACTGCCAGAGTTTTAACAGTGCGAGCCATGTCTTGTTCATTTTCTCAGTGAATTCCCTGAAACACAGGAGAGTAAAGGGAATTAAAGTCATTTCGTGGAACTGTAAAACCAGAAGTGCACAATTTGCAGGTTTCTGGATGGGGAGTTACGCTAATAGGACCACACATTTTTATGAAATACATAAAAAAATATGTTTTTATCTATATTTTTCCTATTTTCTAGAATTGCTTTTATTGCTTACAAAATAATGCATTAACGCTGTTTAAATCTTAAAAAAGATGTTAAAATTAAATACAGGAGTTGTCAACACAATTTGGCTTTATTTAATTGTATCTCATTACAGCACATGTGTACAGTACATTACCCACCAGATAGATTGCTTGTTGTGTTCCTCAGGGGAATTGTGCTATTAAGTGTGAAGCTCAAAGCTTGCAGAGGCCTGAACTCCAAGCATGGAGATTTTAGAAAGTAGTCAGATACATGTTTTTCTTTGTAGATTTTACCTAAAATAAAGTGATATTTAAAAATAAATTAATCACAACTTGAATTTTAATTGGTTTTCTAAGTGGATAAGTTATTTTAAATTACCATATATAAAGCTAAAAGATCATGTTGAATTGCATTTAGTAAAACAGTAAGATGATGATGTAGCTTATGTAGTATCTAATGCTAAAAGCACTGTCTTGATACCTGTCAGTCCCTAACGCTGGAGATCTAAAACTGATTATGGCTAAACCTAGAAGCATCTGCATCAAACATGAGCATGACGATTATCAGGTAAGAAAATCCATTCTTTACAAACAATTAGCTATATAGACTTATTTTCCTAACTGTCATAACCCAATTAAGGACATAATTTCGGACTGCAGATGCTGTCTGAATATTTTTCATGATATTCCATCCACTACATATGTAGCATTACTTGATATGCGTATGGATTATAAATTGTTTCACAACATTAAGTGGCATTTATTGCAATAATACAAAAAGATTTCAAAAAGTCTTTACACAGTCTTTCTAGTAATACATCACTTACTGCATGTCTTGCAATTGTACCACTAAACAGCACACATTTATACTATTCAGTCATGTTTTTAAATATATTGATATTCATAATTTTTTCATGTAACCAGCAAGGGGCTAAAACATTCCCGTGATAATCAAAACTCTTCTGAAATTAATATTCTTCCATTCTGAAAAGGTAAATAGTGTAGTTGCTCATCTCTGCCTTGAAATTATTGTTAGAGAAGAATTATCTGTTAGAAAATTACCTGAAAATGGACAAGAGGTGTGAAAGGCTGCATCATTTTGATGATCAAATTAGTGGTGAGCAGTTAATCTCTCAGTAATTAAACATAGATTGATTATGTAGAAAATAGTGCAACTTGTATCATTTCTTCATGGCTCGGCTACCTAACATAAACTATTGTGTAACACAGCTGCTTGCCAAAACAGCATGGTGACACTCATTGGGATCAGATTAAGCAGTCAGAAGCAGAGCAAAGATTCACAGAATGCTGTCAGAATTCTGTTCTCATCACAAGACTTGAGCTGCTCCTCTCAGGGTAAAGATCCATGCTCTTCTCTTTATGGATTTATATACTGTCTATATACCAATTTCATAGATATAAATTAGTGCACATTTACATATTGCATTGGTAGTCTTAAATAACAACACCACAGTCTCACTAATTTTTCACAGTTTAGTTCATGTCCATGTAGATTCACTTACTGGCTGTTTAGAACATTTATACTGCATCTTTTATACAGTATACTGTGTTCTTTTTACACACACACGCATACATACACACACAAGTATAACACGCAAACCTATTGGTTAGAGTGAAATAACAGTCTATGATTGATTGTGGGAGCAGGTTTTGGGCTTCTAACAATTATAAACTTACATTTTTACTGAATACGTTTGTTTTAATGCTTTATTGTTCATATTTAAAATACCAATATTAGGCACTAAAATGGTTATTGTTTGTATTTATTTTAAAATGAAGAAGTGTTAGCAGATTATCTAAGCCTCTTGGTTACACAGCTTTTTGTGTAAAAACTGTTTTTGTGTTTTTATCTTTTTCCTATTTTTATATCAAGAGCATGCAGTTGTTGTTTTTTTTCACAGTTAAAGAAAACAGCCCAATTATTTTTATGAGCTGAGAGCATGTCATGTTTTGATCTTGCATCCTCATTAACGCTTCCTAATACCAGAGGATATGTGAACGTGTGAGGAGGACTACCAGAGACAACAACAGCAGCCAGTCGCCAAAGGATCCTCTCTGTCACCCAGCTACCCTGTTAGAACCTCACAACCTGTTTCAAATGTACTTAGCATAATTAAGAATTAACATGCATTAATTTTTGTGTTTAATTCAAACTGAGGACAAATGTGTCACTTCCTGCAAAAGAACTGCTAAATGCTTTGTCATCTCCCCATTGGTGTTTTAGGTGAAATTAGAATAAATAAATAAACAAAATAGAGGGTGAGCAACTGTTTTAGATAGATGCAATGAAGATTCGAGTTATTTACAGTGTAGGTAGTTCAATCCAGGTAATTAATGGACTGGGTGCTACACTTTCTGTCATGCTTGCTTAGAGGCACTCATTTGTTTGCAGTGTCAATTAGAGCTGTGAAAAAGCTGATGCTTCCATGCATGTTATTCCAAGAAATTGTATTAACTAACCACTTTTCCTTTCACATGAAGCATACTGGCAAAATAAAAACCCTATGTAAGGCCCTTGAATACAGCATTACAAATAATTTCGTGGGAAGATTTTTCAGAAACTGCCAAAGTACCCATAACGACACCTATAAAAAGATGTTAGTTCCAGTTGTTATTAATCAAAGGTTGCTCTAAAAAAATTTAGTTTTAGCCTTAATTTAAAATAAATCAGTGTTTTAACAGTTCTGCAGTTTTTGGGAATTTTTTTTCCATAATAAAGCAACATAAAAAGCAGAGTTATGCTTCCCTATGTTCGGTTCTAACTCTGGGGATGTAGAATAGACTTGAAGTAGAAGCCCTGAGTGGTCTAGAAGGTTGATACAGTGACAACAGATATTTAATGTATTTTGGTGCTAAGACATTTAGTGATTTATAAACTAATGAAAGAATTTTAAAGTCGATTTTCTGAGCCACATGGAGCCAGTGTAATGATATAAGAAGTGGGATGATCGGTTCTATTTTTCTAGTTTTAGTATTTAGAAAGTTACATCACATTGATTTGTTCTATTTATTTGCTCAGCATTTTGATGGTTTCAAAGTCACATCGATCCATCCATCCATCTATCCATCCATCCATCCATCTACTGATAATCCTTTGTAGTTCGCGGGGGGGTGGGGTGTGTGGCTGGTGCCTATCTCCAGCGTGCAAACGAGTGAGAGGCAAATCATAGTCACCTCATAATATTGTAATATAGAGGTGTGTATCATCTGCATAGTTAAGGTAAATAATATTATGAATTGAAATAATCTTAGCGCGTAGGACCATATAAATATTAAATAAGAGAGACCCATGATGGAACCCTGGGGTACCCCTTATGTGTTTTCTTTCTGCTCTGATTTGTTAAGGTTATGTTTTGAGTGGTTTAAAACATATCTTGTTAACTGTAAATGGTGTGTTATTATAGATTGTGAGAAATCATAATTTCGAAATATTAATACAGGTGTTCCCCCAGGCTTAGTTCTTGATTCATTTCCTGTAAGTTTGTTCATAAATGAATCAAAATTTAAATGACCCGGAGCAGGATTTCAGATAAATTATATTGATGTGGATTTACAGTATATGTAGTCCATACTAAAGTTGCAAATATTTTGATGTGACCTTCTCTGTTGTTTGAAGTTGTTGCAGCATGGTTTAGCCTCATGCTAAATGTTGATAACAGTTCTGATACAGTTTTCTTTAAGGACACAAACTTAATTAATAGTAATAACAAATTTAAAAGTTAATGGGAAAGGTATTCATTCAATTATTAATTCATTCATTCATTCATTTATGTACAGTATCTTAGCATTATCCTGGATTCTCATTTAAGAATCTAAAAAAACATGTCAAGATGGTGACCAGACTTGCTCATTTTTTAAAAAAACCTTCTATACTTTTAGAACGATTAGAGACCATCTACCATTTCATGCAGCAAATGTTTTTATGCACTTGTTTTTTTTTTTTACTTTTAAAGTACTGCTAATCTTTCAGTCACAAGCTGTACCAACAACTATTAAGCCACTTAGGGCAACTTATAACCAAGCAAATAAGATCTCAGATAGGGCACCTTCCAGATCAATTCAATTCAGTTTATTTATATAGCGCCGTTTCGCAAGATATCATCTCAAGGCACTTTACAAGAAGAGTTATTACAATACAATATTTAATATAGGAATTAGAGAACCACAGAATATTGCGTTGTGACTTCTCAGCAATCCCTCACACTGAGCCCGTCTGGGGTTTGGAGAAGGCAGAAGAGACACAGAAAGAGCAACAGAACTGATGCAGAACCAGTGCCATGTTCTCTCCATCCAATATCTATACCGCTTATCCTCTAGGTTTCACGGGGATGTCGGTGCTTATCTCCAGCATTCAAGAGTCAAGAGGCGGGGTAATCGAATCAAACTTTATTTATAAAGCGGTTTCATACAGGAAATGCATCTCACAGTGCTTTACAGATTAAAATGATCCCAAATTAACTACATTCCCATCCCCTCCTGCCAATTAAAAACATGATCCAAGTTGTACCCAATCCCCCCAACCCAACTCTCATGCACATACACAGTTAAAAGCAGTCGTAAAGAACATTAGGCAGTACAGATGGGTCAGGCTAAGGAAACACCATCAAAGGAGCAGCAGCAGATCAACAGCAGCAGCCAAGGCATTGACCCAGGACACCCAGAGAAGGGAAGGCTGGTACCTCCACCTCCATCCAAGCACTACCTGCCGAACACCCCGGCAGCCACAGCCGATCGCCGCTCCCGATGCAGAGGGCTACAACAGATGAAGCACTGGAATGAAGATTAAAATAAGAAGTTAAAATATAAATATAAACAGTAGATATTTATGATAAGATTAACTAGCAACCTTAGTACACCCTGGACAGCTCACCAGTCCATCACAGGGCAACACAGACAGGACAGGACAGGACAAACAATCTAACAGCTAAGGACAATTTGATAGACCAATTAGATCAACAGTCATGTTTTTTGACTGTGGGACGAAGCTGGAGTACCGGGAAGGAACCCAGGGATGCACAGGTAGATCATGCAAAATCCATGCAGAAAGACTCTGAGCTGGGATTTGAACCTAGTACTTTCTTGCTGCAAGGCAAGTCCTACGACAACAATTCTAAAAAGTTGAATTTAAGGAAGTTTGCAAAAGTAAACTTTTTATTTTAATTTTAATTTTTTTATTTGTAAATGTTTGCCTTGTAAGGCTTTCAAGATTCTCTGTAACCTTTTGGTTGTGCTTAAGAATGCAGGTTCTGTAAATCAGAGAGTATCTAGAGAGACTTTTAAGGTTCCTTAATGTAAAACCTCTCTGGGACAAACAACATTCTCTGTAAAAACTGTTAAAGTGGAATGCTCCTCATGCTGACTTAAAACTGAACTCTGACTAGTATCCATTTAGTTTACAGCTGAAGGTGTTTCTCAAGAAGGAATTTTTCTCTCAGGGATCTACAGTAGTTCCAGCCAGTTTGTTTGTTGCCCAGTCAATCAAAGTTATACCATGGACATTAAAGCAGGTCTTGGTGCTTTAAGCAGTGTAAAAGAGACTGCTTGATGTCCAATGTGAACTTTCCACAAAAAGTTCAAATTGCACATCAAGCACCCTGGATTATGTGCTTCTGCACTCTTTTTCCTTCATTGGTACCGATGTTTCTTACTAGGATGTAAAGTTTACTTTTATCTGACATAAGAACATGGACCTCTAAGCAACACCTCCGTCTTTTTTTGTCCTAAACCCTACCAAGGGGCTTCTGATAACCTTATTAACACAAGTTACAAAGCTTTAGTCCTGGCATACAAATCTCAAGTATACATGAGTAACTGTCTCTGCTCTCTCTCTCTCTCTCTCTCGCTCTCTCTCTCTCTCTCTCTAACTCTCTCTGCTCAGGCATGTGAAAGGTTTATACCGAATGTTTCAGAAACCCGACTAGTGACCTTAACCCGACCACAACCAAAGTACTGGCTGCATGTAAACGTAGTCACTGACTCCCCAAAATATGTGGATGGGCTTTGCTTCACAATCCTTCATGTTGTATTTATCCACGTTTTTTGTACACTTTTTTAAACTCATTTTTTACTCAACTTTTCATTCATGACAGCCATGTAAATACCAACATATTTTGTTATTTCTGTTATGTACTCCCTTAAATATTTGTAACCCATCATGTCCAGGGAACTTGTTATCCTTTTTAATGCCCTGCTTTCCACTAGAATCTTTCCAGATTTAAAGAAACTGTTCAGGAGACTATGCCAAGAGAAGATATGTTAACAAACAAACACCCGTTACCTCTACAACTCCTTTGTTAACAGAAAAAAAATCAAGCAGTCTATTGATCAAGGGACTTCGTGATGTTACAAAGATGAGTTTATAACAAAGGAAGTGAGCACATATGAAGTGCTAACCAAGGCTCAACCTTGCAATAAAATCTGGCATTTCAGAAAGAAGGTTATGCTTTACTGCAGTGCTTTAGGTGGTGGAGGAGCTGTCCTTTTTGCTTTCACTCTGTGGTCTATCAGATGGCAGGAAGGTGGAAAGATGATCAAAAAAGAGATCAAACAGATGTTGGTCTCAGAAGACAGCAGGGATATTCCCAGTTAGGGATTACAAGTGAAATTCTGTTTCATCCCTTTTAAATTTTGTTAATTTTTTTCAGGGCTTTAACTGAAAAGATCACAAATAAAAACTAAATTATGTGAATGCATTATAAAAGCAGGCAAAGTACTGATTGACTTTTAAAAGTTTATAATAATTTTTTATCAAAAACGAATTTGGCCATCAATAAGTGTAAAAGATTGTATATTTTTTAAATCCGTGTTTTTTATTTTGAAACCATTACCATTTAGTATTGATTCAGTTCTGGCATAGAATACTGTATGCCTTTTTGGCCCAAGACAAATTCCAAAGTACATTTACTTTTGTTTCAGCTTATGTTCTTTCTTTTCTGTATTGATTAATTGCATCTTTTTGAGAAAATTCAGTTTATTTATATAGACAATTCCCAACGCATCTCATCTTAACATGCTTTAAAAAAGGTATTTCAATTCAGTCATACAACTATTCCAATTGATCCTACTTATTAAACAGTGCAGTAAGTTCAGTTATTTATTCCAAGTAGTTTAAAACGTTTTCTGTCTAAGGAAACCCAGCCAATTACAATTTGTCATTGACTTGAAGCATATATGTTCTTTGAGTTTGTCATTTAAAAACAAACTTTGCAATTGCATCTATTGCAATGTTGCAATAGATGTAAGAAGGACCATTTTTTCATAATACAAACAGGGACACATAAAACTATAAACAACCTTCATAAATATGACAGGACTTGATATTTCACAAAATTACCTTAATATCTTCACAATTAACGACCAGGTAAAATGTACTTTTAGATGTGTCAACATTCCCGGCTGAATCACAAACAGTGTGACAACAGTCTAAAAGAGATGTTTGATCATAGGTCCTTTAAACAACTAAACATGTTTAAATATGATTCTACTGGATGGCGCGTGCAATCAAAAGTGATGCCAGGAATATTAATCATGTGCTGTAATCTCAAAATGAGGGGATACAACAACACAATACTATTAGCATTCTAACCAATTAACAAATTATTCTTTAACCTCATAATAAGCATGTTAAGTAGCTAATGTTTGCATTTACTCCAACACAAATATCCATTTCATGCAGTCAGTCAATATGTTGAATATAAATAATTATTCTGGTATCTTTATCCTTGAATTGTTCATCTTTATTTATGGTTTCCAATTTGCAAAGCCAATCCACCAAAGTATAAATACTTTGTTGCTAATTCAAAACCACTTGGAGTTATTGTGTACCTTATTTTTTAACTTGCATATGTTCATTGTTTCAATAAAAAAATGTAATTTGTATAAATATCATTTTTTCCATCAGGGCTTCTCTCCTTACAAAGAAGCAGAATGATACATTTACAAAGAGGTGGGGATTTTTCCACATTAATTTAGATTTAATATTCAATTCAAAATACATTTTTCCTATTAATTAAAAGTAAACCATGTATTGTATGGTACATTATCCCTCTAACGGCCCCATGTGGAGATTATGAAGTGGAAAACTAATGGTCTGGGCTTTAGCATTTAGATTTTGCCTGAGTCATTTACATATCTTTAAGGGGATGTCGATGTATGTGCAAATAAGCAGAACTTTGTGTCCCAAGCTTTCTCTACTGCCACTGCTGTCCACCCCTCCCTTTTTTTTCAACAGACGAATCAAAGCAGAAGTGTTGCTTCTCTCCCCTCAGCTAGAGAAGGTAATGAGATTCTGTGCACCCTCTATTACAAGGAGGATGAGAAATTTGATTATTAAGGAGAGGCATGTGGCAGTAAGAAAAATCTGTTTGTTTTTTTCGTATTGTATCACCCCAAGAAACAAAGGTGACCCCAGTGTTCTGTTCATTAAATCTTGCCTCCTCCAATTTATCAAGGTAAACTATCAGAGTTTCTGCTGAGCTAATCGAAATATGGACACTTGTTAGGTATGCCTCAAAAGGACACATCACAGAATTTGGATATCACTTCACATACTCAGTAGGGCCTAATTCATGCTTCCTCTACAGTACAACAAATGTATTAAGGGCATTAGCATTCTTTTTTTTCATGGCGGGAGCTTCATGACGATGAGGATGAAATATGTCCTCCAAAGCAGTACAAGTGTAATTATGTCAAGGACACAGAGTTGCTGCAGGTGCATGCTTTGATACAAATATCACAGAAATGTAGTTTTTGCTGTATATTAGGATTCCTTCTAGTAAAATGTCTGCTAAGCATATTGTATTTACAGTTAGCCACAAGAGCTGGTCACCAGGATTTCAATTAAATTTATTTATGTAGTGCCGATTCACAACATTGTCATCTTAACGCACTTAACAAGAGAAGTCAGATTTTGTTGTTATACATAAGGTTTTTCTCCAGTAACGTAGATATAATCAATAAAGCAATACAGAGAGCACAAAATGCTTCTCCAAAAATATGAAGTATATCTAATTAAGTGGCTTTTCTTGTAAAGTGCCATGAGATGACGTCCTGTGAATTGGCGCTACATATATAAACTGAATTTAATTAAATTTAATTCTTCTAAATTCATTACAATGGGTTTGAAATTTGTATGTCAGTAGGTTTCTGCAACCTCACCATCAGGTTTTGTATTTCTGTGGAGGAACAATATCCACATTTTTCATTTTACAATGAGATTTCTTGCAGATACTGGATACAGCCAAGTTTCCCATCAGGTATATTAAGTCAAGTACACTTCTCTGTACATATAACTCAGTCAGTGCAGTCAGACAAAACCTTATACACAAAACCCAAGAACTGTATCCATGTCCTCCTACCCGTCTCTTAACTATTAAGGGTTTTCATTTGCAAGTCACAAGGATTTAACTTCCCTCGGTCTTTCAGCAACTAGCCTATATGTTCAATTTGGAGGTGACTGATTCCCTTCAGGCATGAGGTCAGCAAGGCAAGTCCTCTGGTGACCAATTTAAAGTAGTGTACTGTCCACACGCCATGGATAAGATACCAGTGGTGCTAGCACTAAATCCACCTGTTCTGTATGAAACACTTTGTATATAGATAATATGAAATTCCCTAAACTTCAACTAACTGAGACATTACTGAATAGGTACTAATCTATGGCTTGTGCTTGTCTAACTATATAATAATTGAGGTTTTTGAAAAACATCAGTTCTTATGGTTGTAGTGGTTTAATGTTTTAATAACAAGATGATAAATGATGGTTATAGGCTACAACTGATCTCATTAATTGGCTGATGCTAGTTTATCATTTTTCATAAACAGAGTCTAATATACATGGTTTATTCTTAATCTGAACTACTTAGAGAATTCTGCAGTGGCCAGTGAGAAATGGGCATTCATTACTGA
The DNA here is from genome assembly GCA_028564705.1 of Apricaphanius iberus. NCBI lineage: Eukaryota > Metazoa > Chordata > Actinopteri > Cyprinodontiformes > Aphaniidae > Apricaphanius > Apricaphanius iberus. Next base: position 810,702 of record JAPXFQ010002924.1, read on the forward strand.
ACTTATAATCACATCAGCACTCCATCAATGTAAACCCTCGCCTTGTGACTACAGCTGATGTGCACGCAGCAGATTCACAAAGCATCACTTCCCAGCTCAAAAGATCCATTTTAGCAAACATGGCTGCTATAACACTGCATCCCAATATCACCGTGATTCCCCTTAGTAATTAATACATGCCGTGAAATGCTCCTTGCACAGTCACTAAAGCAATTGAAATCATTCACAGGGAAAGATGTAATTGTGACTTCAGCATGGTGAACAATTTAGTCAAGTGGCATCTATTGGCAAATAAGTTCTCTTTTTTCTTCTTTTATTGCCGTTTAGGATTTAGATTAAGACTTTCTCCTCAAATATGCAAATTATTCCTTAAAACTGGACATTTCCCACCATGGGGAGCACAGTGGGATGATTCTGCAGTCCACCAAGTTCATTTTAATCCCTATGGGCAATTATACTTTCAAATGAAATCCTGAAGTTAAAACATGTTCACACTTAATTGATTCAAACGTCACAGTTTAGGCATGCAAGTCTGCCTGTGCTCTACAAGACAAAACTGTTGTTTAATATGACACAGTTGCTTCTGTGATAAGGAGAGTTTTGCTTTGTCCACTTTATTAATTTTAAGTGTTTGTTATATTGCTGTTTATGTTATGTCTCTGCCTGTTTGTGGGGGGTGACGGATGAAGATAAGACGTTCGATCAAACAGTAATGGGAGTCTGATGACATTTCTTTGTCTTTTCTTATTTAAGTGAACTGATTTCAGTTTCAGTTTCTGATTGAGTTAGAGAGTTAAAAAATAACTATAGCACATTTTTTATAACTCATTTTTCATAGTAGACATTATATTTGACTCTTTAATTTAAATATCTCATTTATATTCATTCATATCTATCTATCTATCTATCTATCTATCTATCTATCTATCTATCTATCTATCTATCTATCTATCTATCTATCTATCTATCTATCTATCTATCTATCTATCTATCTATTAAATATTTTTATTCAATAATTGTATACACATTTACAATATTAAAAATCAGTGAACAAAATAAACGTCATAATGACCTATGAACAGCAGTTAATCTTTGGCATTTTTATGTTCCAGTTTTCTTATTTTTTTTATTTTAGGTTGCATATAGTTGTAAGAAATACATTTTTCTGCCAACAGTCCTCCATTTTACCACAAAATGCTGTCCTCATGTGATTAGATATAATAAATGTTTAATATTTAACATATATTTTGTTTATAGTTATACTTTATTGGTCATTGCAATGCAAAACACACTGTTGTTGCCTAGTTGTAATTTCTCAGACCTGGCTTAATTAATGATATGTGTGGACTATTGTTTCTCATTTTATAATGAATGCAGTACTGTACTGTCACTGGATCCATTGTGACAAATAGGTGGGTGGATGGATACAAAAACATACATTGGTAGCAGCCAGGGGGTTATATTTTGAATTAATTGAGGAAAATCAATTCAGCAGTAATAGGCCTTGACAGGAGACTGTGGCAATTCTGATGGCAATGATTGATGATTGATGTGCATTCAGGCTTATGGCAAAAAATGCCTATTTTCCTGTGGCGAATTTCAAATCTCACGTGTATGTTCATAAAGAATAATTGCATCATACTTGGATCGTATGAAGATATTGAACAAAGAGCTTAAACACATTCTTTGATAGGTGTTTTGCTTTCAGGGAGTTGGAGACACCACCTTTTTGTGTGATCCGCATGGGAGAGAGGCAGCCCTATCACAGTTGCCATCACACGCTTGTAGTCAGAGCCTTTTGACAGTGGCGTAATGCTGATCAGATAGCTGTGTGGAGTCATTGCTTACATGTGTCACAACCGCCGTCCATGATCATGTCAGAGTCATGCTGGGCGCCGGAGCCAGGTTCAGGGCTCAGCGGACCTGGCTGGTTTTTGTGCCTGACATTTCCCCAGCATGACCAGGACTAGCGGAGTTCCAGTCATGGCCTCTGCTAATGCGCTTTTTGACGGGTCCCACAGCCCAGCGCTGGCAGCTGGGAGGTGGGGGCACAGGTGGTGCCAGTCCCTGTTAGCTTTACAGTACCTCCCAGTGAGTCATAAACAATCCCAGCATGAGTCGGCTTTGATACCTCAGCTTATTAAAAGTCTAACAAGCAAACAAGTCTTTGGAGAGTGCAGTTATCAGGTAGAAACGGTGGATAAACTTCTAATCTTCATCGCTTTTTTAGATGATCAGCACACATAAATTGCATGATGAGCATCGATTCATTCATTTCTATTAAGGTTGAATTTGTTTCCTCTACAACATTTTACAGGTACATTAAATGCACAAGACAAGTGAGGTACTGTACAAGTCTGAAAGCAGGTAAAATAAAATGTGTAAAATGCAGTCATGTTCAATAACTTACAGTATTATTAAAAAGTTCATATATTTCAGTATATCAATTCAATAAATTAAGCACATCACATAGATTAAGTGCACACAAACTGTTGTCTTCAAGGCTTTATTGTTATTATGTTGACTTTCTGCTTATAGCAAATAAAAATTATATTTAGGATTAGAATATTACACCAGACAAATAAACATTGTCAGTATATTAATTTGGGTTTGATGAAAATCATTTTAATACCTGCTTAAAGATGAGTAAATTTAATCAAATGGCCTCACTGGAAGACATGTTCAAATCTATTTAGCATGACTATATTTGTGGCTTACAGCTAATAAAACCTGCACAATTTATTTCAGGCCTGGACTTTATGGAAGTCCTGCAAACATTCACTGATACTTAATAAGGAGCATAAACAACAAATGGTCATTTTTTAAGAAACTTGCTGTTCCATCTATCCCAACATACTAGAGGAAATTTGAGTGGAAGAAAAAGCATTGTATGATTTTATTTTTTAAAAAGCAACAGTGATAAATACCACTTGAAGAAGATTGTGAAACAATATTCACTGCCTTCCTCTTCAACCAGACTCACTACTTAAAAAAAACAACAAAAAAAACATACACAAATGTATCCAGGGCATTGGTCTAGAGGAAGAGCCACAGGGAAACATAAGTTGCTTTAGGGCCAGTTAATTTTTAGATTCTGTGATGGTTTGGGAAATCATATTTTCTGGAGCTAGTTCATTATGTTTTCTGTGGAGCATTATTTTGAGGAAGATGGCAAAGACCTGATCCACTAATGCAAATAACCTGAAGGTCTGTCTTTAAAGCAACCTCAGTTTTTGAATTTACAGTTTGATCAACCATAGTTATGTTATCTGTAAGAAAAATATCACAATCATATAATTTTAACAACTTCTGTACTGTCTGCAGTTGCTGCTGTTGCACATATAATGCCGCAATCAGCTGTTGTGTTCGAGCCTTGTGCGACACGGACCCGGTACAAGGCTTTGCGTCAGGACTATCCATAATGCCGGAAAACTAGAGTAAGCATCGGTATTGCATTCTCTTAATGGAAATAACTGAAGGAGTAGCAAAATCTAAGGAAACATGCTGAGGTTGCATGCTTTCTGCTGGACAGGTTAAAACTTTAACCATAACATTTTTTGTTTTCTTTTGTCTTTAAAATAGTGCCAGTCACGGAGAAACTACACTGAAATGTGGTTTTTTTTTTTACATTGAGGTCATCCGTCTAACATTACAGTTTATTCATTTTACATTATTATTTGAATAATATTACCAATCTGCAAAATGCTGAAAACCAATGCCCTTCACAAATGTTGTTTAAAACATTAACATGTTCACTCACTGCCTATAATGAAAGAGAGTCTGATGTGCTTCTCAGGTTGCTGCATATAATTCTCTGGAGGTTGAAATATCTGCCTTTTAGTGGTAGAAAGCTGTGCAATTACGATTTTTGTCCCCTATGGCCATCCGTCGTCACTCGTACACAAAAATACTCCTGGCTTGTAATTTTTTAGGTATGTAATGCCCCCTATCATGAGTAAACTACACACTTTAAGAATAGGTAGCATCCTGCAATTATGCTCATATTTTCTTACAGTACTGACACATAGAACGACAAAAGGGGCCCCTACTCCCCATTGGAAAGTAATTCAAGTAAGAAATACAAAACTTGTTTTTTGTGCCAATACTGGATACATTTTTGAAGAAGTGCTGTTGCTGTCCCCCAAACCAAATAGCACCCAAAAAAAAGAACCCATTATGTCTATATAAAAAAAACCCACCCTTGCTTAAATGCTTGCATGAGACCAGCTGGTTATCCAATGATACGATAGGAGAAAGAATAAATAAATAGAATAGAATAAAAGAACAATAATAAAATAAATAAATAAAAACAATTTATCAATATTTCCTCTTCATAGAACATTAGGCCTTTTGTAGATGGATGGAGTTCTCATGTATAGTATCGTTTGAGTTAAACAGATGCTTATAAAACAAGGTTGTTAAACTAGATTGATTTATTGGTTCTTTGTGCCGGACATGATTATCTCCAGACTCTGGGGATTGGTCTGCTTCCCAAACAAGATGGTTTCCTGCCACATAGTCATGACAGCTAAACTGTTTCACTGAAGAGGTTGTCCCCTTGTCCCTCTTACCTAAGCCACTTGCTATCAGAGAGATATGGTATAATTGCACCCAGAGGAACTAGTAAGCTTGTGTTGTGAAATCTGGATCTCTTCAAAAGTGTGGTCCTCTGTGGCTTCTAAAACTGGAGAAGGAGGTCTTTATTCCCTCTTTGTTTGAGGTTATATTGAATCATGCTTTCATAAAGTGGAGCACCATTTAGAATCACTTATCATCTCCTGAGGTTTGAGTTGCTCTCATGACAAATCTACTGCTCTTCTCCTGCAGTGTTGATTGTATTAACAGGAAACATGATAAATGTTGGTGGGAAATACAGTTTTGGTTCTGTTTTAATTGCATATAAAAACTTGTAGCAGGTTAACCCTTAATTGCTAAATTTCATACTTATTTATGAGCTAACATCACCAGTGGAAGAGATCCATTTGCAAGGCGAACTACACGTAATAACACACACTGAAGGATTTTAAGCAGAAGTTGGGAGGAAAGAGCTATAAGCGGCTACTTCCTCTGTGTCTCCGGGGCTGATGTTCTGGAGGGAAAGGGCTACTCACTGACCATTAGTGTGCTCAAGTGCAGTATATTCTTTGGCCTGCCAACTTATCTGCTAATGTGTGAGGGAATAACTCAATTTTCTCCCCTAGTAAAAATTACCAGCCCTGACATGACTAAAAGTACAATGTTATAAGGACCTTTCTGAAATTGCTACAAAAGCCTAATATTTTACGAATAATCTCATCTTTTAATAAAACATATGATATATGCAATTTTTATTAAAATAAGTTAAGGATAATATAATCTATTTAAAATAACAGTCAAGCTTACTTTACCAATAATACTTGAGGTTTTTGAAATAAAGAAACATACAATTGATAAATAGACAAAAATTACGTAAAAGGATTTACTACTGTCCTTTTGGTTATGTCTAAATCAAGTGCATGGAGATATTCCCCCTTGAAGCAAGCTAAAAGTCGTACAAGAAGTCTTAGAACAGCTTTTATGGGCAGAAAATTTGCTTTAGCTTGTTACATCTCTAATAGTAGCACAACAGCACAAAAACGTCCATGTTTGGGCTTTAAACTAACTTCATAATGTGTTGACTAAGACTAACAAGGTACAGCATAAAATTTAGTATTTGCCAAAGCTACCTATTCTTCTCCTGAACAATAATGTTCTGAGAGTTTCTGAGTGATGCAGCACTAATAAACAAGCCTCTCTGTGCTTGTGGTGAACTGAGGTGCGTTTAGGGGTTAACCCCTGCTGTTCCTGTCCAACATCCCGCCGCCAACCCACCTCACCTCCACCTCCTCCTCCACCCTCTCCATCTCTTCTCTCGGCACCCCACTCCTCCATAGAGCCAATACAAACAGCATTATTTATGCTCGGCAAAACACCCCTTAATTACTCATGAACTGCGCTCGCTCCAGAGTCTACCGCTCCCCTACCTCCCACCATCAGCCATTAAACACTCCCTAAAAGCTTGCTATTTGATATTAGCACACTTGAGCCTTTGAGAAGAAATTAAAAAATAAATAAACCCAGGAGTGATTTGCATATGCACAGCAGCTGATATTTATACTCGGCGTTGTGTCCCTCAAGGGCTTGTCTTATTACCTCCATCCTCGGGTCCTAGAACAGAGACCGGCAAGGCAGGCAGGTGATTAATTCTGTCCTCATGAGAGGCCAGCAATAGAGTCCCCCCCCCCCTCTTTCTCTTATTTTTGTGAGAATCTTTTGTTCACTTTAATTTATGTTCTCCTTTTGCTATATTTTCTCTATGGTTTTGTATTTCACCTTGGTAAAATAGTTATATGTAATTAAGCTCAAAATAAAAACACTCCAGCATTCTGGGTGATTGCAGATTTTATATTTTATCCAATGATAAACAAGTCATCACTTTATACATTTGTCATTATTAAAAAAAATTTCATAAGAATTTACTGAGGTGATTCTTCATTTAATATTTTGGTTTAATTTTTTTTATATACCATACATGCATTTAAGTCTAACCCTAAATGTATTTATTTGTGTCAGGAGGTAAACGGCAGTATGAACACTGAAATTACATAAGCAGAGGTCACAATCAGCACCTACCTCTGCACCAATTCTAGTGAATTTTGGAAGTGGAAGATTTGGGCTAGCAATTTGTACATAGGAACAGCTGTCAATTTTTACAGCTGTACCACTAAGATGGGGCTCATCTGGGCATACGAAGAAAAAAGACAAAATAACAAAACCTTCTAATAGGATACCAGAGTATTGTGCAGCATGCTGTTACAACGCTCAATGTTTAAAAGTATGACCTTCAAAGCAAAAATGATTAGTACAGAAAATAGAACAACTCCTTATTTCAATTTATTGGAAACAAAAAGGAAAACACATTTTGAGAGAAATAACAAAAAAAGTTGGTTCCTGTCAAAAATACAAAAAACAAGTAGAAGAGACCTGAGCACTGGGCAGCATGCAACTATGCTAGAGGTTTGAAGTATGTTTCAGTGTTAAGTGCTACTTATAAGGTAGAGGTTTCAGGACAAGATAAGAGTGTACCTATATTTTCAAGAAAAATAAGAAATATTTTATGTTTTCCCACAAAAAGGTTTAAACATGTGTGTAACCAAGCCAAGCCATCCATCCATCCATCCATTTTCTGAACCACTTAGTCCTCCAGGGGTCGCGGGGGGGCTGGTGCCTATCTCCAGCTGTCAACGGGTGAGAGGCGGGGTACACTCTGGACAGGTGACCAGTTCATCACATCAAACAATTTCAAAGTTTAACGAGATCATAAATAAATTTTCATGCTTCCCTAATTCTAAATATGCTTTAATCTTACACTGTATAATTATTAAACTGTGATTTAAGGATTATCCATTCAGAGTGTCATCAGGGTCATCAGTCATTAGTGTTTTAGTTTAAAAAGATAGATAATCAAATGCTCTCCAGATACCTTCAAGTATTTTACTTCTATGGTGGTTATAAAAAAGTTTATAAAAAGTATAAACGTGCAATACAAATAAATAAAATAAATAAATAAAAATTGCCTTGCCTTGCCTAAACGTTTATCTAAAAAGTTTGTCTACCAGCCTGGAAGAAGCTATCAATAAAACAGTTAAACTCAAAATCTAATTTGTTACTTCAAAATAAGAAAAATAAACATAAATTCCAAAAGTAATACTTAAGCCACATTAAAGTATCTTTCACTTTCTTTTAGCAGATGTAAAAATTATGATCTTCAAAGCAAAGCGCTTAGTTTAGAAATCAGCACAACAGCTTCTTCGGTATGTTTGTTTGAACAGCAAAGGAAAGCTATTAATGAGATTAATAATTAATGAGTCATATCAAAAATATGTTGGTCTTGGTAAAAAAATTTGTTTGACATATTTACTAATAATGATCACATTTGTGTTTTCATCCATATCCTGGTAGAGGAATGTCATTTGTCTGTTTTAAAATACTTGGTGACAACTTCCTGTTAGACTGAAATCACCTCGTTAAATTTTGGTCATATTAGTTTTATTAGCTGTTGAATTGTTATTAATCAACCACACGATTAAATAAGCATTTCAATAAAAAACTACGTTTTTGAGCTGCAAATGTTGAATTAAGAAAATTAAGAACAGTAAATGGAAACTGATTCACGGAGCACTTAAGTGCACATGTATTGTTAACATATTTATTTAGAAAATGTTCATTATTAGGGTCCTAAACTGGAGCTTTTTAAACTACATGCAACAGCAGGCTAAACTGCAATGCCAATGCTAGTTTGTACAGAACTTGGAACAACTGGAGATTGTGTTTTTTCTATTACTAGCTTCAAAACAGCATTCCCATGAAACTTACCCTGCACAATTTGAAGCGATTTTTTTGTGAATGGTGCTGTGCAGATCAACTGAATTGAAGTCTAATTAATTAAACCTTTAACTATGTTTTGTGTTACAATGATATATTATACACAGATCTGAAGAGACACATTTTTTCAGCAGAACTTGGCAAAGACACAGGTAACAATGTTGTTGTTTTGTTTGTTTTTTAGATTCTTTAATCATAAATATGATTTTTTTGGTTTATGTTCTGCTCAAATAAACAGGTATTCTATACCTATTTAGGAAAATTAATAAAATGATTCTTCTTGTTAAATCTAAGCTATCAGTACAAGATAATATGTGCTTTAAAATATGTACTGCCTACACCCTACAAACATTTTTCCCAACAAATTAAAACTACCTTTACACATTGACGATAAAAAGCTGGTCCACTCTCTATCTAAACCTCTTTTAATTTATCTAGCAACAATACTGTTTTCAACTTTGTCTCTAATTACATCATCAGATTCAAACAGAAGAGCCATCAGCTGCTTGCACAGTATGAACTATGTAAAATCCCTCTGTCTAATTACTGCTTTAGTCCTACATCCCTATGACACTGCAGTGATAGATCATTATTTTCCCCTGCAATTTATTATATTCTTTGCAATATAATTGGATCAGATTAATTATTATGATTAATGGATTCTTGGATATCTGCGGGTAGCCATTTATACTATGGCCTAAAAAGAGGCATCGCACATGGATTTAAATGCACAGAGCAATGCGATCTTTATAGTTTGATCTTCTTGAATCAGTCACTAGAGCCTCTTTTGTTTAAAGCTGTTTGTCCAAAATGTGCTTATAAAAAAATAAAAATAACAACCTTTGGATTATTCTTTTTAACTTAAAATTGATCATTTATTGAGAACAATTGCAAGTCTTCCCCAAAATGACCAAATAAATATGGTCCAGATCACTTGAATGAACATGAATGAACATGTTCTGATCTAAATGTTGTTGCTTTTGCTCTAGCTACATCTTTAAGGCTGCTGTCCTGATGTAAGATGAGCCTCAGCCCCAGTTCTTAGGTTTTGTAGCCTCTAACAGCTTCTCTTCCAATTCACCATATGTTTAGCACCATTCATCTTTCTGTCAAGTTTGACTGGCTTCCCTGCTGACAAAAGTATCCCCACAGCATGATGTTGCCCATACAATGGATGGATGGATGGATGGATACGCCTTGCTTCACATACATTTTCAGTTTTCCATACATTGCTAGTGACAAACTCCAGAGTGGAGCTTTTGTGGCTCTCATTTAATAATTCATAAAGGCCAGATTTTTGAAGTGCAACTCTAATAACTTTAACTTCAACATATTTTTTCACTTGAGCTCTGGATCTCTGCAGCTCCCCCAAACTTACCATAGGTATCATATGCTCCTCTAATAATGTCAGCTTGCCCTGTTATTTTAAGTGGACAGCCATATCTTGGAGGGTTTGCATTTTGGGCATAGTCTTCCATTATGCGATGATGGATTTAACAGTACTAAATGAGATACTGCTTTTGTTTTATAACCTAACCCTGCTATATATCTCAATGATGCAGTTCTGTTCACTATATTGTTCTCTAACAAACCTCTAAGGCAGGAATCCCCACCCCCAGGCCTTGAGGGCCAGTATCCTGCAGGTTTTAGTTCTTTTCCTGGTTCAACACACCAGAATCAAATAATGGCTCGTTAGCAGGCCTCTGCAGAACTTTGCAATGCTGAGTAGGAAGTTAGAGAATTTGAATCAGCTGTGTTGGAGCAGAGACACCTCTAAAACTGGTAGGACATCAGCCCTTGAGGCCTGGACTTGAGGATCCCTGCTCTAAGGTCTTCACCAAACAGCTGTATTTTTACACAGGTTACAGTGGATTTCGACCTCCAAAGGCAAATAGTTGCCTTTTATTTATCAGACGTAAAGGATCAGGAGACGTATGTCTGAAACAATTTTTGATTTATTTTTCAAATATGTATAATTATGTATTCTTCTCCTTCCACTTGACCCACGTGTCTATTTTTTCATGTTTCCAATAAATGCATAACATTTTTTGTAGTTGAAACAGAATAAATTCTGTGAAGGTTCAAGGAGTTTAAATAGTTTTATAACATGCTTACATCCGATGGTTGGGCATTAAACACTAAACACAGCAGCACAAGATGTCTACAAGTTAACAAGCCTAACTTTAAATTAGATAAAATTTGACTTTGTGGGTTTACCTCAGATAATGGCCATACAATATGCATCAAGAATTCTCCAGTGATTTTTTTTTCCAGTTTTGTTCCAGTTCTTTGTGTTTTTATAAGTGACATGTCACACAGAAAATATTTTTTTTTATGGCAGTATGCCTTAGAATAATGTCACAACAATCAGCACATCTCTATTTATGTCTTCCTCTATAAATGAAGGGTTAGTTAAATCTCAATTTCAAGTTTATGTCGTGATAGTTTATTAATGAGAAGTAAAACTATTATTCAGTGTCCTAAATCTGTACCAGGGCTGCAGTTTAGCTCTTCCAAAAAATACTGTCCAGTTATGTTGGATGGACACTAGCCAATTCACTGTGCATGGGAATGGCTCATTAACAGGCCGAGGCGAGCCGCGTGCGTTTGTATATGGCTGCCATTGGTCGACGTGCAGAATGGATTTATGGTGTCACTCAGCCCTGGAGAACGACTAATGAGGGTGTGCAGGCTAGCAGCGTCCGAGTGGGGTAATTCCACCCACCATCCATCCAGGGGAGGGGGAGTGCTGGAGTAAGGGGGGGATGTTAGTAGGTTGGGGTGGGTTGTAGAAGGAGGACACATCCCTCATTACGTGAGAGTGTCTCAGGAGCTTTCTTTAATAATTTAATAAATAACATCAGCCCAACAAGAAATTAATGAATAGTATCATTAATAATGAGCCCCAGCCTTGTAGTGATAGGACAGATATTAAATTGAACCACTGCGGGGAGATCTCCTGAGACGCAGGATTTTTCCAGCAGCAAACAAGGCCAGTGAATGAGGCAGCCGTCCCTCCGTGCCAACAGCTTTTACAACAGGTTGAAAGTAATAAAGGAGGATTTTCCCAGCGATAAAGTTAAGCCCTAGGAAATCTGCTCATGTAGATCACTATGAAAGGCACAGCCAAATGTGATCCTTAATTAAACTTTAATCAAGATAATGCTGTTTGCAGGAGAAGTAGCTTAAAAAAGGTGTCCCCAGCCCCCTGTTTTCCATCCAGTCAACCTTCCAGCTTCATATTGTAGCGGTCATAACCCCACTTATCTGCTTCTTAAACTTCTGCATGTTTGTTTTGTTTGTTTTCGCTTGCAAAGCCTTGTATTTTTGCTTTGTATGGTTTTGATTCAGCTGTACATTTGTCAGGATTTCTTGCTGTTGTGCTGTGATCTAATTCCGTGTGCTGTGATTTGGCATGTTAACATTTGACAAAATGCCTAAGATATTTAAATCCAAGTCTCGCTGTCGGCTAAAAATAAATTTAATAAAATCAGTAAAAAGATGTTTTTGTATTTACGGTATTACTTTTAGAAATGTAAAATATAGGATAATTAAAATACCTGCTTATTTTTTTAAATATATTTTAGGCCTTGTATATATGATTTTATATTGCCTTATTATAAAAGAAATTATTAATTGTTTAAATTTTTCTCTGTTTGCCGGTACCTCCTAGTAAGCAAATTTTATCATAAAATACATGTAAAAGTATAACATCTTATATCTTATTTTCTAATAATTATTGGTTAAGTATTTAATAAAAAACTAACTTTGTTAGTTAACTTTACTTAAAAGCAAAGGGGTCCTTTTTCACACAATACACCTCATCATGTTACTTTGAATTGGGTATAGATATAACTATTAAACACTTGACATGACTAAGTGTTTGGCAGAGCTGCAAGAACTTATCTCAACGGTAAAATACATTTTTACATCAATCAGATTTGGGTCATGTCTTCTTAATTTGCATAATTGTTTGCATTATCAACACGGGTATACAGTATAAGGTAAAATGCTTACACCTAAACATTGTCTGCTGCCTTATTGCATGATAAGTTAATCTTACAAATTAGCATAGTTCCCATTATAATGTTTGCCAGACTTCCAAGGAATTAAATAGGTTTGCCTGTATAATCACATGACCCATGAAAGTTTTAGGGTTAGGGTTATTCATCCAATTTTGTAATGTTTTAATTCTAATGCACTATTTTCTTTATATTTTAACATTTTTGGATCAGAAAAATAAAAAAAAGATAAACTTTTGATTTATTTTAAATTGTTTTGTTAAAACAATTTTAATACAAAATATTTTAGTGTACCATTCTTCAACATGGGCAAGACCAGAAAACATGCTAATCATAACACAAATGTGCATCGATCTTGATAAGTGAGGAAGTACAAAAAAATTGCTATTTTCCAAAATTTGTCAATATTTACTCTCATATCAGTGATCATTTAACCCCACATATTGAGGTAAGGGAAGTAAAGAATATCCAAAAAGAGCTCCAATATTTTAGACGTAAAGCATTTTTTATTAAAAAAAATAATAATAATTTTAAGGGTCTGTGATGGACTAGCGACCTGTCCAGGGTGTACTCTTGCCCGTAGACAGCTGGAGATAGGCAACCCCCTCCCCGCACCCCCCAACCCCTGGAGGACTAAGCGGTTCAGATAATGGATGGATGGATGGAATTTCAAGGGTTTAAGTTATTTTTGTACTCAACTTCAAAAGTATTCTCAAAAATCAAGTACCGTAAGTATTGTATTCTTAAGTTAATAGAACTGAAAAGGTTGCTTCAAGTAGGGCATTTAAATCAGGATGTCTTGTTTTAGATTCATGATTTTACATTTTTGCTTCCCACTTTAACTTTATTACACCATATGTCCCTAAGTGATATAAAACTTTTCATCCCCTTCTGTATAAAAATGTACCAGTACTTCTTTCATAATAAAAAGTGGATTACAGTGAATCACAGGGAAGCATCACCAGCTGTCACAGGGAACTGAAACCAGGCTGGCCAGTGTCTACCATGATAGCAAAGCATATTTAGACTTTAAACACCATTTACCTAATATTTAATAGAATAAAAGGTATTGGTAACATCAACCTTGGCATTGTTTTGAGTGATGATTGATGTTGTGCTGTTTTTTATATCAATGTGGGATAAAATGTTGTACAATTTCCCAAAAAAGAGAAAAAAATAGGTCATTAGCATACCAAGTCCCCACACCCTCACACACCATCCAGCATGTATCAGGATTCTATCTAGGTACCTCCCATTGAAGATTGAAGAACTTCCCTGGAGAAGACCTAAGGGGCTACATTTTTCTTGTTATATTTTTCTTTTTATTTGGTCTTGGGTTCCCAAAAAATGGGTCTCAGCAGAGGGAGTGATGTTTGTGTTTCCCTCCTGAACCATTTCACCACATGATCCTGTCATGAATAAATGAGTGAATGGATCAAATAACTATTAATTAATTAAATTGTATGTTTATACTGCAAAACCAATCCTCAAATGTGTATTTACTTTCAATTCTCATTTACTGACAGTTGTGGTAATACCTATTATTTTGTTAAATTTCAACTAAATACACTCAATAAAAATATAAACGCAACACCATTGTTTCTGCTCCCATTTCTCATGAGATGGGCTCAAAGATCTAAAATTTATTCCAGATAAACAATATTACCATTTCTCTCAAATATTGTTCACAAATCAGTCTAAATTTGTGATAACAAGCACTTCTGCTTTGCTGAGATAATCCATCCCAGCTCACAGGTGTGCCACATCAAGATGCTGATCTGACATCATGATTAGTGCACAGGTGTACCTTATACTGCCCACAATAAAAGGCCACCATGGAATGTGCAGTTTTTTGCTTTATTTGGGGTCTGGGGACTCAGAACCGGTCAGTATCTGGTGTGACCACCATTTGCCTCATACAGTGCAACACATCTTCTTCGCATAGAGTTTATCAGATTTTCAATTGTGGCCTGTGGAATGTTGGTTCACTCCTCTTCAATGGCTGTGTAATATTGTGTATCTGGAATGAATTTTAGATCTTTAAGTCCATCTCATGAAAAATGGGAGCAGAAAAAAAGGTGTTGCGTTTATATTTTTGTTGAGTGTACTATACAGTTTCAGAGATTTATGTGTCATAGAGTAGGTCGAAATATATTGAAGTAAGGAGAAGCAGCTAAGCTGCATTTGGTAAGGGGAAAAAAGGATAGTGGTCGTTCTGAGTTGAAAATGCTTCAGTCCTCTCACAGTGAAGAGTTAGGAATAGGCTTTGACAGATTACAGTGCAGCTGCTGCTTATTTAGTTGTCTTCTTTAAAAATAATGTTCAGCAGAACATAGATTTTTGTCCTTTCTACATGAATAATTACATCACTGATTTCTGAGTGCTCAGGTTTCCACAACAGAAATATATATTCTTGGATGAACAATGAAAATATCTCCATAGATGCTCAATCTCTAAATGTTATGAAAAGCGAGTGTTCACATGATATGTTATATGGGCCTGAACAAGAACCACACTTCTGTTTCATGCACAGGTTGATGTATGAGGTTTGCAGGACATTCTCAAATTCTCGAATTTCCTTAGTGCTTTACATATTTTAATCATAATGACTGAACAATGGACAGCACGGGGCAATGGCATTGGATTAACAAGAGCAGAGAGAGGCTCCCACATTCCCCCCTTTCCTGCTGCTGGCGGAATGACTAATGCTTATAGGGTCATGGTGTAAAACTGCTGCCCCAAGGTCAACGTACTGACACTTAATTGTTTGTCCTGTCATGTGTCACTTCGTTGAAATTTCATATGTGACCCTTGTTAGCCATGGGTTTCAGTTTTAATCCCCGGTGTGACAGAAAGATCAGAACTGTGCCGTGATCAAGATGTGTCAGATTACTCGTGTTGGGTCCTGTCATTCTGATGCAATGTAGAGCACAGATATGTGTCTGTGATTTGCCGACTAATGAAATGCCTAACTCCTAAATTCTGTTTTCACAGATTGATTTAAGAGCATACGTCTGAGTGTTACCAACTTCCCTCAAGACAGCCACACAAGGTAGCTTTAGTGCTGAGCTTTACATGTGATAGACATATTTTTCTTGTTTTATGAAACTATGTAAGTAATTTACCCAAAGGGGATATTTCAGCCAGTTAATTTCCTACCAGCTAGATAGATACCTCTCTCGGCTTCTTTGTTCAATAGGTCTATATTACAAGGTCCTGGAAGCTGCATTAATGCTACTGTTTTTTGACGTTCTTTTTCCTAACATTCATGTCGATGTCTTGCTATGGGATACGTCCATCCATGGATTCCTCAGAGGCACTTTTATCATTACACCAATCCTGATTGTCTGGTGAACTTATCGCTACCTTAACCAGTGTTGAGAGTAAGGGCGTTTAAGTATAATGGTGTTACTAACTGCGTTATTTTTAAGGTAACGGAGTAATCTAATTAATTACTTTTCCCACCGTTGCAATGCTGTTATTGTTACTGGAGACGTAAAGTGGCGCGTTACTACAACATTGTTGAATGAAGCGCAGCGTTGTCAGGCTTTTTGGTTGATGTGATCGCACACCCGATAAAAGAGAGAAAAACAGTGGCATTCCAATTTTCAACATGGAGAATGATAACAGCAACGCGCAGTTTCTGCCTTTGCTTTTTATAATCAGCCAGATTTACGCAGTGCTCTTGGAGGAAGAAAGACATGGATCTGAAAATGGCAGAGCACTACGGATGCAGCGATTTAGGAGGAGACAGCAACAGGCGAGGATTTTTATGGAAACACTGCACCATGGAAGCGCAACAAGGAGGTGAGAACATAGCCTTTGTTAAATGTTTGCTGTCTTGGCGTCCTACTAGATGTGCATTGTCGTCTTCTGTGAATCCGTTATGAGAAAGATGCCGATTTGCTACGGGTCGATCGCATCAACCATGGGAAGTTTTCTATTTCGTCTGCCTTAGACCCAGATTGCTTACATAAGCCCCGTGCCTTCAGGTACTGTCCGCAAAGCTTTTTTACCTTTTCCCAGCATTGCACACTAGTGCGTTTATAGCCCCTCTCCTCCAAAAGCACAGAGACTTTTTGTAAACCACTATGTTTTTGTGAGTTCTATCTAGCATATCCTGTATTGTCTTATCTGCCCAGACATCGATTAGGCACTCGATCTCTGCATCGGACCACCGGGAGCCTTTGCTTGAAGCCATCTTCTTCTTCTGTTTTTTTATGATTTCAGGGTTGCAGACGCTGTATAAATACGTCCGCGGTGGGCAGGGCTTCCACGTAGGTGGCGCACATTCATACTTCATTACGTCTTCTTCACTTGGGTGGAGTTAAGCAATCGAGCTGAAGCAACCGCGCTCAGAACAACCTCCAGAGTCGGGCCAAGGATCCGCACTCAGGCCAGAGGATCCATGCTGGGGCCTGCGGTCATACTGAAATCTAACCGTAACACAGGTTACCCCCTGCTGTTCGGTCCCGGGTAGAATGTAGGTGTGACCGTGCCCTTAGTTTTGCACTTTACTGAAAAGTCTGTGAATATGTATGACCAATATTATCTTTTTGTATATATTTTTTATTTTTCTGCATACAGCTTATCTTATTGGGTCAAGTTCAAATATCAAATGTTCTAAAATACTGTATATGGTATTTTTGTATTGGTCATTCAGTAATAAAAAGGTTACAGATATTATAAAACATAACTACGTCGTAACTTCACAGTTACTTTGCTGAGCAAATATTTACTTTTACAGTGTACTAACTGAATTACTAACTCTATTTCTTTTTGGAAAAAGTAATTTGTAACTATAACTGATTACTTTTTTAATGTAGGATGCCCAAATCTGACCTTAAACATTCACAGACAAGAGCCGATTGCTTATTTCTCTATCGCCGAATGCTAGCTTGCTTTCCTCCTGACCTTTAACATAGGTTTAGGTGCATTTAAGCAGTCTCCATATAATGTGTGGCGGTCTTCTCTTTCTGTCTGCTTGTGCCCTGGTCCTTCAGTTAACACACCAGTTTACTGCCGCTTCTCACACCAGAGAAGACAAGGGTGCAGTGGCTTGTCTCTGCACCGACAGAAACAACATTTGAGCAGGGACCCACACGAGGTGTCATTGTGCTGCCTCGGCCTGGAACATTCCTGTTTAGCTACTGACAATTCTAGGTTAATCGACCACTGTGTGAGCTTTACCTTAAAGAGCCTCGTCGTCGACGGGAAGCATTCCTGTAGGGGAAGAAATCCTTCACGTGCCGATTGTACCTGATGGTCTTTTTGGTTCAAAGCTGTCATCCAAGCAGTGTAAATGTGAGGCTTATTATGACAAAGCTCACCAGCTTTACCTCCCCAGAAAGCCTCATCGTCCTTCCTTGCCCCAAAACATGCCACCTGATTCCCACTTCAGTTCCGGATCTCAAAGCGGCCAAAGCCTTAGCCAGCCCAGCAAATCCCACCTGGTCCGGCGGGCCGGCCAGTTTGGCCACAGAGATTCTGCACGCCGTCTGCCTCTATAGCACACATGAGGGTTGTGTCTCTGCTCTTAATGCAGATCAAGGTATCATCATTTCTGGGATTGAATCTGAAGTCATGTACATGCCTCATGCACTTTCACCTCTACAGATCGATGCAGCTTGGGCTGTACCTTAAACTGCTGGGCCAGATACCATCTGCCTTTAGACATTAAGGAGTTTCAGTCCTGGGTTGTTGTCCTGGGAGTCTCTCCAGAGTTACAGTGAACTGGTTCGTGTCACCACTGGTACCGTCCAACGTTACTGGCACAGGGTGTGCCCTTATGGATGGTCCTATCGAGGAGAGTGATATCAACAGATCTAAGCCTGTAAGGCTTCTTGAGGGTCACTTTTTGAGATGCGTGAGCAATAGAGAGCCCTGAAGAACACATAACTTTATTTGGAGCTCCTCATTGTATTTCTAGACCTGAGACACTTCCTGCCGTTCCTCAATGGCCATCATGTCCGGGTGAGAAAAGACAACACCATTTCTGCTTGCTACTTGGACTTCGGGGAAAGGCTGGCAAGCCAAAACCTTCTGGTGTCCAAGTTTATGAAGATAGCATGCAGGTTTCTCCATAGCTCTTGATCTTTGATGTCATCTTGGGATCTGTCCGTGGTGCTGAATGGCTTTTGAATGACTCCATTTAAAATGACTGACATCATTAACTTTAAAACACGGTCTTTTAAGGTGGTGTTACTGTGTGGGGTTTGGTATCAACCAGACAGGTCAATAATATGCAGGTGCTATCTTTGGATGTTTCCTTTGAACCAGGTGATCCAAGGGTAGCTCTGAAACTCAACCTGGCCTTGGTGCCTAAGGTCTTTTTCTTCCAATGTTCTCACAGCTTTTTCCCCACTGTCTTTTTCCTCACCTAAGTAGGAGCTGCTGAATAAGCTTTGTCCACTTCACACGCCGAGGGCATTTGTGGACAGGACAAGGGCATTCAAAGGAGTGACCAGCTCCTTTTTGTCTTGGGGCAGACCCTATAGGGGAGAGTTCGTTACAAAGCATCAGATATTTCCCACCATATTGTGGAGGCTATAAGCAATGGTGGAGCTGTGTGGTGGCCAAGTAAGATCTGGCCACCCTATTGTCCACCCCAGTGCCAACACATTAGAGTCATTGCTATGTTTTTCATCCAATGTGGAACCTTTCCTTTATTGACAGCTAGAGGTAGCTGTGTGTAGCAGAATAAAGTGCTGATATCTGTTTGTTTTTTCCCTTATTCCTCTCATATTTATCATTATGTTTAGCAGGAAATAGTGTGAGCATGATAAAATGTATAAGCATGAACTCTTGTCACTTTGAGCTAAATTTTATAATTGTTGCTATAACTGTGGCTGAAGCTGGTATTACATTTCTGGCGCTCTGTGACCATCGGAATATATTACTGACGGCACGTTGTGCTTACAAGAAGCTGAAAAGTTAGTTTAAGTTCTGTGATCATTAGATGTTCAAGAGATCGCTGTTGACTCGATCCATCTGAAATATGTATTTTTATTGTGATGACTGTTTTCAGAAAATGGGATCATTCAGGATATTAAATCTTATTCAGAACTAACATTCTGACTCTTAAGAGTACAAAACCTATACTTTCAACTTACATACTGTATGAAAGAGTCCTGAAATGCACTTATGTTTGGACATTTGTATAGTTACACAGTCAAGATTTAACAGCAGTAATCTGATTTATTTATCTTAGTTTGTAAACGGAATGTTGCTTGCTCATTAACTATTTTGTTATAAACTGTGATTGAATAAAATGATAAAAAAATCACTTTAAAAGATAAACCCCTTAAATAACTATAACTATTGCTGTTAATTTTTGACTATGTAGCTTTCTGTTATAGAAGAAAAAACAAAACAAACAAAACAAAAATTTTGGACAGTTGAGTTGAAACAGTGTTTTCATTCTCCCTGCTGTATTTTTAAGTAACTTTTTCTAATATTAGTTTTATGAATTTTAACTTTTTTAGTAGTCTTGTTTTCAATCTTATTAAGCACTTTGGGCAAAAATATTTGTTTTGAAATGTATATTATGCATAAATTGGATTTGGATTTATGTTAAAGTAGAAGTGTAATAAGCCTATACTGCCATTCACACATTTTCATCTATTATTTGTGTACTTGCAAGGCAGAATATTCCTGCTTGTTTATATATGTCTAACAAATGACAATACTAGCAGATAATTGATATTAATTACATTATTAGGATATTATCACATATTATTTGTCTACATATGCATCGTTTTTTTGTGTTATAATTATTGATTTCTTTTCTTTTTTTTGTGCTGCGACCGAGGTGAATACTCTTGAAATTCAGAAGTTTTATTTCCTGTTTAAAATAAGGTTAAAAAAAAACATAAAGTTACATTTACACATGTAACAAGTTTATATTTATACAATGTAAACAAAGTCAAACACACAATTTCCTATACATGTGTACCTTGCAAGCTCTAATCTAATTTATGATGTCTTTGTTTTCATCCTGCAGTTCCCCATGTGTAACACTGTGAGGTTATCACCAAACACTTTACAAATGACGTGCTTGTGTTTGTATGAATCTATTGATCAGCACCCTGTTTGGTCAGATATCCTTCTTTATTTAGGTTGGCAGGTTTACAAGAAGAACTGCTGCTTCTCTCCTTCTTGCCATGTCTTCTGCTTTTTGCCTCAGTGACTTTCCTAACTGCACTGCTTTATTGAATAAATTCAAGCTGTCACTTCCCATGCCGGTGAAATAACTCAAACACAGCATATAATAATATGGGAAAAGTAGGATAAAATAATGTTGTCATAGCTGTAAAAGTGATTGCTTGAAGCCACGCTGGGCAATCGATACTCTAATTCCGTAATTTATACTCGCAGAAACGGAGGAGGAAAGAAGCTCTGATATGGTATTTCTTGGCTCACTGACCAACTTTGACCTTCAGTAGAAGAGAAGAGTCTGATTATTGTGTTGTTTGGCTCAAAGAAATCACCTACAAGTCTTGAGTGGCAATGTTTGACATTTTATGTTCAGGACCAACACCCTAAACTGATTATTTCTTGGTAAGCATCAGCTTTTGAGCCTTCACTATCTTTATGATAGTAAATCCTTAACCCTCAGCTGACAGAGTGAAGCATAAAAGCTGGCCAGTGATTTTCTCTACCTTATTCCCTTTCATCCTTCTTTTTATGACGTGAGAAGCTCTTTTTTGTTTTTTACCCTGAAGGTAGAAAAAATTTTCACCTGTGCAGGAACTCATTATCAGTTTCTCATTTTTTCCAAAGTTGCCAATCATATGCCAACCCATTCTCTATTAATTACATCTTTTTATTGTCCATTTCAGCTTGAACTTCCTCCTAGAGGTTACATGCGTAGATGTACCTAACTTTGCTGTGCTGGACACCTCACATTTGATTAATTATGTTTTTCATAAATGTTTCCACAAGAATGACAAGACCAAATCGCTACTGGTATTATAAGCAGATCTTTGAATCTTCACAAGAAATCCATGAACAACCAGAATACCAAAATGTGTCTGAAGTCTCACTAAAAGGAAGAAATTGATTGCAATTAGAGAGATTTTTTTCAAGTGTTTTTCTGCCCCCTCCAGTGATGCTAATAACTTAATGATCCCTAAAAATGCATGCAATTTTCCTCGTTTAGATTTAACCATATTGTACGCTTGCATGCTAGAGATTTCCAATCACTGATGTATTGACTGAGGGTCTCTGGTTGTATAGTAAATAATGGCATCAACTGCCACAAAATATCACAGCTTCTCTGTAACAGCTAAATATCACATCATCAAACAGAAGCTAAAAGTGATAGAGCTATGAAGCAGGGCTAAGCTAATGTAAATTCCCTCTCACTATAAAATGCTTAATGTCAACTATGCTGTAGATTTAATTTAAGACTATCAAAAGAAACATGACAGGTTATTTAGAGCTGTTTTACCTTTAAGTCATTACAAACTCAAAAAAATGTATTTTTACTGTAACCATCTAAATTTATAGCTAAATCCTCTTTGTTTATTACATTTATGTATATGTATGGGTATAATAAGTCACCAGGATTGTTTGAAAGTTATTTAATTGAATATGCACACAAAAAAATATTTTATAGTCAACTTAGTCATAATTATTTAGTAAAGGAATAAGGATTTGCCCAATATGGTATCAACAAACCATTTCAAAACGGTGATAACTGCAAGTATTAGCCTAGCACTTGGAACTGTGCTAGGCTAAAAACTGCTGTTTCTTCATGAACTGCAGTACTACAATGTGACCACAAGATGTCAATGTTACATATTGTACCTTTAAAATATTCGAAAATCTGATAAAGCACTATATGCTCTGTTTAAAAATAATTATGCATTTATGGCCACTGTAAATTAAATAAATATTTGTTCTTTCTGTATTCTGACTTTAATTAGTAGCTTTGGCTTTAAAAGTACACAGAACTTAAGGTTTGGGAGTAAACAAAAATACTTCTCTCACAGATCGACTCAGTAACTATTGACTTCTGCAACACCGAAAATGTTTTGCTTTCAATAAGTTTTTTTCTGCAAATATAGCAACATATTAATTTCAAAATTTGTGTTTGATTAGGTGTGGGATTATTTATTTTGCCTTTAAACCCTGATATCTCAGTCCAGCATTTTTACATTGTTAGGCCAGTCTAACCTTTTGCAACTCAATTAGAGAATGCTACACACAGTAACTGTGGATTATGATCTGTTGTCAAATGGAGACGGTCCAACCCAGCAGGTGGGGCAGTGGCCCTTAGAACCCCTGCTAAGCTATTGAGAACAGAGGGACCTGAGACTGCTATAATGACCACTCAATGTCTGTGGTGTTCAGTTGCTGCAGAATATTGGCAAGGAGGAGCAAAACCTTTGCTACATCATATTGACCTCCTAGCCGACACCAAGTGGGATGTTGGAACAACACAAAAAAAATAGAAAATAAATAAATCAGATAACATTTTTATAGATGACTGACGACTGATTTACTGGTGTCATATTTTTCCCCCTGATATATATCTAAGCAGCTGCTCATTTTACTGCATAAATGCCCATCCATGAACAAGTTTGACTACCTCTTTTTTGTGTGTTTGGCTTTTGGTGTACTCATAGAATGGAGAGTGATGGGGGAGGGGTGTGACAGAGGAGGTCTCACCTCACACTTCATGTCCCAAATAGATTAGAGGAATTTTTCCCAGATTCTGTCGTTGGCTCTGCAGCCTGAAGCAGATTGAGCACTTGTGAGGATAATTAAAATTGATGATATAGAATGACAGAGACATGATTTCTGCCCGCAGCAAAAGGTCTCAGAAGACAGTCTAACTAAACTGTCATGCCACAGCTATTCTGTTTTACATGACTGTTTCACCTTACTAAACTTGTCTAAAGTAAATACTCGATTGGATTTAACTATTATTAGCCAACTAGAGACTTAAGTTTATGTTTTTTCATAGAAATATGCTGAATATCTTATGTGAATATTTATCCTGGCTTGCTTGTTGTGATTGATTTATTTAAACAGTTTATGGCTGCTGTACTTACTGAAATACAGATTTTTTTAAAGCCTAAGTGAGGTGATTATTTTCTTATAATTTGTCTCATTTAAGAAAATTACATGACATACATGCAAGTGACAAAAATGTTGTTGGCATATCATGATCAGCTGTGCTATTTCAGCATTTGATTCCACCCTACTGATCCCAATATGCATGCGCTGTTTGGAAGGGGAGCGCATCCAAAGACACAAATACACTTCAAAGCATTAAGAGACTTGAAGTGCTGCAAAATTAATCTAATTTCCTCACATAATAGCACACATATCAAGATGGGACAAAAGCTCAGTGTTAAGAGCAAATGGTTGAGCATTGTCTGATAGAGAGTGAAACGTATGATTTAATCAATTGCAGGAAATCGTCTGGGTCCTGAAGACACAAATCTGCAGCAGACCTGTTTGAAATAAGAAATGATCATTTTTTTCTTTATTTGTTGTTTAATCAAAGGTTTGTGTAAGTGTTACATTGGATGTTACAGGAGACCACCTTCCAAAAATGGCCATATTTGCCCTACCAGTCAGCGAAATATTTTTCCAAAAACAAGGGGATTATCAGGAGGCTTGGGAAATGTGATACAGCCAATTTTCTTCTTTTTTGTCAACAGTGGTCACCATGTAAAGCTCTTGTGGGCTTTAACCTTAACAGAAGCTATTGAGGCCTGCAATGCTTCAGATGACAGACAGTAGTTTAAGATTTTTTTTCAATTCATTAAATGTTCTGCAATTTACTAAAGACTAGAGTTAAATTAACATTAACAGTGTGATTAATCAAAGTGAATTCATGATTTAACAAGTTTGCCAAAAATCTGGGTGTCTTTTTTAAAAACTCAAGTGCAAAACCAAAATAAGTCTATAAAGGGATTTTTTTTTTCATGACACTAAATATTTGTTGAAACAAATATGCCGTATAATCTGAAGTTTTGTGAATTACATTTTTAAATCTTCTCTTTCAGATCAAGAATCTTGGAACATGTGTGTCATTGTTATTTTGACAATATTTTTGTCAAATATTAATTTACATCATTACCTGCTGTAATCTTTAATTATATTTCCATAAATTAGCATTTTTGGATTGCAAGTTGTAATAATGAGACATATACTGTGTTGTATATTAGATTTAGTAGTGTTTAGAAACTCTGACTGAACGAATCAGGTATATGGTCCAAGTTATCTTTATCTTATGAACTTATGCCCACAATCTCTGTTTGGCTCAAAAGAGATTGACAACAAGGAATACTTTAGAGATATATTCAGATTGGGCAAATAAATACATAATTTTGATTATACCATTACCATATACTAATGGTATAATTATACCATTACTTTACACTTATATTTTATATACTTTAAACATCATTTTCCAAAATGATTTCTATAAATCCCATAAAAGTTTTAAGCAAAATTTTCTACCACAGCGTTTATGGATGAGTAATTGTTTTATCTCACAAAAATATCTTCTTATTCAGATGTTAACAAGGCTGTATGGGTGGGGGCAGTGCAAAATCACTTTTCAGTATACACAGAATTCCAAATATCATTTTAGATATCTGTGTAGCTCCTTTTTTGCCACTTCTGCACAGGTGAGAAGATAATGTCAAGCCAATTATTTCAATGAGGAGTATGAGAATAGAACTACTCAACTGCTGATTATTCATGAGTTTAGAAAGCTCCATGTGTAAACGAATTAGCTGGCAAGGAAATTGTGGATATGAAACTTTATATATATATATATATATATATATATATATATATATATAGATAGATAGATAGATAGATAGATAGATAGATAGATAGATAGATAGATTTCACTCCTGTATACCAGGTAACGTAAGATATTAGATTTAAACTACCTTCATACTCAGCTTTGGTTCAATCCATTAAACACATTCAGGATATATTGCACTGGTCTACATATGATGGTCATTTAATTATTCACATCATATGTCATTTTCAGTCCAGAGTGGGAACAGCTTGCTCCTGTTTCTGGTTTATTTGACGAAGCAGAACAGCTGTCAATAAGAAGAGCAAGGAGACGAAAGGCTAGACAGAGGCCTAATGGGGGGATGGTAGGAGACTAAACCCCCACCAGGGTCTCTGTAAAGATAAATATTGATTGGGGACAGTTTTAATTACTTCCTTAAATTGAGCAATTTTGGTTTTCCCTGTTGGCTCTCTGTGAAAAATCTATGTAGGATTCCACATTGAAGGAAAGGGAGAGGGTAAGTGTTGGCATACCATAAATCACTTGAGATACATAATTCATGGGAAGCAAGTTAAAAGGACAAAACAAGATGCTTTTGGATCACTGAAAACAGCCCTTTCACACAGGTAATATATTTTCTTTGCTTGTTGCGGCACACTAGTTTTTTCCCCCAACTTTTGTCATCCTCATCAGAAATGAGAAAATACGAACATGCCTCTTGTTGCCAGTCAAACGTTCAAAAATAAGTTATTTAAACAATGTTTTTGGCTAGGCGTAATATTTTCAAATCAAAATTATGTCAAGCTGTGACTCCTTGTCAAAAAGCATTCAGATATAATGACTCTTTTCTATTTAATTACTCTTGCATCATGTTATTTGCATGGTTGTGCTTGCCACATACATACATACATACATACATACATACATACATACATACATACATACATACAAGAAGGAGTCACTACATAGAAAACTAATAATGCACTAGAAGACCACTGCATGATCACAGACTACCTTAAACGGATATTACAAATAAAACAATTATAGGTCCTATATCATGCAAAATCAATTTCTTTGAGCTTTCAACCATGTTGTAGAGCAATTGTCTCATAAAAAGCCAGTCAGAGTGGTTTTGGGCTTAATTAATGCATTTCTCAGTGATCCTCCTGAATCCTGCACTCTGAGCAGCTGTACCGCCCTTTTCTGGAATACACTGTGACGTCTTTTATGTAATGCTGTCAAACTAGGAAGTGCCCGACCTGTCCGCACCACCCCTGCAGATTAAACACATCTCGCAGCTCGCACCACTGTTGTAGTATTTGACTTTCTAAAATGTTGGTGAAAATGCCAGTTCAGCTGCGAAAAAATACAGGACTTTATTTACTATTCCTAAAGACCAGCCAAATCTCCAGAAATTCCCGGAATTTCTCTCCGGAATCCTGCATTTAACCAACGACAACATGTTTGCATGTAACCGTCAATCCACCGATATCCGCTTTACGAACCTTGGCCAGACCCAAAGCGGACTGCCGGATAGATTATCTCTTGCAATTGGATCAATTCCAAAAAAAAGATGCCTGATGAAGTGGCCAAAGCAGTAAGTAGATGGTACCTACATGCTAATGCTAATGTATGTTAGCCATTTATGAAGGTGCATATGTGAACTTATAATGCTACTTATGCATTCAGGTGCAACATACGCGGGCCGCGCTGCAAACAGTACCCACGACTTATAAAATATCAACCCGGTTCTCAACGTCATTCTCAAAAGCAAGAACGTTTTAAAATACAAACGGGGCTGGAAACATCCACAGGCTTCAGCACAGCTTTGTGGACCGGTATTTACACAAAAAAAATAAATCAAAGCTCTGAGCCATTAATATAATAAAGTTTCATAAAATGTTAAAAGTATAAAGAGCATCAGAATGAACCTTTAATCTGAATTACTGAAATATTTTAAAAAGTGTTGCTATAATGTGGCTTATAACATTACTTGTGTCCCATGCTGCGTTGTTGCAGTCAGACCGAGGCTCAAGGCTATGTCATTTAGTGTGCGGCACTCACGGGGGGAGAAAGGATTATAGTGAAACCGAGCGTCTTACTCCCGGGTCAAAGAATAACTCCAGGTTATTAGTTATATTTCAGGGAAAATTAATTCTATATAATGCCAACTGTGACATTGTATCATATATGTGCCTATCCCAGAAGTTGAAAGTTGTAAAATAGCATGATATAGGATCTTTACAAAGTAATGCATGTAGACTTCACCCAAAAACTTCAACTAAGGATCTACTCACGTATAGACATAGGGCAATGGTCTAACAAAGTCTATGTATGGATTTCTGTGTGATCAACCATCTAATACAGACCTGGAAGTGATAGGACCTGACTGTAAAGGACCTTATTTGTTTCTGACAATTAGCTTTAAAAAGAGACATTAAGTTTGTTGTTTTTTGCTCCGAATTTATATTTAGTTAACTTTTGCTGTGTTCCTGCAAATAATAATAGTAATGGATTGCATTTATATACCGCTTTTTGAGACCTCAAACACCTCCTTAATTCATTATTCATTCACTCTCACATTCACACACTGGTGGAATAAAGCTACATTTGTAGCCACAGCTGCCCTGGAGCAGACTGACAGAAGTGAGGCTGCCATATCAGGCCATTGGCCCATCTGGCAAACACCAGTAGGCAAAGTAGGGGAAGTGTGTTGCTCAAGGACACAACGGAATGTAGGATGCAGAATCAGGAATCGAACCCACAATTTCTGGGTTGCAGTCCACTCTACCACAGCCTACTGTGTGCTCTACTGAGCCAAAGCCGCCCAAATGGGTCAAAAGTTGGCCAGTTGTGTTTTATTTTAAGATTTTCATATCTGTGAAAGTGAATTAAGCAATATTTCATTTTCTTGTGGCCATCAAATAATGTTTTACTACACTACCACTGCGATTTTGATTCTATTTTTCTTTCATTACCCTTGTCGGAACACCTTCAAGATGTCATGCTTAATGGTTTCCATCACAAAACGATAATTGTAATAAGCTGAAAATATTCCCTTTCCATGTAAGAGACACAGGAAAAAGGAACATATGTTTAAACAATTTTACATCCCTTTAGTCTGTTTCCAGTCCTGCCGAGCCACCATCCCTATATATCACAAAGGACCACAATCTTAAAAAAAAAAAAAAGACCTGGACTATCTCTTAAAGCACCACAACCTTGTGATAAACACTTGAGGATACTGAAATGTATCACCAGAAATATTTTTATAAACATAATTAGTTGATAAACATAATTAGTTGATTTGTCAAAATTGAAAATCTTTCAAATTTGAACATCTCTCATGAGAAAATTGTTTCTTTTTTTCTTGCCCATATATCACCCATTAATTGGACAAGAAATTATGATCATATGGTAAATTACATTTATGACTTAGGGATACACATGGTTAGTTATCTGCATTTTAGTTCCACTTCACTTCTGTTGCAACTTTCCAACCAAATTAAATGTAAATATGTGTAAGTTATTGTGAAACATCTTTCAAGTTTGGCATTTTGCTTGAAAATCACAGTTATATGACAAGACAACTTACAATAATTTGTACACTTATTTAAAATAGAGATATCTCAGGTATTAGATTGAAGTCTCTAAATGATTGCTGTCAGAGTTCCTGACTGAACTGATCTCCTTATGATTGTTGTTGGAGGATCATCTGTGGTTTAGCATCTGTGGTTCATCATAAAGTGCAGGCATATGTTGACCTATTATAGAGTTTGCAGAACTCTGTAATAGGCATAGTACATGATTTTTGCTCAAAACAAATCTTTTTTTCTTTGTTGTGAGTTTAATTGATCTTTTTTTTTTTTTTACCCTTTACAATTATTTTTACAGCGAAAGAGAGATTGTGCTGGCTGCTGAAGCTCTTGGTCTGACAATCTGTATGCCAGATGCTCTTAAAAATGAAACTTTGAATTTCTTATCAATAGAAGCTTATTGCCCTTAAGTTAGGAGAGGCAATGTGTTGTTGGAGCCATGCAGCAGCTTGTAAAAGTCATCATCCGTTCCTATAGTACTTCTTTAAATAATTCACTTAGCTTCTCTTCAACAGCACAGATGCTTCACAGCCTACTGCTGCTCATTTGCCACAAATTTCAACAACTAGATCCATTCCCCTGCCTGAGAGATATTACCAAACCCATTTGTCACTGGAATTAAACGTTTGAGGTTTGTGAAAAAGGCATCATGTTGTTGGATTGTAAGGACCCTTACACTGACCTGTGCACAGAAGCATATAGGAGGAAGTATTCTTACACTCTGTTCATCAGATATTCCAGCAACAATTGGGTTGGAGAAGCAAAGGTAGCACTGGCTGGAGCACTGACCTTAATCTAAAGGGTTAGGCTTTTTTTCGGAAGAGGTGAGTCCGGTCAACTGTGCTTTATCACATTGTTGTCTACTCACAACATGATGCTAGCTGGGGATAGTTTACAGACTGAAGCATTAAATTGAGATACTCTAAATCCACCATTTCAGTAGCTTAGAAGTGTTTCGAGACTGTTGGGGCTTGTTCAGCTACCCTTGACCCATTTTTCCATTACAATATATTATTTACACTGCATTAAAATACACCTGTTCCTCATTACAGCCATCAATATGTATTGTAATACACAAGTACAATTATGTAAATATTTCAGGGAAAATAAATGTTTGATCGGGGGAGTTAATTTTTTTTCATTCTGGACTATATTTACTCACCCAGACACGTTTGGAGCCACTTGAAGTCCTGTGGGAGATGTTTAGAGCTATTCCTATTAGCCTGCATCCATATAATGAGAGTTGTTGGGGCACACCACGTTCAACTTCTGAACAAGGCACTATCTGCAACAAAACTCCTTCATTTCACCAATGTTTTGTCGTGAATCTCTAGCACTATTACCCTGTAAGTTCGGACTGTCTCTGAGGTGCCGTGTTTTTGTTTTCTAGGGTGTTTTACAGGCTTTTAATTCAACCGATTCCAACTTACACTAACATGCGAATTCAACGACATTGCAGCCATTCGCCATTGCAGTTGTCTCCTCAGCAGGACTGAAAGTGAGCCTGTGGAAGCTGAACTTAGTCCACTTGGTAATTTTCTTTGTGTAATTTGAAAATACGCAAATGCGAACCATGTTGATGTTTGCAGGAGCAAGTTCTGTCTAAGTGACCACTGTTTTAGAGAGCAGAGTGATAGACCTTTAAAAAACTACTGCACGACAGTGACGTAATTGAAATCACTCATTATTATAGTTGGATTAAGAGCCTCTAAAGACAGCCTGGAAGACAGCAACAAAGGACCTCCGAGACGCTTTGTAGTCACAGGGGAAGAGCTCTAGCTATTCACAACAAAATATTGGTGAAATGAAAGAGTTTTGTGTCAGATAATGCCTTATTTAGAGGCTGCACTTTGGTTGCCCCATTAACTCCCATTATACGGATATTTGTTGATCGCGAGTGGATACAAACATCTCTCGAAGGAATCAAAGTGGCTCCAAACTTGTCTGGGTGAGTAAATGAATGTAATACATGCTGTAAATAAGGTCATGTTTGAAAAAAATTGAACTTCGTCTTTAACAATGGTTTTTTGTTGTGTGTGTTTCATGCTATATACTGTAGAGGGAATTTCACACGGTAATTAACGTGAGAAGAACACACATAGTTGATCAAAAGTGTTTATTTGTTCTTAAAACAATTAATAAGTAATATTTTGTAATTGTAATAAATGTATAGGCCAGGACATGGCTCTAATTTAACTTCTATGTATTAAATGTAATTTCTTAACAGGTAGTGCTTTAACAAATCTCTAAAATTATTTTTGTGGTGCGGAATGCTAACCTTTTTTATCCATCTCAGTGTTTTCAGGCTAAAAGAGTCCTGGGGGGGAGCGGGTTAACAACTTATAAAGCAGTGGCGTCTCCAGACTGTTTTTTTTTTCAAGGCTGGCACAGGAGGGACACCTAGTTCTGCTTGGGTGGTACCTGTAAATCAAGGATCCACCATAAGAAAAAAGAAAAAGAAATGTATGTCCTGCGCCTTCTTTCTCATAAAGGTTTTAAAATAACATCAACTTTTTTTTCCTCTTGTAAAAAAATTACTGAAACAAAATGTATTTTAAAGCATTGATCTACAACATCAGGCAACTTGCAACAGTCAGCACAAAGCACAAATGTAATATGTCAAATTACCTCTTTAATAATGTCAAAACTGTAACATTCATAAGCTTTCATATGAAAAAAGAAGCTTATGACCTCATTCAGAACACCACAGGGGTTGTGCACCTGGGGTCACCCCTAGACAAGCCACTGTTATAAAGGTTCCAGAAGAGTAAATTTCATGTTTGAGAAGAGTGGGAAGTTAACTTTGCATTTCGATATTCAGTCCACCTCTAGAAACTTAAGTGTGTTTATAAATATATTTTTCATTGTTGGATGGTATTTGTAAAGAGTATGTGAATATTTTTTTAGAGTGTAAATGTTTAATGGCACATATACTGTAGTGTCTTGTTACCCCTGTTTTGGTAGGTCAGTTAAATTGAGTGGGTAGTGGATTGTAAAAGGTTGTATGTCAAAATGATTGTGTACTGCTGCTGTGATCTCATATAGCCTGCTGAATGTTTTTGTTTTATTTGTTGTATGTCTTATCACCTATTCAATATTGGAAATAAACATCTGGTTGTTGTGCACCATATCTCTGCGACCTGTTTAATCCTCTTTCTAAAATACCTCAATTATTTTCCTTGTTTAATATTGATTTTTTTTAAGAGTTTCGCTTACCCATAAGCCATAATCATAAAGTAAAAGAATAAAATATTTTAAATGTGAAATTATTAATCAGTTTTAAATTAATGTCTGTGTGTAATAAATCTATTTTAGGGGGAGTTGGGGAGGGGGATATAATTGAGATCATGCTTCTAATTCTGTGGAAGAGGGATTGGAATGTGGTTTATGTGTTGTAATTTTAATCTGTAAAGCACTTTGAGATGCACTTTTGTATGAAAAGCAGTTTATAAATGCAGTTTTATCTGATGGTATTCAATTACATAAGTCTAAAATGAATTTATCCTCCTGTCCATCTATCCATCCATCCATCCATCCATCCATCCATCCATCTTCTTAATCCTGGATTGGGTTTCTGGGAGAAAAGCCCTAAAGAAAAGACCCAGACTTTCCTCTCCTCAGCCACTTTGGCCAGTTCCTCTAGGGGATTCTTAAGATTGTCCCAGGCCAGCAAAGAAAATCAGTCCCTCCGGCATGTCCTGGGTCTTCTCCTGGTACTCTTCTCTGTACAATGTGTCCAAAACACCTCACCTGGGAGTTATCCAGGAGACTTTCTGACCAAATGGCCAAGCCACCTCAAATGGCTCCTCTCGATGTGTAGGAACTGCGGCTCTGCTCTGAGCCGCTCCCAGATGTCTGAGCTTCTCACCCTTTCTCCAAGGGAAAGCACTGACACCCTGCAGAGAAAACTAATTTTGCCTGCTTAAACCATGATCTTTTCTTTTGGTCACTACTCAGAGCTGTTTACTATAGAAGAGAGGAGAGTAGATTGACCACTAAATTGAGAGCCTTGCCTTTGGGCACAGCTCTCTCTTCACCATGACTAAAATGAATTAACCTTTGAAGGTTTTTTTCTAATTACTAAAATGAACTTATATCACAGATAACTGAAAACTAAAGAATAATTATCTATAGAGCGATAAATAACACATTTTACTACTATTTGTTAAATAAAGGAAAAAAAGGAAATTGTTTGTAATGTGCATTTTTCCTTCTGTATTGTTGTGCCATTGTACATCAGGGTATTTTTATTTTGTTATTAATTTGGAAAAGTGTTGTGTAGGTTAGCTTTTATCCAAAGTAAATATTTTACAAGAATCTGCAAATTATAAGCTTTTTTCTTCAATAGGCAAAAATAAATTATATTTCAAAATGCTTATTATAAAATCAGTAATATTGGTGGATGCCAAAAAGTAATAATTCACTGTGTCTTTTGACGCCATCTAATTGTACCATTTATTCCTTTGATGAAAAACAAAAACATCAGCAATTTTAGCAAGGAAATCCTGACTTTGACAGAGAAAAAAAATCGTAATATTTTTAATCAAAAGTAAGCTGC
Source organism: Apricaphanius iberus (assembly GCA_028564705.1). Lineage (NCBI taxonomy): Eukaryota > Metazoa > Chordata > Actinopteri > Cyprinodontiformes > Aphaniidae > Apricaphanius > Apricaphanius iberus. The sequence continues at coordinate 844,053 of JAPXFQ010002924.1, forward strand.
AGTAGAACAAAAAGCGACACAGGTAGAAAAAGATTAATCCCGTTGGGGTGAATTATCCTATTAATTCCCTCAGAGTCTCTTGCAAAACTATATTTAAATGGGTAGTTCCACCTGTGTGGCTTTGTAGAAAAACAGGTACATCTCATTTAATTTGAATACCGTCTGAGATAGTTGTTCCTTCCACCCAACTTTCCAATCAACAGATTTTTTCATAATTCTGTAGGCCATTTTATTGGCCATAACATTCCGTTTATAACTGGTCCTTGATAATTATTTTATTTTATGATAAATACAATCAATGAAGAGAAATACAGACTAAAATTACATTACTATGTATATAATGGTTATGTATGATATTTGAACTTTATATCTTCAAATTAATGATGGAAAAAAATGTCCTGCTTTGCTACCATCAGTTATTGAAATGCATGTGTATACAGTAGTACAGGAAATGATTGAGCACTAGAGAATAACTATCTGCAGTGTAGTTATTAATACCTTCCCTGAATTCTGCAAATAACAGGAGTAATATAGTATTTGATAATGCATATTTTTCTTTTATGTGTAGTATGCTAAATTAAGGGAATTTTATAACGATAGTTATGAAGGAAGATCAGCATATATTCTTCTAATCAAAGGTGTAAACACTCTCTCAACACGCCAGGTTTAAAGTTTGCTCAAACAAAATTAATAAAATTTCAAGGAAGCGCTTTTACTAAAATCCTTAAATTATATTTATAGAGAGAGTCCCAGGTGTGATTGTATTCCTCTCACTTCTTATGCATCAGACTGACAGGCCTATTCTGGAGAGAGGTGTGAAGGGGGTGAGTAGACAAGCCCCTCTCTCTGAGTGCTAATGGATGATTGGAGGCAGGATAGGAGGCTTCAGTTCTCTCTTTCATCCTGGCCTGCTTTTGACCCAGAGAGACAGTCGTAATCGGTCCGGCAGAGGGGGTAATCATCCCCACGTGCAGACTCTGATAAGTTGGAACACCTTCTCTCAGCTCAGGGAGGGAGCTCCCGCAGCCTCCCTGGTTATCGCTGTCCCCGGCACCCCTTCAAGAGCCTGCGTTGTCTCCTCTTCCAGGCTCAAAGGCTCCATCAACAGCCGTCTCTGCTCTGCTTTCATCTGACAGAGCACATAAGCCGGTAAAAGGGAGGAAAAAAATGAACTGGTTTCTATCTCTCAAATTGTGATCTTATGAATTCGATTTGGTCACTTTTAAAATGTAACTGCACAATTTGTTTTTTTTTTTCTCCCCCTGTTTCCCTTTCTCAGTTAATATCTGTGGAGATAAATTGGTTCGATTGACAGGCTCATTTTTCTTGTTGTGTGCTTCTGTATTTGTGATAAGGCTGCTAAGCGTGGTCACCTGAAGCGGCAGAAAAAAGTTCTCTGAGGCTTGAGAGCTGTTACCGAACACCTTTCATGTTGGGTGAACGAAAGATTTTTCAGCCTATTTTGTTGAGGAAAATCCCCCCCTCTATGTTTTGGTTGATTACATTTTGTTACGCTTTTCCTCCTGTTTTTCAGAGAACTTCTTAAGCCTGTGAGATTACTGTTTAATAGGGATGATATTGTGCTGGCTTTATTGGCTATTTGCAGCTGCGCCGTCGGTTCATTTAATAGCCCCTCTGGTTGTTAAAGGGATTACACAGCTGCCACACTCTGGAGTGTACAGTGGGTCTCTGCTGACAAACAAAAAAAGACCATTGCTCAAAATAATGCAGAAAGAAAAACACTTTTCTGTGTTTTTTAAGCAATGACTTGCAAGGTTTGTCTGCCACGTTCAAATTACCTGTTCAAACCTTTGTGATGTGGCTCTGATGATTTCCTATTCCATATCAAAGTGACCTTTAGAAGGCCATAGGCACTACCCAACATTGATTGAATAAATTGATCGCCATACATTCAGAGGATATTAATTAGACATGGAAAACAAGTGAATGAACACAAATTGCCTTAAGTTTAAAGGCAGCAAACACTGAGGGAGATTTGAGAAAACAAAGGAAAGCATTAACAGCTGAAGTCTGCCAATCCATTTTGTTTACCTGAAAAAAATCCCAGAGGAGTTTCAAAGTTGTTGAAAGACTATTACAGCGCCATGCTGAAGTATTCATACCAACATGCAAATTTTCGATTGCCTACTCAAAACTACAACTACCAAAAGCTTATGACAAGATATTTTTTTAATAGTTTTATTGTAGTCTTTTTGGGACTCTGATGTGAAAGATTACCTTGTTCTGACTCTTCTCAACAAGCATTGGGTGCTGCCATGGGTCCTTCTCATGTCTTAAAGCACTCATGAGCTGTCTAGGCCCTATGGTGCCGTCCTTCACCGCTTTATTAAGAGCTGTTCATCCCCGCTTTTAAGATTGACAAATAACCAGACAAGTGAAAAGCTAGTGGTGGCTAGGTTGTTCATGTTGTTAGATCCTAAACGGGCCATAAAGTTGAAAATGAACACTCTATAGAAATAAATAAATGAATAACTTAGTGATAGTGCTTCATATTTAAAAGATAATCCAGTCAATTAAGGGTTTTATAAGTAATTGTTCTCAAATGATAGCAGCTGAATCAGTGAAAAGAAATATGTGTAAATAGTCACAACAGTCTTACTCAGTTTGGCCCTATACGCATCATTTGTTGGTTAGCTACATTGTTTCATATACAAGCCGCACCGGATTATTAAACGCAGGCGGTTTAACATTTAATTACTGTAAGGGTTCATGCAGAGGGGATTGTCGGGAAAGTGATTGGTGTTTGGAGAAGCTTCGATTTTATTAACATTTCAACAGGGTGGAAACACCTCGGCCGTCCTCTCTCAGCCAATCTTCAAGAAAGATTTCAAGTTTGGGCCATATGGTTTATGCTTTTATTACCTCTGAAAGCGTTGTTCCTCTTATTCCATTGGGACTGTTCTTCATGTTGGCGTTGCCAACGTCTCACCATTGATTTATTAATGCTGAGGGTACGTGAAGCTGCTGTATTTCCTACTTTAAAAGCTAGATCCACTCCCTTTAACTTAAAAGCGGCATCATATCTATTTCTTTGTTTGTTTTCCATAATGACGGTTTGTGCATGGATATGTGTTTTTTGCAAACTGTATCACTTGTGTATTGTCTGTCTGTTCCACTTTTGCTTTCATTGTTTGAGCAAACTGCCTCTCTCACTTTTCTTTCTCCAGCAGACCGCCTCTTAAAGGCACAGTATCCCTTAACGGTGAAGGACATAACCTGTAAAATCCATAGAACAAGAAGATCCTCTAGTAGCCATTCAAATCCATAAATAAGGCGCACCTTGATAGGCGGCAGGGTTCAAATAATGGGGAAAAAGTAGCGGCTTTTAGTCAGGAAAATACGGTAGTTGAACTATCCTCAAAACTAACCTAAGTTTCAAACCACAAAGTTAAGTAGCAGCAGCTAAATCTTCTAGCCTACGGAGCTCGCCATGAGCCTCCCCACTTGTTGGTAGGTGGAGTTAGCGCTCAATCCAAACGGATAATGACTGCAGTTCAAACGAGATGACCCACTGAATTTCGGCATATTACTGAGCAGAGGAAAATAATCAAATGTTTACCTCTGTAGCAAAGAGGGAAGAGCACAGCGCTTGCCCGGTGTAGCTCTGGAGGCTGCATCATCTTGATACAGGCTCATTGTGAGCCCGGTAATGGCCCAATCGAGTCGGGGTCCAATGTTTATTGGAAATGCAGCTTTAACTGGGTGGTAAACTCCATCTAAGGCTAAATACCGGCATGATTTTGGTTTCACATAACACTTTTCTGATTTTAGTAAATGGAGAAATAAGTGTTGTGTTGCAAGCCTCCAAATTGTGCCTTTTCTCCCCGCCCACTGCTGCACTGAACTGAAATACACTAAAATAGTGAGGGGAAGAACTTTTTTTTTTCTTGATCATTTTCTTGATCATCATTATTGATGTCACACAGACATCAATAATCAATAAAAACACCAGGAAAACTTTAACAGGAAAATTTAATGTATTCCCTATTCAGTTTCCTGAATAGGGAATACATAAAAAACAAGAAAGGCAGACAGGTTTGTCACTTTTGCAGGTTCCATTTCCTGATAAAGGATAAAACTGCAATTGGGACGCAAGATAGAGAAAATCAGTGGAAGCAGTACATTTGTAGTGCTGATTCATGGTGGTGGGGGGGGGTTTACTCTTATTGCCTCTTCTAATACATTATTCCTCTTGGCTGTAAATACATGCGGACAACCAATTGGTCAAATAGGTGAGGATGTTTTTAAGCAACTTTTAAGACAGCCAGTAGCTAATTTCCATCCTGCCTTGGCAACACGAACCATAGCTGTTGCAGTGCTAGGTGATATTTTTTACCACAGGTGTAGCTTGTCTTGTCTTTAGCACAGTTTATGTTTTCCTCACAGTCATTAATACTATGTCATATTGGAAATTTTATGGAAACCAACTCAGGATAAAATAAAAATGATGTGGCTAAAAATGAAAAAAGGATGGTTTTCATGTTTTGTTTTTTGTTATAAGTATAGAGACAGAATGGCAAGTGAAAAATATGGCTCTAAATTATCTTTCTTTACTAATCTTCAGATTCTCTCTCCACATTTATAAACCATGTACAAGCTTTTAAAAGTATGATATTTTGACTTGAATTTGAGACTCTGACTAGAGTTGTACTTACTAAGTCACAAAACAACTTCAGACTCGACTTAGACTTGTGCCCTTAAAACTTTAAATTGTACTTAGACTCCTGGTCCGGGCTGCAAGTCTCAAACTTAGACCATGAAGACTGAAAGGAATCCGGTAGGAGAGCTATAGGTAGCAGGACTGCCCTGCAATTGTGTTTTAATGTGAAAAGATGTGCTTAATTTTTAGCCAATGATGTTAATGAATAATCGGGACAATAGGGATTTTTTTGTTTGTTTTTGTTTTTGTTTTTTTACATGTCCTGTCTAGCAGTATGCTACTCAGAATTGGTGTCTGAGTACCAAGTACAAGCCCAACAGTTTTACCTTCCCAAGCAGAGTATTACAGCTTCGCTGTAGTACGCCACTTGATGTATATGTATGAAAAATCTTTATTAGTGATTACTGTGGGTTCAATTTCCTGACGTCATGGACACTAAACCGAGACAAGAAGGGAGAAGGAAGAAGGTGAAGAAAAGAAACCAGACCAGCAGAGGCGCGAACCGACGACACAAGACAGAGAGGCAAACAAAGAACACAAGAAAACATCCCAGTCCTCCACCTCTGCCGGACGGCAGAGAAACAGTAATACAAAACAAAAACAACAAACTGTACAGAACCAAACCAATAGTTCGGATCTAGTAGAATAAACTAAGAATTACACATTCACTACACACAAGCATGGATTAATGAACATAATACAAATGTTTCTGGTAAGCTCCTGTGAATAACTAATTATATGATGATAACCTCAGCTTAAGATATGTCCGTCCACACCAATGTCCCCACACCTATGTGTGTGCGAGCATGCAGGTCTGAATAAGGTTTCCCCATGCAAGTGATTGATAGCTGGTGTAAGGAACCGTCAATCCGTCCTACAGGAATCGACACAGACATGGAGGAGGCAAGAGATGTATGCATCCAGGGTCCCACAGAGTACAGAGGCCACAGGCGGATCAGCGCAGGGTCGATCACCCACCAAGAGAAGAACAGATGGAAGCCCCAGGGGAACACCCACCAGCCGCAATGCTGGGGCCCGAGAGATCGCAGCGACGAGCCCACGGGCTCCGCCGGAAACCGGCTACGCCAGGGCGGGCCCGGATCAGGACCCGGAGGCCACGGGGACTAGGGGCACCCCGCCCCCCAGCGGGGCCCCAACCAGGGACCAGCCGACAAGGGCCTCCCGCTGCCGCCGCAGGCAAGGGGGATCCGCAGCCAACCGACGGACAACACACGCCACCGCCACCCCGGACCAATACCCACCGCCAACAACCCGGCCCGCCCCCACACACCCACACGCCAGGGAGCCACAGCAAGAGCCACAGCGGATGTACGCCCTCCCCAGGCCCCCAGCCAGCACCTGGACATCCAGATCTTCCAGCTCCTGGGTCCAGATCCCGCCCCACGCAGGGCGCCAAGATCAGGGGCCCAGCCAATGCCGGACAGCCCCCCCCAGATGAACCGACCAGCCAGCAGAAGTCCTGGAACCGGCAGGAGGCCTGGGCGCCAGGCACGGTCCCCACCGATCCACCGGACGGCACCAACCTACTCTAAAACCCCGGCACCCCCATAAGAGGTGCCCCAGTCAATCCAAGGAGGACGTCGGCCCGAAACAGCGGCTGCCCGACACACCGGACCACCCAGGACCCGCCAGACATGCACCAGGACCGAGCCCAGCCCGACCGGGACCCCCGCCCCCAGGCATCGAGAGCCATCATCAACCAGCGGGCAGGAGAATCCATCACCGACGGGGAGTAACTGAGGGGAAGAAGACGCATCAGGCCAGAGGGAAGCCAAACACCCAACCTGACAGGTAGACATAGACAGACAGAGACACTCATACGTACCCTCCCTCTCATGCGTACACATTCTTACAAATACAGGACATACGAAAAAAGGACGCTATCCACTCATTCATACCCCCCATACATACACTATACTCCATACTCCCAGGCCCAGGGACAGACGCCCCAATAGAGCACCCTGCCCCTGCACCCGGGAGACAGACCCCTTTGCCCACCAGGATGGGGACAAGCAGACCGCCAAGGCCAGGACCCCGACCAGACGGCCTGATGTTCTACCCGGGCTCCGACCCCTGATGGTCCAACGAACAGGGGTGTGGAAAGACCCCCCAGCCTCTCTCCCCCCGCTCAATGTGGTGTTGTTGCGTGTTGTTCTAATGTGCACTTAAAACAGAGGGGTGGGACATGGGAATACTGCCGGGTACCCCCATCTCCCCCCCCGGGCCCTCAGTGTCTAGATGCATTTAAACAGTGGGTGCCGGCACCACAGGCGAGGCCCCCCACAAGGCCTATAAGGGGCCCCCCATAAGAGGTCCCGCCCCCAGCGCCAATGCGCCCCAACGCCAGGTCCCTACATGTGCGTTCCATATAAATGTTGCAAGTGTAAGTGTCTAAGTTGCTCAATAAAATGGGGACCCAGGCCTCCACCGGGTAGCGAAGACGGAAGTTCCATCCCGCACCCCAGTGACGTGCCCAATAGGGATTTTTTAAAAATAGTCAACATGCTTTTCAGATTTTTTGTTGGAAAAAAAAACCCTTAAACCTTAAAATGATTACGTAGGGCAATGACATTATAAAATCCCATAATTTAAATATAGTGTCATATCCATTAGAATATCAGAGTATCCTTTCTGATGAGGATTGTTTGTCAAAATAAAAGTATATTTTGAAAATACAACCTTTAAGCAGGTATTAAACATACTTTTCAATAAACCGTATACATTCAATGCCTTAGTGGAACTCATTTCATGCCTTAAACCGACCAAATTTAAATCACAACCTACTATTCTTAAAACATGTCCTTCTAACGTTCGCCTAAATATTAAGTCTACAATATTACACTGTTCTGTAAAGCCTTAATTTAGTCTATTTTTCTTTAATGTATCAATTTAATTGTAAATAAGGCTTGCTTCACAATAGATTTATCTCAACATTGCTCTTCACAACCCATTGTTTTCAAAAATATAAAAATTATTTTCAAATAAGTGTTTCCAGATATCCCTTACAAGCTAAGTTAACAAAACAACTTTAATTTAAAGGCGGAGGTCAAATAAAAAGTCTTGCACTTACTCTCCTCTGTAATGAAAAAGATATATTTCAAGTTATAGATTTTCACAAATGTGAGGATATCATTTAAAGAGCTTTTTTCCCCCAAAATGTTTAATTAGATCAGAATCTCCTGTTGCAGCAGTATCAAATGTTAGGAATTATGTGAATATTATAAAGATAAAATAAAAATAAATAGCGCTGCAGTCTGCAATTTTTTTTGTATGATATATATTTCTTCTAACAATGGCATTATCTTGTTTTTCCTCTGTATAACAAAAGTTTCAAAGAACCCCTCAGTTTGGCATGTTGTGTGGTTATATTGGAACTAACGCTTTCTTGTTCACAACAGCTCACCTGTTCCTTCCATCCTGACAGGACCAATCCTCTCATCATTACTGGCTCCTGGCTCTGCATCTGACACTAAATCACATTTTAAAAATGGTTATAGTTTTCTGCGCAAATAAATATCCCTTTTCAGAAAGCCTTCTGAAGGCTAATTCTTTTTTACATGTATTTTTCAGATCAGATAAATAATCAAATGAATAAATTAAATAAATAAATAACTTTACAGTCTGAAGATCAATATATAACATGACTGAATCTGTCTGCTCTGAATTGGGATACAAGTTGATGTGTTTCACTTTTAGTGGCATGTGACTTATCCATGTCAGCAGCAGCTGCCGGATAGGTTTCAATCGAGAGGGCAAAGTCATGCAATTTGTGCCAAAGCTAACAGCTGTTAACTACACAACCTTTGGGCTATGAACTGCAGCTCTGTCCATTGTCAGTCTTCCCCCAAGTTAAATATTCCAGGAGGAATTTGTTTCAACAAGGCCACGCGCAACGGGTGAAAACCCTGTACACCAATATTGCTCTCAAAATTGGCAGCACGAGAAGGAGGGACATGAGGGATGCTCGAGAGTGGTAACCTATCCCTCTCAGCCCCCTGGGAGCCTCTTGGCCAGCTTTCATCCACATAATTATAATAAATTTGACATTTCATAGATAATATTGATTTCTTTATTTTAGCATTTCACCATAGGTGACAGTCTAGTGTCAAGAATGAAATTTCTATTGATCTTCTGCGCATTAATCCCTCATGTGTATGTGATCATTTTTATAAGACCTTTTACTGCACATAAATCAATATTTCATATTTCCACCCATACCAGAGGAGATGTCATATTTGTAAACTGTGTCTTGACACTAGCAATTCCTTTCTTGCTCAGCTGCAACTGTGCAAGACCAGTCAATTTGGGTTGGTGGGAGCAAAGACACAGGGGAGGAAAGGGGGAGAGGGCGAGAGAGGAGAATTTACAGTCGGCGGCTCTGGGCTGCTAGGGAGGAGTTGAGCCCTGCTTGTAAAAGTCAAAAAACAGTGATACCGATGATGACATATTATTTCTTCTAATTATCTAGAATTAATTAGCTTCCTATGACACAAACTTCCAATAATATATCAGTACTGCAGTACCTGGCAAAAGTCCAAAAACACCATAAACATTTTCATGTTTTTTTCATGTTACAGGTTAAAACTGTTATCTATTTCGAACATACTCCACCTGCATGGTATTTACTAGTTGCTAAGTATGAACATACAGTAGAGTAATTTATGTTACAACGCCTTTTAGATGTTGTCACTTAACAATTACAAACTTTAACATATTTTATAGGGATTTTATGTGACACACCGGTTGCCTTGCTGCAAGTAGGTTGTGGGTTTGAATCCTAGCCTGTGGTCTTACTGCATCTCGTGGTTTGCCTCTGGATACCCCGCCTTCCTCCCACAGTCCAAAAACATGAAGGTTAATTGATCTAGTTATGCATAACTTCAACGTTGATAAAAAATTCAATTAGATTTTTTTTATCAAATAAAACTAAAATATTTGCATTCACAATATGCCGCCTAACCAGTTTATCTGTGCAAAAATGTCCCAATGACCTTTAGAAGTAACAAACTCTCACCATGTGAATCTTTACATTGACAGAGCGAAAACATAACAAACATAATAAAATGATAAATGGAGCAAAGAGAAAGCAAAAAATCTAAAACATAAAGGAAATTAATGTGTCAATTTATACACTTTTTTTCTGTAAATATATATTTTTTAAATCAATCAGCATGCAGAAATGTTCATCTTACCTGTAATATATCATTTGTGTTGCCATGAAGAAGTAAAAAATAGAGGAATTTTTTAATTATTTTATAAATGAAAACATGAAAATTGCAGGATGCATTCCTATTTTCACGTGTAGTTTGAAACCCCTAAATAAATTTCCCTTCAGAAATCCTCTGATTTGAAAATAAAGTGCAATCTTGTGTTGTCTAATCCAGGTAAAAATTATGTGGGTTTAGCAAAACATTAGAATAAATCTTATACATACTATGAAATACAAACCCGAGAAATATGGAATATTTAATTTATGCAGGAAGTTTGCCCAGGTGTGTCAGGATGACTGACTTATTTTCCATAATAATTTGAAATAAAATCATTCTGCATGCAGGAATGTTTCGCTCAGCTGCAATATAACATGACAATAGCCATGGAAAATGCACAACTGTTTGGTGAAAAATATGATCACCTGAGCGGTGCAGACACCTGACCTTTTCTCAGTCTCCCTTAACATGTCCCTTCCATACAATCAGTGTGAGAGAGCTGCACAAGAAAGGCCAGTCCATTAAGAGAATATGCTAATTTTGCCATCCCCTCCTAATTGATGCCATTTTACCAAGTAAACAAGACTTCTGTCTACAATGGATGTGTTTCTGCCAGTTAAAAGGATATTTCAGATCGGCTTTTTCCTGTAATTTCCTCTACGAGAGCTAAAGGTGCGCCATTATTGCAAATTATAAGTCTTTCCCTTTGAAGAGAGGTGCTATTTTAGCAGTGTTTTTTCCCCCTTATTCTCCTTAAAGGCCATCCACTATTTTTTTATCAGTCACTGGAGAATCTTCATTCACATGAAAAGGTGTCAATGCCTGACTGAGCACGATGACGGACACCCGGCAGAAGTGTGACTGACTGCCTGACACCGTGGAGGTTTGTCAGAGATGTTGGCGACAGCTTTACGCAGTATTGTCCTGGACTCTGTACAGGACGGCACTGTAATACTAGGATAGAGGGACATAGACGGGAAAGTGTTATCTTCCCAACCTCACTCTCATCCCTCAGTCCTCCACCCTAAGCCGTGACTGAGGGCCTGCGAGGGATCCCCCCGATGCGCTGGCTCGCCTACATTCATTTTCCCCCTGTCAGCCATGTAATGCTGTATGAGCTTGTTCCGCCATTCAAGTAATGCTGATGAATTTGCTGTCTAGATGCCTTTCACTCCACTTTGTTGAAACAGCGGGATAGACCCATCATAATCTATCTCTGGGTGCGACCACAAATGATCATTTCTGCTATTTTGCCAAATTGTTCCTTAGCAAAAAGCCTACAAAAGTGTGTCTGCGTGTGTGTGTGTGTGAGAGTGAGAGAGAGAGAGAGAGAGAGAGACAGAGAGAGAGAGAGAGAGAGAGAGAGAGAGAGAAAGGGGAAGAGGGAGGGGGTTGGGTGGGTGAATGGCCGGGCTGGCGAGGTTGACTGGCACTCAGAGCTAAGCTGTCTCTCTGAGGAAAGGGCTGTTTAAAAAGCAGGAGCTGGCGGCGGAGCAGACCTCTCAGTTGCCTGTCTAAATACTGCCTCTGTGTGACTGACAGCGAGGCAACAGAACGCTGGCATTCCCCTTCTAGCCACTCACAAACGTTTTAACAAAAACCAAAGGATTTAACATAAAAGCCAGAAAAGGGTGTCACAAAACACAGCACTACTGCCTTTAAGATTCTTGACATTACCAGCTGTCAATTTTTTCTAATCATTAGTTGAAAAAGAGGGTTATCTGTCTAAACATTTTTATTTAAAACAATGTTTTATGAGAAAAATTGTATAACGTCATTTTCTGTTCTAATATCTATGCATGAGAATTCATCGCCTGTGATTTATTGTCATTTGCTTATAAACTGACCTTTGCAAATCAAATCTAAAATATATAAAAGGTTATTTTCCCCATACAAGTAGACAAACAAGAGTCATCAATTAGCAAAACGAAAGACATTGTAAATGCTGCAAAGGCTTAATAGCTCAAAATTAACAATATGTGTTGTTTTGCTGGATTCAATTAGAGTGATATTTTGTTATTTCATGATGCACTTAGAAATGATAAAGCACAGATATAAGTATTGATTTTTTATCCATAACAAGATAAAAATATGTATATGTATGTATTTGCGGGGCAAATTGAATCAAAATGCACATATGACATGAAGGGTCCTGGAACACTGACAGCAATTGAATTTGTCAGTCAGGAATTTAGTTAAAGAGTTAAAGACCTTTGATCTACCGTTGGATAAAATGATTCAACAATCCTGACTGTTTGTAATACCTTATGGTACGCAGCAGAATATGCAGCTTCTTAAGGCCCCCTGCTTTGGAGATTCAACAGCTCTTCAAAGAACACATGTATGGATGTCAAACCAACAAATAGATGTTTTGTCTGATATTGAAATAAAGTAATTACTGCTAATTGTAGCAATCTCTATTGTTTGTGTCCAAGCTAGGGTCACATTTACACAGAACTTTTCAGTATTACATAATAGCTTTTGAACCTTGCCTTAAACCTGACCTCTGGTTCTACCAAAGCCAATTCACGGAGCACAACTGCCAGATCTATTGAGTAAAACAGAGATTATTCAGATTTCCTTAATAGTTTAGCAATATCAATTAAAGTATTCTGGTGTGAGACACATTTCTAGGAAGTTTTTCTGTGATTCTTAAAGTGTGTGGTGCCTCTAGGGGAGACGTGGTGTCATGATGGGATGGTGAAAAGTCCTTTTTCAGGGTTATTTCCTCATCTCAGCACTAAAGATTAAAGCACAGAAATGCAGGTATGTCACTTTCTGAAGCCGTTGAAAGAAGACAACTAAAACTGATGGAAGAAGAGGTAGATTCATGGAGACGGATACCTTGGTAGTGAAATCAAGTTTTGTTTTTAGAAGAAAATGGCTATTACAAGCAATAAAGTTATTTTAAAGAAACCCTAGACACCAAACTGACATCAGCATATTACTGATATGATAGTTTTACAAAATAACTGCTCGAAATGTTATTTAGAAGTGTTTTGTAAAAAATAAATAGTTAATTTAGTAAAGATAACTGTAAAATGTTGATTTTATCTTTCTTTAAAAAGCATTTTTTTTTAAAAAAAGAGTACTAATTAATCTGTCCACTTTGCTTTTATGTTTTAACAAAGTACATGACATTTCATTTTTTTAAAACAGGGCTATCTATCTATCTATCTATCTATCTATCTATCTATCTATCTATCTATCTAGTTGGTAGATGTAAACATAACGTTATCGTCATGCCTATTTAAATGTAAATTTTATTATATTTTAATTGAAATATAATTTTTTTAAGTTACAGTATGTAGTGCCGTGACAGTAGGTGGGAGGAAAAATGCTTCAATCATTGCAAGCATGCATTACTTTTCCATAGAGTGAGAAAGTTTGCCAAACTGGCCAAAAATCTCAATTGCAAAATGTTTTATATATAAACAAAACAGAAATAAATCTTCAATAAACTGTAATATTAGACGGAATGACCTCATTGTAGAAAATTGACACATTTCAGGGTAGTTTCACCATGACTGGTGCTAGTATGTAGACAAAACAAAACACATTACGGTGAAAGTTGTTATCTGTGCAGCAGAAAGCTTGCGATCTCAATGTGTTTTTGCTCCTCCTTCAGGATGTTCATTTAGATAAGGAAGACTGTACATAAATGCTTCTGTTTTAGTGCCTAAGGAATTTCGACTATGTGCATTAATGCATATTAGGGTATAATAAAACAGGTAGTGATAAACATTCTTAGAGGCGATCTCAAGTATTCATATATATGTATATATATATATATATATATATATATATATATATATATAGCATTGATTTATAAACTAAGACTGAGAGTTGAGAAAATGTTTATTTTTCAATATGAGCATATGGATTAGTTTTTCATTTTTATATAGTTTTTAATGAGTATAACATATGTGTACGGGTCGCCTGTGTACCTCCAAGATCCTGAGAGTTAGCAGGAAGAATTATAGCTATGTTTGTGGACTAATAACTATTAATTCACCCTTTGACTGTAATTGATGCTTAAATCTCTCCACCCCTTCCCCACTTGGCAGACCTCTTGTCCCCCCGTCAGCTCTGTCCTTCTAATAAGGGCATTATTCCAAGGGATTTCATGCATTCTGATAAATCAAATTAGAAGACCAGTGACTTAGATAGATTGCAGCAAGTAATTAGAGAATCCTCAATGCCTTCCTTGCTGCCACTCAGTTACAAGAGTCTTTGTTATCCACCTACCACGGCACAGCGTGAACCAGTATGTGTTTGCATCCCTTTCCCCCCCCATCTTAAAATTCCTTCCTGATGTCACCGGAGAGACAGATCCCAGACCATATCTTGTCACCCCGGTCCGACCGCACCATGCACATCAGATAGCGCAGTGGGACGGCCGTTAATTGGAGCAACTTGGGTTTGGCAAGTACCCACGTGTATGTCAGTGACATGCAAGAACAAGGAGACGAGCTGACACATGGAGACAGGGGACAACCTGGACCAAGCTGCACCCCACCAACTTCCCCCTTCTTTCCCACATGCACACACATTGTGCACCGCCCTCGCTCCTTGCCCTCTGGAAACAACACAATGTTCCGGATACTAAGCCAGTGGTCAACATCAGGGCTGGACTATAACTAAGTGCAGCATTCAAGCATAAATCTGACATATAAATGCATTAGTTTATTACTTGCTTCCAAAGTACCTAATATTTTGAGTCCATTTCCACAAAAGAGGAATTAGTCTTGTACTAGTTTTACTAGCCTAAATTAGTAGTTTACTTGCATGTTTATAAATCCCTAAAAAAGAAACACCTACACAATTTGCAGAATTGTAGTCGTCATCACAATTTCATTGTTTGTAATATTGGAATCAGACCGGACCATTGCCGTGCATTCACACTATTTTTGCCAATTACATTTTTGCGAGCGATGGTCTTTTCCTGTCTTTTTCAACCACACCTTACATAGATCCTGGTTATATGGATGCTTAAGCTAATCCAGTCGGCAAAACAGCAAAAACGTCCTTCTTGCAAAGTAACGATTCGAGCGCAGTTTTCTGTTCATCTTTTTGCTAAAAAGCCAAGTCTTACTTATTCATTGTTGCAGCCAAAGCCGTTTCAAACAACTGGTGTTCATCTGTTGCCATTGTTTACTAAATGATTCCAGATGTCGCAGCACTGTCATCATCAGCGTAGGTTGCCTCTGGCCCGCCTACTTTAGATACACCGATTTGATTGGTTCCCCGAACTGTTTACATAATGTAGTAACAGTATCATTGCTCGATGCCAGAGCGTCTTGCAGAGACAATTCAAATTGTGCTCTCGAGAGACCTCTGGATTTCCAGTATAAATCATCAGTGCAATAAGGTTTAAAGAGGTTCCACCTCCAGTTGACCACACCATATTGCAGCTGATCACTCTCTTTTATTATCATGATAAAATGTAATTTTTCCTTTTTTATTTTTTTATTATAAGACTCGTTAGATTAGAAAAAAATTTGCAAGAAAAAGGTAGCAAACTATTTCTGTTATATTATCTTTAAATTAGGAGTGGTGACATGAAGTTCAAACTTCTTTGTATGTCTAAAACCATCGCATTTGTCACCCATGTCCAGCATGTAAACAGTTTCAAACTTTACTCATGCTGCTGTCATTGGAGTATTAAAATGTATAATACTGGTTAGATATAATATAATAGATACAATGCTATATCTATATTTAGTGCAGATTTCTTTGTTGAGCAAAATTTCATCACTTAATGAGTTAAAGATGGCCTATTTTTTTGTATTTATTAAAAATTTTCTGAAATTTAATAATTATGTTACCCAATTATTTTTACTGCTGGACCTTTCAATTCAATATTTACTATTTTTTTTATCTTGTACCCCTAAATTCAGCAGGCAGGACCATCTGTGCACCTTAAAGTCATCCCTTTTGACAGCTGCACTTCCTCCTCATCTACCTTGTCCTCTCTGTAACATTTTTCTTCCTTCCTGTTCCCACTTCCACATAGCCAGCTGACACAGTTCACTTTTCTCCTTTAGGAGGATGAATGAAGATAAAAAGCAAGCAAAACGGAGTACGCGAGGCGTCGCTTACTTTGATTCATGATGACTGGGAGCTTTCATAGCATCTTCCTTGTCTCGCCTGCCTGTTTGCCTCTTCCCTAGCTCCCTAATGGAGAGCCACAATGGTACACTCGCAAGTGACACCCCTTGAAACCATCAAGAACAGGCTGATTATGGTGCTAAATATTGATCTCTGCCTCACATGTGTCAAAATTCCCCCCACCCTTTAATTAGAATTTCCCCTCCGTGCCTTACAAGAACTAACCGAATATATTAGAGGACTTCATGAGGAGGAGGGGAGCGCTGTAAGCGGGGCATAATTGTGACCTCTTGCCTTGCCTCTTTCCTCCTGAGTTTTGAGATGACTCGCAACTGTCTGTCTGACGCTAACGGCCTCTGTAATAATCAGTCCTATTTCCCTCATTTTATCAAAGAATGATCGGCCTGGCAGCCCTGGTCTCATAACCCGCTCTCCTGCTTAAGCTTTGATGCTTTCACCTTTCACCAGGTGTGTAAAAAACTATGTATGTATATATATATATATATATATATATATAAGGACAGTGATAACTGGTTTTAAAAAGTATATATATTAAAATAACTGGAGAGTGAGGTGTGCAGCTGTACTTCGCCAGCTTTGATCTAATTCCCCTACCAAAAGCCATTAGAAGACGCCTAACTTGTAAGTAAATTCCAAATGCAGGTAAATTAATCTCAGTATAACACAGCTGTTTTGCCAAGCCTCAGAGTTGTTAAGAGAACATTTTAACAAACAAATACATAAAGTTAAAGAAAAACAGCATGCAGATCAAGGATAAGTCTTGCTTGCAAACCACTTTGTGGGATGGAAATGTAACTGCACATCAATCTGAAAACAGCATCATGTTGTGGGGATGGTTTCCTCTACTTTCCCCAGCCATAATATGGAAGCCAAGAGAAAAATAAATGTAATTTTATCCCACCCCACTTAAATTTCATATCAACATGATGTGGGCGACTGTGGCTCAGTGGTAGAGTAGTTGGCTTGCAATTGGAGGGTGGTAGGTTCGATTCCAGCTTCCTCCAGTCACATGTCGATGTGCCCCTGGGCAAGGCACTTAACCCCCAAATTCTACATTGTCCTACCGAGCCATGTTGGGTGTCGGTGTATGAATGCGAGTGTGAATGGGTGAATGTGGCTTCAATGTAAAGCGCTTTGAGTGGTCACTAAGACTAGAAAAGCACTATATAAGTTCAGTCCATTTACCATTTACCATGTGAACATAAAGAGTTTAATTCAAATTGTAGTTAAGGAATTTCATAGATTATGGGGGAAAAAATAATCATTCTAATCCTCAAATATCAATTATCTTTTAATACGCTTATATTTCTGTTCCTAAATGTGATATTAAACCCTATTTTTGTTTACTTTTGTTCTGTTCCCTGTTTCAATCACTCCATTGGTATGAAATTCTGAAAGTGCAAAACTTCCGCAAACTAGTGTAACTCTAAATGACATAATTATTAAAGTAGTAAAGTTACATTTCCTCACAGCAGAATATAGAGCTTAAAAAAATGATTTAAAAACATTAGCTGCCAAAGCAAGTAAGAAGTATCCCCCAGACAACTATGATGGTCACTTTGAAACAACCCAAATATTTTTGGCACTTTTTTATTTTATTGTATTGATATTTGATTACATTTTCACAAAATCACTTAGTAATTACAACAATACAGAAAGGAATATTTGCTATTTGCATATTCTTGATTATTCAAACATTTTTCATTCGTAACAAGAAACCTAAAAAACAAACAAAAAAACATGAAATGTTGATGAAATTGGCGTGCTAAGTTTTTAAAAAGTCTTGTCTTGTAACCTTTGAGGCACGTTGCAATGGAGTTGAGTGTAAACAGCACCAGAAGCTTTGATCCCTTTGTCTGTGGAGTTTAAAAACCTCGCCAAAATCCACTTCCCTAGCCATAATCCAGTTGACGATGCTTGGTTAGTTTCGATCTTGAGTGAAACGGGATCTTTGAAAATGGTGATGACTAGCTCTCATTTCATAAAGGGCAAAGTTTAAATCATTTCAAAAATAAGACTACACCGCTGATGATAAATATGTCATTTTTGGAACCAAATAATTTTATGCATATGGCACCCATCTTAACCAATACACCATGCCCTGTGCGGTCAAAATTTGAGCAGATTTTGTATCCATCTATGTTTGAAATGTCCATCTGCCTTCAGTGATTTGTCATTCTTGAACTGTTGATATGTGTATGCGGTGAGCAAAACACAATGTAGTCTGATATTCCAACGCAGTAGTTGGAGGCAGTAATGAAACGTCTGAGCTTGTGTTTCCTTTATGGTTGTATGGATCTAAATTGTTGATTGTAGACTATTTCTGAAATATCTATCCTTAGTCTTCTTCACAAATGTATCCCTTTAAGGGATGCTTTTGTCCTTCTTCTTTTTGTCCATGCTTGCAACTCGATTGTGCTTCTTCAACTTCAGCGTCTTCAGTAGATCTACTGTGGCTTCCTCTAGTAACGCGAGATGCTGACACTCAAGATGTCGCCCGAGGGTAGTGGTTGCTAGGCAGGTCATACCTCTGACAAAGACCAATTGCAGTAATGGATTTAATGCAGTTCCTCATGGCTAAACCGACAACCACATCCTACTCTGCAACAAATCTAGGTAAAATCTCCTTAAGATCAAACAACTGTAATGTTCAAAATGAAAATGCACTGACACATCAAGCATTCTTTCAGACTTCTCAAATAACAACCACAAACTTCATTGTATTTCACTGAGATTTTATGTATTAGTGTCATCATTTTGGGGTCTTTTTGTTTTAGTTATCATTTAGGTTTTGTATTTGGATTATTTGGTGGTGTTGTTCTCTGTCACTTGGTGTCACATACCAAATTCATTCCTTAATGTTGAGATTCTTGGGTTTTCATTGTGCTCTGTTCTTATACATTAGTTTAGATTATAATTCTAGCATGAGCCTAGCTTTAGTTTTAATAAGAGCGTCTAGTGTCCTGTTTAGTTCCATCTATGCTTGATTGTGGTTAATCATTCACTTTCCCTCAGCTCCTCAGTTTAGTTCCTTACCCTGCTGCTCTGCATTCTCCTGATTAGTTTCACCTGGTTCTCATTTCAGTGAATCACCTTCCTGAGATTAAAACCCAGTTTGTTTCATTACTATAATGCCAAATTTTGCAGTTGTTCATATGCATCAATGTCAGGTTTCCTTTGTAGATGTCTCTGTTGACTTGATTATCACAGTGATTAGCCCACTTCTCTCGTGTCTCCTCTCATGTGTTTCTGTTCCTTGGTTTTTTAAGTCTTCATTTAATTAAATGTCTTCTAAATCCCTGATCTGCATTTGGATTCATCTTAACCACAGCTAATGACAATTAGACAAAACAAAGTCAAATAATTACAACCAGGGATAGAAATATTAAAAAAAAACAAAAAACAACAAAATAAACAGTTGCTATACATTAAAAAAAATGATTTTATTAGCAGTTTTTGAATGAGTCATGTATTTTACTTGTACATAACCCTCTATATTGCATATAAACAGACAGCAAAAGGCGTATCCTGCACTTTGAGTATTACCTTTGTAACAAAAGTAAATAGGTAAACAATATGAAGCATGTTTAACTCCATAGAAAATTAAATTAAACTCTCACAGCCTAATACAGCTGGTCATGTAAACAACCTGTCCTTTCAAGTATTTCGTTCACACTTAAAATAAGCAGTGAAGCAATATAGGATGTTTAACTCTGTAGTCCAGGGGTGGTGTGTTAACTGAACATGTTCCATATTTGTCAGTTTTTTTTTTTAAGTGATGGAAAATCTGAAGGCTGTCCATCATTATCACAGATTAGTATCCCCACCTCTGACCATTTTTTACATATAATTTGCAGACATTTTCAACTTTACAACCAGAGTACAGGTAAATAAATAAATCAAAAAACAGATTCCTATTAGGGCATCTGAATGTCAACTTAGACCTGGACACTACCTGTACTCAATGCATCTCCCTATTCTTAAGATGACAGCGTGCTAAGGAGTTAAGCTTGGTTTATGCTTGACACATGTACATTCCGAGTGGAAATCAGACGTGAAGAACCGGCCAAGACGCCTTCTAGGAGCGTTAATTTTTTTTGCGGCTTGTCCCTGATGAGAGCTAATATTCTTGGAGAATGTGGGGGGCAGCATAGGGCTCTACGGCATGCATACAACACTACACCATAGTAGAAGTAGAAATCACTGTTGTTTACAAGATGGCGACACCCATAAGCTTAAACAAAGCAGAAGAACTTTTACTACTGTTAGGAAAAAAGATGAAAAAGGAGATGGTCCACTCATCCATTAAAACACAGTTGTTCACTATGATCTCTATGGACGAAATCATAAAACTGTCTATATTTACGAACCTCCACCAATAGGAGCTCTTGTCTGTCCGCCATGTTTTTCCGCACTGGACCGTCCGCATACTTAGAAAATTTCCTAGGTGCGCGGTGCGGAGATTTGGGTCTTTGTGGGGGCCGCGCACAGAGGCATGGTTGCTGAAATGACGTAATTTGGCCGCGTGGAGCCGTGCGGAGCTCGCGGATGTGTCAAGCATAAACCAAGCTTTATGGAGACATGGAGCGCATCTGTGAATGCACTGGACACAGACTGGCAGTGACAGATCATTGCAGCCTAATTGCTGATGCAATAAGAGCGCATGCAGGGGTAATTCTTCCAGTTGAAACGACCAGAAAAGCCCTCATTCAGAGAGACTTGCCCAATTCTGATAACTTTAGGTGGATAAATGTTCTTAGATTTAAAAAACTAAAGCTGACGTCTACATTACGCACAGATGGAGTGCAGTTAAGCTCCTTGCGGATCATTTGAAGAAGGTAATTTATTCTATCAATTCACAGTAACGCACCACATTTAAAATTCAGGAATGGTAACAGGATTGTAAAAATGGAAACAGTAATTAATAAGATAACCCCATTAATGGTAAAAAAAAATAATTAATTGCATTAAGTAACATCGTAGTTTTAAACGTCATTATTACCAACACTGACAAATATACATTGTGTATACCACAAATCCGACTTTTATGAAAGGTAAAAGCTATTTTGTAAAGAAGGACATGCTAGTTTGTGGATCTGGAACAGGGGTAGAAACCTTCCCTGAAAGACTTTCAGCCAGAAATAGTGGCAAGAGTTAGTTCTGCAAAATATTGTATCGGGGACGGGCACAAATCACATAAATACATCCCACTATTTTTCAATTTAGTTATGTAAAAGGATTTTGCTGACTACCGTTTTCCTTCCTCTTCAGAAATATACACTACAAATATACACTACTTCATGGCCTATCATGTAAAATTTCAATATACTGAAGTTTGTGGTTCACGAGGTGTAAATGTTGCTAAGTTATGTCTTTTTTTGTTTTGCTTCAAACTTACGGTGCAAAATGATTGTATGGTCACCTTTTGCAAATTTTTACAGTAATAACATGCAACATCTATTTCAATTTATATCCAGCTATTAAAATTTACATTTTCCCCAGGTTCTCTGGTCTTTTCCTTTACACACACGCACACACACGCACACAGACACAAACACACACACACACACACATCCCCCATTCTTTGGTTACTGGTCATTATTATGGGATGCTGGCAGACTCGCCGTCAGTTGCATTCTGGCAAGAGCCGAGTGCCACAAGGTGCCTTTTTCTATTTGTTTGTTTCATGCAACGCTGCACCAGCCACTGACCTGTGCTATCCATGTCTTGCACAAGGGAGGCGGGTTCATCCAATCAAAGGCCAGCTGAAAATTATCACTGATCTTTCCAATCCTAAAGAAAGACTGTAGCTGTGGATTCTGTTTCACAAGCAAAGTGATTTTTGTTCCATCATACCAAAAAGCTGGATCTAAATGCATCTTTCACCCACATGTGAACATTTCTTTTCTGAGAAAACACTTTTGTAAGATTTTCTCTTGATTTGAGACGTTCTAAAATCACCAGTTTGTTGTTTGTTTGTTTTTTCGGGGTTTTTTTTCAGTGTGATTTCATAAGCCCTTCAAATTCACAACATGCAATATTCATAGTTGAACCATTGACTGCTTTTGGAGTGGGAACTATTTGAGAAGGGAAAGTTCATGTGCATTTTTGATGGATTGTGCATGTCTTTCCCTACTCTATATGGATAGAGAGCTTGTTTGAAGGTCAGTGATTCTCCTCAGTCATAGTCCTTTTTGGAGAGAAGAATATCCCCAGTCTTCGCTCTGTATTTTTCAAGTGCTTCTAGGATGACTAGGTTGGATGACCCTGGATTCTGGTGGAAATGAATCTCTTTCAGTGTCCTCGCTCTCCTTTTTCTCACGCAAGTCTGTCAAGAAGAAAGACGCCGACCTTCTCCCATCAGGCTTTTCATGTAAAATATCCACTTTTCTCAGCTTCCAACCTTTTCATACCTTTGATATGTGGTGTGCCTTTTCTCTGTATGTGGGTTCGATTTAATTTTTCCTTCATAGAAATGTATCATTCCATTTTCTTTTTCCCTTCAAGTTAGATAAATATTTTGTAAATATCATGAGATAATCTCAAAACTTGCTGCATGTCCTTAGGCACAGATAAATATTGTTGTTAAAAACAAAACGGAGGATATTTTTTTCTGAGGGTGCGTCCTTTTGTGTTGTGTAGAAAGCGTTGAGCGAGGGTTGAGTGGATCTTGAGAGCTGGCAGGTGCATTATTGCAGCAGGCTCTGCCGGGCTTGACATGTGTGTTCCTAATCTCCGAATGATATGACAAAGCTGTGCGGGAGACTGGGCTAGATCTCTCTTGTGTCGCTTGTGACACACAAACACAACCCCCTCTGCTCTCCCCTTCTGTCCACACACATGCACACATTATTCCCCTCTTGACCCTTCAAGAATCTGGCCCTTGACTATCTGCTGGCACGTTGTCACTGTTGATGTACACTTGTGTTTCCAGTGGAAGATTTTTAAAACCATCAGTTAGTGTTGTGAGAGTCTGGCTTACTAGACGGTTTTTGGCACAAGAAAAGTGGCCTCAAAAGATGAATTATTGGCTATTTTATCTCCTCATAGGGTTTTGTAAAACAGTGCCATGCCACAAGCACAGTCTGTTAGGATTTTTCCAAAATCATTCTATCTTTGCGTCAACTGAACCAAACTGGTTTATAAACCCTGACTTTAAAAGATGGAAAAAGAAAAGACTTTCTATTTTTAAAATATTTTTATGTTTAAGTGTTTTTTCACATCACATGTAGTCAAATAAAACGCAGAAGCATTACCAATATAGCAAAATACATCATAATTATACATTTATTTAAATATTTTTATCAACTACTCAAAATGTGTGGTTTGATTAATTTTAGATGATTTTGTTTGATTTCACAATCAACTCTCAGAAAGCAAAATAAAGAAAATAGTTTAATTTTTAGATGTTTAGAATTTGTTTAGAGTCAGAACCGATATCTCAGTTTTCAGTGCTAAAGCTTTACATCAAGCTGAGTGGACAGGGGAAGTAGTAGTTGCATGAGTATTCTCAGATAATCAGGTTTCATGTACAATGTATGGTGCCCCCTTTTTAATGGGAGTTACATCATCATACTCATGTTTAGCTCTGTCACGAAAGTACTGGCTGCACACAGTAATGGCAGATACAGATACCAAAATGTATACCGCAAATATTCTCTGGGAAGTGAATCCTTCAAGCTCCACACTGTCAATTTAGAAGATAGAAATCACCCTGTACACACTTATTGGCTACTCTTTTAGATACACCCCTCTGAGTTGCATCTAGATATGTCATAGAACAGAGGAAAATGGTCAGAGTGGTTTGAATCGATAGAAAGGCAACAGTTGCTCAAATAAATTTGTTACAACACAGTTATGAAGAATACCACATTTGAATGCACAGCATGTAAAACTATTAAGCTACTTGGCAACCGTTATTGAAAACAATGTGCTCTTTCTATAAAAAAAGGATGAGGCTGCATCGGATCTGCATTTTCTTATATTTTAGTATGGCTGGTCTTGTACAGAATCCTGTCTTGGCCCATCTCCTGCGTATCATCATGTATGAATCCTTGTAAGCAGCTTCTGCCGCTAACCCTCGCAGATTGTATTATCTAGCTTACAAGGCTAATTCAAAAAAACTTCTCACTGCAGTTGGAGGGAAAGAGGTGAAAGGCCTCCTCGCTAACTTCTAATGATATCTTATTATGCCATATTCACTAGCTGCATTTCCTGATATGTAATTAATCAGTTAATACACATAACCTTGAACTATTTCTATAACACAACTCCTGTCAGCTATAAACACGAAGCTAAGAGGAAGTTTACACAGTCACCAATTTATAGAAAAAAACAACAAAACTTTGGTCTTGTTTGATTGGTCTCAATTTCAGCCCAAAAAATTCAGCTATTAAGAGCAAATTCTGGTTTACACAACAAGAAGGCATGAATCCACCAGAGCTAAAAAGCTTGCTGCAACTTTTTGATTTAGTCATGTTGATACAGACCAACCTATTTGAGAACCATCTCCTGCTAAGAATGTTGCCCTTAAATTGTATGCAGCGTAAAATACAGAATATTTTCATTTAGGATGAGCGGATGTGTAAAGGAGGCAGCAGACAAAGAGTTGTAATGCTGATGACAGATCATGCACATGATTCGGCTCACAGACATGAGCGGATTACATGTGCATGAGTGTGCCTAATATGTTTCACTTCACCATGGAGCGGCGGCACTGGTCTTAACACAGGCTGAGGGCATCTTCCTATGGGAAGGGAGCCAGTGCATCTGACCATGCTGGTATCCAAGATACAGATATACAAAGCATCCCTGAATTTAGTCACATTTATAATGTTGGTTGCTGTATTAAGAGAAATCTTTCAAGCTTTCAGCACAGTTATTGTCATTTCCTGGTATGACTACCTTTTTTCAAACCAATCAAATACATTTATGTAAATTTGTTTCATAGATAAGAATTATTGGCCACTTAGTGATACCCCATATGCATCATTTGAACCAGGTCGTTCATCTGTGTACTTTTACAGTTGACTCTTCAGTCTCCTCCAGCCTCGCCCCAGAGACCAATTGCATCATTTAAAGCTCATACAATTCATTGCTTCCCAAACCACTGGCTCATACCTGCCTGATAGAGGCATTTTCGCCACTTAGAAACATGCACTGTGTGTGCGGCCCCATCCTCCAATATCCTCTATTACCATCAGCCATTTATGCCTTCTTTTTCTCCACTTCAGTAAGCACTGAGCACCGGCTTCATTAAAACTAATTGAATTGGAAACACGTCTGCCTGAGGAAACATTAACTCCTTTTATGAAGGAAATTTCTGATTTCAGTTTGTCAATAAGGTCAGAGGACTGGGCCCAAGTGTTCAATACTGCAGCGTACTTCATCCATAACTTTAAAGTGGAGCCATAAGCTATTAATAAAAAAAAATCAAATTATTTGTTTCTGCGGATTTTTTTCTTCTTTTATGTCTTAAAAAGTTTTAATGAAGTGCATCACAAAAGTCATATGCTATTATCTTTATCCTATTTTGTCATACTGCAAATGAAAATTTAAATGTATTTTCCTTGGACTTTCTGTGAAAGATCATTACAAAGTTAACCTCATCAAGCGTTAGAAGGAAAATAATCACAAGTTTTACATTTTAAATACAATTAGGCATCTTAAAAGTTTGTCATGGATTTGTATCCAGAGTCCTGTGTCAATACTTTCCAGCAGATAAAGCTGCAAGTGTTAGCAGGTATGTCTTTACCAACTTTGTACGTCTACAGGCTAAAATGTTAGCTAATTATTTTGAGTAGAGCAGTTCAAACAGCTTCAGTGGAGAGTGTCTGTGAACAGCAATTTCATGTTATGAAAAATTCATGTTATGTTAAATTCCCAGTTGGATTTAGGTCTGGAGTTTGACTGGGCCAATCTAATGCTATTCTTTAATCTAAATATTTCCATTCCAGCTGTATCTGTGTGTATAAAGTCATTACCTGCCGGAAGTTCATATTAAAATCCAATATGAAATATCCTGTAGCTTCTCAAAGTTTTTTTTGTTGCTTTTTTTCCAAAATCTTCTATGATGGGCTTCTCTGTGCCTACAGAAGAAAACGATCTCCCTGGAATGATGTTGCTACCTATGGTTGGGATGGTGTGCTCACAGTAATGTGTATTGTTAGTTTTTTTTTAGTTTTTCTTTACTGGCACACCACAGCGTTTTCTCATGTGGGTTAAAAAGTTACAAGGCTTGTTGCAATTTTAAACTGGACGTATTTCAACAATGCTGTAAACGTCATTTACTAATTAGTTGACTTCTGAAGGCAACGTGTTACTCTTCAACTCTTAATAAAACTCATAGACATTATTGGTTGTAATGTGTCAAAATGTGGTATGACTATTTTTTTCAAGACACTGTATATTTCTAAGCATTAACTTTAGTAATTTGTTTTCTTTCAGTTGCACTTTCTTATTAATTTCTTTTGGTTAGCATAATTGAGTCTTGGTAGAAGTACCGCTTTTAATGGATTTCACTGACCACACTTGAAACAATCATTCGATGTCATCTATCAGAAATCAATGTGCAGCAACAGAGCGAGCACAGCTGTTTAATGTGAGGTAAATATTTATGAGTGATATGACTGGACATCAAGTTCAGTCAATCTTCTTTGAATGGCTCTGTGCGAATGATTAACCTCATTTTACTGCTGCTGTCTGGGCTGGTAATGGCTATTAGAGCTCAGAAGGACTGAGGCCTTTGATTTTTGGCTTCTCATCATTCACAGCTTGTCGCATCCCTTCATCCTTCATACATGGCTGCTGAATTGATTGTCTGTTTAGTCCTATGAATGATAAAGCTGCTCTGGGGCCACAGGGTGAGAAAGACAGACACAGCTCACCTCCCATCTATATGCAAGGTAGATTTCTTTTTTTTCTCCACCTCGCCGCTGAGAAATAAGCTTTTTGAATTATTTATCGGACAATCATCGGCATTCAAAATGTGGCGACTCACTCCTAGTAATATAACTATAGGCAGTTGTATCCGAAGAGCCATCACTCAGCTCATCATTCATTCATTTCGTTTAGTTAACAGGACTCATGTGATTGTGTAATAAACATGTTTTACGGCAGACTCGGACAGCAGGGCACTTTACTAAACCTGAGGGGAAGTTACCACAGGGGAAAGTGAAGGTGAGTGAGATCTAAGTGGAAAAAAAAAAAAATAATTACGGAAGGATCATTTCATATGTTTAGATTACCAGGGTTAGCAGAAGACAAAAATTTTAATAGAGAAAGCAGGTGAAAAGAGCAGGAATGTTTGTTATGACATGCTTGGGGTTGATAACTCTCAAGATTTCTAATCTGTTTGTGGAAATTGTTTTTAATCTCACCCATAAGGAAATACTGATATGCCATTCAGTTGGGCATTTTTTCCTGATTGTCTGTGACAGGTGATTGGTGGGTGAGATACTGAAAAATATGATTTGGTCGGTGTCTAATAAACGCATCAAAAATTAAAGCTTTTGTTGTTTTTGTTTTCTTGGTGATTCTACAATACGCGTTAGGTTATTTTTTGGGACACTCACAAATGTGCACACAGATATATGTATAAATATTTGCTTTTCAAAGATACTTCTATAAAGCTACTTCTACTGAACAGTAAAAAGCAATCAACAGCTGCAGGCAAACCACAAAATGTACTTTTTTTTTGTTTAACTGCATCCAAATGCAGGCAAGAGGTTTGCAAGATCATTAGTGGGGGTTTTTATCTTTTTTTTTTTATATTTTGTTTTTTTGGAAGATGTAGAACAGATTTACAAGTATGGGGGGTGAGGAACATCAGACAAGTATCAAAATGCAGCAAAAGCAATGGGAGGATCTGGAAAGACTGAAAATTGAAAGCTTTACATTTTTGGGAGGTGATTACTGTAATACCAAACAGAATATTGCTTTGAATGAAAGTTTATAACTAGAGGAAAATGATGGAGAGGGAACAAGGAAACTAACAAAACAAATGTATGCACTAATGAAGCAGAGCTAAATAGATCAATTTAAAAAGAATGGAACATCTCCCAACATATGAGCCACAGCACATAATTTTGAGAAACCACAGGAAAAAATGGAATTTAGTTTAACCAGTCAGTCCAGTCACCAAGAAAACTCAGCACTTTAAAATGAAAATTTACTTCTGATCAAATCTGTGCAAGAATGAGTAAACACACCTCCCCCAAAAATGTATTGTACAAAAGGAATTTTATATAGCATTTTACTCCATATCCATTTCATTGTGGATGATTACTTTGGAATAAGTGCCCTCAATAAATTGGAAACACCCAAAAGTAAATGTGAAACCCCTAGCAAGCATAGATTCCTGGAGTAGTTGGTTCTTCGTAGAATTCTACATCCACCAAGGAAAATTCTGTTTAAAAAAGTACACAAGGGTTTACTGTTGGCTTGGGAAAGTTGTGAAGCAAAATACAGTCAAGAGTGGTTGTGGAGATTCACAAGGTTTGGACTGTGACTAGAGGCGGTAATTCAGCAGCAACTACACACAAATGTTGCATTACTTGTTTAAACGCTCTCAAATTAGTGACAAAATCAGAAATGTCTTACCTAGGCTAAAAATAAAAAGAACACAACTGTTGCTCAGTGTTCTGAAGTCCCCTCTCCAGGTGAAGGTAAAACTTTTTTTTACTTCAGAAGTGAAGCTCCTAGAGTCTGGAGGAAGAGTGGAGAAGCAGTGAATTCAAATAACTTAAATGGTATGATTCCACAGAAATAATTTGATTTCATCCCCTGGTGTTGCTCCAACCTGTTGTTTTAAATCCAAAGCTGGCACAGTTGTCAACCAGGAAACATTAGAGTACCTAATGCAACTCTTTGCTAATAAGCTTTATGACGATGCTTTCTTTTCCCAGCAGTACTTGACAATGGTGCACACTGCCAAAAGTACTTAAAGGAGCTTCTGTGTCCATAGTACCACTTTTCTTAGTTGTCATTTAACTGGCCTGACCTAAGTCCCACTGGAACCCATGAAGTTTATCAAGGCAAAGATCAGAGACAACCAGACCCAATAATGCAGATGAGCTGAAGACCGCTATCAGAGCTACCTGGGCGTCTTTAATACCTCAGCACAGCCACAGGCTGATCTCCACGGCACACAGCAGTAAAGGTCTAACTCATAAAAAGAAGAACCAACCAAGTACTAAGTGCAAATACTGTACAGTACATAAATATACTTTTTAGCAGGTCAACATTTTTGTATTAAATATTATTTTATTGGTCTTATGTAATGTTATTTATTTATTTTTTTAAACAGAATTTTTTATTTTTTTTATCTCAAAGGCTCAGTCATCAAAATTAACTAATAAACACTTTAGATATGACCATGTAAAGCATTTATATGTTATACCAGTTGTAGTTTTTTATTTATTTAAATATTTATACTAATTCCATCTTAAATTATAGAATATATTCTGTGGTGCACTCACAGTCCTTTAATGTTTTTTTGATAAATAAAGAAAAACTGTTTTACTCCAGATCATTGCAACTTCAAAGTATTGTGAGCAATGCAAGACCTTTATTTCAAATGTCTTCCAGTGTCACATCAAAAATAGAAAATAAAGAAGTATTTAGATTACTTTGGATTTTAAATTTTATATACTTTCATTAGTGGAATACTGAATATTAAACCGATAAAGGATCCCCAGCAAGAAAATGTACTATCCATTCCCCAGGACGCATTTAGTGAATCTTCTGCATATCAACAAGTTTTACTAAATCACCAAGTGACTCAAAATAGGTGCAGCTGATGTGCATTATGCAAGATAATCCATTCCTTCACTGCAGGCATCATACATGACCACGGTACCACTGTTGTAATTGTGCAGCAAATCTAAGGTCTATCACTCGATCCTTTTCTCACACCATGAAGAGAAAGACGTAGCAGCAATATATACTCTTCTCCCTGAACACGGCCTCTTTCACCTGCTCGCTCAGGCTGCACTGAAAATATAATCTCCTTCTGCTTTTGTCCCTCTGCTTATGCTGACACAGTCCCACAAAAGCTTCAGCTGATTTCAAGAAAGAGGAATAAAAAAACACCAAGGTCTATCGTAAATTTAGAGACAAACTCCACTGGCACGTGTAATTATGCACAAACACTGACAGAAATATTAGCTCAATGAGTCATGTTTTATTGTATCGAGAGAGACATGTTTAAACCCCCAACTGTACTTAGAGTCAACAAAGGGAAACTTGTGACATTGTCTCCGCGCCCCCCTTTCCAGCAGATCTGCTAAATGTCAGCAAACTGGTTCTGAACGGAATCCCAATTTGCCTTGGAATTAGCGCTTTTACGCTGACGATCTAATCATTTAGACAATTTATTGCCTGTTGCTATTATCTCTCAAAATAAGATGTTCCCTTCACCGGGATCATGTGATAAATGTGGAGAAGTCGTGCCTCAAAGCCCTGCTCGGCGTCACCTCTGTGCTGGCAGTGTGAGGGAGACACTTTGTGACAGCGGCCCTGCTTTCACTCTGATCGGGCCATCTCTGCTGTTTGTTTTGTGTTTGTTTGTTTTTGTGTGTTTTTTTTCCGTGAGGATCTAAATTAGTTTTATTTCTGCCTTTGCGTCTTTACCTCAAATCGGTTACTATTATTATTTGGAGGAAAAATTAACGTAAGACTAAAAACATAAGAGCAGGACTGAACTGTTCAAGGATAAAATGTAAAGAAATAAAATAATGGCACCCTATTTTAACGGTTAAAGTTTGTCTAACAGTCTAGAATTGCAAGAAATCGTCTCTAAATTTAAAAGAAAGCTGGAGTGCTTTGATGCTAACAGTGTTGCGCAATCTCTTAGGTCTCAAGTTAAATGGAAGGTAAATCTATTTCAGATGCAGGCTTATTTTTTTCTTGTTATTTGCACTTGAAAGTCGCGCTTTTTATTTATTTTATGAAAACACTTTTTAAAATCTTATTATGGATCTACAGTTAATCCCCCAATTCACTGGGACAATGCTGTGCATAAAAAACTACTGCCCCACATGATGATGCTGCCACCACCATAATGTTTTTGTAGGCTAAAAAAAGTTCAACATCGTTCTCTTCAGTCCAGAGCGCCTTCTTTTACAAGTGTGCTGTGCCGCCTGCATGGATTTTAAAGCAATACAACCTGGCCTTTATTTAACAGTTGCCTTCTTTCTGCCACGCTTTTATAAAGATAGCTTTCATACAACCTATAATGTCGGGCACAGCTGCGCAATTAACTTTTAGCTTTTCCAAAACATTAAGGTATTTCAGCTGTAACCTTGTTCTTAGTGTTTTTTTTTCTGTTGTACTAGAATGTTACATATAATCACGCTTTTCAGTAAATTTCTAACAGCTCGGTTTTTGTATTTAATTTTTGATCGCAGCAGCCCTAAAATATCTAAAATAGATCTTTCGTGTATTTAGTTCAACCCATTTTTCCTGTCACTGCCGAAAAAACATCAAAAACTCAACTTCATGAAGCTGCCAACACCACAGCATCTAGGCAAGGAGTTATCCACCCATTTTATTTATTTCCCGCTAGGCTTGTGCTAGAAAAAAACAACAACTCAGTTTTGTTCTTGCAACTTCTACGAGGTGTTCGGATTTGTACAATAAATTATTTGTTTTTTCGTTTACTGAAATAGTGAATTCACAACCATCTGAACTGCTTTAATACAGCAGCTTTCTAGTTTCACAGAGAAAAAATGTAATTCAGCTGTAGAGAAAAAAGAATAGGTTTTTTTTGCCCGTATTTACTCTGGCATTGAATGCGTAAAGTCGCGTGTTAAATTTACTTGAATCATTTCTGTTACTAAAACGGCAGACGTTTTATTTAAGGAAAAACTGATAAAAAAATACAACTGGAAAATTTGACCTTAAAAGGTATTCATTAAAACACGCAGTGTGCCCTTCTTTAAAGTTTACCGCGCCAAAAAAGAAA
This sequence comes from Apricaphanius iberus, assembly GCA_028564705.1. NCBI lineage: Eukaryota > Metazoa > Chordata > Actinopteri > Cyprinodontiformes > Aphaniidae > Apricaphanius > Apricaphanius iberus. Next base: position 876,058 of record JAPXFQ010002924.1, read on the forward strand.
AAAGAAAATTATAAGATTGAATTTCCTAATTTTTTTGTTGTTGTTGTTTTTCTTTTTACATTGAAGACGTTTGTTATCAGGCTATGTTAAGACCAAGAGTTTTACTCTTACATGAAGCGAAAAGTTATAAACCATATTTTTTTTACAATATTAGAATAAAGGAATAATTGGAAAGCTTGCAGCAATATTATTGAAATGGATTCCTAAATATATTCGTATTGAACTGTAATATTGGTGGGTGAAATAGTCAATCCGTGTAGACGTTAATTAAACCAAGGAGTTCCAAAATTACAAATGAGCTCGTTGAGAAGTGATGGAAAATCAAACAATACTGAAAATAAAATATAACAACAGGATCTACCAGCCTAATATCTGAAAATTCGTCATAGTCTTAAAAGCAATATGCGGATTTATTTTAAAAGACATCAATAAAAAAGTATTAAAAGAAAATAAATATACAAAAAAAATATTATTATAATTAAAATGGCTTTAATTACAACCTGTTAGCGCAATTGATATCCCATAACTAAACAATAATAAGCACTGAGGCAGTTTAATTGAAAAAAAAATGCTATGTCAAAGTTTCTCATGCCTATTAGGAAGATTTATAGAAATTTCAGATTAAATGTTTAGCAAAGAACTTTTTTCAAAGTTTTATTTGTAAACATTAAATATTTCTTTCTCTCTAAAGTTTTGGAAGTTGGCAACAAAAGCGTTTACAGAAGTTGTAATTATTACATCATGATGCCAAAACGATGGAGGCCTAAACCACACTTTTTCCCGTTCCTCTTTCAAACGTTTTAAATCATAGCTACCTAGACGTTCATTAAGACATAAAAACATAGACAACGTGCTCAGCATGAACTTGAATGGCGTTTTCTTTTTTAAATCGTTTAAATTGCACCATGCTTTAGTGTGGCTCCTGGCAATAGAAATAATAAATATATAGAAACGTTTATATTCAACAGCAACAATACTTACAGCACATACAAACAAGGAATGTCTGACAGTTTTTTTGTACAAACACCATGGGGGTCCCCTCAGTTTTATCTATACAGATGATGAGATATGTGTGTCCATTTAAGGAGTGCCATAACTACGAATCTGTATCAAATCTAGCAGACTACATAGTGTCCGGTATATTTTTCTATATATAGACATCACCTCAGCAAGTGCCTATAAAAGAACAAAGAAATGAAAAAAGCAGAAAGTTGGAACATGCGTTATCTTATCTGGATACTTTTTGGGAATCCCGTCAGAAACACATATATAGGCACGAGTCCAAAAAAAAGGAAAGAAATTTTTTTTTTTTTTCATTATAACAAACTTTGTACACATGTTATAAACGGATGCGTTTTGAGGCATCTTGTAGACTATCGTAATATACAGTTATGCGTGTGACTGTGTGGATTTATATAGGCTGTATATAGCAATGGACTATATTACACTGTCTTGTGTAAGAAAGAAAGAAAGAAAGAAAGAAAGAAAGAAAGAAAGAAAGAAAGAAAGAAAGAAAGAAAAAGAAAGAGATTAAAATATTTTCTTCTTTTTGCTATTTGTAGTGAATTCGCATTAACTGTTGTTCAATTAGCTTATGAGTTTTACAAAAATGTGGAAAAACATCATCTGTTAGGTTCGCCTCAGACAGTCCTTTTGTGGAAGTTCTTTGAGGTTTCACCTCAGAAAGGTAGGGTGTCGAGGAAAAGTTTGTCAATTATTGCTGGCGGGGGGACTAGGTCCTCTAGCTTTAGGTAAAAGATACGCTGCAGACCTTGGGTGCACAGTGTGCGCAGTTCGGGGAGCTTCCCCAAGAGTTTTGACAGGTAGTTGGGCCGATTCAAACCGCCACCATTGAATGTTACTTGATCCTTCAGACAGTTAACGATCTTATTTTGGAGATCCTCGACTCTTTTGGGTTCCTTAAGCCCATGTCGCTCTGCAAGGAAACCGATAACAACAAAAATATATATATTAAAAAGACGATTTATTATCAATGCTTTTCTGTTTCAACTTTTTTGGGATAAAAAGAAAAACAACGTATATTACATGCGCTTTTACGCACCTGTCACCATGGCCAAAGCCGCGATACAAGAGAAAGCCGAGATGTCTATGTTCATGCTCTGCAAGTTGGAAGAAAACTCCACGATGGCGTCCACCCACTCTCCAAACCCGCGGACGCATTGCAGTCTGTGCAACACCACGCCATTACAAAATATAAGTTTCCCTTCCACCGGATTGGACCTGCAATTAAAAACAAAAACGCCATTAATTACGCACGGCAATAAATGAGGGGGGTTTAAGAGCCTTTCTAATTATAGGCCAGCTAATAAAGCCAAGAGCAATGAAGCCTGAAGAATTATTATCTAAAAAGCTCGCTTTGTTTTATTTTGCAATTTCTCACCTGTAAGCCAGCCGCAGGACAAAGAGTTCCAAGAAGGCGGATTCAAAGAGGAGATCCTGATCCTGCTTCGGGAGATCTGAGAAGCCCGGGATCTTCTCTGCCCAACCTCGGATGATCTCCATGGAGCCCGTCAGGAGGTCATAGAACTGCTGTATGTGCTGAGTGTTGTCTCCGGTCATCTGGTAGTCAGGGTTCGCCTGGAACTGGAATTTAATTTAAACAGCGCCTTAATGAGGTTCCCTTAAAATATATAATCCGTGAAATTGCAAATGCCCATTTCCAAGTGAGAAGAAAGAGAGCGAGAGGGCTGCTCACTATTAAATTCATGTCTTTCTATTAACTTCTGCATTCCAATGTGATGCGCTTTAAAATAAAAGCCTGACAAAGTTTGGAGTCCAAGCGATGGATTATAGAAAACTTTAAGGGTGATAAATTCAGCAGGGTAAAATTAAAAAAAAAAACAACAGCCTTTGTTTCTTTGTGTTTTAAATCTGGCAAGAGTATATTTACTCACTCTTGAGTAATCCAAAGCAGACATAGAGGGATTGGAGTCCACATGGGCCCGAACCAGTGCGCTTATGAGGCTCACCGGTGGCGAAGGCGGGGAGGGCTCCTGGGGGCTTTTGGGTTTGGATGGTAGGCGTCCTCTCCGTCCTTTGAGGTTATCCGTTCGGACAACTGTGTCCAGAAAAAAATGCACATATAAAAAAATATTTAAATTCATATTGCTGTGCATAAAAACATACAAATGACCAGGAATACAAACGTTTTATGCACATCCTCTAAATATACAAATAAGACAAATATAATAAAGCTCGGATTTTGTTTTTCATTTCCTAAAACATAAAGCATACCTTCTCTCACCATTCCGACGACAAGGCACTTCTGGAAGCGACAGAATTGGCAGCGGTTTCTTCGGCGTTTGTCAACAGGACAGTTTTTATTCGCTAAACACACGTATTTTGCATTCTTCTGAACGGTGCGCTGCAAAGAAACCAGATGCACACATGCTGTCACCCTTCAGGTCTACAATAAACGATATATATTAAGTGCACAAAATGCACTGTGTGCTGCACAGCATAAAACAAATCAAGATGAAAACGATATAATATCAGCGCTATCTGTGTGTCCTGTTTGAACTAACAAGAGGGAATAGAGCAGTAAACAGACACGCGTGATCTCTCATATTTGACGTGTTCCTTTGAGATTTAGCTGTGTGTTTATAATCTGATGGTAAATGGTGGAAGTTTGATTCGATTACGATTTTTTTGTTAATTTTAAAGACATAATTTATCTTACATGGTTGCTCTTTTTCCAACTTACCTTAAAGAATCCTTTGCATCCCTCGCAGGTCCTCACTCCATAGTGCTGACAGGCTGCATTGTCCCCGCACACCGCGCATAGACCCTCATTTGACGGCGATCCCCGGGAAGGGGGTGACGGTACCTGGCTGTCCACCAGCTGGTGCCCGTGTCCGAGCTGCAGGGAGTGAGGGAAGGCCAGGCCGGCCTGCTTCCTGATAGCACTGGGCACGGCGAAGCTCTGTGCGTCCAGGCCACGGTGCGCTGCACCCGGGCCGTCGTGGTTCATAGAGACGTGCAACGGCCCGTCGAACCTCATTTGGCAGCTCGATACTGGGGTACCGGGCGGGGACTGTTTAAACGAGAAGAGTGAGAGCCTGGACATGGAGTTCTTGCGCTGGTCTATCATGTGAGATGTTGCAGCAACGTAGTTCTGGTGGAAACTGTGCAGAGAGCCCGGATCCTCCCACATGTGGTTAGGCTGGATCTGGAAGTTCGGCGTGCTCGGGGAGTGAGGTGAGGACGGCTTGAAGTACATAGGCCCAGAGTGAGCGATCATCTCCTCCGATTGAGGAGGCAGATGGCTCTGCTGGTGGTAGCTGTGCATCTGGACGTCCTCCACCTTGATGGAGGACTGCTCTCCAGAGTGCGGCATCTGATATAGACAAGGCGGCTTGACGTCGTAGCTGGTGTTATAGTTGTCCATGAAGGTACTGAAACTCGGCAGAGAAGTGGTGGCTGTGATCTCAGTGTTGGTCAAGTCCATGCTAAACTTAACAAACTCGGGCGTTAGGAAGTCGCAGCTGTACTCTCCTGCGGTGTGGTAGCTGTAGCTCTGGGAAGCGGGGCTGGCTCCTTGAGGTGATGATCCATACTGAGCCTGGACGCAGGGCATGGCTTCAAACCAGGGAAAAAACAAACAAACAAATAGATATTAGAAGGAAACTGTGGAAATAACATCAACTGACCCACATGAAAATGCATTTAAAGTCAAGAATAAACATGACCTGATACATGTCTATTTGTTCCACAAAAATAAATAATTCATATTCCTCCTACCTCAAGCTTTTGACAGTTTTCCGGTGACACTTGAAACAGGCAATATTAGAAGTTGTGGGGATGTCAGGATTGAAGAGAGCGCCTCTTTTCTGGACCTTCCCCTAAATAAGCAAATACTTCTAAATAAATTAAAGAATTATAGAAAGAGATAGGAAATTGCAAATTTACACGCACAATCTACATTTGTTTTTCATTTTAATACAATTTGAAGAATTGTTTAAGTTTAGGATGTTTTAAAGTATTTGTGGTGAACTTTACGCATGAGTAACAACTTCTTTGAGAAGGAAAAACCAGCAAATTCACACACCACCAAAGCATCACAAATTTATGTTTAGAAATAGCCTCAGATTTTGTGCAGTTTCTGCTAAAAATAAGAAAAGCATCTAAACCAAACAGTCAAGAGATGACCAGCCGCGAGCATTTTCTGCTTCGAGGAAAAGAAAAGCAGCAGATCTTACCTCTTTCACATCAGGATCGTCGGTCTCAGTCCATGCGATAAGCATATAGTTAGTAACCATCAAATTTGCTTAAAACTTCCAAATCATGAGCGGTCTTTGGCAGCAACGCCAAGCAGGCAAACTGTGTGACTCCGTGCACTGACAGTGACACCAGCTCCAACTATCCAGTCTGCCTCAATGTGGCTTTGTTTATGTGAGCGCTGGATGCCGTAGCCCACGTGTTTCGAAGCGCAACGTCATCGGCGTCGACAGCGACGCCCACCAATCCGCTTGGGAACTTTCCCATGTCCAAATTTTCCTCGTGAGTGTGTTTGTCTTGTGGTGTGCTCGTCCTGTGCGCTTCTTTCCACATGGACCTAAACAGAGGACGTAGTGGAGGGTGAACCCAGCTAAAGTCAGCTCAGTGTTTGCTCTGGACTCAGCGTCATGCCTGTTACAGATGACATATAAACTCTGCGATGTGGATTTAATGTCTCTCCTTACGTACAAGTTTGGATAACAGATTAGATCAAGTTTTATTTTTTGGTGGTCACCAGAGTTCCTGCACATTGGACATTTGGAAATCCGATTTGTTTCCACATCTGGATTTCTGTTTCTAAGTATATAAAAATCTGTCTTTTCCGTCCATCCATCCATCCATTCTATAGTCTGGAAATTTCACCCATATGTGTATGAACTCTGAATCACATTTTTTCTCCCTCTGCTGGATTAAATGTGACTTTTTATAGAAAAAAAATCATAATTATTTTGTTATGTTAACTACAGGGTTGCAGTATGACTTTTCCCCTTTATTTTCTTACTACCATGATCTCAGAGAGACATAAAGATGACTGTGCACTATCCAAACTATGTTATGTCATACCAAGGGTGATACGTCACTCTTATTACTGTAATAAATAGGTCTAATGAAGTAAGGGTTAGTATTATTCTTTGTTATCTTGTGAGGAGATTTCTCTGTTTCAATTGTGTTCCAAAGTTAGACCTCAGATGAGGTGGGACTAACCTATTCATAGCAATGGTGAGCCGCTCCAGGAGGAAGGGGGGATAATTAGTGGGCCTGTAGCCAGTTGTCACAGGGGACCCAATTTAATCCCCAGAGAAGGAAGTGTGATAGGAGCTGGCAGAATGGACTGACGTAGAAAACGCTCAGGTTGACGCAGTGGCCAAAATAATCTCTAGGCCTTATTGTTCTGCAGCGATGAAACAAACTGATCTCAGAGTAATCTTACACCAGCACCTTGTGACCAGCTGAGTTGTGGCCTAAATCTTTCTAGATGTGTTCTGGCCTGTGCAGTGAAATTAAGTGAGAGAGCAGACTGAGAGAGCATGTCAAGAGAGTTGGCTCCACATGCTAGAGTCAGCATGGAAAAGAAAGCAGGGTTATACATGGCTGGCACACTAATGCTTTATTATACCAACCACAGTAGCAATCAGTCTTAAAGCAGCAGCCCAGACTAACAGCTCACAGTGACATTGTGAACAGGGTTTGGGGAAGGGGGTTGTACATAATGGTTATATTCACCTCTAGAGGACACTATTGTGCACCAACTATAGTTAACAAAGATGCATTCCCGTCATTAAACTATAAACCAGCTGAATCTCTTTCAAGGTGTTAATTTCCTGGCTAAAGAATTCCATGCTACTTCAAGTGTTTTACAGTTTTCAACATTCTAGTAGCTAAATCAATACAAAGCCGTGCATAGCTGTGAGGAGTAAGGAAAATGAAATGTATTAAATTATTTAAATCAAAAATCTGAAAAGTGTGGCGTGTATCTGTATTGAGCTAGCCTTTAATCCTACACTCATAAGTAAACCAGCACAACATATTGACTTTGCAAGTCGCCTAATTTGCTGTCTTACAGTTGAAACCAGATTTTTACACTTCATAAAAAAATTATTTGTTTACTGCCAAATATCAAATCAGTAAACTTTTTTGATTTAGATCCGTAAATATCAAGGTATATTCTGCATTTGTGAAATGTTAGAGGTAGAAGAGAGACCTTATATAGATAATTGTTATATTCAATTTATTTCAATTAAATTCAAGTAAAAGTCAAAAATACTTTATTAATCCTAGAGGAAAATTAAATGGTGTTGTAGTTTATAAGTAATTTATTCTTCAATGAGTTGTTGAAGATCATGATGGCTGTGGGGAGAAAGGGTTTCCTGTAGCGGTCTGTGTTGCAGCGAAACTGAAGAAGTCTCAGACTGAAGTTATTCTGTTGCTGTAGGATAGTCTCATGAAGAGGATGCTCAGGGTTGTCCTTTTTTATGAAGAAAACTTCTTTGGCTCATTATCTCCAGTTGTTCCAAAACTGTTTTTCTCTCTATCAAAATGTATTATTTTCATTAATATCAAAAGTATACATACACTTCCTTAGTTCCTTAATTGTTTGTGTCAGTAGGCATTTTTTCATTATAACAGACAGGAATCATATGTGGGATCCCTCAGGGCTCAATACAGGCCCCTCTTCTATTTCAACTTCAACTAAATTTGTATAGCACACTTGCATGGTGGCACAGTGGTTAGCAATGTTGCCTTGCAGCAAGACAGTTGTGGGTTTGTATCCCAGCCCAGGGTCTTTCTGCATGGAGTTTGCATGTTCTCCCCGTGCATGCGTGGGTTCCCACCGGGTACTCCGGCTTCCTTCCACAGTTGAAAAACACGACTGTCAGGTTAATTGAAAACTCTTAATTGTCCTGTCTGTCTCTATGTGGCCCTGTGATGGAGTGGCAACCCTCTCGCTGGAGATAGGCACCAGCCCCTTGAGGATTAAGCGGTTCAGAAAATGGATGGATGTATAAAAAATAGGCAGACACGAAATCATTAGCAATTGAGTGAAAGCAATAATAGGATCAGTCTTAACAGGTATGTTTTCATTTTAGATTTTAAATAGTTCAGTGTCTCTGCAGTTCTGCATTCCTCTGTCGTTTTATTCCAAATATGGGGAGCATAGAAACTGAAAACTGCCTCTCCATGTTTGGTTCTGGTTCTAGGGATGATCAGTAGATTAGTGCTGGGGGACCTAAGTGGTCTGGAAGGATTGACCGTGATAGCAGATTGTTTATGTACTCTGGTGCTAACCCATTCAATGATTTATAGATTAATAAAAGCACTTTGAAGTCTATTCTCTGAGCTACAGGGAGCCAGTGTAAAGACTTTAGAACTGGGATGATGTGTTCTACTTTCCTAGTTTTAGTGAGAACACGAGCAGCAGCATTCTGGATCAGCTGCAACTGTCTGATTGATTTTTTAGGCAGATCAGTGAAGATACTGTTACAGTAATCAAGGCAGATAAAGATAAATGCATAGATTAGTTTTTTTAGATCTCCTTGTGTCATCAGTCCTTTAATCCTAGAAATGTTCCTTATGTGATAGAAAGCTAACGTTTTCATCGCCTTTATGTGACCTTGGGGGTTCAGGTCTGAGTCCATTATTACAACTAGATTTCTGGCCTGGTCATTAGTTTCTAGTTGGAGCAGTTTAAATTGTTAAATGATATTTAATTGATCTTTTTTGGGTCCGAAGATAAATACTTCAGTTTTGTTTTTGTTCAGTTGGAGGAAATTATGGGACAGCCAGCTGTTAAATGTTCCCACAAACCCAGATTATAACAAACAATGAGGTTAGTTGAAAGACATTTATTTTAATGTGTCCCAAAATCATGTAAAGCGCCTTGAATCATTTTTTAAAGTCTGCCATACAAATAAAGTTGCCTTACTTTGCATTAGTATTTGGTACAACAACCACAGTACTGTTTCACATGGGCCAAATGTTTTGGGTATCCTTCCACAAGCTTTCTACACTTTCTAAATAGTTTACTGGAATATTGGCTCACTCTTCTTTACAGAAATGGTTAACGGGATCAGCTTTGTAGGGTTACACTCACCATTCACAGCTATTCATAGATTATCTGTGGGGTTGAGATCACGGCTTTGCGATGACCACTCCAGTACCTTGACTAGGTTGTTCTTAAGCCACTTTGTAACTAATGTGGAGATATGCTTGGGATCATTGGGAAGACCCATCTGTGCCCAAGTCTCAACATCCAGGCTGATATATCAAAATGTTACTTCAATGTGTTCATAAAATTTTCTTTTTTGTGAAGTGTACCAGTCCCTTTCACAGCAAAACAGCCCCACAACATGATGCGGCCACCTCCATATTTCACAGCTGGGATGGTGGTTTTCTCCTCACAGAGTAAAGTTTTAGTGCATGGTGGTATAGGGCTTGTTTTGCCAGAACCACAAGTATTCCGTCTTGTCTGATCATCATCTGCACCAGTCTCCAATTTCCCATAGTTACAGTATATCCTTCACCTCCTCTCATTCCTGGTCGAATTATTGGTGTCTCACCCTGCTGTTCTCCCTCCTGCCTGTTGGTGTCAGCCTATTATTCTGTCTCATCATTTTGTGCCATCATCGTTGTCATCATCATCATCATCATCATCATCATCATAATAATCATCCTTGCACCTTTTCCACATCAGCGTGTAGGTCCATGCTACAGCCAGAGACACATCCCTTACAGGTTTTACTGTGGATAGTTACGATGTCTCACTAGTTTCAGCCATCATCTTAACAAGGTCTTTCGCTGTTGTCCTTTGGTTGATTCACACATTTTGCATCCAAAAAGATTCCTTTCTAGGACTCAGAATCCCTCTCCTTCCCAAGCAGTAAGATGGTTGTGCGTTCCTATGTATTTTATGCTATTTTATTATTGTCTAAACAGATGAACAGGGGACCTTTTGGCATCTGGAAATTGTACCCAATGATAAACCACACTTGTGGTTTTCTACATTTCTTTCCTGATGCCTTGGTTGATTTATCTTGATTTTCCATTAATGTCAACGAAAGAGGCTATGTCTTTGGGGGAATGGATACATATGCATCCACAAATGTGCCACCAAATAACTCAGATGGACTAATTTACCCTAGTATCAGCTTATTGACCTCAGAATAAAATCATCTTGAGTTTTGCTTTTGTTTAAAGACATAGTAAGCATAGTGTATGAATACTTCTGACTTTGATTAAAGAAATTAAAAATGCATAACAATTTTTCTCCCTTTATTCTGACATTTTACAAATACAAAAAATATGTTAACATTTATTCATCTAAAACAAAACAAAGTTTACTCTGATTTGATTTTTAACAGGGTTTTTTAGTGCACGGAAATATGTATTTTTAGCTATAGCCATTTTATTATCATTAGGAACACATTGTTATACACAGTTTAGTTACATTTAAAAAAATACATTTTTCGCACAGGTTTATTTGACTAAAATGTTTACTTTAAATAAATATGTTAAGATGATTTGTCTCAGTCTTTGACATGTGTCTATGAAAAACAAAGGGATTCATTTTTCCAGATGCTCTCATAGCTCAAGATCCACATTTTAGGGTTCTCAGATCAATCAGTTCTCATGGAATAGTTCAAGACTAAACAACAGTTGGCTGCACTTGAGGGGATCGATGCAAATTGTGAATGGTGATCACTACTCGATCTGTTGACTTGCACCATGGATCAGCTCTCCCCAGTCATGTGGCCCAATGCGGCTTTCATTGTGGAACCTGTGCCCTGTATGCAAAACTAACCTCCCGTGTCAACCTCCAATTTACGTCAGTATTCTACGTCATTTGACTTCAGTTTGCCAATGTTCCTCACTGTGGCCTCTATCAGCACCGTTTAGCACATGGTCCACAGGAGATTATCAATCTTATCAGTATAACATCTGCAAATCTGACAGCGATGCAAAACATGTAATTAGACACACAGAATTCCTTAGTGGAGTCCTTTCAGCTGCATGCTTTAGCTCATCTTGTTGCCTATGTGCTATTTGATATTCTGGGTTGGCCCAAAGTTAAATGGGACCAAGGAAGAATTTAATTTGGGGGCCCACTTTCAGATAAGATCCCCACCGTACTATTCTGTTTAATTGTTTACAGGCTGTGTTTTCAAGAAAAGATGTTTAGCTTAACCAGTGTGCCTATCTATCAGTGAATGCCATATGAAAAACACAGGGGGAAATTCAAAGCTGCTTTTTTTTAAGTAAAAAAAACCATTAGTAGATATTAAAATTTGATTTGATATCCATGTTTATAGGGGTTGGGGGGCGGTACTATGTAAAATTGACTTTTGATGCGTAATATCCTGATAACATGTTATTCCCTCATTAAAAACATGACTGAAGTGTTGGTTTGACTCATCCACTTATGTTTGACTAATATTTAAGTCTCTGTTGGTTGTCATTGGGGTTGTTGATTTTCCTGACGCGATTGCAACTACAAATTCAAAGTGAAGCTTCATATTTCTGTGCTTTTGTGTGTGAAATTAAAAAGGTAGCTTCATATTTCTGTGCTTTTATGGTTGCAATGAAAAACATAGCTTCATATTTGTTTGAAAAAATGGTTTCAATGCAAAATGTAGCTTCATAGTGATTAATATTTGTAAAAGGGTGCCAAGGAGGTTAAAAATGACAAAGCCAACACGTCTTGTAAAAGCTTCTGAATTTGCTTTGTTTCTTCAAAAACCTCATTTTCAGGGTTGAATATCAGATCATTTGCATACAGTTTTCCAATCTTCTGTGTTGCCATTGTTCACCAATGTAATATTTTTTTTAACTGAAGACTAAAATGTAGCACATTGAAAACGTCTGTTGACAATATCCGAGTCTGACTCGACGCACATGCTGTGATAATGGCCAGTATATGATGTTCTGCTGGGGGAGTTTCACAAAGGGTAGGAGGGTCTTAGAGAGACACAGACGAATATCAAGGCGTCAAATACGGAAGTGATGACAAGGGAAATTTCTTTAAGGTAGATTTTGATATATACAGGATTTTCAAAAATATTTGGGGTAATTTGTTATTTTATTTGAGTGTGCTGTGTGTGTGGTACTGTATGCCTGGTGGAAGCATAATCCCCCTCTCCAAAAAAAGTACCAACAAAGGAGTTTAAAAATCTATTTATATATATATTTTTGTGGGCTCTCGCCTTCGAATCTGATTTCCTTTTACAGTCCCAAAACATGACTGCTAGGTTAAATCATCTCTCTAAATTGCTGTAAGGTTTGAGTGTATGTCTGTGCATGGTGGTGAATCCTGTATGCCTCTGTGTTGCTCTTTTATGGAGTGGCAACTAGTCCAGGATGTATACCTCTCACCCAGTGACTGCCTGGAGAGAGTCACCAGCACCTTCACAGCACAGGCAATGGATGTTAACAAGATAGCAGCCTTTACAGAAGTAGTCACAGCTGCTAATGATTAAATTAAACACTTTAAAGACACACTTGGTAACGTTAACACCTTAAAAACATATTTTTTTCAAAAAGTTTTGGCGGCACAATACAATTTTTGATTTTTATTTTCTGAGATTTGTCTGCATGGGAGGATCCAGCTGCTGAAAACCGTACTAAAGAACCTTTCCGCCTGCCTGGAAGTACTGACGTTTTGCTCTATGTCAGTACTCTATGTGCTACCTAATGAGTGATGAGTCATGAGTGGTCCACCAAAGAAACCAAAGAAGAAGCTAAGGAAAGAAGTGAGGAAAAGAAGGCTTGTTTACCCCTGATTCACAGCGGGCACACTCTGGTGTGAATCAGGAGTAAGGAAACTTGCAGCATGTAGAGCCATGGAGCTTTCACCTTCTCAACTTTTTTTATGGTAAATGGACTGATCTTATATAGCGCTTTTCTAGTCATACAGACCACTCAAAGCACTTTACATTGAAGCCACATTCACCCATTCACAGTCACATTCATACACTGATAGCCAACATGGTAGAACGATGTAGAATCTTTGGGGTTAAGTGCCTTGCCCACAGTCGCCCACAGTTTGACCAGGTTGTTCCCCTCATTAAGAGCACAGCTCCTGAGGTTCCTCCTGCTCCCTCAGAGAGCAGCAAGACAGGTCAGAGAACACTTCTCTCCCTTCACTGAGATATTTTCTGTCAACTTATTGCTCAGTACAGGTCAAAGTAGGATTAGCTTCTCAGTGTTACAATTTTCAGTTGTGTGCACCCAGCCGTTGTGAATGAGGCATTAGATATACAATATGATGTACTTTGGATGCTGAACGAGCCGTGTTGCTGGGTTGGTAAGTAATAAATGCTTGTTCCAGGGTTATTTGTTCATAATGATGTGATAGAGTGCCAGGAGCGTTTTAGAGCTTTTCCAAAAGCTTTAAAACATTGTTGTCCATTAAACCTACAACATCAAAATATAGCAACAAAGAAAAGTATGTCATGCTGGATAAGAACGTCTTGATATGGATGTTGGTCATTTTGAACTTCTGCTATTTCATAGATTTGTAGTTCTGATCATGCTGTGCTGGGCTTTATCATATATAGAGGATAGGACTTTTAATGTTGACCATGAATCAGTTCATACCCACTGCAGGGACGTTTTGCATTCAATTTGACAACTAATGACTTAAAATAAAAATTAAAATAAAAAACAAAACAGAGGGAAACCCCTTGACCTGCTCTACCTTTGTCTTTCCCACACCAAAAAAACAAAACACAAAAAACTTACAGACTTTTTCTGCTGTATAAATCACTGAATTTAAGAATTGCACCCTCAAAAGCATAATCACAAAAAATACCTTAACAACTGGGTTTCAAAAAATAATAAAAAGACAGAAAATGTTCTGGGATTATATTTTAAAATAGTCAGTCATCAATTATTGTGCTTTGCAGCTTTTGTTTTTTCTTCTTAAAAAGGAATGAGAAAAAAAAGAGTTGCTGTCTTTGTTTTAAAATGAAGCCAAAGATAGAAAACCTGCCCTTAATATTCAGAAGCCTTGTTTCATCTCTAACCTTCGGCAGGTCTCAAACTTTCTGATAACTGTACAACCCAACCCTGAAGGCATCTCTTTGTTCGGTGTCTTCCTTCCATTCCTGGATTCTCACTTTACAAGCCTAAACGTCTACTTAATATGCTTTAATGCCTGCTCTTTAGAGCCAGGAAGCACTTCATCACTTTTATACACCTTTATATAACACACTGTTAACTAGCAATGCCTTATGGAGCAGGTTGTCTTGCAGCTGGAAGGCGCCTCCATGGTATGATGGAGGTACCTGTTCACCATTCACAATGAGACAGTAAAATGGGAATGGAGGCCTCTGCATACTGCTGCTGTCTATATCAGTCAATGATGAATATTCATGAATCACAGTGTCATGACATGCTCTGTAATTGGCAGCAACATTAGTAATGACACTGCTGGTATCGAGTCCCTGCATATTCATGCGGTGGGGCAATATTTCCTCACGCTGGTGTTTTTCTGTTCTTTTTCAATTCTCCTGAAAGTGGAAATGTATTCTGAAGCTGCAGGTGTCCCTGCTTCCACAATCACTTGGTGGCTGGATTGTGCCCCACTGAAAATCAGACAAACCATTAGATACTTTTTCACAATTTGTTTGATTAATAATATGTTTGAATTGTAAAAGGATGAGAGGAATCTTCAGTTCTGAATCTCTTTGTAATAGTTTTAGCTGTGGATTGACAAAGCCAGCAGTGTAAATGCTTCTGGCTATCAGGCTGTTATGGATCATAACATTCAGTTATTTCTTGAAAGTACCGGTAAAAGCATTTATAATTGTTCTTGGAGATTAAGCTTCTGTGATTATTTTACGGCGTATCCCCCTTAAGCTCAGATGTTTTCACAGAATAAAAAATCTTATTTCCACTGAGGTTTTTGCTCTGATTGTCTTCACATTGCGGCAGATCTCTTTTTGTGCTGGAATCTGCTCTCGTTCCATTTCGGCTGCACCAAAGTGTTGCGGAGTGGATAATGAGCGCATAGGATAAGGCTTTTCCTAAGCTGCAAGGCCTTTCCCTCTAAGTAGCTAGAGGGAAGGATTTTACTTCTCCTGGGTTCTGCTTGAAGTGATGAACCATCCAAAGAAAGAGGCAGCCTGGGTTCTTCACTAGTACAAGATGCTGCATCAGTTATGTTACAAGCATGACAGGAGGGGTTCTCTGAAGTTGTGGAAGATCACAATATATATATATATATATATTTACTTGGTGATCTTATGAAAACAAAAGTTTTTATACTCTATGAATTTTTCACATTTTATCACAATGTTTTTTTTAATTTTTATAGAGCAAAATAAAGTAGTGGAAGTGATACCCAAATATTGTGGCTTAAATTTGCCCTTCTTTGTTCTTATCCTCCTAAATAAAATCCTAAATAAACTTCATCTACAAAACAAGCAGATCCAAAGTTGGGACTTTTTTTTTCCCGCCGTGTGATAAAAACAACTAGGTGTTCAGATTATCCTCACCACACCATCCCTATGATTTATCATGGAAACACCAAAACCATTCTTTTAGCTGGCAGAGTTGATGGAAAGATTGATGGAGCTAAATACAGAGTGATCCTGTAAGTAAACCTGTTAGCCTTTTTGTCACATTAAAGACTTAAATGTAATGGTATTGATGAAATGGGTCAGTGAACACAAAATATCAAATTTTTATACCTATCCATTCATCTATACTGTTGTAACTTTGGACATTTCATGTCAGCTTCAGATTCTACTTGCCACAAGTCAAGTCTAAGTTTAAACCTGAAACACTGAACAATGAACAGCATTTACACTCCTTGAACTGTTTAAGAATTGGTTATCTCTTTGAAAACTTTTTCTGGTGAAACATTGTGTCAGCAGCATCATGTTGTGGGGATTCAGCAAGGATAGTGACAGGGGTCACAGTTAATGGGAAGATGGATGGAGCTGAATGCAGGACAATGCTGGTAAAAACATGTTTGAACGTGCACAAGATTTGAGAATGGGGTGGAGATACATCTTCCAACAAGTCAATGACCTGCATTGTAGCTCTGATCCAGAACTAGAATGCAGGGGTTGAAGTCAAAGCATATTCCAATTTAGTGTTATACCAATTTAGTATTCATGGTAAGGCTTGAAAATTGTTATTCAAAGATGCTTCTGAGTTTGAACTATTTTGAAGTGTGAAATGGACAAATAGGTATTGGTACAGACAGATCCCCTGAAACTACAGATGTAATTGCTGCAAAATGTGGTTCTACACACAAATGTGGGTCATATTTTTGAGGTTTTATTTGCTTTCATGCTAGCAATCTACTGGGATTCCTTACATAGAAAACTTTTATATGATTGGAATGTTTGTATAATTGTATTGAAATGACTTTTGTTGTAAAGTGCCTTAAGATAACATTTGTTGTGAATTGGCGCTATATAAATAAAATGAATTGAATTAAATTTGATGTCAAAATCATCCAAAAACAGACTTAGTGGTTGCGACTTGACAAAACATTAAAAAAAAATTAGAGGAAAATATACAAGAAACAAGGCATTGCCACAGAAAAGTAAAAAACAAAACTATAAGAAAATATTTATCCATACTTGGTATAAAGCTGTCCTAAAAAGTAAGAAACAAGTGTCCTAGATTTGCTCGTAGCTGTTGTCTTGTGAGTTATTTTGCCTTCCGTAGTGTCTCCTTCATAAAAAGCTTGCATACTTTTGGCTTACTAAGAAAAGATGCAATCCATTAATTCTGCACAGAGTCGAGCAGTGGCACCGGACCCTATGTGCGTTGTGTGCTTCAGGAAGGCATTACTTACATCACAGTCTTTGCTGATGTTCTTTTTCTTTTGTAGATCACCAGCTGAGCTGTGCATTACAAGCGGTGGCAAGGCATTCGACATTGTAATTGGAACAGCTGTCAAAGCTAAGAGGAGGCTTGTGTGTTTTTTATGGGTCTACTCCACACTGACAGAAGACAAAACAGGTAAAAGTATATGTTACAGCCTTGCTTAGGGTGGGGTTTGTTTGCAGAGTCTTATTAGAAAATATCACTTAAAAACAGATTTTAATAAAGATGGCAATTTAAAAAAAAGCTCAAACCATAAATGGATCAAATTATATGGACATTGAGGACTTATTAAAATGTACCTTGCATTTAACTTGGTTGGCGCTGATGGTGAAGTATGTGCTGTCATACCTGCTTTAATGTATGCAATACTGATAAATACAAAGAAATCAAGAATATAATTTGTCTTTGTTCACAGAGACTTCAGATTCCTAATTTTCTTGATTTACAGTAAGTCAAGCTTGCTTGTTACCACATTACAGTACTGTCCATCTCAGTGCCTTATGCAGATTTCATGATTAATTAAGATAGACAATATTAGGAATGTTGAGACTTGAATATAAACAAGCAGTGATATATTGTTTTTATTGCTTGATACTGTTTGACAGTTTTGACAGAATATTCATGGCTTACTTTTCCCAAATCTGTCATGAGGATTACAAAGACATATGCATAATAATGAAACTCATTTATTAGTGTGCACTGTCCCCTGGAGTTATATGACAATGAAATGGATGACTGTTTTTTTGCAGAGAGTGTTGCATGCAAAGGTGGTTAAATGGGTAGAAACGGTCCCCATGGAAGGGAGAGATTCACATCCAGACTAGGGATAGTGGGATCTGAGGTCTTAATCACAAAGTAGGCTAAACCCTTTATTTAATGAAGTGTAATATTCACCCCAAATGTTTTGTCTTTTTGCACAAAAGTAGTTGGTATAACAGCAAAATTTACCCTAAATGGAATGCAGCCATCATTATAATATGTATTCTTTTGTAACTGTGACAATTCAGTGTACATGCTATGGAAAAAGGGACTATTGTTCATGTAGAGAAACCTTGATATACCTCATTAGTCTGTGTTAAAACACACTCACAACCCACACAGTGTCACATTTTCTGCCAATATAATTAATATATAGACACTATATATGGCCGCATTTTGAATCTGTTCTACATACAATACACCATTTGCTTAAGGCAACTGCAAATGTGTAGTAAACAATAGATGAAGATGATATGTAGCATTATCATTATCATTTATACAATTGAATACTGTTCTACTCCTAAGAAATTCAAATCCAAATATAACAAAAAAAAACACCCACTTAGTTTATTAATGGGCTATAGTATTTATCTATAGTATTTATCTAATTTTAAGTTTCAAATCAGGGATCAAATCAATTTAATTTGTCAATTTAAAATCCTACTATGTGTTGTTACTGTTTAAGCACATTATTGTGTTGATCTGAGTTGTCTCTAACACTGAGTATTTTCCACCATTTGCGATAATATTCAGTGGAGGAAAGACTGTATTGACTCATGCTGAAAGCAGGTGAAACATTACTCATTAAACTCTTACAACATCCAAATTCTTACAACATCTAAAGCCAAGTTTTTAATAAATAAGTATGTATTACTGGCAAGTCAAACATCACTAAATAATTACTGTATAAAATCTATCTATCTATCTATCTATCTATCTATCTATCTATCTATCTATCTGTCTGTCTGTCTGTCTGTCTGTCTGTCTGTCTGTCTGTCTGTCTGTCTGTCTGTCTGTCTGCCTGCCTGCCTGCCTGCCTGTCTGTCTGTCTGTCTGTCTGTCTGTCTCACTGTCTGTCTGTCTGTCTGTTTTCCCTGCAATCTGACCATTCACTTACAAAAACCTGTGAGACAAACCATGAACAAAACTGAGTAAAAAAAAAAATAAAATCTACTTGGAGCTTAATCAAATGCAACCAAAAGGGGTCACAAGCCAGCGATTTGTTGTGCCGGTCCCAAATCCATAAAAAGGCAGAGGGTTGTGTCAGGAAGGGCATCCGACTTAAAAACCTGAGCCAAATCAAATATGCAAATCACAACCATGAACTCCAGTCGGATATCAACACAATCGGTCGAGGCCCGGGTTAACAATGACCGCCACCGGTGCCGTTGACCCACAGGATGCCGCTGAAAATTGGACTACTGTTGGTCAAAGGAGGAGAGGAGGAAAGAATTTTGGTAGGTGGAGGGAGAAGAGGAAATTCAAGAGTGTGGATTTAAGAGTAGGGACTTTGAATGTTGGGACTATGACAGATAAAGCTGTAGTGCCAGTGAACATGGTGCAGAGAAGGAAGGGGGATATTCTGTGTTCAGGAGACGAGGTGGAAAGGTAGCAGGTCTAGAATCTTAGTAGAAAGGTTCAAGTTGTTCTACCATGGGATAGGAGGAGTTATCTTGAAGGAGGAATTTGCAAGGAATTTTCTGAAAGTGAAAAGGGTGTCAGGCAGATTAATGAGTCTGAAGCTTGAAATGGAAGGAATAATGATAAACATTGTTAGTGGTTATGCCCCACAGGGAGGATGTGAGTTAGAGGAGAGGAGAGCAGAAAGTTTGGAGTGAACTAGATGATTTGATGCAAGGTATCCCGAGAGTTGAGGGGGTGGTGATTGGTGCAGACTTTAAAGGACATGTTGTTGAAGGGAACACAGGTGATGAGGAAGTGATGGGCAGGTTTGGGATGCAGGATAGGAACGAAGGACAGATGGTGGTAGACTTTGCAAAAAGGATGGAAATGGCTGTTGTAAATCTTTTATCCAAAAGAGGCAGGAACATAGGGCGACTTATAAGAGTGGAGGTAGGAGCACTGAGGTGGACTTCATCTTATGTAGGCGTTATGATCTTCAACAGATTATTGATTGCAAAGTAGCGGTTGGTGAAAGTGTAGCCAGACAGCATAGGATGGTTGTCTGTAGGATGAAACTGACAGTGAAAAAGGTGAAGAGAACAAAAACAGAGCAGAGGACCAAGTGGTGGAAAATGAAAAGAAGAAGAGTTCTGTGAGGTTTTCAGGACGGAGTTGAGACTGGCTCTTGGTGGCCAGGAGGCCCTCCCTGATGACTGGACAGCTACAGCTAATGTGATTAGGAAAACAGGAAGGAGGAATGTAGATAAGAAGACTTGGTGGTGGAAGTCCAGAGAAATTATCTAGCTGAGAAGAAGTGGGACACTGAGAGGACTGAGGAAAGCAGACAGGAGTATAGAGAGATGCATCACATGGTGAAGGTAGAGGCGGCAAAGGTCAAACAAAGGGTGTACGATGATCTGTATGCTAGGTTGGATAGTAAGGAGGGAGATAGCGATTTGTGTAGGTTGGTGAGGCAGAGAGACAGAGATGGAAAGGATGTACAACAAGTAAGGATGTAAGATAGGGAAGGATATGTACTGACATATGTCAAGAGTGGGATGGTAGGATGGAAAGAGTACTTTGAAGAGCTGATGAATGAGGAAAATCAGAGTAAATGTAGAGTAGAAGAGGTGACTGTTGTGGATCAGGAAGTAGCTGAGATTAGTAGGATAGGGATGAAGTGAGGAAAGCTTTGAAGAGGATGAAGATGAGGAAGGCAGTTGGTCCTGATGACATACCTTTGCAGGTATGGAAGTGTCTAGGTGAGCTGGCAGTTTTTATTAGATTCTTCAACAAGATCTTGAAGACTGAGACGATGCCTGAGGAATGGAGGAAAATTATTCTAGTGCCGATCTTTAAGAACAAGGGAGATGTGCAGTATATTGGCAATTACAGAGGAATACAGTTAATGAACCATACAATGAAGCTTTGGGAAAGAGTGGCTGAAGCTTGGCTTCGGTCAGGAGTGAGCATTTGTGAGCAACAGTACGGTTTCATGCCTAGAAAGAATACCACAGATGCAATTTTTGCTTTAAGGATGCTGATGAAGGAGTCAAGAGAAGGTCAGAGGGAGCCACATTGTGTGTTTGTAGATTTAGAGAATGACAGGGTGCCAAGAGACGAGCTGTGGTATTATATGAGGTCTTTAGTGACAGAGAAGTATGTTAGAGTGGTGTAGGACATGTGTGAGAGCTGTGAGACAGCAGTGAGGTGCGCTGTAGAAGTGCTAGAAGAGTTCAAGATGGAAGCTCCTTTTTTTTTGCTTGGTGATGGGCAGAATACATGTGTGTAAATGAGAAAGACACAAGTGGAACATTGAAGTTATGGGGAGTGGAAGTGAAGAAGGTAGAGGAGTTTAAGCTTGAAGTTAAGGTCAACTGTCCAAAGCAATGGACAGTGTGGAAAAGAAGTGGAGAAACATGTGCACGCTGTGGTTTCTTGCACATGCAAACGTGTGGTTGCTGTGGTTGGAATGGATGGAGAAAAGCGTCAGGTGTGATGTGAGATAAAAAGGTTTTCTGCAAGAATGAAGGGAAACGTGTACAAGACAGCGATGTTGTACAGTCTAGAGACGGTACCAATAAAGAAAAGACATGAAGCAGAACTGGAAGTTGCAGAACTCAAGATGTTGAGATTTTCTTTGGGAGTGACAAGAATGGATAGGGTCTGGAATGAATACATCAGAGGAACAGCTTGAGTTATATGTTTTGGGGATAAAGTCAGGGTGGCAAGACTGAGACTGTTTGGAGAGTTAGGAGAAACTGTGATTATATTGGTAGAAGGATGCTAAGGATGGAGCCACCAACGCAGGAGGCTGAGAGGAAGACCAAAAATTTGATTTTTGGATGTGGTGAAAGAGGAAATGATGTTAGTTGGTGTGAGGGCAGATGATGCAGAGGACAGGACTAAGTGGAGACAGATGATTCACTGTGGAGACCCCTGAAGGGAAAAGTCAAAAGGGAAAGCAGACTCTGAAGCTTAATCAAAGCTAATTTAATTGTAATACCGATGTTTGGTCTTTTTAATAACACAAACTGATTTATTGCATGTGATTCATATTTTGCATCGAGCACAGTTGTATTTCTCATTTTATAACATAGTCACAGTCACCCTTTGTGGAAGCAAGTCTCAGAAAGAATTTTTGGGAAACTTGTCAAGCAGTCTTTTGTAACATTAAATGGACGTCTTTGTTCTCATGTTGCAGAACGTCCTTTTCATTATTGTGAAGTTTCACACCATCTCTTTGGGGCTTAATCTGAGACATTTTACAGCTCTAGGCTGTACAACCTAAAGTTGTTCTGTGCTTGAACATGTCTATGTCTTTGGTTTACTCACCAAATAACACAGGATAACCCTCTGTTCAATGGCTTCCTCCTGGTGTTACAATTACATATTAAATCAATTATCTGTGCTGCTAGTTAGAGGCGTATTTAAAGGATTTTGGTTTTGTATTTATATTTATTTCTAATGATAGAACAGAGAGGCCATTTTTCCACCACAACCCCCCTTTAATTCCTCCATTATTCCTCAATTCATTTTCAAAAGCAGGGTTTACAGACCAAATGGGACTGTAAATAAGCTTCTTTAAAACACAGTAAACTGCAATTTTACAGTTAATGTTGAACATGTAATTTGGATTTTCTCAATTACATCTAATAAAACAACTCTGACAAAATAGATAATTCTAAGAAATGTTTTTATTTTTTCAAAGTTTAGTTTCTTTAAATATGATCTTAAAACAAGCAGTTTGTTTTTGTACTTCACACTGTCAGACTGGTAGAAGTGATTGTTGTTTTGAACCAATGGAATATGTATGGCCCCACAATATTGTTCCCGTCATGAATATTACAGTAGAAAGTTGTGCATATGCGTATGGCTCCTTCATCCACTCTAAAGATTTGGGACAATAAGTATCCAAATGTTGATGCGTTTCCATGGTTGCCACTGTCAGATCTCAGAACTGCCCCCATGCAGGAGAACGATTTCTCATCAGGCACCAGCAGCCCGAGCACCAGGCTCATTCACGACGGAGTCCGATATCTACAGAAAGCCATCAGGAAATCGGATTACAAACAGGTAAATGCTTCATTTTTTCTCCACAGCTGACACTTATCCGCAGAATTCCTGGTCCCTCTGGTCATATTGCTTTATTTAGCCCCCTATGTTCATTTTTCATGCACGGAAAGCACTGACATGTTTGCCTTGAATGACTGACTGCCTGGATATTTTTTTTGAAGTAGTTTTTAAAGAATTTCTACAACTTGCCGAACCTCTATTGTTTAAAAACTCGGGACTTAATTCATGAAATTATCCTTCAGTAATAGGTGAGATGTAGCCTATGTGTCCTCCTTTGATATGAGTTATTTAAGAAAAGTCAGCGGGGTTCAAACTAAAATGTCACCGTTTTCTGTTACATTTCACAGCCTTTCAGATATCTCATTATTCTCTCCTTGTGTTTTCTGTAGGAGCCTTATTTTCCGATCTGTAGGAACATACAAGGATGCTGGAGGTGAGCAGCAGAAGAGACCAATTAGTCTGATTGCTGGAAATGTAGCTGCATAGTCAGCAGTTCAACAAGAAAAGCTGTGCTGCAAAAGGCAAATTAAAGCAACAATGTTTGGGGGTCTGGGAACTTTAAATTTCAAACTAACTGCAGATCTACCCACCAATCTGTCATTCTTTTTACCATTTAAAAAAAGAACACAACCTTACACGTTACACTTTATTGAGTGATTATAACAGCATAGTCACAGTTTATGTTTGACAGAATTAGGGTGAGGGTGATACTGCAAAATATGTCACAACTCGACTATTATTTCATTATTTAAAAACTTAACTCTTAAAGAAAAAACACGTTGCTGGGAATTCAGGCTACAACTGTTTTCAATTGATTTTAACCCTTAGCACAGAGTAATCTTAAACGTTACCTGATGTAAAAACCATCAGCCATAGAACTGCACAGTAGTCAGATTTATATGTGCAATATGTTTGAATTTTACAGTGAATTAATTACACAACAGTCTAATATCCCAACCATGGTTGAAGGAAGATTACATTGAAACAGATTTCGATCTCAGCTAGCTGGGTTGTTGTAAGTTTTGGTTATTTTAAAAACGCTGCTACTTATTGTAGCACAGGATGTAGTAATTGTTTACAATATTTTCCCTTTGTCCATCTTTCCTGGTTCCAGGGCAAATCATATGTGAGCCCAGAAAGAAAATCATCTCCAACCATCTTCCTTCGCTGGTGGAGCGAGGCCCAAATTTCTGGCAGTAACTTGCTCCAAAGGAAACCAAAGACTACTCCATGTGAATTTTGAACATTGATAAACAAAGACATTGTTTATCCCCAGAGCCCGACAAAACCCCTCTCAGTTTCAGGCTGCCAACTGCTGAGAAACGGGAGCTGTGAGCCACGTGTGCCGAGAGCCAAACCAACCAGAATCTGCATTTAGCCGCCGCCACCAAGCCAATAAGAGGTGAACGCAGCCAGCCAGGAGAAACCAGAGCAAAGAACTTCCCATCGCTGCTAGCCAGATTAGTGATCCTTTGTTAGCCTGCTGGCTAACACTCCCTGGAGATCCCCCTTTTCTGATCGACGTGAAGAAACTCCGAGCACTTTAAAAGTCCATAAGGTCTGTTTGGGCAGAGGCAAATTAGTTAGGATAACTAATTTTAAAGGTGTTTCCTTCTTTTTTTTGTTAACCTTTTAAGTTTCATGTGCTATCTTTGGGTAAACCAGGTCTCGGCCTGAAGTTTTAATCAGTGTTTTTAAAAGGCTTTTCCCGACAAAGAGTCGTTTTAAATCCTGTAATTTGACTTTCTCAGTCAGACAAGTTTTTCCTTTTTTGTTTAATGTTTAATAGATATATTTGAGCTACTCTAAATGCCCCACGTTCGTCGCAGACAGCTACAGCTAAAACAGCCCTAGTGTTATTATAGGCCGGCATTTCATAAACTAAGATCTCTATTAACGGTTCAATTAGAACTTGGTTTAAAAATAGATTGTTTAAGAACAGAAACTAATCTCATTAGCCTTGTTTATGCAATTTCCTTATTTGATCAAAATATGGGAATTAGATTGTTTTACTGTCGTGATCAAGCCATAAATTAAGTAATTTTCCAAAGGTTAATTACTCTTATCCAGATCATTTTTAAACATAACACTTCTTAAACACTTCTTAATAATAAAATTGTTATTGATAAAGGTGTTGCCCCAAATAATAAAATTTTTCGATAAATTGACTCTTATTGAGTGCCATAAGCAGTCTCTTTGACTGTTAATAGCCAAATGACTACATCGTTAGTAATTTCCCCAACACCACAACGTTAACAAGTCTTCAACACTAAACAGCCTGCCGCCATTTTTAATCTGACACCGACGGGGCTAAAGGCTAACATTGATCTTACAATATAGTCCACTCCAAAAATAATTTAAGCTACTTTTTAAATTACCATCAATTCAAAAACAGCGGTGAAATATATTTATCTACTTATTAACTTACCATGTATAACTAGTGTTTATTCATCATGGAGTATCTTCTGGCCAATCAGTAACTGGCAACTCTCAATGAAATTCACAGAGGGAAGAGGGTGAGTGACTGAAAGTGGACTACTTTGTTTTACTTCATGGACTGTAGTACTCCAATTTGACCTAAAGATGTCAAAATATTGTACCTTTAAGGATACTTCAAATGGAGAATGCATTGCTCCATTTTCTATAAATCTGTTAAACAGACCAACTGGATCCATCTGAATACATCAGGATACACCCCGATGAAAGATAACTAACTTAGAATTAGCCTCTCTGAGGATGGGACAACCTGAGTAGTTACTTATGATTGCAGAGAGTACAAAAAAAAAAAATTTAAAAAAAAAAGATTATCACAAAGTTATAAACTCAGCTATATTTTAGACTTGGTGCCTTCACAGGTTAAAATATAAATATACATTTTCTGTCATTCCCTTTTGCTTGCATCTGCAACATAACATTTGATGAACAATCAAAAACCCTGGAAATTTGAAAAGCATGGTAACCAAACAGATTTTTTTTTCCTTTATTGAACCTTTTACATTTCACAACATAAAAGGTCAAAAAACAGGTAAAAGAATGAAACTGAATAGTACAGAACAGTGACGTATAGAAAGTGCCTTATAGACAATAATACAATCACTCTTTTAACAGATCATCAACATGTTTTAATCATTTATCATGTGATATTGTTATATTGCCCACCCCAAAACTTAATGTATATTGATAAACTGAGCCGATAAACACCAAAATTGATATAGGTATTTTTTTTCCATCCTTCCTTATAGTTTCTTTTTATCATTAAAATGCTAATATAATTATTTTTTCACTAATATTTTCATTTTTTTTCTTTTAATTACATCATTGTTGATTGAAACACCTCTAGACTCTGTGTAAAATCCTTATTTTCTCCCTTTCTCTGTGAAGCAGCAAAGTCTATGTCTTGATAAAAGCACTGAAATGATGAGGAAGTTCAGCCAATTGGTAGTAAACTTTACTGTCACCTTTGGGCTGGCAGGCTCACTGAGCTGTACGGCAAAGGGAGAGTTGTCCGCGCCATCTCCTGCACCAGTTCTCCTTTTGCTCTGTGAGCCCACTGAACTTGGAGGCCTTGATTTGA
Organism: Apricaphanius iberus; assembly: GCA_028564705.1. Classification (NCBI taxonomy): domain Eukaryota; kingdom Metazoa; phylum Chordata; class Actinopteri; order Cyprinodontiformes; family Aphaniidae; genus Apricaphanius; species Apricaphanius iberus. Next base: position 902,447 of record JAPXFQ010002924.1, read on the forward strand.
TTGGTGCAGACTTGAATCATAAGCTTTAATTGCACCTGACATTTAAAGCTTCTCTCTGGTATTTAAAGCAGTGTACAGGTGTGGTTCATTACTGAGAGGGGTACAAGGAGATTTTTTTGATTTTGCTCTCATTTCGGGGCCATGGCAGCGTCTTAACTCATCATGCTCCCTGTCACCATCCCAGAACACCCCCCACCACCACCACCATCACAAAAACCTTTTTTTTTTTACTAACATACCTCAAATTAGAATCAATACTATCATGAAATAAAGCCCCTTATAGTGCTAGAAAGCATAAAGTTTTCAAATTTGAAATAAAGGAATGTGACTGTATGGAAAAGTGATCCATAGTATGAATCCCCAGCTTGCATTTGATGTATTTTTCCTAGCATGATAAAGACACCGGTACTTTCAGTCTCATAAAAGCTGATGTGTCTTTGATTAAGATGATCTTGAACCCTTAAATCATCTATTTCTCCATAAGCAGTATATAATGTACTTTGCTCAATTCCATGCACAATAAAAACATGTGCATAAATTTGTGCAATGTGCAAAATTGCCACGTTTAGCACAGCTGGAGATGCTGATGGGAAATTGTAAAATGAATCTGCAAAACAAGTGAGAAAATGTGCCTTTTAAAACAAATTATACCCCAAAGAGCCAGAAACAACAGCATCATGAAGACCAAGGAATACAGATGAGTGATAAAGTTGTGGTGAATTTTAAAGCTATAATATTTTGTAGAACATCAAACAGAGGAATGCTGAGTCCATCATATGAGTAAAAAAAATCGGAAAAACTGTAAGCATACCAAAGTAGGACCACCCACCTGAACTGGTTGGCTGAAACAGCATTAATCACTGAAAAAGTAGATACTCTGGAGAAGCTGCAGAGATCCACAGTTCAAATAGGTGAATGTGTTGACTGGAAAACCGTTACTGTGCTCTCCATAAATCTGTCCTTCATGGAAAAATGGCAAAAAGAGAACAGTTCCGGAAAAAAAGAACAACAGATGTCCTGTTTGTTGCAAACCATGCAGAAGACACAGCACACAATTCTGTCAATTCTGTACAAAGGCTGTGTTCTTTTAAGTATAGACCAATCTGATTTTGAACTTTTACAGAAAGAAGACTCTACAAAATGTTCAGTTTGTAGATGTGCAAAGCTGGCAAAGACATACCCCAAAAGACTTGAAGCTCTAATTGTAGTACAAGTTTTTTTGTTTTTTTTTTTACAATGTATGAAATCAGGGGTAACTGAATATAGATCTACGTTTTCAAATTTTTATTTTGAATTTTTTTGAAGACCTTGCATAATTGTCCTTTTCAGATCACAATTCTGTGAAACTTTGTCAGTCTATGATAAATTATGATAAATAAATAAATAAAAATATATGAAAGCATAGAAGAATCTTCTTACAGACTGCCTTGACAAAAAAAAACACACAAAAAAACAGGCTCAATTTTAGGATTTATTTCAAACTTGTTTTTTGCAGATTTAAAGCAATGCAAAAAATGCTTAGATCTCAATGAGTCATGCATCAAATTTAATTTGTTCCTGTAGTATTAAAAAAATAACATTATGTTATAAAAACTGTGTAATTACAATCTGTGTGCGCATAAGCAAATGAAACATTTTATTCAAAAACAGGGAATAAACAAAAACAGCCACCAGGCATTAAGTTCCAACTGGTCCCAGCATACATTTTTATCTCCAGGCTACGTGCGCCTCATGTTGGCATCAGGAAAAACAAAGCATATGTTGATTGTTAGCCAGGGTGTACATAGCATGTCCCATTCACTCAAGGTCTCCCCCCTTGTAGCTTCAAACTCCCAACTTTGTTTCTCTAGGCTATCTGTCAGACTTCATTTAGCATTTGTGGACATGTGGATTCCCATGCACTGCAAAAAGGCAACATACTTCTGAGGGAACGTGGCCACTATCTGAGCAGTGATCTGTCAACCTTATTCATCTAGCAGAAGTAAGTAGGAGAGGTGGGGTGGGGGTGGGTTAAATGTGTTATTTATGATTTCTTTGGTTTAAAAGAAGCAGAATGTTAGACATCTTATTAGACACAGCAAAAATCATGTTAAAAGTAAATAAAGCACCATAGCATTTATCGCAGACAACACTATAAACATAATATGTATTTAATTTTTCCTCCAGCTGTCTTTTCCACCGCTTTTCCCATATACAGCTGGGTACATTATGGCAGTGACATTTTACATCCTGACCTTCTTCGCTGGGGTTCGGGCTGAGACTGCTTGGGTTCATCTCCTCGGGATTTTCAAGCCATCACAGTCAGATAGTTTCAACAGATAGACGTCCTTTAGCCGCAGAAAAAATACTGTTGGCAAACATTTAATTTAGTAGAAAATGTTTAACAGATCTTAACACTTTTTACCCATAAAATGATATACAGAATACTAATTGATTAGTTTTTTAAGTTTTAAAAATTGTAAAGAAATATTTCTTATTGTTGAGCATCAATGCAAAATTAAACTTGGCCTTTTTAAGGTAAATGACAGAAGAATCTGAGATAATAAGCTTATCACCAGCTGTACCTGCAACAACTTATTTGGACAAGTCAGCCCAGCCAAGCATCTATGACTTTATAACTGGAAGACATAAAATTCATTGTCATTATTGTCTCTGTCATTTTTGCAGCATTTTGTCCAGCCACAGAGTTCCTCTCACTCCAGTGGGTTTTGTACCTCCAGGAGGCTGGAATGAGCACTGGTGTGATCCAAGCAGTCGGGAAGGGCGGGGAAGCGATGGGATGGAGAAGAGGAGGTGGGTGTGATGCAGGGAGGGGGGTCTCCTGTCCTCCAGGGAGCTTTAATGTTCATCTAGCTCAGCTCTGTCACTTGGCCATTTTAGCTTTTAATTGCAGATGATAATTATCATCATCATTACTGTTATCATCATTGTGGTGTCAGGTTATCATAGCCGTGTTATGCAGCGTTCATTCATAAATCCTGCACTGGTGCGATCTGACTAATCCTTGAATTCATGACATTTAATGTAGTATTAATTCCCTCTGTTCTTTGCCCAGTGCCAATCTGTGACAGGCGCCACAACAGAGAGCTGTGAATCACAGGTTCAGAGGTCACTTTAAGGCTCAGCAATCATGAAGGATCAGACGCTGCCTACCGGTGTTGAGCCAGAGCTGGTTGCTTGTCTGTGTGTGTGTGTGCGTATGTGTGTGTGTGTCTGCGTTCATTCACCACCGGTGGCACAAGTTTGCTAACTACAAACTATAATGGTCACATTCACCCCACAGAGATGAAGAAGTGGATTCCATAGTCTTCCTAATACATCATGGCAGGCTACATACTCTTGTTTGTAATTCATTCTAAAATGTGGCCTTTAAATCTGTTTTTCTTTTTTTCCTTTCTGCTTCGTTTTTTGCCATCAGTTTATTTATATATTTTCCATAGTGAGGGAATGGCTTCCAGCATGTCGTAGCATTAAGCAGAGCCCCACCAGCTAGCTAGCCTTGAGTCGCTCAAACGTAAAATAAATCAGGGCACAAAGGACCGCAGCTCATTCCTGCAAAGGAGCAACATTTTCCCTGGCCAACTTCCTCAGCAATAACAAATAGAAAGAAAGTCACCCGAGACACCAACATTAAAAGTGATTAATTATCTCTATTCACTCCTTTTTTTAAATTTGGAACCAAGAGATTGTCCAGCAATAAATCTTCAAAGATGTACATAAGAATCACTTTCTAATGAAACTGGGCTTTATTAATTTGTCACCTTTTGGACCCTTTCATTTAAATTACAAAACTTGTGGCCTTGTGACTCTGAATATAGATCTCTGGTATTTTGGAACTGAAGAGGGATTAATCCATAAATCTTGATGGTAGATTTGTCTGTTCTTCAAAATAATTTTGAAATGAGAAAAAGCAGATCACTCTGACATTGAAAATGTGATTATCAGAAAGACAAGTTTTTTTCCCTCACCTATCCATTTTCTAACTGTAGCATGATGTTCAAGCCAAAACTAACTAAAGAGCATTGTTATCCAGTGCTAGAAAAAAACTATATATCATTGAAATTCCAATGTTAATTGATATATTTACAAGTAGCCATTCATTTCCAGTGTCTTGCATTATTAGTACTCTGAAAACTGCACTTGTGCAATTTTGACTACCCATGATTTTCTGCAGAGAAATGCTTCATGTATTTTTCTTGGTAATTGAGATATATGTCAGAGGTTTATTAAATAATATAAAAAATATTTTTATTCAAACCCATAGCTATGAACAGCAAAATCATAAAAATATTTTTCCTCTTAGTACTCCCACACCATAAAGCCAGAAAAGTGCTGGACTGGTCTGTGTCACAGTTAATCCGATGCTGCCCCTCCCCTACCTGTGATGACAATCAAATGTCACAGGTGTAAATACTGTTATCCTAAGGTATTTTAATATTTGATAAAAAATGCTGTTAAATGCATGCCAATTCAGAAGAGTAGTAAAAGAAAAAATATATATCCTTGGCCAAAACTGTACAGACCTAAAACCGAAGTGTCATTTTAAGTATAGCTTCAGAACCTTGTCTTCAAAAAATAATAGGAAAATATAGTATTTTTTAAGGTGACCATATTTTGATGTTTAGAGAACACTTGGCTGTTTCAGTGGACACAGAGTCCTGAAACACTTTCTTGAAACACTTTTTAGGACTGAGCCTTGACTTTTGATTTTATCATTTTAATGTGTGCACTCTCTGTGGTTAGAAAGATTAGTTAAATAACAAATTTCAAAAAATCATTTTATGAGTACAAAAATTTACTTAAAATATTAATATAAATAATTACGCTCATAAATTAGAAATTTTATCAGTACCAGTGATAGTTTACTTTTTAATTTTACAAAAATGAAACAAAAAAATGAAATAATATTCTGAGAAGTATTTTCTATTTACTATAATAAAAGTAAATAGCAGCAGTCTCAAGATCATAACAACTGTGTAAACCCAGTGTTTCATTTTCAAAATCTTCCTCCTCTGCCAATTTATAGATGAACTCTCACTTTCCACAGCATTGTTAAAGTTTCTGTCTCCATGTGACCTGCGGGTTCTTTGTACAGTAGCTCCAGGTAGGTCCAGGTTGAAAAAAACCAAAACAAACTTTCCCTTTAAGTAAATTCAGTACCTGTGACTCTTAATGATCGAAATAGCATCTTGAAAATTACATCAACTGTATTATTTTGTAAAATGTCTTTACTCCTTCCCTGTAAAACTGTACAAAATATAAATGTGAGTTCAGAGCTTTTTTTTTTTTTACACTTTGTACGCTCAGTTGATATTGGTTCATCAAGTGTTGAAATAAATTCAGATTTCAAAAAGAACACAGTTTTAAATTTAGATTGAGCATATAATTCCAATGTTTTGTTTTAGAAAAATGTCTCGAAATGAGGTGAAATTTGAAGTTTCAGACTTGGGTCCAAACTTAAAACTTTCCTGTCTTGGACTTGAGACATGACTCAGGACTGGCACATAGTGACTTGAAACATACTCGAGACTTACAAAACATTGATTTAGTCCCACCTTTGACAAACATTTAAGTAAAAAGTAGCACTTTCAAAAAGACAATAAAACAAGTGTATACTACACTTTTTGTTATGTTTGTATCTGACCCCCCTGCAGAACACATCTAGGGGTACTAGTTGTTAAGTTATAAAATTATTTTTTGAAACAAGAAGTTATAGTTGATCATCACAAGAACTTGGAACACTGAACAGAGGAATAAAAATGACAAGGAGGTAAAGTCCACAGGTGAGTATTGAATGATGAATCTTTGAGATAGTTTTATTGTACTCAGATGATCCTTAAGCCTAGTTTATACTTCTCCATCAGCAAGTTTGCACCCAGATGCAGACGTATTGACGGAGACGTTTTTCCATTTTATAATTCTCCGTTGCTGTGTCAGTGCTGCAAAGCAATTCTTCACCAGGACAGCAGGGGGTGTTAACTTTTTTGGTGGACCTTATTATATTGCAGTGTCAACTTAAGTTTATTTTCTTCAGTTTGTATGAGCTTGCATGCATGTCCCTAATTTTAAGGAAGTAACTTGTTTTTCTTTTATTTGTAAGCAGACGCAGTGGGTTGTTTTGTTTTGTGTGTTTGTTTCACTATTATTTGATCTCCACGAGCATGGTTTGGTGTAGTCACTCTAGAAAAACTGGAAAAGTGGCAACCATATTCTTAAGATAATTTATTTGTCTAGCCATGCTAACTGAGGCTAGCTAGTAAGACCATGTTGCCTTTCTTTGTCTTTCCTGGGTTCATCGTGCGAATTGATAAGGTATCGAAATTGTTGATTAGAGACATAGGGTTGTCGCTCGAGGGACGTGAAGGGTTGGCTTTAGAAATAGGAATAAATGTCTCCCCAGCTGATTTGTGGCCCGGACACTAGCGAATCAAATTAATGTTTTTCACATATCTAAAAGGGATTTTAAATAACGTATATTTCGCCATCAATTGCGACTTTAAGCTTCTCTCTAAAGCTGTCCCAGTTGTCAGATGTTTAAGTCGTTATATATCTGTGATTTTGCCTTCTAACTGTCTTGGAAGTGTTCGTTGCGTCTCTATAGCCATCGTCAATTTTACCACTCGTGCATGCGCACAAAGATGTCAACAAAGATCCTCCTAAAACACATTCGTACGTGGAGTTACTGCTACATCAGTGTGATTGATTGAAAACCCAAGACCGGCCTCTACCCTATAACCGATTGGCTTCAGTAGGCCTACAGTGGTGAGGTTTACAGTGAAATCGCCTCTCAGATCTTGGGAATTGTCAGATCACGCAAACATGATTTTTTTTTTTTCTCAAACACTGGAACGCTGGAAATCCGGTGTGGTGCCAGAGCGTTATCAGGCCTGGAAATCAGTAATGAATTCCCTAAACTTGAGACAAAATCTCAGCTTTTATTTGGGTGTGGATTGATTAAATACAACGGCAAAACAACTTATCCCTCAGATAAAGATCTCAGATAGACTAGGATTAATAAATAGTGCTTCATACATACATTAAGAAGCTGGTGCCCTGTTTTGCTTATTTTGTCACTGATAATTCAAGCTTCATTAATAATTATCCCAGTATTAGGCTATATAGTTGTTATATATATTTATACAGTATTAACATAAAATATTTGAAAAGAATGTAATTATGTGAAATAATCAATATGTTATATTATTTCTGCAGCAGTAAAACAAAAATGTGGGTTTAAGTAAAAGCAATTAGATTGTTTTATAGATGTTTTAGTGTGTTTTTTTTTTTTTATAGATGTTTAAATTTGGAGGTAAAAATTACCAAACAGAAATCTATTTATTCAAGCTATCATAGCAGGAGAATCTCATACTGGTGTATGCCTAGTTACACTGAAAAAAGAGAAAATATTGTTAGATGGTTCAGTTTCCACTCCTGTGATATTTTTAGGCAGGTGATGCGTTTATTCATTATCCAGACATTCCTTGTCTTTTGCTAAAGAGCAGTTACCCTTCCCAATCCAAGAAGGGAGATGGGAGAGGGGGGCTTTAGGGGCTGCACACTCAGGCCAAAGGGCCACTGTGGCTTTAAGTGTGCTCCTTGTGTGGCCAGAGCAGCCATCGCACTGATGTAATGTGACAGGGACAGATGTGACATATCGGTTCCGACACACTTCCATACCACCAGTCACAAGCTCGGGGTGACTCACATCCCCCTGCTCTGGTCCTGTCCCCCTGCTGCAGGACAACACAACAATGCTCGAGTGAACCTCGCCATCGCCCTCACTGCTGCCAGGTATGGGGCTGCCATAGCCAATTACACTGAAGTGGTGTACCTAGTGGAGAGGGCAGACCCTCAGATAGGAAAGAAGAGGGTCCGTGCTGCACACTGCAGGGATGTGATCACAGGTAAATCCAACAAAAGTCATTTCCTTCCTTCCTGCTTCACTCTGTTCCCACTTTCTCTCACTCTCACAACAGGAGCCCACCTGGCACCTCTTACTCAGTGCTAGTTTGCACATAGTCATTGCACGTCTAATGCAGAGGCTTTTAATATTTCATAAGCGTTTTATGGTGTAGAGAGCTGCTTCAGATCTTGTAGGGAGGAACATAAGACAGAATTAGCGTACTCCAAATGGCCTTACTTACCTTTTAAATGTCATGCATAGGGATGGCTTTGGAAGACTAAAGCAGTTAAGGGGGGGGGAGATGGTATTCTGAAACGTTTCATGAATAACCAAGATTTAAGGATCTCAACACATGACCACCCCCTGATGTTTTAAAAAGATGGAAGTGTGCGGTTGGAGGAGATGTCTCACTTTAATAATGGGAGAGGAGGTGCCTCACATAGGGGGGCTTAGACTGACAGGATAATAGTAACAGTTTTTGTCTTCAGCTCTTTTCTTTCTTTTTTTCTTATTACTTAGAAAAATATGAACTTCAGGGTGATGAGCCTAGTCTGTACATGTTTGTTGCTCCTCTTTTTAGAACAGATAAATATTTAAGGAGTACAATATACAGGGCTTTGCAAAAGCATTTAAACCCCTTGAAATTTCTGATGAATTTACAATAAACTTGAACGTATTGCACAGGGACTATACTTAATAGACAAATGAGTGTAACCATTGGAGTGGAAGGTAAATCATGTATGGATTTCAAAAATGTTTGTAAACCAGAATCTGAAAAATGTAGGGGGCTACTTTGGTGGAGGTCTCTGAGTGCTTTTCTAATTTTTTTCCTAGGATTACCCTAAAATTCCCCTGAAACAAGGAGTCAGATTAAATTGTGATTATACAGTCTACAGGTTATGATGTGTGTGTGTTTGTTTGTTTGTTTATTAGTTAGCAATGTATCTCAGAAAATTATTGATGGATTTTGACTTCAGTGGGACCAAGAACAAGCGATTAGAATTTGGGGTTGCTCTGAATACTGACCTGAAAACCACCATTACCAAAGAGGTGATTTTTGAAAATAACTACTAAACTAATAATGATATCAATGTAAATTCAGCTGTTAAAGGAATGTTTTCATGGTCTAGGATTCTGAAAAAGTTGCAATTAAGATACATTTCCACTATCGGAACTTTATGGTAATTTGGAAATACTTTCCCTGGCCCTTTAAGGAATTAGTTAACAACTCCACATAATATGATTCGCTCAGTAGTGAGCAACATCACTTATCCTTGCCACAAGGCCTCTACAGGAGCTATACGAGACAGACATGGAAGAAACAGGGAATTATGTGTTTCTGTTTGCAATGTCATGAAGTGTTTCGTCAGTAACTCTACTTATTTTACAAAGTTGACTGTTAGGTGGCGTCTGCTCATTTCACATCAGAATTACAACCAATCAGTGTGATTTAACCCCAGCTTCTGCCCAGCAACTCAGTGGGGGTGTTTCCCAGTACATACCCCCAGACTGGCACTCCGTTGTTTCCTGAAATGGCCTCGAAGACGACTATCGGCCCATCCTGGTGTAGCGGAGTCAACGCATGTCATAAAGTCCAGTAAATTTACCCTGAAGTTCGGATAGTGTAAATACACATTTAGGTCACTCTCCAGGTGTTTCTCTAGTTGAACCCCCCCCCCAAGAGGAAGAACAAAAGGCGTGCCACTAGCAGGCATCATTCATTTTTCTGCTTACAATGGGGCATAGCTATTATAACTCATAACTAGTTTTAAATTGGTTTACAGACAGATTTTTTTTGAAAAAGAGAGGATTTCAGATAAGTCTGTTTACTTCCTTTATTCAATTAACATGGTCTCACTGTTAAGAGAAAATAAAATGCACATCAGTGTCAATCTTTCCGTCACCTCTTTGGGCAGTAAGATTTTTTTCTAAGAGGATCTTGTTATTCATAATGTTGCCACAACAAATCCTTTGCGTGGTATCTTTTGATGTGGTCCCCATTATATACGTAGCTAGTCAACATAAAGCATCACATTAAAAAACATTTCCTTTCCACAAATTCAAAAGACCCTCAGTCACTGCCACCAAGCTACCCCGTGACACATAGAGGCAAAAGGGAAATTAGGTATGTCTCTTTCCTATTAATTACAATCCTGAGAAGTCTCCCATGGACACACTCGAGCCACTCTATTACGGAAAGAGGGGGGCGTTCGCTGATAAATTAATAATCCGGCTTGTCACCAGCCTCAGATGAATAGCCCCTGGTGATTGATGCTGTTTTCTTTCATAGGGCAGGAATTTGATGTCAGAGCCAAATGTGTTATCAATGCCACGGGACCTTTTACAGAAGTGCTGTTGAAAATGGATGATCTGAAGAACCACGACATCTGTCAGAGCCGTGCTGGGGTGCGCATCGTCATCCCAGGCTATTACAGGTAACTAACGGTGGACCCCTACGTCTCTGTCACTGTCCTGCTGTATCACCTGCTCCTCAGCACTGCAGTCTCATTGGTTCATTAGTTAGCAGCATTAGAGTACTTGTCAGGTTCTGGCCACAGCATCCAAGCTTCTGTCTGGTGCTATGTGGTGTCTAGAGGAGCTGTTTATTCCAACTGGGAGGTCCACCTGAGGAATGCCATGAAGGGTGTCTTTCTGTCATTATACATCATCTCATTGGCTTAGATGTTACAACTCAGTTCTGATCACACTCCCCTCATACCTCGGAAAGACAGGTATTTCTGCTTTCCTGTTGATGCATGTTATTTGAGTTAGCAAGGAATAAAGGGTACCAACATGACCAAACCACACACCCCACTCCCCCACAGCTATTCCCCTGTTAAATTGAGTCAGTGCCATGTGCACGTGTTTTAAACAGAGCAATATGTGTACCCTGCGTTGAGGCTAAGGCAAGCAGCGACTGGAATTGAAACCAGCTGAATTAATCTCCTGGAAAAGAGCACTGACAGGAGCCTGATTATGGGGTGTCCCTTCAACCAGCCCTGCCTGTTTGTGCCCTCCCCTCCCTAGCAGACCAAAGGTTAATGCAGTCGTCTTGTTTGTTCCCCTCCCTAGCCTTTAACCCTCTCACAGGAACATAATACTCAGACACCTACAGCCTCGTCAAAATACAGCATCCAGGATCGCGTCAGGTCATCCTCTTATGACGCAGGAGAGGATGTCATATTCAAAGGCGATTACAGTAGAGAAAGATATTAACCTTTTAGTGCATGGCCAAAAGACAGAAGGGGAGAATTGCCCTTATTCTACCAGAAACTTATCTAACCTACCTGACCAGGACAATATTGCATGTCCATAGATTTCTTTGCAGCTTTGTTCTCTCTCTTTTTCTTTGAACCTGGAACTTAACCTTCTTGTTCCATGCATGAATGACAATGGTTCCCCAATAAAATATATCCAGTGTTTTATGTGGGAAACTACACCACAGCTGTAGTCACAATCAGTGTCTACTATTAAATTCATAAACACCATGTGCTCTGTGATTCAGCAGAACTTTTAACCAAACCTTGCTGAATATTGTCATATTTTTTGCTGATGCTGATAAAGCCTGTATGAAACAGAAATTCTCATGACCATAAATAATGACTGCCGGTCGTATGACAGGGTGGCAATAAAAACCAACTGTCATCTGAAATATCCTGTTTATATTTTGTTTTTAATGGTATATTTAATTATGTTGCAGTTGAAGAGAACCTATAACTTTTGTCGTTACTAACTATTGAGAGAGCACTCTTAATTTAACAATGATGTGATGAGATCTGGGAAATACATCAAGTGAATAACTGATTTCTCCCCACCTACCAAAAAGATCATCTCTTTTTAGAAAACTATGTTCTACACAATTGTGAAATGACAATTTCTTGGCTTCAAGGACATGAACAATACAAGCCTGAGGGAACAGGACTTCATGCCATAACCATGACAGATTGCTGTAGGGAAGTCAGCAGCCAGACCACTGAGGCAATTGTCAGTGTGTGTTGTGGGAGTCTCTGGAAAGAAAATTTGTTGTTTTACCATGAGTTTTGCTTTTTCCTTGTCATCAACCAATAAAATGAGTCAGGATCCCAGCCTTCTGAAGGATTGTACCCACAATAAATACTGTGGCTACAGCAGATGTCATCTTGTTTGTATGTAAGTAATTTAGCCTCCCTGTCATTGGTCACACATGTAGAATTAGCTTAAATTGATGACAGGCTATTGTGAGAAAACTAATACATTACAGTATTGTGGTTAAACCATCATGAGTTAAAATGACTGAACAACATATGAAGTTAGACTTTCTGCTTTGACTTACTTCCACGGTTCTATCTGACAATTTCACAGAAAATACTTTTTTTTTAATGATGACATAAATGGGAATTACATCAGAGAAAGATACTGGTCAGAACCAGAGCTAACAGATTGCTTTCAGAATTCTAATTTTTTTTTTTTTTTTTTATTGTTGTCGTAACTGATTCTTCCCTGCAGGCAGACTGGCCTCACCATAGAAAATCTGGAAATCCCATTATAGTGTGGTCTGCCCTGACCTCTTTCTCCATGCTAAAGAAATCTTCATATATAAATATTGATCATTTGAGCTAAAGAGCTTTGATGACGCTACTTACTTCCTAGGTGGTTTCTGTGTTATGTGTTGATTTGGAGTTACTTACGTGTTGTCTTCATTCTTCAAAGACCTTCGGCTGTATTCTTGACTGCTATTGTGATTGATTTTTATTTTTGTGTTAACTTTTATCCATATTTCTTTATTCCCAAATGAAAGTGATTTAACAATTCCTCCAAACCTTAACAACTGAAAAAAAAGTATGAAACATGGTGCTTTAATTGTATTTATTTTTTACTAAATAATAGTATATGCTGGTCTAACACTGGCCTCAGTCTAGTGGAAACTTTGTGTGTTTTTGCTGGTAATGCAAATGACAGATGTGATGTAAAGTATAACAGCCATAAAAACCAACGTAACATTTCTCCCAGGAAGAGTGAGAAAAAAAGAGTCATCACTGTGCACTTACACTTGCGGCACTATAGCTGCGACGTTTGAATCAGCCCTAATTCATAACATCCATTTATGATAATAAATACACGTCCAACAACCTCCTCCCCCACCACCAACACCCACCCAACGACCCTCTCTGATTTACAAATAGCTGATGGAGCAAGCAGCTGACAGAAATAAATGAGCTAATCTGATGGCTGTGTAGGACTTCCACCAGATATTAATTCATCAGGAGGCCACAGAGTAAAGACAGATACAAATTCCTGTTTTAATTATGTATGGGCGCTGTTCTAGAAAACAGGAGACACCTCCACTACCAGAAGTATTTCTCAGAGCAACTTTATGAAGCCCCTTTGATTCTATTGTTGGTTTGTTTCCTTTGTATATTATACATGTCCTCCTGTTTTCCCCAAACACTCAGGACAGAATGGATTTTTTCCCCCTTTTATAGCAATGCTTCCACATGGGACATCTGATAATGAACAAGTGGAAAACTAACCTTTGCCACATTAAATTATATTGTTTTCGATTTGCAATTTTTATGAGACCTTCCTGGAGCCGGTTTGATGTATTTTGTTCCCACTCAGAGCCTCAAATGACCGTTGCCGACGGCCAGGCTTATCAAAATCCACGGAGGCATTATTGAATGAGTGACCAGTGGGTATCTAAACAGAATGCAGGAGTATTGATTTTGGAGAAATGGTCTAATTGTTTCTAGTAGACAAGGGCTTGTCCCGATTATTTGATTGATTAGCTTGATACTGGTCAGCCTCCTCGTCCTCATTCCCTGGCAGGGTAATAGCACTGTAATCCCAATACACTGCTGTATTTCTAATCCATCATCATTATCGTGGTTCTACTCAGTACAAGATTAGTCTGTAAGAGTTTTTTTTATTTTTTTTGCATTCCTATATATTTGCTTTGCCTTATATGCTTAAGGAGGAAACAGAAAAGAAGTTTAAAAAAATTGTATTAGGAATGGGGGGATGGGGCTTAAGGGTTTTACAGCAACGTCATAACAATTCATGTTTTTATTCAAATATGCTCTGATCTGATTTTATGATTTATTTCAATTATCTGTTTGAATTGCTACTGGTTGATGGGGCAGAAACAACGTTTACATTTTACAAAATTAAAATAAGATTTGCCCATTAATGATAAAAACATTGCTTTCGTGCATACCTGTTGCATTGCATGAGACAGAGCTTTGGAGACATAGGCATAGAATGGAACTTAAAATGAATGGGTTTAAATTTAATTTTTGTCCATATGCAACCACAGAAGTTCCGACAACAATAAACACGGTGAGGCTGCATTTCAGTATCAGGCAGCTAAAATATGGAACAGTCTTCATGAGGATGAGAGACAAGCCTCAACTCTAACAATGTTTAAAGACAGGCTGAAAACTTATTATTTTTATTATTTAGTTATTTTTACCCGGGCATATGACAATTGAAAGTATTTTATCGGCACTCTTGCTTTTTATTGTAATTAATTATTTTTTAAGTTGATGTTTTTTTCTGTTTATCTGTTTTCTTAATATATGCAACTGTGAAGCACCTTAAATTGCCTTGTGTATGAATTGTGCTCTACAAATAAACTTGCCTTGCCTTCTAATAACTGTTAAAACATGTTTCTGGAATTATGAATTTTTGATTTTTCTGTTTTTAAAAGATACTTATTTGTCAAAGAATAACCTGGAATATGCTGTCATCACTTTAGTTAAAGCTGGGCGACTGTGGCTCAAGGAGTTGGGTGTTTGACTTGTAAGTGGAAGGTTGCCTGTTCAAGCCCTGGTTCCAACAGTCTCAGTCATTATGCCCTTGGGCAAGTTCACCCATTGCCTACTGGTGGTGGTCAGAGGGCCCAGTGTCCAGCAGCCTCACCTCTGTCAGTGTTCCCCAGGGAAGCTGTGGCTACAACGTAGCTTGCCATCATCAGTGCGTGAATGGGTGGATGACTGAATGTAGTGTAGGCTTTGGGGTCTGTAGGGACTATGTAAAGCGCTATACAAATGCACTTTTACTATTAAAAGCTCAAAAACTTATTACCAGTCACACACTCTTTAATGTTTTGGAAAAGCATAATTCCCAAGCCATGAGTAAGCCGAACAAAGGAAGAGTCAGTGCAGCTCCCTCAGCCTCTTTCTAAAAGTGTAACATTTTCCTGCCCAGTACCTTATCCACGTATGCTGTAAGGGACTTCTTCCTCTGTTTAGTAAGTGTAACTTAATGTCCCTAAACAATGTAAATAAACACATAGTTGAAACCAGATTTGAACATACATTGTATAAAAAGACCATCTTTTTTTCTCACTGCCTGACCTTAAATCAGACTAAACCTTTCTATTTCAGGGTAGTATGGATCACATTTTTTTTTTCAAACAATGGGGAGAAATAATAACAAATACATTTGTGATATATATTGCAAGATATTTATTTCTTCAGATTCATACATATTAGAGACTGCTGTCATATATTTTAACAGCTATCTTTCCTCATAATGCCATATGTTCCAATGGAGTTTATGACTTTATTTAAACTGATGAAGGCAGCACCTTCAGATGACTAAATATATTGTATTTGCGGATGAGTCAAACATGTAGGAATCCACAATTCTCTTGCTATCTATTGCCTTATTTCTTTTAGCTTTTCCGTAGTGATTTTGACATGTTGCTTTAACATACAGACGTGGACAAAATTGTTGGTACCCTTCATTAAATAAAAGAAAAACTCATAAGGGTCACAGAAATAACTTTAATCTGACAAAAGTAATAATAAATTAAAAATTATATAAATGTTGACCAATGAAAGTCAGACATTGCTTTTCATCCATGCTTCAACAGAATTATTTAAAAAATAAATGCATGAAACAGGCCTGGACAAAAATGATGGTACCCCTGGAAAAGAATGAAAATAATGTGACCAAAGGGACATGTTAATCCAAGGTATTTCCACTAATCAGCATCCTAGGTGTCGACAATCCTGTAATCACTCAGTGGGCCTATATATAGGACTCCAGGTAGTCACTGTGTTGTTTGGTGACGTGGTGTGTACCACACTCAATATAAACCAGAGGAAGCAAAGGAAAGAGTTGTCTCAGGAGATGAGAAAGAAAATCATAGACAAGCATGTTAACTGTAAAGGCTATAAGACCATCTCCAAGCAGCTAGATGTTTCTGTGACTACAGCTGCACATGTCATTCAGTAATGTACGATCCATGGGACTGTAGCCAACCTCCCTGGACGTGGCTGCAGGAGGAAAATTGATGACAGATCAAAGAGACGGATAATCCAAATGGTAACAAAAGAGCCTAGAAAGACTTCAAAATAGATCCAAGCTGAACTTTATGCTCAAGGAACATCAGTGTCAGATCGGAACATCCTTCGCTGTTTGAGCCAGAGGACAAATCATTAAAAAAAACAGACTGGAGTATGCCAAACTACATGCTGACGAGCCACAAAGCTTCTGGGAGAATGTCCTGTGGACAGATGAGACAAAAATTTAACTTTTTGCCAAGGCACATCAGCTCTATGTTCACAGACGGAAAAATGAAGCATATCTAGAAAAGAACACGGTCCCTACTGTGAAACATGGGGAGGCTCGGTTATGTTCTGGGGCTGATTTGCTGCATCTGACACAGGGTGTCTTGAATCTGTGCAGGGTACAATGAAATCTCAAGACTATCAGGGGATTTTAGAGAGAAATGTGCTGGCCAGTGTCAGAAAGCATGGTCTCAGTCACAGGTAACGGGTCTTACAACAGGAAAATGACCCAAAACACACAGCTAAAAACACCCAAGAAGGGCTAAGAGGAAAACACTGGCCTTCTATGAGCCCTGATCTCAATCCTATTGAGCATCTTTGGAAGGAGCTGAAACGTGCTGTCTGGAAAAGGCGCCCTTCAAACCGGAAACAACTAGAACAGTTTGCTCATGAGGAGTGGGCCAAAATACCTGCTGAGAGGTGCAGAAGTCTCATTGACAGTTGCAGGAATCATTTGATTGCAGTGATTGCCTCAAAAGGTTGTGCAACCAAATATTAAGTTGTGGGTACCATCATTTTTGTCCAGACCTGTTTCATGCACTTATTTTTTTAAATAATTCCGTTGAAGCATGGATGAAAAGCAATGTCTGACTTTCATTGGTCAACATTTATATAATTTTAATTTATTATTACTTTTGTCAGATTAAAGTTATTTCTGTGACCATTATGAGTTTTTCTTTGATTTAATGAAGGGTACCAACAATTTTGTCCACATCTGTATATCGACAGGTGTACCTCCATTGAACTCAGAAGCTTTAAAAAAAAAAGACTTTGTCATGTGGGCTTTTATATCATGGCTGCTTTACTAAATTGCTTAGAAGCATTTTCATTTTACTGTATGAATCTAAATAAACCGATTAAGAAAGTTATTCTGGGAATGATCAAAAAGAAAGAATTTTCAAAATCATAACTGGTCTAAAAAAAACTAGGTCTGATTTAAAGAGGACATATGTTTTTAACTTCTTTTTACATGTAAATCATCAGCTAAGGTCTATATATAGAGTGGAACTGCAATTCTTAGGTCAGAATTCCTAATTGTTGTAGCTCTAGAGGCTCCTTTTCCACCCTAGACTCCTTTTCCTCATCAAACGCAGGAGTCTACATAACAAGGTGTTTTGGTGTGATCTCTTTATATCCAGGTGGGGGCGCTGCATACTCCTCCCCCAACAGGTCGCAGAACCTTACACCCCCCCACCCCATCCACTCCCTCACCCTCCAACCCACCGATAAGTCACTTTTTTTGTATGACAGAAAAACGATGATCTAAGGGTGCAAAAACTGTATAATTCATCCAAAACACCATTACTAGCATAATACTGTTTAACTTAAAAGCTATAAAGAAGATGGGCCTGTGAATATTCTCATTCATCCAGGTCATGGTTATCACCAGGTCCCAGCCTGGTCAGCGGCGAGCATGAACTGATGAAGCCTCTTGGATAAGAGGTGAAACGTCTTCCAAGACAAAGTACCAAGTCCAGTTGCGTTTGATTGAAATTTCCTTGAGATAAAGAAGATGTTTTTTTTTTTTTTTTATTATAAAAAAAGCTTATACTAAGTAGGGGTGTCACGATCTCGATTTTGTATCGAAATCGATCGAAATTATGTTATGACCTTGCACATCGAAATCGAAAAGAGGATCCATCACCTCCTGCCATGTTTACATCCTGTGCCCCACTCGTAGAACGGGAGTGCTCGGGGCAGGACAAATTCCATCTGTAATAAAAAATTGTGGGGAAAAAAAAGGTATTTTCCGTTTACAGTTTAGCTGTGTTGTAAATGTGTATTGTGACCAAATTGGCTGGGAAGAGAATCAAGAGGCACTTCCAAGGCATTCGTAAGTCCAAGGGGAATATAAACATGGTAAAATTACTGCATTTTAGGCAGATTAATCCTTATTACAAGCTGATGGAGGAAGTGAATATAAATACTGCTGAATTGCTCACACTGGCTCCAAAATACTCAGGGTGAGTAAGTAAACATAAAATTTGCTAAAAAATAAGGTCTAGGTTAAAAAAAAAAAACGGATTCCCCTTTAATGTTAGTCTTTTTTATCCAATCCACAATAAAAAAAGAACTGCCCAGACATTTTTGGATCCTTATCCTTATATGAAAAAAAAAAAAAACAGTTATGTCTAAGTTTATTGTCTAGTTGTTAACTGGAGGTGAAGTTTAAGCATTCATAGGTAAACCTCCTTCAAGATTACACCCATTTGTGAATGCATTAGCACCACTGACAGTACATCAATTACACAGTGTGATGTTGCCACCACCATACTTAACAGTTAGTTCCCTATTCTAAGGTGTGAAAGCTTCAAACCTATTCATTCAAACAAACATTCTTCCTGTTATTGTAGCCAAACAATTCAGTTTAATTCTCCTTCCTAGCATTAATCATTTCTCCAGAAAGTGTCTGGATCATGTCAGCTGCTGTAAATGTCAGTCAATCTTGAACTTGTAGAGGTTTAGTTTGGTATGTTCTATGCCCTTGTTGACTTTCAACATGGGCTATCAGGGTGCTGAAAATAGTGACTTCAATGTAGATTGTTGCACTGGCTGTTCAGTCATTTCTAGTTTATAATAGGGTTGAGGTATGGTAGTTCTTTAGTTGTTCGTGAATCTTATAGAAAGTTTCATTCATCCTTAGATGAATGAAACTTTGGCACAGTTGGGTGTTTCAGCCAGGCCATGATCTGAAAAACACATAGTATTGGTTTTGAAGATGTTGCATTACGTTTTGAAGAGCTTTGCCAAAGCCCTCACCTATGTCCTGCCGAAATTTGTATAATATGATAAAAATGAGATGTCAAAAGTAACCTAATGGAGGATGCATGATACTGTAGGCCTGCTTCTTTACCAAATGCCTTGTAAAACCTGTTACAGTGCATGAAAACATGATTTTGCAAATACATATGTGTACTCTAAAAAAATGAATTGAAACAGATTCCTCACTGGGCCATTCATCAGTACAGTGAACCAACACTAAACCCAAAGACGAATGGAAAGAAGACTGCTAAATCAATCACTTCATCTGGATTAGCCTCTGGTAATAGTGTAAAGAATCTCAGTGTAATTTTTCACCTAGACATGAAAATTTTAATCCCATATTAAACAGGTTTCAAAGATTTCTTTCTTTCACCTCCAGAATATTGCTAAAATCCGAAACATCCTGTCCAGGAGTGATGCTGAGAAACTTGTCCATGCATTTGTTACTTCAAAGATCCCGGCGACTGTAATTTCTTTATTATCAGGAGGTCCACAAAATGCAATTAAAAGCCTTCAGCTGATCCAAAACGCTGCAGCAAGAGCTCTGATGAATATTAAAAAGAGAGATCACATTTCTTCTGTTTTAGCTTCTCTCCATGGCTCCCTGTTAAGTCTAAAATAGAGTTTAAGATCCTTCTCCTTATGTATAAAGCCATTAATATTTAAGATCCATCATACATCAGAGATCTGATTGTTCCATATGTTCTTAACAGAGCACTGAATGTTCACTGGTTAGTAAACATTAACTGAACAGTCACTTCAGTAACTTTAGTTTCATGTGGTCTGGTATCAGATGATGCTCCCAGTGACCAAACATACTCCATGTCCTGTTGTCAACTTTTTACTTTCTTCATGATATAAAGTACTCTTACATTGTTTATTTTGTTTTTGTGTGTGTAATATTCTCTTTCTTCTCAAACCCCCAGACGGTCGTGGCAGATGACCGCTTGTACTGAGCCTGGTTCTGCCAGAGGTTGCTTCCTGTTAAAGGGGAGTTTTTCATCTCGACTGTCACTACACGCTTGCTCAGTATGAGAGATTACTGAGGGGCTGCTGTGGTTGGAGTCTGAATATTCTGGGTACAACCTCATGTTAATGACTCAACATAATATGCTGGCATTCCTTAAATAGAAAATTCAGTAGCAAGGACCACGCCACAGATTGAGAATTTTTACAGTTTATTGAAGGCATGGAGAATTGAATAGTCTGGGGAGGGGCATCGTCGGAGACCCAGGGGAAGACTCAGTGTGGGGGTGCAGTCTTGGAGAAATCGTCTTTCCAAGCCTGCTCGGGACCCCCCTCAGACAAAGCCTATACGATGTACATGGCGTAGAGAAAGTCAAGAGAAGAAGCGGGTCGTCAGGTACCCGGAAGAGAAAAAGCGGGTCGGCAGGTACCCGGAAGAGAAAAAGCGGGTCGGCAGGTACCCGGAAGAGAGAAGCGAGTCGGCAGGTACCCGGAAGAGAAAAGTGAGTCGGCAAGACCCTGCAAAGAGCGGCGACGGGTCGACAGGTACCTGGAAAAGAGAAAAAAGTAAAAAAACGAATGAGGCAATCGGGGGATGAAGGGCAAGCAGATTTTTTAAGTGTATCGTGATGTGATTAGAGATGTAGAGCAGGTGTGGGGTGCCGGATGAATTGGACTAACTAGGATGTACGAAGCAGATCTGAAACGTGGTCCCCGCTCCCAAACCTAAGTCAACATGTTGACTCCATCTTTTAATTGATTGGAATGTTTGTATAATTGTATTGAAATGACTTTTCTTTCTTTGAAATGACATCTGTTGTGAATTGGAGCTATATTAACAAACTGAATTGAATTTATCAAACAGTAAACCAAACGATTCTATAGCCATCTTAGACTTAGATCCCTCCAAATGAGAGAAGAACCCTAAAAGGATCCAAGATGCTGGACAAACTAAAAAGATGCTAAGAGGAATGGTTAAAAATCCCTCTGTCTGTATGTTTCAACCTTGGGAGATGTTAGAAAGAGACACTTAAGTACTACAATACAAAAGGAAATATTTTACCACTTGTGATTTCTTCGAGACAAATATAATTTTTTTCTTTGACACCCCCCCCCCATAAAATAAATGCACTGAAAGAAGAACAATTTTCTAAAATTTTTTGAGTTTTATGTTTTTTCAGGGTCAATAAAGGTTACCAGCACTGCAAATGACAGACAATATCACTTAGCTACTTATTTATTTATTTATTTATTTGTCAAATCCATGTTGAAGTGGAAGTCTCTTTAATGATATGTGTGTTCTAACTGTACTGTAAGAGATGAAGACAATGAAAGGGTTGTTTCAGACCTGTCATGGTAATCTAGTTCAAGCCAATGTCTAGCTCCAGGCTGCGTGGCTGCAGACAGAAGGGTGACATGTGGCGTATGTCTGGGCAAGACCCTGGTAAAACTCTTGTAGTCACAAAATGAGCAAAGAAAGCCTAGGGCCCTGGAGAGATAAAGGAAGGGGATGGAGAAGAGTGTGCAGAAGGGGATATAAGTGTGAAGTGATGGAGCGAGAGGCTGTGACTGGTGAAGTCCACAGCGTCTCCGTCCTTGCCTGTGGTACTGCCCAGTCTAGGGTCTTCACTCATTTGTCTACATACATGGAAGAAGGGGCATGGGGGAAGTGTGAAGACGGGCCATACCAGAAGCATTTGTCACATTCTGTGGGGGTAACACCTCCAAGGACCTGCTGGCCACCATAGTGGACAACCAACGTCTTCCTTAGTCCTCCCCTGAAGGGGAAGTGGTCTCAGTGGCTTCTCACAGTCACACTATAGTCCTCTCATGTTTAGGACTAGATCTGTACTCCACTGTTGACAGTTCAGCTCAACTGGACTCCTCCCTGCCTGGATTGGCTTGTCTAAAGGCGCTCTTTGTTTTTTTTCTGCAGAATGAAGAGGAATCTCTCTCCTTTTTTGTGGTGAAATTTTTCCACAGTGCACAAAAGTTTCATTTCCACGCCATGAGTCAGCCGAACAAAGGAAGAGTCAGTGCAGCTCCCTCAGCCTCTTTCTAAAAGTGTAACATTTTCCTGCCCAGTCCCTTGTCAAGTCCTGCTGTAAAGGACTTCTTCCTCTGTGTGGATTGTGAATCAAATTTCTTCTATGAGTAACTTAATGTCCCTAAACAATATAAATAAACACATAGTTGAAACCAGATTTTAACTTACAGTGTACAAAAAGACAATCTTTTTTTCTCACTGCCTGACCTTAAATCAGACTAAACCTTTTTATTTCACGGCAGATTGGATTCCAATTTTTTTTGCAAACAATGGGGAGAAATAAAAACAAATAGATTTTTGATAGATTAATCTAAAGAAACTAAATCTAAAGAAAAAATAATTGTCAAAATCTTAACTGATCTATAACAAGCCAGGTTTAGTCTGATTTAAAGTGGACATATTATGTTTTTAACTCATTTCTTTTGACATCTAAATCATTCAGCTAAGGTCTATATAGAGTAGAACTTCAATTATTAGGTCTGAATTCCTAATTGTTGTTGTAGCTCTAGAGGTTCCTCTTCCACCCTAGACTCTTCCTACTGAAAACAGAGAAAACGCAAATCTCCACTTTGTTTTAAAAGTGTTTAGTTTTTAAAAAGATCATTTTTGGTGCTGAAAATCTCCGGTTACGTGTGGATGACAGGCCAAACCGTAAGGCAAGGCAAGGCAATTTTATTTGTATAGCACACTTTCAACAGAAGGCAATTCAATGTGTTTTACATTATTAAAAGTGGAACACAGCATAAATCAATTTGATGATCAAAACACAACAAAACAATTACAATAAGAAAATACTCAAGACATTACAACAATTTGAAGACAAGGAGGTAAAAACACAGTTTTTATTCCCTTAATGATCTCGCTGAAAAGCTCACAGTTCTTCCTTCCACTAACTGATCTTTCTGGAAAAAGCTCACAGTAATTAACAAAAAAAGAAAACATTTAGAGTAATCAAAACTATAATTCATGTGAAAATTAAAAACAAGCAAGTGAAAACAGTTACTCATAGGCGAGATTAAATGGGTAAGTTTTAATTTTAGACTTAAAGGAGTTCAGTGTCTCTGCAGTTTTGTATTCTTCCAGTAGTTTGATCCAGATATGAGGAGCATAGAAACTGAAAGCTGCTTCTCCTTTTTTGGTTCTGGTTCTTGGGATGATCAGTAAACTACCGTAGAAAAATATCTCAGTTTTGTGAGATCCACAGCTACATGTGGACAGGGCCTAAGTGTGCAAAAACGTTATAATTCATTGGAAACACCATTACTAACATCATACTTTGTAACTTAAAAGCTATGAAAAAGAGGTGTTTTTTTTAATTATAAAGAAAAAGATTATACTAAATTGCAATTTTTTGTTTAAATAAGCAGACTACAAGAAAAATACCAAAGAAAAATGTTAGTAATTTTATAACTTACTGTTGCTGTCATTTCCATCGTCAGAAGAAACTGACCCCTCAATAAGACGAAGTATTTCAGCAAATCCTTCCTGCGGAGGTGACTGAAGCTCTTGTCCTTCCCACCAACAAAAAATACTTTTCCCATGGATTCAGGCCAACAGTGAAAAACAAAACTTAACTAGGCACTTCGCAGACCTGCTGCTGCTGGAGGACGGTGTAAAGAATAATCCAACAAAAGAACTGTTAAGCTTGTATCTGCAGCATTCCTGAACTAGGACTGAAAACTTGCTGCAAGAAATAAAGAAGGTAATTTCACTCAACTTTTAGCTGGAAGTCAATGACCTAGTTTAGCAGTTCCAGTGCAAGTACTTTGACGTAATAGTTTGGCAAACATAATAGATAATAGAAAAAACTGAATGGCCTGAAAAAATATGACCAAAGAAGTATAAAAAAATAACTCCACAACACCTGAGGTGATTAATTTATGCTTTTGTGCATTCCTACAGACTCCAAATGTACACCACACCTCATTTAAGGGCTAAAAAAGTGGAATTGTCATGATATGTCCCCATTACAGTGAGACAGTAAGAAAACAAAGATTTTGTCATTTTAAAGAGTGTATGCAAATATCTGTTTTTAGCTGTATGCATTAAGAAAAAGCGTTGATAAATCTAGCAAAACAACCCCTCACACATTTGAATCAATAGTGCTGGGTCTTGTAAGGTTAATAGAGTTTAAGAGGCATTGTTTATCATACCGTACCTCTCATTTAGAAGAACTACATAAATGAGCACAGGTTTCATCTGCATGCTTTTTATTGTCCATGTGAGGCCTTCTGCTCCACAGCTACTCAGTTATCATAAATGTTTAAAAAATGCCCTTTGATAAGTAGTTTGTCATTGTTTTATTCAGAAATATCAACCTGCCCATTACAGTGGCAGGTATTTTTTTTCAATCAATACACAATACCACATTAATTTTTAATTCTTTATATGTCACGACGATATAAGAAAAAGTGGATTGTGGAGAGGCACCAGCTGGAGCTCATTTATTTTCCTGCTGGAGCAGTCAAACAGAGAGACTTGACAACTCTCTTTAGGGCCATGTGTGCTCGCAAACATCCACGTTTATACTTTGCATATATTGGCAGGTTGTGTGTATGTTCAAACAGTAGGTGTCTACATGTTTATGTTTGCCAACAAAGCTGTCTTTCATCACAGATTAGAGAGGTGATGTCTCAAGAACCCTTTCCATTGTCATTTTATAGAACACAATTTCAAGGAAACTAAATGTGTGAAAGTAAAATTGGCTTTGATTAATATAAAAACATTTTATTTTGGGGGAATTAATTATCAACAAATGCTTCTAGATATAATCCAAAACCATTGAAAAATTAATTGGAAACACATATATAGATTCAGTGCACACATAGTATCGTTTTCTATGGTTTAGTTGATGATTTTGGCTTACTAATTAAACTAGAAAAGCACTCAAAAAGTGCAGACCTTCGCCAGGGCAACTCATTTCCCCATTCCCCACATACCTGGTATGTAATACTACTTTACGGTATTTTTCCAATAAAATGTCAGGTAATGAGATGCATGTACATGGGTGTCCACTTGTGAGCTCTCTGACATGGAGGAGGAGAGGAGTTTAGCACTGTTGATCGTGGGAGCATTCATGCTTCATATCGAATCAAGTCCAAAATTTAATCACTTCTTCCTGGTCCCATTGAGGACATTTCCTAAAAAATGTCCCTAAATCCATCCGTAACTTTTTGAGTTATTTTGCTAACAGACAGACAGCGGAGATAAGAAAAACTGCTTAGCTTCCCAGAATATAAGAACAACACATAAGACAGTATTAAAACTAATAAATTATTAGGACGTTATGGCCTAAACCAGATAATCTTCAACAGCTTTAACCCTGCAGCTTTCCTTTCTCTGCATGATGCTGCATGATACTGCTAGATGCTTTCCTTCTCAGACAAATCTGATTTAAATACCTTAATTCCTTCAATAATCATTATGGTTACAAGTACACATCAGTCAACCTTTTGGCAGTATTGGAACTAATAGCTTAGCCAGAGTGAGATTTCTGTCCCAGATAACATGTCACAGAGCAAATCGAATAAATGCGTTAAATTCTGTGACGCTAGGTGGCAACATGTACCCTGTACCCTGCCTTCTTCTGTGTGCCTCAAGACTGATAACCACAGTGGCAGTGATTTGCTAAACAAAAGGAATTGTTTAGAGCACTGTATCCAAGTATATTAACAGTTAACAGAGAGTTAAGTGAAAGAAAAAGTAACAGGAAAATAACAGCTCTGAGGTCTTTTTCGTAGCAAAATGTTCTTTGATGCAAATACTTTATTCTTAACATGGGATATTTGTTAGTTTGTTTACATAAAGTCTGACTGAAATTTCTCTTTCGAAATGTTTGTATACACCTCAGCTCGACTTCAGTCGAGAAATTAGGCTAAGATATCTAGATAATAGGATTGGAAAAATTGGTATTTTCAACACTGCCAAATGTACCGATACTTTTCTTAAACACCATGAAATCACTGCACTCTATTTGCCAGCATACTGCTTTGGGTTCAATGTTAAGGAGAACCTAAGGAGTATTGTACATAGGAAGATGGGAGATAAGAGATCAAACAATGCAGAAAGTTTGTTAAAGCAACCTGGGTTTCCACTCTGCAGTGGCACAGGCTGATCCCCTTCATGTCACATTCCACTAATGACGTAGTTATTACAAAACATGCTCCCAACAAATATTTAGAGTGTACACTGTACAGTACATACACTATGGTATGATGGCATATCTATTTTAAAAATTATTTGTAATGTCCTTATGTAATATTCTAAGTTTCCTAGAAACTGATCTTTAGATTTTCTTTATCTTACAAGATAATCATCAAAATGAACACTAAAAACGATTTGAAACATTGCATCGTGGATATATGTCAAATCTGAATTTCTCTTTTTGAATTGTACTAAAATGAAATAACTTTTTATAGTTTAATTTATTGTGAAATGTGTTTTATCACAAGTAAAATTTTAATAACAGTCTTTTAATTCAAACACAAACAGTAATCTTTACCCTGAGTGTGCATGTTTTTAATTGTGTCTCATATTTATAAATCCTTATGACTAAGGTGTTTACTTTGCAGAAACAGCCACAAAGTCTGGATTTATAGATTTACTGGATGCAGAATGTTTTTATTAACTGTCTATTTAAACAAGTACTAGATTTCGAGTGTATTTTTCCAATGCACCATATTTTACCATAACAACCAGTATATTGACTTTGATGTATATTAATCTATTTTATTTCATATAACTTTAGTGAAATAAAAAAACTCAAGTTGATAAAGAAAGCTCTCTTTTAGTAAGTAAAGTAAAATTTTATTCGCATAGCACCTTTAAAGAAATAAACCTCAAAGTGCTTTACAATACAAAAGAATAACAAACATCAAAATATAAACAAAAAAACAAATATATAAAAAAGCTAAGTAAAAGTATTGTCAAAAAGGTGGGTCTTGATCTGTTTTTTGAAGGAAACCCCAGAATTTGAAGTCCTCAGGCTAAGAGGAAGCGAATTCGAGAGAGAATGAGCCACCACTGATAAAGCTCTATCTCCCTTGGTTTTAAGGCAGGTTCTTTTCACAACCAGTAGATGCTGATCACCAGATCTTAAGGATCTGGTTGGGATATAGGGCTGTAAAAGCTCACAGAGGTAAGCAGGTGCTCGACTGTGTGATGCCTTAAAAGTTTAAACCACAATTTTGAAATGCACCCTGTGCTAGATAGGGAGCCAGTGCAGTTGGAATAATAGTGCGGTAACATGCGAAAACTTGGAAGATCTTGTTTAAAGCTTCACTGCAGCATTCTGGACAGTATGTAAGGTGGCTAATAGTCTTTGCACTTAGAAAAGTAAAAAGTGAGTTACAATAATCAAGACGTGAAGAAATAAAAGCATGGAATATCATCTCTTGTTCAGATTGTGCCACAATACGACTAAGCTTGGCAATGTTTCTTAAATGATAAAAACATGAGCAGACCAGTGGAGAAATATGTGTATCCAAAATAAAATCAGGATAAAATGTTACCCCGAGATTCCGCACTGATGACTTCTCGTACTGGGTAAGCGGGCCAAGGTTCTCAATTATATTGGGAACAAATTTCTTAGGGGCACAAACCAAGACCTCTGTTTTAATGTTGTTAAGTTATAAAACAATTGGTATACATCCAACATTTGACAGTCTCCAAGCAGCTAATCAAGATCTGAATCTTAGATACATCCTGGGGTTTAAAAGAGATAAACAGCTGGATATTATCAGCATAGAAATGATAAGAAATGTCTTTAAAAGAATCTAAAATGTGGTAAAGGGGAAGGAAATATACGCTAAAAAATAACGGCCACAAAATGGATCCCTGTGGGACGGCATAAACAGCAGAGAAAAAGGAAGATTGAACTTTTGCTGCTGATACGCAAAATAATCTATCAGCCAAGTAGGAAGAAAACCATTTTAAAGCCGAGCCTGATACCCCAACCCGGCATTTTAATCTGTCGAGCAAGACAAGATGATCGACAGTGTCAAATGCCCCGATCAGGTCAAACAAAAGAGGGACAGAACAGTGAACAGCAGCCCTTTACCTGGTGAAGTCATTTGAGACTCTAAGAAGAGCGTTTTCAGTGGAGTGGGCCCTGCAAAAGCCAGATTGGTGATGATTGAGTATGTTATGTTTACTCAAAGCTGCTGTAAGTTGATTTTCAACAACTTTCTCTGGGATTTTTTCGATGAAAGACAGTTTTGAAATAGGTCTATAGCTGGCCAGCAAAGACGAATCCAGATTTGTTTTTTTCAGAAGTGGATGAATAATGGCCTTTTTAAAATAATCAGGGACTTGGCCAGACAACAGGGAGGATTAACTATTGAAAGAACACAGGGACTGATACACTGGAAAACCTCTTTAAAGAAACCAGTAGGAGGACATCAAGGGTACAGGAAGAATTCTTTATATAACCCACTACCAACCCATATTCTGTGATGATATATGTATATATATATGATATATATATATATATATATATATATATATATATATATATATATATATATATATATATATATATATATATATATATATTTATATAGCCATTTATTGAAAAACATGATGTTAACCAAGCATAATATGATCATCTTTCTTTTTTCTCTGACCCTGTCAGAGACATTGAAACTAAACTTTCTATAAAAAATGTAAACCTTCCAATATTCAATTTCAAATTATCCCTAGACCACCTTTCATGTATTTCCCAGAAAACTGGAGGTTGAGTTTTGCAACAACTGGAAACTTTTAGCAGGCATTTAAAGCAAAATGAATTGGGCTGACTTCTGTTTCGTGACAATGAGAAGAAAAAATCTGTCCAAAATGATGAAAAAAAAGTTTTTGAAGAGCTTCCACAGTAACATCCATGCCAGTATTTCACTGTTTCTCATGTGTTTTAGAAGTGAGCAGGTCTGTTCAAGTATTCATCCTGCTCAATGACTCTGCCCTACTGATAATACACACATAGCATCACCAGGACCGTCCATACCATGTTAGACTTCAAATGAACTGTACAATGACCTGCAAATGACAAGCACAGAGAGTTGCAGCCCCCTGCGACTTCAGTGTGAACGAGTTTTAACCCTTTGTTAGGGAGAAAGAGGGGAAGAAAGCTTAATCTATGATCCCAATGTTTCTGGAATGTTTAAAAAGGTCAATATGCTGATATTTTTGACAGCGCTTGACCTTTTGTGAAAAAAGTAACAAAACCATTGGAATTGAAATAACTTCTTTGTTTAGTTCTGGCACATAATGTATCACAGTCAAAGCATGCTGTCTCCCTGCAGCATCTGCCCATGAGTGACTTGACTGTTAATCCGGTGTATTGATCTAATATCAAAAGGTGCTATTTAAATGCAGCATAACTCCCCAGGAGCCCTGATCTGTCAGTGGGCTCTGTTTGGAGTTTGGTTGAATAGCTAATGTCTGCAACTGTGTGCGAGTCCAGGTGGCCCAACATCTGGCTTTTAGTAACAGGGTCAAAAAAATAATAAAAAACACAATGTAACAAAGGTATAATCATGCAGATATGTAATGATTATAAATAAATTCTCTGGCTTTATTTAATCAATTTAGATTTTTGCTCATGTGTGACCGTGAAAAGGTGAAACAGTTCATGCTGTCCTCACACATCTGTAGTTTAAATATGAACTCTGCATGTCTTTCTGCGTGAAATATGGATGTTCTTCTTCTGCATTCACTGGGTTCCTGTGGTACGTTTTCACAGATGCAGTGTGGATTATCAGGTGATTCTAAATTGACCTTAGATGGGAGCAAGAGAGTTTGTCTTTGTAATGCTTTGCGACGGATATGTTAAGGGTGTCCGCATTTCATTGGACCTTGAGCCAGATAAAGTATGGAAGTATTTAATGAAAAATTAACTGTTTGATATATTTATTCAAATTATAGTACAAATGAAAAAAACCACAACAGGAATAGCCTCACGAGTCAAAACCTTAAAGGAATAAAGGAGTAATATTTCTAAAATAAAATTAAAATATTGGGTGATGAACCTTTATAAACCAAAAAGAATGATCCCAATCACATATCGTTCCATTTTCTTGTACAGGCTGTGTGCTGCAATATGTTCTGCAGTTTGGGCCTGAATATACAGAGTTGTCCTACTGATGGGACGTCAATCAACACAGTTTGCTCGTTCTTGACAGCTTTAAAACAAGAAGAAGATGATTCCACTTTGGGAATGTATTCTTCTGCAACCAGCAAACAACCAAGCACCACCTAAAGCCCATAATAACACTACAAAAATGTTTTATCAGGAGCATATCGTGATTCAAAAGCAAAATATGATAAAAGTCAGGTAGGCACTTGAATATGTATTGGATACGCGATCGATTACTGGTAGACACTTTAAACTAGATCTGGGACAGAAAACAGATGCTGACAAGGCTCATTTCCTAGTGACCAGATACGCCAAAAAAATCTGTGGATGCGTTTCTGCCCACCTGGACGAAAGGAAGATTTTACTTGTTGTTATAATATGCGCAGTGGCCTGGCCACTGTGAAGATTTTGTTTGCCGTTGTTTTTGTGAAGAGTTTGTGCACACTCCTGTGCCATGGGCTTCAGTTACTCGCATGTCACTGGTAGGTTTGGTTTCTTCATGCATGGCCCTTTAAAAAGCAACAGGTAGTTTCAGGCCTCAACCAAAACATCCCAAGTCCTTAAACCCTAACTCCCAAATTTGTCATGCAAAAATAGTGATACCCTTTGAACATTTTCCACATTTTGAATTTTAAAATGATTAACTTAAATGTACTTTATGTGATATACAAACATTCATGATTGTGATGTTGAAATTAAAGGATACATGGTTTTCATTTTTTTTTTAAACAAATCAAAATCTAGGGCTGCACGGTGGTGCAGTGGTTAGCACTGTTGCTTTGCAGCAAGAAGGTTGTGGGTTCGTATCCTGGCCCAGGGTTTTTCTGCATGGAGTTTGAATGTTCTCACCAAGCATGCGTGGGTTCCCTCCAGGTACTCTGGCTTCCTCCCACAGTCTAAAAAAACATGACTCTCAGGTTAATTGATCTCTCTAAATTGCCCTTAGGTGTGGGTGTGTGCGTGCATGCCCTGTGATGGACTCTTGCCCGTTGACAGCTGGAGATAGGCACCTGCAAACCATTAAGGATTAAGCGGTTAAGAAAATGGATGTAAATCAAAATCTAATAAAGTGTGGCATGCATTTAAATTCAACATCCTAAATCATACCTTTTAATGCTGTAGTTATTTTTTCTAAATTTTTCTTAGCAATATTGCTCAACCTCCATCAGATTAGGTGAATTGCATATGAGTATTACATATGTTTTTTGAGGTCTGGGGTTTGATTGGGTCATTCTAACTAACAGTCTGACCTAAACCATGCTGTTGTAGCACAGGCTTTGTGATTAGGGTTATTCTCCTGCTGGAAGGTAAATATTTTCCCAGCCTCAGCCTCTAACAGGTTTTCTGTTCAGGATTACCTTCCATTTGTCATCATCCATTTATTACCAAATTTAACCAGTCTTTATATTGCCGCTACAGCATCATTCTGCCATTACTGTGTTTCAAAGAGGGAATAATGGGTTTAGGTTGATCTGCAGTTTTCCACTTCATAGCATTTGCATGTAGTTCTAAAAGTAAAATATTGCAGAGCACGGTGGTGCAGCTGCTAGAGGCTCACCTCACACCTAGAAGGTCCTGGGTTTGATTCCTGCCGGGGACGCTGTAGGTGCTGAGGTTGTGTCTGTTCCTCCATATCATCAGCAACCCTGGATGGGGTTGGCTAAAGGGCCATTCTGTGTGGAGTTTGTATATTCTGCCCATGTTCCCTTGAGTAGCTAATGTGAGTTACTCCCACAAAAACATGTATAACTGTACACTGCCCCCTCCTGGCTGACCAGGGTGCATGATGGGTTGGGGAGGATCTGGCTGGAATAACGTGATCCTTCCACACGCTACATCCACCCCCTCAGGTGAAAAGAAGGAAGGGTTCATCACTCCTCAAAGCATGAAGGAGGCTTGAGCCCAGTTTAGGGCCCTCCTGGGGTTGGCAGAGGGAGAGCAATGCCCAGGACTAGACTTAGGGGATAATGGGAAAAAATCGTGGGAATAAATAAAAGTAAAATGTTGGCCTTATCTCACCAGAATATGTTGTGTTTGTGGTCACAGGTTATCAAGGCTTGGGGTGTGTTTTTTTTAACCTATATCTGCATCAATCCTCTCCAAAACTTGATCTTGTCTGCTGTTTTCATAGACTTTAAGATGCAGTTTGTTTGTCTTACGTTCTCTAAGAAACCATGGGCCTTTTTCTGTTAAAGTAGTGGCAGGTTGTATTTTTTACTGATTAGGTGAAAATGCCCTAAAATGTCCTGAATCCTACTTTTTAGTATCAGACTAAAGAGGGTTGACTACAAACACATAGCACACTTTACAGATTTTCAGAGGAAAGGGAACACATATGTGGTCATAACATGACGAAATTTCAAATACTGTAATTCAAAGGGTGTGGATAGTTTGGAAAGGTACAGTATAAGAATTTGTGCTTTACTGAAATTTCAAGAATGTGTGACCTCAACCATGAGAATAGCAGTATGAAAGGAGTCATACTTTCTTTTATTACTGTGAATTATGATCTTCACCTTTCTAGTCTTTTAACCATTTAAGTAATTTTAGTCAATTTTAATCATTATCTTTTTAGTTTGTTTTTTATTTCTTTATTCTAAACTTGCTCTACTACGTTTATTGCCAAAAGCAACATAGAAGTCCTAAAATTATCATTTGAAGCATGATTGTTATAACTTGTTATTAAATATGATTTTAGTGTCAGCCAGGGCAACACCATTCACAGTACCATGTTGCTAATTAGAATTTCACTAATTAGATCAACAGTTAGGAGTTTATTTGATACAGAAATATACTCAAAAACTGATAAACCTAATACTTATAATAATGTCTTTGCAAACTACAATTACTAAATGTTGATACACCTGGCAAGTTGTAGCCTGGCAAGATGATCTAACCAATGAGCACAGCTTATGGAAATGTCTTATATTGTAGGATAACCTACCTACCATGCATACCAAAAGCCTGGCCTGACATCGGTTCCATCTTAATCCTTACAGTCTTTTAATTTATCAGTGTATTTTTTTCCCAACTTTACAAGAGTGTGCATGCATACAACCTTGAGGAACCAAAGCTAATGAGGTAAGATTTTCTTTATTATTCATTCTTCATTATGATAAATGATCTTTAAAACAAAACAAAAACTGCTTGTTTTTTAAACTAAGCCTGATGCTTTGTGCATGATTGCCTATTTAGAATGTATGTTTTTGACTGTACAATTTTTTCGAGCCTGTTTTAGTGGTGCACGTCTCCTCAATCAGCATCTTCAATTCCAGCACTAGTATTCCCGTGCATGCATTAGCCTGACCTCACATTAACCCAGATACATTTGATCTTTAAGAGCCATAAATTGGCTTTTGTCATTACCATAGGTTAATTACTGAGATTTGCTCAGCGGCGTGGCTACACCGGGACCGCAATAATATGCACTGCACAAAAGCCATTCACACTCCCTGCGTGAGCACTAAATAGGCATTGTTTTGATCTTTCTATTCTTGGCCGTAGTTTTGTTTGCATTATTCTATAATTGGCACATTACCACACAGGACTTTTATTTGTAAGGGAGAGCTAAGTAAGAAACCTCACCCTTCCTGTCATTCTCCCCTGAATCTGTCATCTGGCTTGAAGCCCAAATCTGGGTCTGTTTGCTGGTCTTGCATTCTCTGCAGCACCTGTTTGACAGGGAAACGGATTGGCTCTTATCGATATACTACAGAAAAACTTTTAAAGATCATGCAACTTTGTTAAAAATGTTGTTAAAAAATTGCAAAAATATGGAAAAATATTTGAGGCCTTTCAATTTTTTTTGTCAGACTTGAATGTTTTAGATCATCAAAGCAATTTTAATATCAGATCAAGAAAATCTGAGTATGTGCATAGAAGTTGCTTGATTCATTAAAGGAAGAAATCTATCAAAGAAACCTAAGCCTAGCTTCTGGTATTTTAGCTAGCTGACTGTGAAGGATTTGGGGGGCATTTCCATGCAGAACCTTTTTAATTTAGCCACACTGGAAGCTTAATTCCAGGCTTTGACTGGGGCTCTCAAAAACCTTTGGGTGTAAGGTTCTGTGAGCGACTGTGTTTTTCTGTGCCAAGTGAGACATCTTTTCAGAGAAGATCTTCGCTGGAGAGTGTGAGCAGGCTGATTGAAAAAACCTGGGACCAATCAGGCGCTTCAGGAGCTTCCTAAGAAGCTGTCAGCAGTCGAAGCCTGGTTGTTGACCTATTCGGTAACACAGAGCCAACCTCGTGACTCTTCTAAGTATTTGCCTGTTTTCCTCTGAAACTCTCTTCGTAAACTCACTCCTTGTTGGACCTCCCTAGTTCCGAGCCTGTCTCCTGAGTTCCCTGTGATCTCCTCCGAGTTCAGGATTTCTCTTCCACAACAACAATCATAACAAGAACCACACTATGGATCTCATCGGCCTGCCCATTCTCCAACCATCCTCTCACTTGGCATCAGTCCAGCTACCCACATTGTCGATCTCTGCCTGATCCTAACACCCTCCTGAAGGTGCAACATACTCTGCCTTTTGTGATTTTCCAAAGAAAACCGATCTACCGATCGCCACGAATCCTGCCAGATGCTAACTTCTCGCCTCCACCTGCAAATGGTGAATCCTCCCTGAGTCACTGTTTCCCTGTAGTATTAACCTAGACAATAAATAAACTCATTGTTAACCTTCAATTCTGTCTCCTTGTCTGAGTCTGGACGTGTGTCAGAAAAATCCCTGAAACCATGACAGAACAACCAGTCCAGTTTGACCCAGCAGACTCCAGAAAAATTCTGCCAGATTCTAGTTTTCTGATGGCCAAACATGACTCTAGAATTATGACTCCCAGAAACTCGATCACATCACCAAATTAATGCAGGAATTAAACTTCTTGACATTGGGAGAAAATATGACTACAGGTCACGCAAAGGCTATAGGTAAAAACAATGTGGCTACTGGCCACAAAGTATTACATTTTTTTAATGTAACGTAGATCACTTTATTGATTTGTATCTCAAGCTTTCCCCTGACTTTCAAAACAACTTTTAAGGCAATATAGCTTTAAAACACGCAGAGTGTCTAGAAGGAAGCAATTCCTGTCATATTTAAACTCTCCAAACGTCAAAAACTAGCAGTCCATTTATCCTTTATTATTACCCTAAAATCAGATAAATGGGATCTGAAGAGTGGGAACATACATTCTCAATCTTTTGTTGTAAGTAGTGCTTTGATAATTAGAGGCATACATGACCAGCAATAGCATTGATGTTATTTTTTTGTTCTATGTTACTGTTGCACTATTTCCCCTTTTCCACTAGGATCGGCTCGGCTGGTATTGTTTTGGATCAGGCTAAGGAACACTGTAGTGGGCAAGGACATGGTTGGGCTAAGGATAGACGAAGTTCCAGGGAAAATCAATCATCACTCACTGCGACATTACGGATGCTGAATTCAGTATAGAGCCCACCCTCTCTTCCATTGCTCCCAGGCCTTCTACCATAAATGTTCTCCTGGAAAAAAATATTTAAAGACCCCCCCAAATATTATATATATATATATAATTTAAACTGGATTATCACCACATATTTGAAGAACTACAGTTCTCATCTGAGGGCAACAATATCAAGACATAACAGAGTGGTGTAACTCTTGCCTAGGTAAACACATGCTGATCGATCTCACCTCCACCAGACCAGGATTACAAGTCATATTTTTCCATAACTTAAAGTGACAGTGTGTAGTTTTTGCAGTACATCTTTGAAAAAGATGCATTATCTTCGACCAAACCTGGTTTGGTCCGAAAGATGTTAGGAAGGAAAGATGTTACAATCACTGAATCCAGCAGAGCCAACAATAAAAACTGTTTTGTTGATGTTTTCAAATAAAATAAAATAAAAAAAATTATATTTTCCGAGTTTAAATTTGGTTTGAAATTAACGTCTTCCAAGACAAATTACCAAGTCCAGTTGCGTTTGATTGAAATTTCCTTGAGATAACCATGACCTGGATGAATGAGAATATTCACAGGCTTTGAAATTAAATTTTTTTTTTCAAAATGATGTATATTTTTCAAGTTTAAAATATTTTTTTTCATTCATTTTGAGCTGATCCTGTTTTGACTCTATTGGGAGCTTCAAATAGATTCGTTTTTGATCTTTAAAGACACCCTATGTAATTTTTACACCATAAAAACACATGTTTTTTAAATGTTTTGGTGATTATGTTTATTTTCAGAGCTGTATTATTCAATCGGCAGGAAATACATACCGCATCCACGATCATCAGACTATACATATATTTTATGAATGAAGGAACTTAGACCCTTGTCAGCAAGGATCGAAGTTTCCGTTAGGTCTCCTCCCGATATACGTCTGCTGCTGACTTACAGGCAAGAATAAGAGAATGGGCCGATCATGTGCTTATATAGAGATGGTAAAGCTACATTCAGAAAGTTCCTTATGTTCCTGTTGAACCTTAATGGATTAGTGCATTGTGGGATTATTATTCCCTACGGCAGGAGGTCTGTCCCTGTGGTCTAGTTTTTTTCAATATGCCTGATGGCACAACACCTGAAATACTTTGTTAGTAAATGACTTGGTTTGGGATATTCAAATTTATTTGTTTTGTCTCACATAAACCTGGCTGCAGCAGGAGGATTATGTACATTTCTTTTGAACATATAACCCTTATTTTCTCTCATCCAAGTTGCAAACCATTAAAACCACTTTTGTTTTGTAACGTCCACCAAGCCCTTACTCCCAGTTCTTACAGATCTCAGATTGTGTTTTGGACCTTGCACTTAATTAAACATCAAGTGTGAACAAATAAAAGTACTTCCACTTAATCCTGTTTTGTCTGATGACTTTCAAATTTTTTTGATAACTCTTAAATTCATTTTAACTGAGAACCCCAAACATGAAAGAGAAATTTCATTATAGTACAACTTTATAAGACAATGCTGTACAAAGTTCATTCTTGCTTTCCTGCTGTGTAAAGATAACCACCAACAAATGAGAACTGCACAATGTTCATAATTAATAGAGGATAATAAAAACAATCCTAGGTTTCTTTATAGTACAGTTGCAACACTTACACAAGGTCATAGCTTTGTTGAGCCAATAATGCCCCCAGCTTCCAGTAGTGATGACGTTATGGGGTTATTTATGAATAAAATTAATTCTATTAAGAATTAAATAATTTGCATCCTCCCAAACATGAGTACTTCTCTCTTCTCTCTAAATGAGGCAGTATCGTTGAGAACTGTAGAACCTTATTTGTGTTTGCGATGTTTTGATTCAGTCAAGCTTTCTGAAATATCAAAAACATTAGCCCCATCTAAACCTTCAACTTGCATATGGAGTGCCTAAGGGTTTATCAGGTTCACATGGTACGGGAGTCCGTACTCGGGTACGGTATTTGGTCAAAATCCACTTATTTCGTACCATGTGAACACAGACTGTACCGTGCCAGAATACGGCCAGAGAGACCTGCCTTGGAGGTAGTATCCGAGTCCAGGTACGAGCGGCCACGTACCATGTGAACACAACCCGTACTCTGGCCGTACTCAAGACAATAGACGCGCTCCATGCGGAAATGACGACACCGCCGGCCGAAATTACAGAATCACCTCGCGACCATACAAATACCAAAACAACGCGATTCAAGCATCCCACAGCAACACAGCAGGTTACAAAACGGCGGGTTTACTACAACACTCACCCTGTAGATGGCTTCAGGTAGCAGCTGACCAGTAGACCAGTTTGTTTACATTCTAGGCTGTCGCTCGTTTTATGACGTCGGTACTTCTCACTCCCTTGTTTGTTGGAGAACTAAGACTTATTTGTATACCGCCACCTGCTGTTTATTTGTAGTAAAAGACTGGATCGCAATACGGGCAGAGATCCGTGACATGTGAACAGAAAAAATTAGCATTTTCTCTGGCCGTTTTCTGGTACGGCCACACATGTGAAAACGGCCTAAGTCTCCTGCCCTTCCGGTCGGCCCATGGGTCCCCAAACCGAAAAAATAATGAATGGAAGTCAACGGAGCGATAAAAGTTATTTTTTGGTCCGCTTTGTCTTACGTTCTGAATCGCACATATGTTGTACTTCGATTTAAATGATAACTAACGATGTACATTTTGATTGCGTTTGTCCAGTGATTTGGGATTTATTTGATTGTAAAAATTCGAATTTGAAATGCCTACAAATCAGAAATCAGAAGTGGCATATATGACGTAATTTTCCTAACGGGAGTTAACACTAGCTATAGCACGTAAAACACTCACCTAGAGCTTGTAGAGCTTCTCCTCCATGCTGGCTCTCACTCCACCGACTGCTTTACCCCCGACATAGCTTCTACTTTCCACATGGACAGATTTATAGAGGTTTTCTCCGTGTTAAATACTACTTTCTTCATCCTGGAGGCTACGGCCATCACTCAAGTACTTCTTCTGTAGTTGTAGTCCGCTAAGCGTTTTTACACAACACCTAAAGTAACTTTTACCTCCGGTCGAAAATCAGCATTTTCTCTGCATCAAAATTTGTTTTTAAAATTCACGGACATCATATGTTCGATCCACAGCGCATTTCAAACTGGATCAGAAAATAACTTTAATCACTCCATTGACTCTCATTCATTTTTTTGGCAGTCGGGGAAGTAGAAGGAGGTGATTTAGGCTCCCCATTGGACCCAATTCCAACAAAATTTTTTAAGGAAAAGTTCCCTTTGATTACTCCCCCAATTTTAGATTTGATTAATCTATCCTTAGTAAGTTGATGTGTATAACATGAATTT
Source organism: Apricaphanius iberus (assembly GCA_028564705.1). Lineage (NCBI taxonomy): Eukaryota > Metazoa > Chordata > Actinopteri > Cyprinodontiformes > Aphaniidae > Apricaphanius > Apricaphanius iberus. Next base: position 941,601 of record JAPXFQ010002924.1, read on the forward strand.
AGGGTAGCTGTAATTAAACCTTTGCTGAAGAAACCCTGTCTCCATCAAGATGGTTTGATAAAATATAAACCTATATCTAATCGCCCTTTCTTATCTAAATTGCTTGAGAAAATAGTCGCTAATCAAGTGTATGTGCATCTAAACAGTGACAAACTATTTGAAAAGTTTCAGTCAGGTTTCGGCGTCATCATATTACTGAAACAGCACTGGTGAAAGTTACTAATGATATTCTAATGGCCTGGGATAAAGGACTTGTGACTTTTCCGGTCTCAGTAGAATTCAGTGCTGCTTTTGACACATTTGAACAGAATATTTTCTTAGAAAGGATTGAATATTTTGCAAAGAATCAAAGAAACAGCACTTTGCTGGTTTAAATTATATTTGTTAGACAGATGTATTCATGTAAATGATACATTTTGTTCACACTTAACTGTTGATTGTGGAGTACCACAGGGTTCTGTGCTTATACAGTGGGGCAAAAAAGTATTTAGTCAGCCACCGATGGTGCAAGTTCTCCCACTTAAAATAATGATAGAGGTCAGTAATTTTCATCATAGGTACACTTCAACTGTGAGGGACAGAATTTGAAAAAAAAATCCAGGAATTCACATTGTAGGATTTTTAAAGAATTTATTTGTAAATTATGGTGGAAAATAAGTATTTGGTCACTTCAAACAAGGAAGATCTCTGGCTCTCATAGACCTGTAACTTCTTCTTTAAGAAGCTCTTCTGTCCTCCACTCGTTACCTGTATTAATGGCACCTGTTTGAATACGTTATCTGTATAAAAGACACCTGTCCACAGCCTCAAACAGTCAGACTCCAAACTCCACTATGGCCAAGACCAAAGAGCTTTCGAAGGACACCAGGAAAAGAATTGTAGACCTGCACCTGACTGGGAAGAGTGAATCTACAATAGGCAAGCAGCTTGGTGTGAAAAAATCAACTGTGGGAGCAATTATCAGAAAATGGAAGACATACAAGACCACTGATAATCTCCCTCGATCTGGGGCTCCACGCAAGATCTCATCCCATGGGGTCAAAATGATCATGAGAATGGTGAGCAAAAATCCCTGAACCACACGGGGGGACCAAGTGAATGACCTGCAGAGGGCTGGGACCAAAGTAACAAAGGTTACCATATGTAACACACTACAACAACAGAGAATCAAATCCTGCAGTGCCAGACGTGTCCCCTTGCTTAAGCCAGTGCATGTCCAGGCCCATCTGAAGTTTGCCAGAGAGCACATGGATGATACAGCAGAGGATTGGGAGAATGTCATGTGGTCAGATGAAACCAAAGTAGAACTTTTTGGTATAAACTCAACTCGTCGTGTTTGGAGGAAGAAGAATACTGAGTTGCATCCCAAGAACACCATACCTACTGTGAAGCATGGGGGTGGAAACATCATGCTTTGGGGCTGTTTTTCTGCTAAGGGGACAGGACGACTGATCCGTGTTAAGGAAAGAATGAATGGGGCCATGTATCGTGAGATTTTGAGCCAAAACCTCCTTCCATCAGTGAGAGCTTTGAAGATGAAACGTGGCTGGGTCTTCCAACATGACAATGATCCCAAACACACCGCCCGGGCAACGAAGGAGTGGCTCCGTAAGAAGCATTTGAAAGTCCTGGAGTGGCCTAGCCAGTCTCCAGACCTCAACCCCATAGAAAATCTGTGGAGGGAGTTGAAAGTCCGTGTTGCTCGGCGACAGCCCCAAAACATCACTGCTCTCGAGAAGATTTGCATGGAGGGATGGGCCAAAGTACCATCTACTGTGTGTGCAAACCTGGTTAAGACCTATAGTAATTGTTTGGCCTCTGTTATTGCCAACAATGGTTTTATTACAAAGTATTGAGTTGATTTTTTGTTAATGAGCAAATACTTATTTTCCACCATTATTTACAAATAAATTCTTTAAAAATCCTACAATGTGAATTCCTGGATTTTTTTTTCACATTCTGTCTCTCACAGTTGAAGTGTACCTATGATGAAAATGACCTCTGTCATCATTTTAAGTGGGAGAACTTGCACAATCGGTGGCTGACTAAATACTTTTTTGCCCCACTGTATATATATGCTTCTAATTGGTTAAATCATTAGACAGCATGCACAATAATTTTCCACAGTTATGAGATTACATGTATATCTTGAAGACACAAATACTTGGATGACTCCAATTGTTCTGCTTTTAAATTCTGACAAGACAAAAGTTATCGTCTTTAGACCGGAAGCTTTGAATTAAATTGTCTTCCTGTAATAACCTACAGTAAAGAACATTGATGTTATTTTAGACCAAAACATGACATTCAAATCCAATATTAAACAGGTTTTATGATATCTTTCTTTCACCTCCGGAATGTAGCTACAATTAGAAACATCCTATCCATTGTCCATTATCCATGTGTTCCATTACCAATGAAATCTACAAAGTTTTAAACTTTGAGAGTATTCAAAGTAGTGAGAAATTTGAGTTAATGTTGTATGTCTGAGAAAAGTGTATAAAGTGTGTAGCGACTTTTACATCCTTAAAACACATAATAATTGTAAAAAATAAACAAGACTACTTCACGGATTCCTATTGCGGGTTATTTTTAGAAGTATTGAAAGAATTGCTGCGCGTTTTAAAAATCTATTTTAGGTTGCAATACAATTTGTTGTTTTAACAGCAAATTATCTAAAAATATGTAAAACACTGAATAGATTCAATCAAAATTTTCTTTTTTAAATTTTCTTCATATGTAACTTATTGTTAGTCTTAATTTATGTTCTTCCACACACACCTTGTAAGATCATTTTGCATGACCAGTATATTTCTGGAATTCTAATCAGATCAAAATAAGTCATTTAGTTTTAACAGCCATGTTTTTGTTAAATGATATGACTTTCTATGTTTTGGATATAAATTAATGATAAATAGTTAAACTAAATTTCTACAAAGTCAAACTTAACTTCATTAGCTGACAATGGGTTCACTATAACCTCAATAAGACAAGCAGTCACACTGACACACATTCTGCTAACGCTTTATTATGTCAACGGACTGTAATAGAGACTCCTGAAAAAGATATTAAGACAAGGGTGAGTTAATGTGCATGTGTGTGTGAACAGGTTCGTACCTGCTTATTACCAGTGGGCGTTTCTCCAGTGTTCCTTTATGAGAAGAGGTTTTAGATTTCCCTGCTTTAATAGGCACTCAGTGGTGATGATCCTCTTTTAGCTCGGTAACCATGACACTCTGCCTCTTGGTGTGATATGCAAGATCAAATACAATACGGCTGATGTTGACTTGAGTGGTACAGCCGTCTTGTTTTTCCTAGAAATTATGCTCTTGGAGACTTTTTTGTTTCTTCACTGAATTATTTGATCATGAAAAACTTTAAAAAGTAGATTCAATCATTTTAGGACATTGTCCAGAAGACAATCAATGATATATTTGCTTTAAACTGTGATAATAGATTCTAAACACCTTTTAACTGTAATGTTAAAAAGAAAACTCATCAATTCAAACATAAGCGCTTAACTAAACTAAGAACACCTCAGAATATAGTTTTTTGAGGAAACATTAGATCATTGTTTCCTTAACCCCTTGCTTCCACAAGTAGGCCTTTAATAATTTATATTTGATAAAAATATATGTTGTTTACATGTAAATCGAGATCTATCCAGCGACAGTTCTCTTATGTGAACTTAACTCTTTATCAAAGTGGCTTTCAATTGAAACAGACTTCAGCAACATCAAATACTAAAAAACCTTGCTCATAAAAGACATTCTTACTTTATTATTTGAAGTGTTTATATTATTCTACATTCTACTGTAGTTCAGAGGGACTATTGAGTTTTCTTTTAACATTTCCTGCTGGAGGATTGAGGTTTTATATTCAGTTTCAATTTTGAAACCTATTCAAAAGAGAGTGATAGAACTTCCGGTGACGTCATGACTGAGGAGACAGCCTGATTCCTTAGCTCCAGGGAAAGAGCCCAAAAATAGCAGAAACAGCCAACATCCCCAGCTACAAACTGATGAGAAATATTACTAAAGATGTCTACAGTAAAAAAAAAAAGGAAAAGAAACATAAGAAAGCTAAAAAAGAGGGCAGACACGACGGTCAGGAGGCATTGGACGAGAGCGGGCCGGAAGACAACACAGCGCATGTGCTAGTAGAGTTAAAAAAACTTTTGAAAAGAACACTAAAAGTGAAGACAACACTAAAAGATATGAATAAACGTACGAATAAGCTTGAGCAGGAAATGACTAATATACAACAGAGAGTGAGTGACAATGATGACCAGCTACATCGCCAAAAGTGGGCTATTCGCCACCTGCTAAACCGAGAAATACAACTATCTGCTAAATGGGAGGACCTGGAATCGAGAGCGAGGCGCAATAACTTATGCATATACGGGATCAAAGAAGGGAATGAACAGACTGATACAATCTCATTCATTGCCGGAGTCATTCGCACCTCACTGAACTTCCCAGCGGACACTGAACTAGGCATTGAGACGGCACACCGCTCTCTCACAGCAAAACCCAAGGATTCGGCACCGCCAAGATCAATCGTCGTCAGATTTCTGGATTACAGAGTGAAAGAAAAAAGTCATGCATCGGGGCCAGAGAATATTCTTCGACCAGGATTATACTGCAAAAATACGGAAGAAACGCAAACAACTACGCGATGTAATCAACCAGCTTAAAGAGAAAAAAATAAAAGCCGCTTTACCATTTCCTGCGCAGCTGAAGATTTATTTGGATCATGGAACGAAAACGTTCTCTACACTGAATGAAGCAGCACCAACTCTCAAAGATATGGGAATACACATCAAAGTGGATGAACGAGAGGGCCTTCAAAACAAACTGCTGCGCAACACCTGGGCTACCGCATCCAGGAACACCACTGGAGACACAGCACTGAGCATCGCAGACCTACAAGCGTTTGTATAAGTCGCCGAAAAATAAATGATCGAGCAGTGGACTGTAACATCAGAGATGTGCGGATTGTAAAGCTGTAAATATTTTACAAACACTTAGGCTAGTTAACATAGATATGTTCTGTTACTATGTCAAGGGCCCTCCACCACCACTAAAGGGGAGGTAAGTGGATTTTTCATTTATCTCTCAACATGCTGTACTTGTTTTTCTTCTGTTGTTTGTTTTTGTTTTGTTCTTTTTTGCGAAGAGCAACCATGAGCACAGCCTTTTTGCTGTCGGAACGTTGCTTCTACACTGAGTGTCCAGCACGGAGGACTTTCGTAACCCCCTCCCTCACTACGGTAACCTCTCTTAAGGAGGACTGGTTAATTCGTTCTAAACTTTGGAGTCTGTTCGTTGTGGTGTTCAAAAGCTGTGTTGTTTCACTTGAAAACGATGTGCAACTGAAAGTGCAGGCTACTAACAGGAATATATTTTATTACATATGTAATGCTTATGAGAAAGTAATGAGGTACTCCTTCTTAAACCTGCTACAAATCTATGGGTAAACTGAATGTGGTCACATATAATGTATATGGCTTAAATCACCCCATAAAAAGGAAAAAGATCCTGAGTTAACTGAAGTAACTACAATGCTCCATTGCGTTAATACAAGAAACTCACTTAAGTGAGCTAGAACATAAAAAACTTAGGAGAGAATGGGTTAATCAAACATACAGTGCTTCTTTTGGAAGGAAAAGAGGGGTATCTATTTTGATAAGTAAAGCACTGCATTTTTCAACTGAAAAGGTAATCCAAGATAAATTTGGGAGATATGTAATGGTAATTGCTCGAGTAGATGGGGAAGAAGTATCTATTATAAACTTCAGCTCCAAGCTCCAAATGAATGTGATAAAAAAAAATAAAAACATATTGCAAACATCATAGCAGAGAACAGTAAAAGGATAACGATAGTTGGGAGTGATTTTAATACTGTGCAAGATGGTAAATTAGACAGAATGCCTGTGGAAGTGGGCCCACAAAATAAGAAAACGAAAACAATTACTAACATGATGACTGAATTGGGATTGGGTGATCCATGGAGATGCAATAATCTAAGTAGGAAAGATTTCACTTTCTATTCTAATGCCCATAACAGTTACTTTTACAGCGACTTTTTCTGCATCTCCCAACAGCATATGTATAAAGTAACTGACTGCCGGATAGAAACTATAACACTAAGTGACCATGCGCCTGTGATTTTACACCTTGATTTGGGTAAAGAGAATATCTTTAAGTATTGGAGATTAAATGTTTCTTTGCTCACCAACCCAGTAGTAGTCCAAGAGCTAAAACAAACCTTAATAGAATATCTGGAGATAAATGACACTGGAGAAGTTAACCCGTCCACTGTATGGAGCGGAGCTAAAGCAGTAATGAGAGGTAAGATTATCCAAATATCATCTAGATTAAAGAAACAACGCCTGGAGAAACAAAACATACTTGAAAATGAAATAAAATTATTGGAAATGGAACATTAAAACTCGGCAGCTAACAATATATTGATAAAACTAAAAGAAGCTAGAAAAGAACTAGATACAATCCTTACATATAAAGCAGAAGGGACTTTAAGATTCACCAAACAAAAATACTATGAGATGGGAAATAGAGCGAGTCGACTGTTAGGTTTTCAAATACGCAAAGCACAAGCAGAAAGAATAATTCACAATATAGTCGACCCCACATCAAAAAGTAATGTATATAAACCAAAAGAAATGGCAAATCTGTTTGCATCCTACTATAAAACGTTTTATGAGGAACTAAATACTATAAATGATGAATTGAAAGAGAAGAGTATCACCTTTCTTAATAGTCTATACCTCCCGGCACTTTCGAGGGAAGAAGCATCAGGCATGGTCACAGACATAAGAGAAAATTAAATTCGAGAAGGAATTAAAAAGTTGAAAAACAACAAATCTCCAGGAACCGATTGGTTCCCTGGAGAATTTTACAAATGTTTTATTGACATTCTAGTACCATTGCTGACTAAGGTCTTTAACTACGCTCTTAAGAATAGAGATATGCAAAATTCATGGTCTGAGGCCATAATCTCAGTCATTCATAAAGAGGGGAAGGACACAGCATGCTGTGATGGATACAGACCGATCAGCCTACTATGCAATGATCTGAAACTACTCACCAACATTTTAGTGAAAAGAATACAAAAACACATACAAAAACGTATACACCCGGATCAGACGGGTTTTATTCCAGGCCGACATATTGCCAATAATATAAGAAGAACTCTAAATGTTATAACCCAGGCCAAAAACAACAAAGAAAATTCTATGTTAATCAGTTTTGACATCCAGAAAGCATTTGATACTGTCAACTGGCAGTTTTTACATAATGCTCTGTCAGTTATGGGCTTTCACCCACAGTTTGTGGAATGGATAAAAATAATATACTCAAATCCTAATTCTCGTGTCAGGCTAAATGGATGCTGCTCTGAATTCTTCTATTTAGAAAGAGGAGTACGACAGGGTGACTGCCTCAGCCCCCTACTATTTGCAATCAATATAGAGCCGCTCGCTGCATCAATCAGAAGGAATGAAAATATCAAAGGCATAATTGATATGAATAAAAAAGAACATAAGATTTCGCTTTTTGCCGATGATATTCTCTGGGAGGAGACCCAGGGGAAAACCCAGGACCCGCTGGAGGGATTATGTCTCCCAGCTGGCCTGGGAACGCCTCGGGATTCCTCCCAAGGAGCTGGCCCAAGTAGCCGGGGAGAGGGAAGTCTGGGTCTCTTTGCTTAGGCTACTGCCCCCGCAACCCGACCCTGGATAAGCGGAAGATGATGGATGGATGGATGGATATTCTAATTTATGTTCGTGATCCTGCCACATCTATAATCCCTCTTATAACAACATTAGAAGAATATGGCAAGCTTTCTGGCTATTTAATAAATCATTCAAAATCATAAGCAATGATGATAAAAGGACAATGGCCCACATACCTAATAGACAGCTATAATTTTAGGATGTCTAATCAAGGATTTAGATATCTTGGAATTATAATTACTCCACAAATGTCGCAATTATTTAAAGCCAACTATGGTAAAATGATGGACGAAATCAAAAAAGATATTATAAGATGAGAAATTCTGCCTTACTCACTTGTAGGCAGGATAGAAACAATAAGGATGAATATATTGCCGAGATTACTTTTTCTGTTCCAAGCACTACTTATAAAAGTCTCAATGTCTACATTTACAATGTTAAATAAATGGCTCTCAAGATATATTTGGCAGAAAGAACGCCCAAGGATTAAAATTAAAACTCTTATGTGTCCTAAAGAACATGGAGGAATGAATGTTCCACATCTAAAAAACTATTACTTTGCTGCTCAACTTAGGTCAATATTGGCATGGGTCCGTCATGAGGACGACCCCATATGGTGTAGAATGGAGCAAAGTGACTGTCCAGAGATTCCCCCTGACACAGTCTCATTTATAAATCCTGATGTATGGTCAAGAAAGAACACAATGGTTACAAATGAATGGATTAGATCTACTCTATCTATATGGTCAAATATTAAAAGGGAACTGAATCTCCCTAGTTCTCTCTGCAGGTTAATAAGAATTCATCATAACTTGGAGTTCCCTCCTCCCCCTGCCTTTAAAAACTGGGCTGAAAAGGGCCTTACTATGCTGGGCCAAATGGTTGAGGGGGGAAGTCTGATGTCCTTCCAGCAGCTCCAACGAAAATATGACCTTCCAACCCGAGATTTTTATAAATACCTACAACTGAGGCACTACATACATAAACATGATTATTTGATTTCCTTGAGCACTCCAACCTCTGATATGGAGATTTTTCTCAATTCAGTCATCAAAAGATCAATTAATAGTAAATATGTCTCTCATGCTTATAAAATACTACATCAAGAAGACAATGTGAATACACTGGATATTAAAGGTAAATGAGAGCTGGAATTGAATATGATAATCGAGAACGAAGACTGGGAACAGATGCTGAGGGAGGTACATAAATTAACAAAAAGTCCAGTCTTAAGAAAGTTTGAATGGAAAACTAAGGTCAGATTCTTTAGAACCCCCTTAATAACTTCCAAATTTGGTAATACTTCGGACCATTGTTGGAGGTGCTGTGGTCTTGTGGGAGACCATACCCATATATTTTGGGATTGTCCAAAATTAAAAAAGTATTGGAAAGACATACAAAGTTAAATAAAAAACTGTCTAGATGTAGAAATTCCATTAGACCCAAAATTCACAATATTGGGAATACTCCCTAATCACTTCAGATTAAATTGTAACTCCCGTTTGCTAAAAATATTGCTTCTAATTGCTAAGAAACCAATTGCCATCTCCTGGCTCAAGCCTCAGGCCCCCACCATCACTCAATGGAAGAACAAACTACAAGGAGTATACCATATGGAGCAAATAACAGCAGTACTACAAATGAAAATGGACTCATTTATGGATGAATGGTCCGCAATCCAAAGATACGTCTCAAATGGGATTGTTTCCCACATCTCTACTTAGGGTAGACCTTTCCTTTACTGTAATATTGGCTGTACTCTCTCTCCTCCTTTTCTTTTACTACCTTCACATGTTTATTTCATGGATGCATGAAGTGTAAATTATGAATATTGTACCTGTTAATATATGATGACAGTATGATATGACTTGCACTGAAGTTTTCAAATGACCAAATAAAAATAAGTTCAAAAAAACAAAACAGAGTGATAGCTTTTTTTTTTAACAGGGCTACATTTTTAGCTGCAACTAAAAAGCATATCATAATTTTAGGTCCCATATCATGCTATTTTACAGCTTTCAACGTCTGGGATAGGCACATATATGATAAAATGTCACTGTAATAGTAATAGCATACTTATTATTTATCCTGAAATTGTGGAGTTATTCTTCGACCCAGAAGTAAGATTCTTTAATCCTGTCTCCCCCACTGTGAGTGCTGCCCACTTCATGACGTAGCCTTAAGCCTCGGTCTAACTGCGGCGAAGAACCATTCACAACTTTAAAAATATTTCAGTAAGTTAAATTAATTGCTTATTGTAATTGTCTTTATACCTTTAATATTTTATGAAACTTTATATTAATAGCTCAGACCTTTGGTTTATTTTTGTGTAAACACTGGGCCCATAAAGCTGATTTCAGCAGCAAAAGCTACCAGCTTCTTACCAATAGCAGAGTGTAGACGGAGCCCAAACCATTGAAGCCAAGTCTTGTGACGGAGTGCTGAAGCAAGCAGCTCTTTCCAGCCCCGTTTATATTTTTAAAATGTTCACGCTTCTGAGAATAAGGTTGAGAACCTGGTGGACATTTTTGTAAGCCGCAGATGTTGTTTGCACCCTGTTATTGGCGTTAAGAGTGCACATAATTAGCATAACAACAGTCCGACAGGAAACTAGAGAACCAATGTTGAGATGCTAGCACTTCTGTGATAATTTAATCACACAACCCAAATCCTTTTACTTCAAAATGAAGAATCAATCGGAGATCCATCACATCAACAAATAACCTCACAATGCTGTTATAAGTTCAAATAAGCAGCTTCATGAATGGCTAACACACATTAGCATTAGCATGTGGCTAGTCTTTACTTACTGCTCTGGCCACTTCATGAGAGATCTTTAGTGTTGGAATTGATCCGGCTGCAAGAGTTAATCTTTTCGACAGTTTGCTTTGGTTCTGGCACAAGGTTCGGAAAGAAGACATCGGTAAATTACCAGTCAAACATGTCACACAAACATGTTGTACCTGGTTAGATGCGGGACTCCGGATAGAAATTCCAGTCATTTCTTGCGATTTGGCTGGTCTTTAGGACTGTTGAATAAAGTTCTACAATTTTTTCAACAAAAAAAAGCATTTTGGCTGAGACATTTTAAAAAGTAAAATACCACTAATACAGTTGTCCGAGCTGCAAGAGTCCTGAACAGCTCACACATGTGAAAAAGGGGCATGTGTGTTTAATCTGCAGGGGCAGCACGGAAAGGTCGGCCACTTCCTAGTTTGACAGCGTTGGTAAGTACATCACTATGTCATGAGTCAGTCGTTTTTTTTCCAGGAGAGGGTGGTGCAGCTGCTCAGAGTGCAGGATTCAGGAGGATTACTTAGAAATGCGTATATTAAGCCAAAAACCAATCTGGCTGTTTTTTTATGAGAAAAATTGCATTAAAACATGGCTCAAAGCTCAAAAAAATAGATTTTGCATGATATAGGACTTTTTAACTGTTTTACTTTTTTCAGTTATTTTGGGGCTTTTAGGTATGTGTGGCTATGTCCATTCCCATGACCAAATTGAAAAATATATATAAAACAGCATGAGAGGAAAAAAGCTAGCAAAGGGCATTTGAAAGAGGCCTAAGATTGTTAAAACTACATTTTGAATACAAACCTGGACAACATTTCATGACACATCATCTCACCAAGACGGCAAGGTCTCCTACTTTAATGTGATACATGAAATAAAAGTTCGTATGACAATTTATTCATCAACAAGAAAAAGTCAGAAGAGATGTATAAGTGCTTTATGACATGCAATTGCTGACATTTGGAAAGCGACTAACTTAGGAACGGCATTTATTTTCCTTTCCACTGATTGGTTGTAACCTCAAGACCAGAAATACGGAATACTGTGGATGTTCACTTCTAAAATAAGGCCAAGATTATTTTTAATGCCTGAATTAATGTATATAAAGATATATTTGGTAGTTTTAACAATTGAAAGAGGATGTTTAAGTATTTTTAAAGGGGAGATCTCAGGTATCCATGGATTATAATCATTGGTGGATAGCTGTTTTTTCTATATTTTAATATTTTGGAGTTAAGTCCAGAAAGCTTTTCAGTTCACTGTTTTTTGTTTGCTTTTTTTTTGTTTGTCTGTTGTCAGAATTTAAGAAGCAATATTTTTATTCTCTTTATGCATTTTTCAGCCACAAAAAAACTATTCAGAGTGCCCCATAAAATCCTTGTTGTTAACACTTCTGAACAACTGGTTCGGGGGCTGGTGCCTATCTCCAGCTGTTAACGGGCAAGGAAAGGTCGCTAGTCCATCACAGAGCAACACAGAGACAGACAGGACAAACAACCGTGCCCGCACACACCTAAGGACAATTTAGAGAGACCGATTAACCTGACAGTCTTGTTTTTGGATAATTGGGAGGAAGCAAGAGTATCCGAAGAGAACCCACACATGGGGAGAAAATGCAAACTCAGAAAGACCTGGGCATGGATACAAACCCAAAATCTTCTTGCTTCAAGGCAACAGTGCTAACCACTGCGCCACCAGGCAGCCCTTCTCAAATAAATAAAATACTAAATTTCCCTCTCATTACTTTGTGATTTTGGAGCAGCAGACAATTTTATTTTAGGTTATCCTAATTGATCTAAAATGCCTGAGAGTGAGAAAAAAATGTTTTAATATGGGTTTTATACATATATTGTTTCAACTTTGTCTTTTGTTGACTCATAATTATGAGGTAAAAAATTATTTTTTACGAATACAATTTCCTGTCTAATTTCTATGCTGTCCGTCCTCCCACATACACACACACGCACATACACACATAATCCCTTTCCTTCTCTTCCCTGATGCCTGTGGTCTTCCTCAGCTCTGTGACAGTGATGAATGCAGAACATGGAACACATTAATGCAGCAGATTCTGGTCAATGTCAGGCCTTTCTTCACTGTGTCAAGTTAAACAAACAAGATCAAACCAAAGCGAATGGTAATTGACCCTCCAGAGATAAGGCTGTTGCTAGTCAAGCAAGAGGTCACAGGAATCTCAAGCCATCATCAAACCTGTGTGGCCCCTCAAAAAAGGAGGAAATATACACTCCACTTATTTGACCAGGTGTTCACATTTTTATACAGTACTGTAGGGTTCTTACAGGTGCCTTATCATAAAAAGAATCCTTGTGTTATATACTTTCTCTGCACAATGCTTTATGTGAAATAGACTGTCATGTAATAAGTGGATTTTGCTTGTAGGAGATGTCTGAAATCTTAGTGGGACGTGTTTAAGGTGTGGAGGTTTCTGACACTGTGATGACACATTCTGGTGAAACCTACCTAATTAGGAGAGTTTTTGATTTGAAACTTCTGGTTTTAAAATGATGAACCTTGTATACTTACTGTATGTCCTTCAGGGTTAGCAAGTATCAAGGTGATGCTGTGTAATTGGGAACGTGTGAAAGGAGTGGAGGACACTTACCAGGGTGTTAAAGTGATGGATTTTAAGACCAACACATGAAAGAATTTCATTTTCTCTTACTTTTCTATATTGTAATTTTTAGTTTATGTTAATAGGCACTCTGTGGCAGACTTTATGTTTTTTATGAGCATACCTATAAATTGACAGTGAAATAAAATGTTTTCTTCTGATAAAAGTTTAATTATCTCATTGTCTTGAGGTTGATGTGTTTAGTTCTTTCAATTGAGAAAAAAAAAAGTTTTTCAGGCAGTTTCTTGTGAACAATTTGTGTATTTTTCTCATTTAGAGGAATACGTCTTTGTAAGAAATTAGAATAACCATGCTACTGACATGATTTAAAATAAAAATGTGACAAAGATTAATCGTTGATCATTGGTTGATGTTGTTTCTGAAAAGACGCATCCTCACAGCATGATGTGGCCACCACTATGTTTCACAATGCAAATATGTTCAAGTTAAAATGCATGGCAGCAAAATTATGCCAGTTTAAAATATAACTGAAATTGGGAAATTGACTGGACTTACATAGGGCTTTTCTAGTCATACTGACCACTGAAAGCACTTTACACTGGAGCCACATTCATCTTTTTGTACTCACAAACACGCAGGCATTCATACACTGATACAGAGCTCGGTAGGCAACTTTGGGTTAAGTGCCTTGCCGAGGGGCACATTGACATGTGACAGGAGGAAGCAGGAATTTAACCTATTGCCCTCTGCTTGCAAGCAGCTACTCTACCTAAAAAGCCCCAGTCGCCCAACTGTGGCACTGCAAAAAAAAATTGGCATTGAAAAATCAATTGTGGCACTGAAAATATAATTGTAACTGTAAACATTAACATTAACTGAAATAAATGAAGTGAAAAATCTCACTGTCTTTTTAGGGCTGCTGGTTTTCACCTGCATACCACTGTCTGTAAATGAGTTTACTTTTAGTAAGCGAAAGTCAAATTATTGCCTTGTTCAGGTTGAAGTTGACCCGAACAAGACTTTTCATAGATGGACTAATGCACCCAGATATTGTGATTAGAAATTAGAATTTCTCTGCATGTAACTCCAACCCCGCCAAAGCTGAGCTATTCACGGGAAGTGACTACATGGCAGAAGTGGGAATAACAACACTACTGCAGCAACAAGTGTAACACAATCAAACAGTATAGTAGTTAATTAATTCAATTTCTCTGCTTATGGTACATATCCTGTTTTTATTCTGTCCGCTTCACTGCTGCCAGCATTTGTTTACAATCTGTTTGACTCTCTAGCCCAACTAGAAGAAAGTCAGCATAAAAGGGTGTCTGTCACTACCTAGTGCGCGGAGCTAAGCGCACTTCATTCAATTATTTGATTTTCTGAGTGACATGTAAACTGGGATAAAGACTCCCTTTCTGGTTAAAGAACCATTGGGCAGCATATAAAAATTTAACTCACAAGTCACTGCAGCAACTGGCACGAGAGTGTGCACAAACTCTTAGCAAAAAACAACAACTCTTCACTAGTCACAAGCATCATGTTGAGAAACAAAGTATGTAAAATCTTCCTTTGGTCCAGGTGGGCAGGTAAGGCCTCCACAGATTTTGTGGGCACACAGATTTCGCAGGGGGAACAGACATTCCAATGCGGAACTGAAACGAATGCAGCAAATGTGGCTATGTTGCTCAACAAACATAAACAATAGCATTACCAGCTCAAGTATCATCCGTGCTTACAGGTTGGGCAGTGGGTCCCAGTGGGTAGAACATAATTCTAATGAGCCTGTTGATTGCTTTTGTAAAATGTCCGGTCTCTAAATATTCAGTGGTACACTGAAGCTATTGCATGGTTACAGCTAATGCTACTGCACATTAGGTCTCTCAAGTTATTAGTGACTTCCTGTAATTTTCATATCAAGCTCTAAACACAACCTATAATGTTTTCTATCTAGTCACTAGGAAATGAGCAATGCTATTTTCTGTCCCAGATTTAGTTGATGCAGTCTCTATTCGTTTATCGCTTATCATTCAGGTGCCTGCCCGGCTTTTATCATATTTTGCTTTTGACTCCCAAGATGCCACTGATAAAACCTTCTTCTTAGTGTCATTTTTTTATTGGGCTTTGAGTGGTTCTGGGTCGTTTGTCAGTTGTGGGAGAATCCATTCCCACAGTAGAATCAGCCATGTTTTAAAGCGTTTAGAACACGCAAGCGGTTTCGACTGATGTCATATCAGTACAGCGCAAAAATTAAAGCCCAAAACTGCAGCACATTTTGCAGCTCACACCCTGTTCAAGAAAATGGAACCTTATGTTGTTGGACTCGTTCTTTTTGGTTTGTAACTCTTCATCAACCAATAGTATTGCAAGACTGGACATTCATGTTTATTTTATTTATTTATTCTATCCTGCCCAAAGCTCCTTTAGGTTATTAGTCCAACTATTGCCAGAATTCAATTTAGATGTATATGTAAATGTAAATGTACTGACAATTCCGGTGTGTCATTGAGCTGTCAGCTGTCAGTAAGCGGCTCGCTTTAGGACCCCTTTTCGAAGCCAGCATAAAGGTCACCTCTTTTATATATTCTATATAATTCTACAATGTCCTTGCACTACAGCGAAATCCACTGCTATAACTTTTAGTAGTATTTAATTTTATATAAGGTTAAAACGAGTTCCCATTTGTTTCCTTTCTTCACATTCATTGTTCAAATTTACAGTTAGGTAACTTTACACCTGACTCAAATGGTTGGCTTGTTGATGCATAAAATGCATAATCTCTATGTCTGAGTCCATTGTATGAATACACCTTGGAACACTTTTTTAATTATTTTTTCTGGCTTAGCACACAAGTGCATTTTTGTTTTCTTCATTATATTGTTTCACTAATATAAAGTTATTATACTTATATCTTATATATGTGTAAATATATTTTTAAACAATTATCAGTGAAACAACACAATTCATCTCTGTATAATCAGCACGATCTGTACCTGTGAAATAGTTTCACATATGGAAACATCATTAAAGTTGATGAAAATGGAGAAAAAGTTTAAGTAAAGTGCACATTTAATCAGAAGGTTTAAGATGCTACTGATGGAGCTGATAAAACTAAAGGTTTGTGCAACCTGCAGACTAACAGCCATTTAAGGATTGGGGCACATGGGGGAACTTGTAGAAAGGCAAAACGATGATTGCTGATATAACAGACTGTTCTTCTTTCTTTTTTTTATCTGAAAGTGCTATAAGGTTGATTCAAACCTGTGAATTCAGACATATAGGCATTGTCTTAAAGGGGATTTTTTTTTTTAAACTGTACCTTATTTACAGCATGCATTACATTCGCCTACTCACCCAGACAAGTCTGGAGCCACTTGGAGTCTTTCAGGAGAAATTTATAATATCCAGTCACGATCAGAGTATTTCGATACTATGGGAGTTGTGGGGGCACTGCAGGGGCCACCTCTGAATAAGGTATAATATGCCACTAAACACTTCATTTCACCAGTGATTTGTTATGATTCATTACACTATTCCACTCGGGGTTCGGAGCGTCTGTGAAGTGCTTCTTTGTTTTCTTCCGGGATTTTTACAGGCGTTTATTCCAATTCACAACAAACTGCAACCGCGTTCACACTGGTCAGCGTGCCTAGGTTTCAAACTGCTCAAACTGATAAAAGTTAATGCTTTAAAATTAAAACCCAGCTGCTTCCATACTTTGTAGTCCGTGTCGCACATCAGCGTGTCAAAGCATCACGCCAGTACATCAGTGCACGGGCGGGGATTTCTCTGTTGTTAGTTGTTTACGTCTTCCACCGCTTTTTGCACTAAATGGGAAACTACTAGTGCATATTTAGTACCGTAGTTTCCCTAACAATAGTTGGCTAGCGTTAGCTAATACAACAATAAAGTTAAAAGAAAATATTTAACTTCTTATCTGGCACGCAAATATCCTCCGATATCCTCCTCCAAATAAGGTCTGATCTCTTCCTGTCTTTGTACAAAACGAAGACAATGATTGGTTGATGCCCCAGGTTTGCTACCCCAACATTCAGTTTTCACAACTTCATGCAGCAGCTGCTCGGACGGTCCAGTTTGACACCCACTTGATGTGTAGGTATCATAGACTTTACATGTAATCTAGCTGCTTTGCTGCCTGGACGCTCTGACCGGTGTGAATGCTACGTTAGTCTACTTTGTCATTTTGTTTGTGCAGTTTGGAAATACATAAGCCCGAACCATGTTGATGTTTGCACTAGCAAGTTCAGCTTTGGTCCACCTGAGCTGTAGATCTTTGCAGTTCTTCCATGGGTCTTTTGGGTGCTTGTTAAATTATAGTAAAAGTTCGGTATTTTAATCTTAAAGCCCTGTTTTCAGATGTTTTATGACGAAATAGAATGGTTTTGATGGAAATTTGGAAAAAAAAATGCTGCTGTATCTATAAACATAAGTTTCTTTGCTAACACCCCCCAAACACAAACAATGGGAGTAAAGGTGCACAGAAACATTCTTTCCTAAAACGCATTAAACTTTTGTTTACAAAGACATGAAATTCACTGAGTGGTCAGGGGTGTTCACTGATATGCTCACACAAAAGTCGCTGCAAAGGATGTTTTCCAACGGGTGTTTTACCATTCGTTTCATAACTGTCTAATAGACACTCAAGCCCACCTGGTGTCGATAATGCACCTTTGCCATTTATAAAGTCGACCCAACGACTGTATAAGACTACAGAAAGACTACAAACAAAACCGTTTCAGCGCGTGATAGCGTTCCAAACAGAACTTCTAATACAAGTCAATGGAATTGGACAAAAACTACGATAAAACCAGTTGGAAAACATCTTTTGTGGCGAATTTTGAGTGAACATATCAGTGAACACCCCTGACCACTCATGTCTGTGTAAACGAAAGTTTAATTCGTTTTAGGAAGGAATGTTTCTATGCACCTACTGTATACTTCCATTGTGAGGGTGGGGGGTGTTAGCGAAGAAACTTAAATTTATAGAGACAGCAGATTTTGTCAAAATTTCTATCGAAACCGTTCTATTTCATCATAAAAAGTTTGAAAACGGGGCTTTAAGTGTAAAATACCAAAAGTTTGGTTTAATGCTCCCTATTTCTGTGTTGCTACTGAAGGTGGACAGCCACATCCTTACACTTTTGCATGATGGACTGACCAGTACTTCATGAGACATTAAAAGTTTAGGATAGTGCATTTTAACCTAATCCTGCTTTAAACCTCTCCATAACTGACCCGTTAGGTGTCTTCTCTGTTCCTCCAAATATTTGTGGTCTGCTGTGGAGAACTCCGTAAGAGGCAAAATGCATGTAAGGACATGATGTGGCAAGTTACATTTTACAGAAAGGTATGTATAGGCTTTGTCTAATATTTAGCAAGGTTATACTTAATTTGTTAAACCTCAATCAAAGTAATTAGTCTAAGATATGGAATTATCACAACTTGACTTGATATCTGTCATGTTTAAAAAACCTTAGGCCTTCTGAGGAATAACATCAGATTGGTAATGGCATCTGTTTCTTCATAATTCAAATTATTTATTTTTATTATAGGTTCTATAAATCAGAAACTTATTAATCAAAGTGTTTTATGGATTTTGTTTTCATTTTCAAAGTTCAAAGAAATATAAATTACCTTGACTCATGTTTTTGTCTCTGTAGATATCATGGTTGATTTTAGGAACTTATTGGACTGCAGATTCTTTCATATTTTTATTTTATTGTGAACAAATTAAGGTAAATGGAATCTTAAAATCAGTTTTTGTCTTTACACCACATACACAGTTATTTGTGTAATATGTTTTTGCTGTTCTTTTCAATAAAGCATTTTTTTTCTTGAAAAACCCAACTTTTTGTTTTTTTGTGCTCACTTCATATGCCACTCGCAGTAAATTGCTCGAAAGGTGACCTCTCTGAATGAGAAGAACTACACAGCAGTACATCCAGCTGAGGAGATTGTTGTTCAAGTGCACTTAGTTGTAGAAATGGGTCCCTCAGGATGAAAAAATCAAGGGGGTGGGTGGTGAACTGGACAGGTAGTTACTACATTTCTCGGAGAACCGAGAGTTGCATCTTACCAATCAGGTTTATTCTTTCTCCTTCTTCCATTAAGCTATACCCAAAGTCATCTTACACAAAAAGGAACATAGTAACATGAATGAAAAGTCTTGTAAATTTACTTTACAAACAACCAATATTTTCAACTCAAACTTTTCTCGTCATTTAAATGATTGTAAGAAATTGCATGATGGTTTCAAAACTTTTTAACATAAAGTAGATTTTTGAGCAAATCTGACTTTATCCTGCTTTACTTGGGTATTTCCAAGATATAACAAGTGATCACTGTTTGGATTCTATGTTGAGTGCTGGAGGTTTGTTGTGTCTGTTTGTGTTTTCTCCTACCTTCTCTTCAGGGGCGTGGCAAGGCAAGGCAATTTAATCTTCAAGGTGCAATTCAAGGTGCTTTACATGATTAAAATTGGAACACAGCATAAATCAATTTGATGATCAAAATACAAGAAAACATTACAATAAGACAATAGTAAAGACAATACAACAATGTAAGGACAAGCAGGTAAAAACAAAGTTTTTATTCGCTAACTGATATCACTGAAAAGCTCACAGTTCTTCCTTCCACTAACTGATCTTGCTGAAAAAGCTCACAGGTTTTAATTTAAAAAAACACAAGAAAGCATTTACACTAATCAAGACTATAATTTGTGTTAAATTAAAAACAAGCAAGTAAAAACAGTTACTCATAGGCGAGTCATAGGTAAGTTTTAATTTTAGATTTAAAAGAGTTCAGTGTCTCGGCAGTTTTGCATTCTTCTGGTGGTTTGGTTCTGATTCTAGGGATGATCAGTAAACTAGAGCTAGAGGACCTGAGTGATCTGGATGGTTTGTAGGCTTCTGGCTCCAGGTGCAGCTCATCTGAGCTTGTTAACTCCAGCATTCAAAAGAGGAGCGGAGACTGTAAGCTGGCGCCAGAAGATTTTGCCCCAAGGCCAAACCTCAGTTCTCTGAGAAACATTCTATGATTGAAGTTCCAGACAGACTTACTCACCTGTTCTCCTCCTAGATCCTGTGTTTGTTCCTTCCTCAACCTCCTGGATTCCGTCATCAAGTTCCTGTTTTTGGAAATTACTCCATCGTGGGATGGTACGCTCCTCTTTCCTCTGGAAGAGTCCTCATGGTCAGCCTCTGCAGCGCTTCCTCCACTAGTCCGTCTGCTGTCCGCTCACCTGTCAATATGCCGGCTCCACCTGCAAAACACATCAAGATGTGCCTTACCTCAAGCCAACCTCAGATAACATGATCCCTCTTACTTCCTCCTACGTCCATCCTCGTCGCTCCTTCCGTAAGTCTCCTCCTAATTACTTACCATCTCCACCATAGCCCAGTACTCCTCTAACCTTTCTCTTCTCCATCAAAGTTGCTCCTTGTTTCCTAGACTTCGCTCCCGTTTCCACAGATGCTCCTGCAAAAATAAATCTTTAATTTTAACTATAAGAAACTGTTGTCTGTCCGAAATCTTTGCTGCCTTTGAGTCCGACTTCCTGCAAACATGACAACCACAGATACATTTCTTAAAAATAAACATAAAAACGAGCAAAGCTATCAGCTGAAACAGATCCGCAGGTTTTGGCTAGCACTAAATTCCCTCAGCAGATTGTTCCTCTGGGACTTCACTCTCATGTTTAGGATTTGTTACCAGTGGTGGGTAGAGAAGCAAAAAAATTATACTCAAGTAAAAGTACTACTTAAAACATATTTTTACTCAAGTAGAAGTATTCAAATTGAGAGTAAAAAAAGTATTTGATAAAAAGGCTACTCAAGTAGTGAGTACTTGAGTATTTGTCCTGAGATCATAACATATAATTTAATATTTAACAAAGCAAAATTTGGAAGAAAAAAAATAATTATGTGCAAACTCTAAATACTAAAATAAATAGTATTATGTGAAATCATTGTAAAATATTAAATTTGACTAGAATATTTTATTTTTTTCAAAAATAAAATGTATTAAACCGATACTTACAGTGGGTAATCTACATATGTTAGACCAGGGTTTGAAACACCCACTTGACCTCCAAATGGCTCTACTTGATTTACCAATCATCAACCCAATGTACAAACAAGAGGTCTCACTTCAACATTAACTACATGTTTGTGTCTAATGCATTTTTGGTTTAAACAAGCCTTTAGTTTAATTTAGTAAAGTTACTTGTTGTGGGTAGAGTAGCCAGGAACTTTAGTACTTTTTTTTACAAGTGAGAGTAGCGGTACTTAATAAAAATATTATATCAAGTAAAAGTAAAACGTATGGTCCAGCAAAGCTACTCCAAAAGTAAATTTCTTTTAAAAAGTTACTCAAGTAAATGTAACTGGTTACTACTCAGTTATGTTTGTTAAAAAAAGGTTTTGTGGTATTGCGTAATGGTTCCTGGAGTGAGTCACTCCTTTTGTGCTATCCCTTAATAAATTAAAATGTTGCAGATCATCTAAACTCATTCTTCCATGCAAGAGAAAATGCTGTGACGTCCCATAGACAGCACATAAAATCATCCCTGTTCTCTGCAGTAAGAAGGGGGTGTTAACTCCTTCTTGACAGTACCTGCTTGAAAGCAATATAAAACTTATTTGAAGTCCCTCTCACAGACAAGTTATATGCTTGCATGCTACTGCCACTACCTTTCAAATGTTGCCCGATTCCAAAACCAGCCGCTTTCTCTAGTTATTTGCCCGTCACAATCATGTGTGTGCTTACACAATTAAAACTAGAGCTGTAGAGCAAAAGTGGCAGACAAACTGGTGGAGGTGGTACTCCAAACACAATATATGTAAAAGATGCTCAGATAGACCGTAGCTCATTACTTCATCACAGTCTTGAAAAAGACGAATATGCTAACAGAGTTTCATTTGTGCCCTGGCCGGCGGCACAGCTAGGTGGTCCTGGGTTTGAAACCCATCTTTCTGCAAGGAGTTAGTATTTCCTCCCTGTGCATGCATGGGTTCTCTGCAGGTACTCTGACAACCCACTGTTCAAAAACATGACTGGTTGGTTAATGAAACCGCTGCTTAAAGTGCAGGATATACATCTTGCTGTCTGTTGATGTGCAACTTAGAAAGTTATATGTAAGTAGGCTACTTGTCTCCTCCTCTCATTTCAGCTAACATCGGAAAACTGCTATAAAAAATCCAAATTCTTTTATATACAGCGAGTTTTTTTTAAGTAACACAAGGTTACTTTCCCTTGTAGATAGTTACATCTACTGTACAGAAATTCAGTTATATCAGTTACTTTTTGGAACCAGTAGTGAGTATCTAGGCTATAACTAATTACTTCTTTAAAGTAATCCAACAATACTGATTACTATGAGATTAACTATTGCTTTTTGACAGATCATGAAAAATGATTTGTTAATGAGCATAGATTAATCATGCTACATTTATTTAGGTTCTCCTCAGCTGAACAACTTTGATTAAAAATGAGAAAATTAGGAAGAAGAGTGATCTGAAAACATTTTTCATTGTTAAAAACATTTTGCCCTTGAGAAATACATGATTTCACATTGGTCATACACTTTTCACATGATTTTGACCTCATACACATGATTTCACAAGGGTAAAATCACATAAAAAGTCGTTGATCCATGTCAAATTCACATGTGAAAACATGTTTAAAATGTGCAATGTATGAAAAACATGATCACAAATGTGAATTTAGAACATTTACATGGGATAACAGATAATTAAAAGTAAAACATGTTACTTTCCATATTACACCGACTTGTGGAAAAAAATGTTGAAACCCATGTGGAATTATGTTGAAGCCTATGTGATTACAAGTAAAAATATGTAAAAACCAGGTAAAAAGATACATGTAAAATCCAGGTGTGCTACACATGTGTTTTACGACGTACTATATGGGCTCACATGTGATCCACTGTGAAGAACCCATGTGACTTTTCTATATGTTATCTATCTACTTGTCTTTTTGCTGTCATAGAAATCTTTCCAAGCCTCATGCTTAGTTTTACATTTACCAAAAAAAAACCCAATAAATCTATCATCTATACTCACTGAACTTTGCGGGGTCATAGCAGTGATGTATATCTTTGGCAGTTACTGGGCTGATATGCTGGGCACAACCTGGACATTTTGAGACATACAGGACAAACAACAATGTAAGCACACTTTCATAAATGCTGGCAATTTAGAGAGACTGCTTAAATAAATATTTTCCGTTTTTGAGCGTTTTTAGTTAAATGGTGACCTAAAGTTCTGAAGGTCATCTGTCATTTTGGCAGATCGCAATTGAGACCCCTCCTTGAGCACACATGCTCAACTTTACCCATGGGGTAAAGGTAATCCAATCAATCAAAAAAAAAACATTCCCATGAGAACTTTGGAGCATCGTCTCAGACCTGGACACTACCCAATGTATCTCGTTATCTGGGAGCTGACAACACAAAGAAGAATGACGGAGGTAATTCTTTAAAATACATCTAATGGTTTTTATCTGTCTTAATGGTCTTGGGCCTTCTTATCTTTCGGAACTGCTTTTACCATACGAACCCTCGCTGTATCTGCGCTCCTCTGGCAGCTATCTCCTTTATGACTCCAAAAGTCAGGACACATACCCACAACGAGGCGTCTTTCCCTTATTACGGCCCTCACCTTTGGAACAGGCTGCCGGAGGACCTCAGGGCCGCAGAGAACGTTCATGTTTTTAAGAACAGGCTCAAGACTTACCTTTTTAGTCTAGCTTTTAACTGATTACTCTTTATTCAGCCTGTTTAGCTTTATTGCTTGTTTTATTTATTTATTTATTTAAATTATAGTTAAGTTTTAATACACAATTTATGTTTTACAGTTTTACTTTCTCCATTATCACATTTTATTAGTTATTGTATTATCCATACTAGCTTTTGTCATTTTACGTATTTTAATCCTTCCAGTCTTTCCTCTGTGGAGCCCTCTGCCTCGGGTGGGCGGCGGCGGCCTGGGCGCTCCTCCGGTAGTACCTGGGGATGGTGGGGGTTTCCGCCTTCCCTCCCTCGGCGCCCCAGTCGGTGCCTCGGCTACTGCCATGGATCTGCTTCAGAACGGGGCAGATGGCTCCCCCTATGGCATGTCGTTAGTCACCTGACCCATCTGAGCTCAGCCTAGTGTTTACTCCTTTTGTTTTAAGTATTATATGTACGAGCGTGTGTGTCTGTGTGTATCCTTGTGTGCGTACTTTACGTAATGACTCATATGAGCTTTACCTATGGTCTTAGGCATTTTGGGAAGGTGTCTGTGTGTACGTGTGTTTGTTTGTGGATGTGTGCTACTGTGTGTCTGTGTGTGTTTGGAAAACTGGGTTAGGGAAGGGGGAATAATTGTCATTCTGGTTTTACAACTGTGGGGAAGGGATGGGAATGCATTTTAATCTGTAAAGCACTTTGAAATGCATTTTGTCGTATGAAAAGCGCTTAATAGAACAGGACAGAACAGAAACAGAATTTTTCCAGGAAAAATTTTTTTTACATAACAGAGTACCGTGCAGTTAAGATTAAAGTACAGATGATGTGGCATAGCAAGATTTAAATAATGTACAACAGAGCAGAATACTGAGAGATGTCTAAATAAATATTCCTACATCAAAACTACCACAATACAGTAGGGGAAAAAATTCTAATTTGTTCTGTTCCCCTCCCGCAGAATTAGTTAGATTTCTGCAAGTGTTTGGCTGAAAGCCAATGTCTGTCAGCCTGGCTGAAAGGGGAATCTCTGCAGTAAGGTCTTTAAATGGTGCTGAGCACTGTCCAGATTGTGTCTTGTAGTAGGATCTTTAACAACACAAAAATAAACAAACACACCTTATAGCATACAGTGCAAATGAAGAACATTTACTGCAACTGAACTTCAAAAGGACAATAAATCCATTCTAATTTGGTCAGCAAAATCTTTGTGGAGTATCTTCTTCCAGGAACAGAGATGTCATGGGGAAATAATCAGCCAATCAAAAACAAACTAGATTTTGTTTTTGTTTGTTTTTTGTATTGTTTTGTTTTGTGCTGGGAAGTCATTGAAAAATATGAGTTTTTGCTTGTTTCGTTTAGCAAGACCTTAGCAAATGCCAAAATCGTAAGAGATCTATCATTTAAAAAATATATTAAAAGTGCCAAACATGTAATCATCTATCCATCCATCCATCCATCCATTTTCTTAACCACTTAATCCTTAATGGGTCGCGGGGGTGCTGGTGCCTATCTCCAGCTGTCAACGGCGAGAGGCGGGGTACACCCTGGACAGGTCGCCAGTCCATCACAGGACAGATTCATGTTAAAGGTCAATCACCATCAATAATATGTTTTTAGGATGCAGGATTGGAGATCTGGTTGAGTTCGGTGTTAGGGTGCTGGTTGGGCTGGGCCAAGGGATGTTGTCAGTCCGTCGGTGCTATTGATATGGCGCTTGGACATCGGGCATACAGGCATTGCAATGTCAGCCGTGGGGATTGGCCCAGGGTGGCAGCAGGCGCATGTCGGCCTATGGCTGGAAGTGGCCTCTGCCGCCTGCCAATGGGGGGTCCTTGTTGGTTGATCCCTTGCTCTGCTCCCTCTGGGGAGGGAAACCTTGTATGCACAAGCATGCTCATACAAACACACACGCACACACACAGGAGTTGGGATTCCAGTGTTTACAGATGCACTCTTGGGCTGAGGTTACCACAAGTACATCTTGTAATAATCGGTAGTACAATCTTTTCAGTGATGCTGTTGTTGTATTTTTATATCTATTTTTGGGAAGTGGTTGTGTTGGTCTCAGTTCAGATTATGTTTTTGTTTTTTTTCTTGGTTTGTTTTATCATTCTTTTAGAAACAGACTAGGATGTTTTCTTGTATTTTTTTGATTGCCCTACATGTCTTATATCTTCATTTCCCCCTACCCCTCTTAACTTTTGGTCCTACCTCTCCTCATCGTATTTTCTTTAATCCCTTTTTTTTTCTTGCCAGTAGGTGATAAGAACACTAATGGATTAAAATTAATAATCATGTAATTATCTCAAAGTTTCCTCAGTTTTAGAATTTCAGAAAAAAAAGTGATTTTTAAGACCTGTGAGATCAAGTCAGAGCAATCTGGAAATGTAGTTCATATAGATAAAAGTTTGTATTTGAGTCTACTGGATAAATAGCAGTACCGGTAATGATATAACTTTTGTGATATGGATAAAGTCTTTCCAATTCTCTGTATTAAAAAAACAAACTTGCAATAAGAATTAAACTATTATTGCAAACAATACCTCCCAAAAGAACCCTGGATCCTTCATGTTTATTGGATTCATTTACTCTGCACTAAGTGTGGTGCAAATCAACATTAAATATTAAATCTTCCACAGTAGGTACATCTGATTGGTTGTGAGAAATGTCATTGTTCTGCATTTTATTAAGCTGAGCTGTTTGTTGTTTTCATTTGTGGCTTTTTATTTCTGCTTTCATCCCTGCAGTTGTAGTTTTTATTACTATTAATTTACTACTGGGGTTTTGTCTGCTTGGCCATACAGTGATGAGGGAATGCACTTAACGCTCCCTGCTTACAGCTGCTTTGTAAATTGTGAGCATGAATTGGATTTAAGCGGACTTGATTAAGCCACACTGTCCCCTGGTTTTAAGTGTGTTTAATTTCACCCCATCTATAAATAAACACAATATTCACTCATACACACTATAAAAGCCTCATATGTTAGTCTCTGACAATTATACTCCAAGGCTGGTTCAAAGACTTACAGCTCCTATGGTTCTCCTCTACTAATCCATTTCAAATGTTCACCCTGCTTGCTTTCACTTAGAAACCAACACTGTTTTCTTTGTTTTAGCAAAGCTCAAACTATAAGGGAATTGTATTTTAAAATGCACTTGAAATCCAATGAGTTCTTGCAAACATTTTTGTTTGGCCTAATCTACAGATTGTTATGTCTAAAGCCATGTGGGTATTATGCAAAGCAAACTCTTCAAAAGAGGACAAATAGTGAAATTCTCAAGACTGAATATGTGGGAGGGCTTATTCCATCTTCTGCTGCCAGTTTTATCACTGGAGGATTGTACGTTGAATGGGCTTTTGCTTTTATATTTTTCTTTCAATGTTTCTCTTATGTAGTAAAGGGAAAGTTTTGTCTTGCTCCTGACCAAAGCATAAGAAATATAAAGTAAAGCTGCTTACATCACTTTCTGACTCGAATAATCTCTTAAATAAAAGACTAATACCATAGACTTGTGGTTTGCATGGCCAATCTTAGCCACACATTGTCTTTGTGTTTGGTGGATAAATATTTAAGTACAACATGAAAGGACACAATGCCACTTAGGTTTAGCGGAAAAGAAAAAAACTCTGCCCTGCATACATTCAGATGGCGTTGTGGATAATCATCACAAATGGCTACTGAAGGACCTAAATGCACTGTAATTAGAAAATAATAGGCTGGTTTTCATGGATGGAAGGTTTCTACTTAACATTTTCACTAGAGAAAAATTGGCTAAATTCAAAATCAAGGCAGGATAGAGACTCGTCAGACCCCAATATAAAAGTTGATCTTGGCTGTTAGAAGGGAAGAACTGTGCATGCAGAGGTGTAATGGGCATGTGGTCTCTATTAATGCTAACAGCTCCCATCTCCTTCAAGGTGGTCATTTAGTAGTGCTGCTCACTCAGCCTAATCAATGGTTGAAGTCGCAGCGAACCATTAAATAAAAAAGAGGCTAAAGATGAGGTGCTTCTGATTGGGGTTAATTGGATGTAATTGGAATTTATACTGTACAGTGGACGACTCATTAAGAACACATTTAAGAATAATGTAATTTGAGCTCAGGTCATTTAACCATTTTTACATAAAAAAAAGTGAGAGGCGGGGATTGGAAAATTACATGATCTAGTTTTGGGATGTTGTATTTAACATAGTGCCTTGAAGAAGTATTACAACCCCTGATACTTTTACACATTTTAGTATTACCGTGTGGTGGACCAACACAATGTAGTGCATTAGATTCAAGTGGAAGGAAAAGAATTTATGGTTATTACTTTTTTCTTGAGTCAATCTGTGTTTAACATTATTATAAACAACACCAGTATAAATTTGCTATTCTATAAAGACTTTGAAGGTTTGTTGCAGGACATTAGATAACAACCCACATCATGAGTACCTAGGAACATGTCAGACTCAACCAAGGATAAAGTTGTAGAGAACTTTATAGCAACGTAAGCCTAAAAATCATTGTTCCAGTATATGAACATCTCAATCAGAGCCACATTCAGTCCATCAACCAACAATGAAAAGAGTGTAGCACAACCAAAAATATATGTAGACATAACCTTTCACCTAAACTGACAGCAAGAACAAGCCTTACGTCTCTGGAGGAGCTGTAAAGATCCAAAGCTCAGGTGGGATAGTCTGTGGACACTACTAAGAATAAGTCTTTCTCTTTACAAATCGGACCTTTATGTACGTTTCGCAACAAACAATTAAGGGTACATAGCAAACATGTAGAATGTGTTCTAGTCAGATGAAAGTAAAACGTAACTTTTTGACCTATATCCAAGATGTGAACGTCCCAAAAAACACAACACAATATTTAAAATAATGTGGTGGCAGCAGTGTGCTGTGGAGATACTTTTCTTCAGGAAGTACAAGAAAACTGGTCTGGGAAAGAAGAATGGACCTACATACAGGGCCTTTCTAAAAGACCGGTTAGAGAGTGCAAACGACTTGAGACTGGGGTGAAGTTTCAAGACTCTAATGACAGAAATAATTTTCCATGATTATCTAAACCCACTTATCCTTGCAGGGTCATAGGGGTGCTGGTCTCTGTCTTCAGTGGTCATGTGGATGGGAGGCAGGGTACACCCTGGACACATCGCCAGTCCACAGCAGGGCAACATAGAGACACAGGACAAACAACCATGCAAACACATCCTGACACTGAAGAACAATTTAAATAGACCAGTTAACCTAACACTCGTGCTTTTTTTTTACTGTGGGAGGAAGCCGGAGTACCCGGAGAGAATCCACGCTGAGAGAGAGAGAAAGAGAGAGAGAGGAGGCAAACTCCATGCAAAAAAGACCCCAGACAAGTATTCAAACTCATGACCTCATTGGTGCAAGGCAACAGTAATACCAACTGTGCAGTTCTGAAATAAAACATTTCTCAAAATGTTCTTTTGTCCAGAACATCTAGTGCACGTCTATTTGTGTGGGTTAGGACTCCAAACATGTATTGTTTGTCTCAAGACATTAATTGCCACATTAACATTTTATATGATCAATCAGTCTTTTTTATGCAATAATAGTTAGCATCCTATAATTTAACACACCATCAAAACATCTGTTAAAGGGTGCTTCATATTATTTTAAAAAGCTGTTCAAACATAATGTTTACCCCATTAGAAATTTAAGTAGGTATCTATGATTTTCAAAAAACACCTGTTAATGTTCAATTCTAAAGGAATCACTCAAAGTGCTTTTATGTTTTAGTAACTACTACGTTTACAGGTGTTCATACCCTTCCTCACAATGTCCAATCTTTTAATACATTTTGCATTCATTTGGGTTTGGTGGCCTATCTTCTCTCTGAGCAGGAAAGTTTTAAATAATATTAAGGAAACAGTTTCTAAATCCTCATTTAAAACCTTTTTTTATCTCAATTAATAAAGATGTTCCAAGTTCAGTGTATAAATGACAGCATAATTAAAGAGGCAAATAGTAGTGAGAAAAAAAAAAAGTGCTCATGTTAATGAATGGAAAAGGAAGTGCTTTTATTCTGACATTCTCAGCTGGAAGTACCTTATTGTTTTTGCAGCAAAAAAAAAAAAAAAAACATTTGACAATTTAAAAAATATCGGAGGCAAGTCATAATTTTTGGTTGCTTAATATGATCCAGAGTCCTTTAATACAGTGTTTTGTTTGAAGAGGCAGCCATGTGGCCATTACTGTTGAACTACAGCTAACAAAAACAGATTTTGAGCCATTAAAAGCCAATAATCCATAGATGTCACTGGCTAATAATCAAGCACCCTGTTTCACAGTAAACATGAAGCGGTAGCTGCAGTTCTAAAATCACATACCGGTTTCATTTACTCCTTGCAGGACATAAAAGCAAAAAAAATAGAAAATTTTAAAAGATTTAAATACTTTTGCAAAGTTGATGTCTTCAACTGCTTTTATGTAGCACTTCCAAATATATTTGAAGCATTTTTGTTGTAAGAAAAAGTCAACCATTTAATTGTAAATTCACGTTTTTTATCTGCTGCATAATTCCTTTGTGCACCAATTTATGGATTACTGTGTACAAATTAACATTAAATGTGTATAAACTACAATGTATTCACATTTTAAACATATTTAGCATTTTCCCCCACTTTTGTTAGACTAGTTTCCTGCATTGGACTGCAACTTGAAGCTCTGTGCCTTGAGACAAGCTCAGACGGATGGATTTCAGCACTAATCCGTTTGATGTAAGTGAATTTAGGTTCTAATTCGTGGGCTTGTGCACTGTATAACAAGCCAGAATCTGCAACACACGGTTCATAAATTCAAGAGGAGAGCGAGAGTGAGACAGAGTGCGGGATGAGAGAAGGGGGTAGAAGAATATGGTGTTTAACGGGTAGACAGTATGTTTTATCAGTCACTGGCACCATTTAGCTGACAAAAAATGAGCAGACCCAGCTCTGGGAATAGGGCCTAGGCACCGGGTGTTCACCAAATCCTCACAAGAAGAATATCAGCACTTCTCACATGCTGCTGCCTGATATCCACTGCTGTAGCTGAAAACTATCTCCATTGTCCAGTTTGATTGCCTGAATCAAACTGATTTACTGCAAATCCATCTGAGCTTTGATAAATCTATTACAGTTTCATTTCACTGATTTCATTAACGTGAATAAAACCAGCCATGCTTTCTGCATAACTGCCTTTTAATGGCTTGGCCCTGTCACCTGCCTCAGTATTAATCCCTCTGACTTATTGCTCCGCAGAGGGAATGAGTAATGGGTATTTGAATGTGATCAGCACAGTACAATGCAATTAAGGAACCAGTACTGTTCTGTGCCTTTAATCCTGAACTAATTTGAATTGCAGTTTGATAGCACTGTGAATCCTGCATAATTATGTAGGGTGCATATTAAACTCTGTGACAAACCAAAGAGGCCTTTAACTAGCCCTGCCATGAGCAGAGCAGCCAGGAGAGCCAGGGAAAGGTAGCAGCCATGGCACTCTGGAAGTCTCAATTACCACAGTCTTGGATGACAGTTAGAAGCTGTGTAGAGGTGGAAAGCATTTGATGATCTCCCACACTTTTTTTATCAAGGATGGATCAGACAGAGTTCAAGATCTATCCATGAGCCTCACCTCAAGACTATTTTACTCTGAAACACAAGGTGTTATATTGATTTATTAATGTTTGTTATTCTTGCAAATCAAATGAATCGGGGAGTACGTGTTTAAGCAACAATTCATACCTCACATATGGTCCCCTAGGATGATGTATCAACTTGTTGTCACAGTTGTGTTAGTCACGTGTTGATGCAAATTCCTTTTAATGCCATTAATTTTTTAACAGGAGATTAATGCACAGTCTTCCATACATTTTAGACCTCCCCTTCGCTGTAGTTAAAAATATTTTCTTCTCTATTTCAGCTTTCTCCAATATCCCAAAAATTTTTCCCCAAAAACAGCTCCTCCCTCTCTCCTCCTGTCCACCACCAAATTCTAAGATGTTTGTGAGCACCTGGAGCAGCTATAGGTGCTGATCAGTAGTGGCTGAGAGGGAAAAAAGCAGGTGGATGCATCAGTTTTACATGCAGTTATTCACTACTGAAGCAAAACCTAATTTCTATACTTAAACAGGAAATTGTTCAATACAAAAGCAACAAACAAAGACATGAGAAGTAATCCCATATTCAGCCTGTTACGTTTGTCCTGCTTCAAAGATACTTTGCATTGAACAACTATGTTAAATTCAGTTTATTTAAAATTATATATAACTTCATATGAAGTCAAATACATGTGAAAAGGCATAAAAATAAGTTAGATTCTAACAGCACTTTATAGGATGACTCCTAGTACTGTATTACACATCTCATTGTTACATTCCGTCCATTGTACTTTCTTTCCTAGTTGTAATCCCATTTAAAAGCTGTTGGTTAATTTCCCCACAATGATAGGAATGCAGTTAGTTTGTTTGGGCGTAAAGGGAAAAGAGTACTTCTGACTATTATTTTAGTAAATGCATTGCCTTTCTTTATTTTTCTATAGAATATGCCTGAGAATATTTGTCATGTTCAGTATTGTTAGATTTATAATATATACATTTGCATAAAATAAGAATTTCTCCCTGTCAATGCTTATAAAAACATTATTAACATAAAATTATGTTAGGGCACATTAAGAACATCTTAAAAGAATTCTGTGAATAATTTGTGATTTATCATGCGTTAACAATGGAAACAGCCCTAATTTTATCAATTCCGTTGTAACTCCATTTAAGATGCATGTTTAGGGTCTGGCATTTTCAAAGTTAAACTTTCATCCCTGTATGAAATGTATTTTAGCCTCTAAGAAATGTTTCTCCTGGAATTGCCCCATATTTATCTTCCTCCAAATCCCAATCAACTGTGAACGCCTTCCCTGTTTCTGCTGAAGAAGAAAACCCCCACAGTGTGATGCTGCCATCACCTTCTTTCAACATTTGGATGGTATGATCATGGTGATTTGTAGTGATAATTTTCCATCTGGTTTAGCTATTAGAATCCATTTGGTCTGATGTGACAAAAGCATCTTCTTTTTGTTGTTTGTTCTGTCCCATAAATGGTCTCCGTGAAACTTTAAACTTGACACTTTATGTTTTGTTTTTTTCATAAGTCTTCAATAAAGGCCAGCTATGGAGAGTTCATGAATCCCTGCAGCTCCTCCAGGGCTACCCTGGGTTCATTGGCTGCTTCTCTTAAGAATGCTGCCCTTGCTCTTCCTGCCAGTGTAGTTGAACAAACATGTCTTGGTAGTTTTGTCGTTGCCATAGTCTTTGCATTTTGGAATGGTTTTAGGATGGTTTTGATTGGGGCTATAATTAGACTTCTCCACAGCCCAATTACTGAATGGTCTGCTGTGTTCCTTGATCTTCATGATGCTGATTACCAACTCGAATAACTAGGTTAGGTAACACAAAGATGAACTCTATTTAATAATTAACTGATGTTAGAACTTTATTTCATTTATTAAAGAAATAGGAGCTCAATTAAAACCCATTACATGTTTTTAAATGTTTAAAGCATGCATCATTTTCTTTCTATTTCAAAGTTTTAAAAAGTTTGAAAGCTGAAAAAAGTTGAAAGTTTTAAAGTTTCTTCATGTGACAGAACATTGAGTGAAAAAATACTAGATTTTTGGGAAAAACATTATCTTTTATGAACAGTAACTATAAAATTATATTATGATCTAAACTGATAAAAGATTTCAACTAATGCCAAATCTCAATATGGACACATTATAGAAATATTACTCCACATATTCATTTTTTTTTCAAGTTGTAAGCACTTCAACTGTGATTATCCTTCATTCTTGTACCACAAGTTGCCTGACTTGGGAGATATTTCACACCAAATTAAAACATTCTTAACAGTGAGATGTTCTGCTTCACACAAAATTGAAGAATAGAGGGATAGAGTTAAGAGGGAGAAAAAGATGCAAAGACAGAGGGGAGAAGAGGAGGAAGACACAGAGGGGGCTGCTGGCTAAATTAAGCCATTGTGACTCAAAATCCTCCTTTAATAAGGTTCATGCTGTCTACAACTTCATCATTTTCTCCTGAATGATAATTACTTTATTCAATCATGTTCAAGGTTTTAGTGAAAGCTAGCATTGATTGATTAACTTCAATTACCATGCTTGCATTTGCATAGATAAAAACTGCTTTTCAATTTGTGAGTGGCACACGGATGGAAACCCTGCCTTGATATTTGCATTTCAATGTGAACGGTGAAGGATAAAGGTGGGAGCGGGGTCTGATCACTGCTAAGCCCTTTCTGGTCGGCTGCGCCAGCATCTATTTTTCCATAAACACCCTTTGTTGCGATGTTGGTTTGCTCATTCCATGCAGAGAACGCCAGCAGTGAGCTCTATTTGCAGGCTGGCTTGATGGCTCTGTTGGGGGATTACGCAGCGTTGCGCTACAACTCAGCTGAGAGCTTAGGTGAGCTCGGGCCGCGTCAGTGCACAGCTCTCGTTACACACGTACGTCAAGCAGATGAATAGAAGAATGTTGATAAATTTCACACTTCAAGGGGCTGTATGCAGCTAAAGAAGATGCATGTGTTCATGTGAAGAATGACATGCACCGGCAGATGATTATTGTCATAAAATTTCAGAATCAGTCATAACTACCAGATATGTCCGGTCCCTTGTAATTTCCCTTGGCAGAAACTATATTTCTTGTATGAAGTATGAAAATTTATCTAAAATTCTTTAACTTCTGGTCAAGCTTTCTGTCGCCTACTTTGGCTGAAAAACTATACTTGCTCATTTTCAGATAACAGGCTTATCTTCTCTCATGACAAGCTGAAGTCTTTTTTGCTTCTTGCCAACTTTAAGTGATAATGGAAAAACCAACAGATACTTGTAATTGCATTATTTTAACTAGGGGACCTGAGTACCTAAGTGTGAAAAAAGGGAGTTCATGGACATTTGATCACTGTGAGCTAAAATAAAATATAATGAGAGCAGGTTCTTCTGAAACATATAGAATTTCCATTTGCACTGCAGTTCATGCAAGGAACTCCACAGCTATACAATGAGCAAAATCACAGCTGTGCCACTTATGCACGAGTATTGGGATTACTGTCACCTTTGTCTGCATATTTTTCTTTGATTAATGTCACCCAAATGCTGTGTCTTCCAATTGAGAACCCAGTTCATTTGCATGATTTTTTGTACATGGTGCAAATTTGAGGATAAATTAGTCAGTCTCTTATCTTTGTTGAAATGGAGTGGGGGATTTTTTTTCTGCTAAAGGAGATCAGTGCAATATTCCCAGAGAATTACACCTGTGAGATATGCTAATCATTAACACAGCCATAATGACCTTATTTACCTTCATATAAAAGAGGGAAATTAGCATTAGGTTTCCTAAATGAACAGGGAGTTAATAATCAAGACAGTTGCTTTAAGTCCCCAATTTGTGAGTCGTAGAGGCTAAACACCACCTTTTACACCTTTACGATGTATATCACAGTAGAATCTGCTGATGATGCTTTCGAGGGGAATTCCCAAATGTTGTAGGTAAGAGCTTAAACATACTTCCTTTTATGCATGTTTCTTGTGGCTGCTTCGCATAACTTTGGTTTGTTTGAAGTGTTGTTTCTATGCGTCTTCTGAAATTAAAAAGACGCGTTAGCACGCTGCAATATGTGAGTAACTGGTAAGGGGAGTGTAGCACGATATTTCACATTTTGTAGGTACACAAGCAACAATATCTCTAGATATGGTTTTATAAACCATCTACGACTCTGCTGCCGCCTCTTTTCTGTCCATATCAGAAAATGAACCAGGTGATGGTCCTCAACCAGATTATGGACCTATGTGTTTGTTACGTTTTGTTTGTTTTTTCTACTCGATAAATTTGGCACTCTATCCATTCAGAGTTTATACTCTTCGTCCTAGCGGAATTCTCCAGTACTATGTGCAGTGCAACAAAAAAAACACACAGTGAAAGATGCAGGCTATTGCTTGCATCAACATAAGGTTAACGCAAGGTAAAAAAAGAAAGTGATTTTGATGCTGGAAGGTGAACCTCAGTCATAAGTCTTTTAGAATCTCTAACGAGTTTTCTTACAGAACGAATTTGTATTAATCTGCATCCATTTTCCCCTCAAGTCCTCCAAATTTCCCTTTATGTGATAAAGTGATCACCACAGCATGCTGCTGCCACCACAATGTTTCAGTGTGGGGATGCTGTGTTCAAGGTGATCCGCACCATAGTTTTCTGCCAACAAAAGATTGCAGTTTGTTTTTTTCAAGCAGAACACCCTGTTTAAAATTCTGTGTAGCCTACAGGGGAACGGTAATTCTTATGGCTTTCCATTTCTTATGACTGTCTTTTGCACATTAACACAGCCATATTGACATATTTTACCTAAGTATGAAAGGGAGAAATTAACATCATGTACAAAGGAAAAGACTATGGAATTAATAATCAAAATACTCACTTTTACCATCCATTTGTTCACTGGAGAGACTAAACAGTAGCTATAATGTGCTTAGCTGCAAACAGTGATCAGTTGATGCCTTTTTAACGTATATGACAGTGTTATCTCCTAGTGCTGCCTTGGAGGGTAATTCCCAGATGGCACGCTATGATTAGGTAGTTCACTTAGCTGTTTCAAAATGAGCATCTGGAATCACAGGTTGAATTAACACCACCGGGTCCCTTATTTTCTCTAAATGAGTGTCATTCAATTAATCTAATTATTAGGCATGCAAAAACCGAAGGACTAATAGGTTAATATTATATCATCATTATCATCTCACAAGTGCTTACATTTTCCAAAGAGGCTCTAGTGTGCTCAGAATAAAAAGAATAAAACATCCCATATCTTTATTTAAATTGTTACAGATTACAAGTTGAAAAAATTAAAAAGTTTTTTTTGATGTGATTTGCATTTTTGCTTTCTGCTGTGCAGCAAGTAACAGTGATTCTCATCCCAGGTCCTATCCAACATAGAGCCCTGCTGGTTTTCACTTTTGTCGTGTAATCAGCATCTGATTTAGACGCAGAACACCAGCTGAATGGAATTAAGATTCCAGTTTAGCAGAAAATAGGCAGCATTTTGAAGGACACTTAATTACAGCAGTGGATCAGCGACATAATAAGATGCACCTTACTGTCATAGTTTGCTGCAAATACACATATTTCCAATTCGAACACTTCAGTAATGTCAATTGTGTCCCATAAAATAAGTTTAAAGAAAGTAGAACTGAGGAAAACTGCTAATTATATTACATTAGACTTATTTTAGCAAAAAATAGAACTTTTGGAGCTCCTATGGCTTACTTCAGCTACATTTACTGAGAACAAAAGGTTGAGCTGGTGATTTTTGTCTCTTCTTTTTACTATCTGACAAAATTGACAGGCAGAGCACATGATCAGTGTCAACTCCCCATCAACTGCCTCCTTTCACATAAATCATCCGATGCACGCTTAAAGTGACCCCTCTCATGCCTGTCGTTTAGTGCCCCCCCTCGACTCCCCTCGCTCATTTCTGGATCTCCCGCTGTCCGGAAGGACCCTCTCCCCAGGATAGAGTGGCTTCCTGCTGGGACTGTTGAGCCCAGGAGAGAGGGAGGGGAAGCTCAGGGAGGGGGCGCTACACAGAGCTGGAGAACATTATTAGCAGCCCACAACCTTACCCAGCACCCTCCAGTCACTGATCTTCCGTCCCCTTTTCCCCTCCCCCATGTACAGACAGACACCCCTTCCTGCTGTTTGTGTGTCTATATGCATCTGTGCACTTGTCTCCGTATGGTCTTTTCTGGTTGATAGAGAAAAATAGTGCATAAGTCTTGCTTGTGCAGTTCTGCATGAATGGCTTTTAGTGGGTACTGTACATGTGTGGTCATGTAACTGAAAGACTGAAGAACTAAAAGTCCCCAAATACAGACACAAATCAAATTTATGAGGAAGAAAGAATAAATTAAAACAAATGAATGTATAAAACTCCTGTGGGGTTTTTTTACACAAAAGATGGATGGTTGGATGGATGGATGGATGGATGGATGGATCAAATAGACAAATCTAATCATCCAGTAATGAATGTCAATTATTGGCCAAGCTCAATGATTCTCCAGTCAAAACCTCAAAAATCTGAATTTATTTAATTGGTGAATGCACCATCTGGAAGTGTGACCAAGCCCTGTTGACAGCAGCACTTTACAGTCTGGACCGTGTCACAGAGCAAGGTAGACCTAAAGTTAATTTCAGTGATCAGATGTTTCAAACTTGATTAAAATAACCATAAAATCTGTAATACAGTTTTAAAGGAAGCTATGTATGTGGAGACAAGCATATACTTTATGTAGGGGACAAGGGAGCAACACACTTAGTAGATAACAGGACCGTAGTAAAGCAAAGATAGTCAATTTTATCAATTTGTACGTTGCTTTGTCTAAACATGTTGGATATGGGAATCTTGGCAACAATTTAGGAATGCTGCTGTTTATATTGTTTGCAAAACATGCTAAATACAGTTTAAAATGTAGGCTCTTTAATCCTTTTGTATGTGTTTTACTGATTTTCAGCACATGCTCCCTGACACACACTGTGTGGCTTCGCCTCTGCTACTGATATAAAAAAGTAATGACTGTTCATGCCTGGAAAACAAATTCTCAATGCTGTTCTTATGCCTGATAACAATATAACTGATTAAATACTTTATATTGAAAACCAACTCTGAAACAACAGAAAAAATGATGCATTCTGTTGTTAAGTGCCATTTCATTTTTTTTTACCCATTGGCCTAAACACACTGCAGCCCTTCTTGAACAGCCCCCCATAAACCACACTTCACTCATGGCTGGTCTATAATGCAAACATCTAGGCAGCTTAATTCACAAAGAACAGATACCAATTTCTTCTCAGCAAGAGATATATCAAGGATGTCAAACAAAGCAAACAATTGCATCCAATTCTGATGGCGCAAAGCTAAGCCTTCAATTTGAGCTTTCCGTCAGAAGAAAGAAGAAGTTAGCCTTAAATATATTCCTAGTAGAAAAGAGAGCGTATTGTGTTATCATAAGAGTCTGTTTACCTAGTGAATCTACATATGGCTATCTAATATCTTTGTGCCATTGAGCAGGCTGGAAGCTGGAGTCCCAAGGGTTTCAAGGCTAGGATTATGCATGGCCGGGGGTTGAACTATTGCCCCTGAGTGATTGAAAGACCTCTACCAGCTTAGGGCCTGTTTATTGTACATTTGCATTGCTCAGTTCCACAAGGCTGTCGGGAACTATCAGTGGCCGACTAGCTCATATCTGAGCAACTATTATTCTATTTCCTCCAGATCACTCTCTTGGCTTCCAGCGAGCGGCAGAAGCTCGAGGCTTATAGGCAATCATTTAGTCTCATTGACCAGGATATTGTCTGATCAATATCTTGCACCAAGCCCCATACGGTGAGAGAAAACAAATCAAGTGTTTGTGTATTTAAAACCAGTATTTACATTGGCATTCAGGATTCAATACGGAGCTCTTCTTTGTTAATTTGGATTAACGAGAAGCCAGCAGATTTGGAATCTACATCATGCTTTTCTTCGCTTTGCCCATGAAGTTTTGTCGGCGACTTCATGACACATACCTAAAATGTGTTTTGTGTCAATCAGTTGCTTCCTGAATCATCTCCTACAACGGACGGGCAGATCTATTAATAAAGATAATTGCATTTGGATCTATGCCCTGAAGTGGTCAACTACACAATTTCACTAATTCATCCTGGTGAAAGGTTGACCTTAAGAAATGTAATTACACGCACACACCTCAGTTACACAAGAGCCCACGAGGTCCCCAAAACGTTTACTGGTGAAGAAGGTATAATTACCAGAAAACAATTAGGCTATTCTTGTCACAGTTAGTAGAAGAGTTTTTCAAGGGCCTCTTCTGGCTTTTAAACAAACAACTGATTATGAAACTCTTTTACTTAAGCAAAACCTGACAAAATATATAAAGCTTTCCTAATTTGTTTATTAGATTTTATTTAGGCAGCTCTTTTTGAAAGCTTGAAAAGTAAAAACCAATTTTTTAAAATTTTGTGAGATACATAAAACACCTCTGACTATTTTAAGGTACAGTATGCAGTCATGATCTGCTCTGGTTATACATAGCCACATGGAATTAAGTGGTTTCCCAGTATAAACAAAAACCATTTATGAATTTTAATAGGTCCACCCTATGCCTCATAACTATGCATGACTTCATACTTTCATAATTGACAGGAAATACGAAATAGGCCAAGGGTCGCCCATTAGAATGACTTTTCATTTAATTTTTTGACAGCCCAATACACAAATGTGTTGCGATTTCTTGAGTATATTCATGTACCACACAAGAGCCATTCTGGTGAAGTCTAGTAGTAATCCCCCCAAGGCCAAGACCACCTCGCATATAATTACACAGTACTACATTTAGCTGCAGTAAAGTAGATTAAAAAGTCAGTTTTTCATAGTTGGTGACACTATTGTTCTGCTACATCTTAATGACAAATACTGAAGCACACAAAGAAACACACACAGGGTTCCTACATTAACAGGAAAGGTATCCTTTTATTTAGGCCATTTTAGTTATTTGCACACACACAAACACACACACACGTACACACACACACTTTATTCCTTCTAATTATTTATAAGGTATTTAAAGCCTGGCAACCATACAAAAATAAAATGAATTTATATTAAAGGGAGTTATTTCTCTCCACTTTCGCTGTATGCTTGCTCAGTATGAGGGATTGCTGTGCTTGAATTCTGCACAAACGGGGCACAACTGCCAGTCAGTGACTCTATGCTATCTGCTGGGATTCCTCAAATAGAAAACTTTTAAACTGATGGAAATGTATGTATAATTTAATTTAAATCATGTATCTTGTAGAGTGCCATGACATGACATTTGTTGTGAATTGGTGCTATATAAATTAACTGAATTGAAATTAAAATATTATACTTTACAAAAAGATCTAATTCTTAAACAAGTGTGTAATTTTGAAAATTGTACAGAAACCTCTTCTACAGAGCTGGCATTAATCATTTTAACACTTCTGCTTGAGGTCATCCATGCAAATGTAAAGTAAACAAACAGACAGTGTTGCCTTTTCCTCAAGTTCAGCTGTAGGGCAGGATTAGCCCATCTCCTCTGCTTTTCTACACCTACCCTGTCTAACTGGGGCTGTCCCGTAGCACAGAGGTGCTAAACACAATAGAACAATAAAATGTGGGAGGCTGCAAGGAATGTGGGCTCTATCACCCTCCTTTTAGCACAAGCTGGAACTCATTGTATCCCTAAGATGTAAATCTACACCTCTGGGCTATAAAAGTGTGAGACAAAGAGGGTTCTTGACTGAGTAAATTAACATTCATCCCACTCACAATTAAGCAGACAGACTGACATTGTTGGTCCTACGTCGCAGCAACACTGGGGGCTTTGTTGACATGGCGTCTGGACAGAGGGAAAAACTAGAGGAAAATATTTTCAACTGAGTCATCGCTT
Organism: Apricaphanius iberus; assembly: GCA_028564705.1. Taxonomy (NCBI): domain Eukaryota; kingdom Metazoa; phylum Chordata; class Actinopteri; order Cyprinodontiformes; family Aphaniidae; genus Apricaphanius; species Apricaphanius iberus. The sequence goes on from JAPXFQ010002924.1 coordinate 983,041, forward strand.
GGACATTGGTATCTGGAAACATGCGTATGCGAACAAAACAAGATGCTTGAATTAAGCTTTCATTTTGTTTTGCGTCACTTTTCTACCATATATAAAAATCTCATTGCAGAACTAAAAACATATCTATAATATTGACATGTCTGCATGTGCCTGATTCAGGTTCAGCTGGTTTAATCTTGAGTAGATGGTGCTGATCAGTGTTATGCAAGGTCTTGCTTGAGTGTTATGCAAGGTCTTGCTAGTGGCAACTTGACTTTGTTAACATTTGTTTAAAAATGAAAATGCAATTGGAAAATACTTTTAAAAACACACTGAATGTTTTTGGATTGTGTTATATTATTTGCATCTGCTTTACATCTGTTTGTTTCTCTAATACTTTCAGAGTTGCTATGCTGATTCATACTGTATTCAAGTCCTTAATAAAGCTGAACTGATTCATAGTCATGGTAAAACAGAGGTACAATCCATTTATATTCCAGATGTTTAAATATACTGTATCTGTCTAGAGTTTTTATAATGTGCAGTTTATTGCAAAAGTACTAATAACCCTTGAAATTTGCCACAATTAGTCACATTACAACCACAAACTTCAATGTAATTTATTCAGATTTCATATGATAGAACACAAAGTTCAGAATAATCATAAGTTGAAGTAAAAAAAGATATACCTTTTTGGAATGATATATATTTTTGTGGGGACGAAACTCATTTTAGCCCCTTTGTATCCATGATCTTGTTCTTGCAGTCACCACCCAGAGGTTGTTTCCATAGCTGAGGGTGGGACTGTAGCTAATGAAGCTCTAGAAAACTTCCCAGAGCTTCAGTAGAATAGTTTAAAGCATATTGATGTGTTAGCACGGCAAGTTCAGACCAACAGTAAAGACAATTCAAAAAAGACTTAATAAAAAGTGTAAAATAGGGTTGAAAAACAGATTGCAGCCATTGTGGGGTGGATAGAGACGAATGTCAGGAGTGATGTTTGATAGAAGGATAGCTCCAAGATTGAAAGGGACAGGCTATAAGACAGTAGTGAAACTTGCTATGATATATGGTTCAAAGACACTGGCACTTTCTAAAAGACAGGAGGCTGAGCTGGAGATGGCAGGGACAAGAGACCAGGAACAGTTGAGGAGTCTGGAGATAAAGATAGAGTGGAAAAGTTGAGATGGTTTGGATATGTTCTAAGAAGAGATATTGGATACATTGTAAAGAGCATGCTGGAGATGGAGCTGCAGGAGGAAAAGAGAAAGAGTCCAGTGAAGATTCAGGGACAGAATAAAAGACACTTGTAGATGGCGCGTGTAAAAGTTGATTAAGCAACTGTTAGGGTGAGATGGAGGCCAGTGAGCCATTATGGTGACCCTTGAGGTAAGCACCCAAAACAAGAAGGAGGATTCTCTTAATCTGAACTCATTGAGCTTGAAATAAATATTCATAGCACCACAAACGCATTTATTGTCCACTTTTTTTTGGATATTGGTTAGACATTATATTTTTTATTAACTTTTGAAACACATTGGGTTTGTTGCTTTACGGTAATAAAAGCTGATATCATTCAAAGCACATAAGGGCAGGCAACTTTATTTGTATAGCACACTTTTAACAACAAGACAATTTAAGGTGCTTTACATGATATGGGGAGAACAACGATAAAAGCATAAAATGCAAGATTAAAGCCACAAAACATATGAAACATTAAAACATGACATTCCAGCTATTATTAAGATCTTTGCACATGTCCATAAAGGACAGTGTTTTGGCAGTTATTATCCTGACACTTATTATGAATGATTATCAAAGAGAACAATTAAAAATGTTAAAGACATGAAAAATATTTGAAGGGTTTCCTTGAAACTGTTTCTCATCTGTCTGGTGTGTTCCTGTCTGTTGCTTGAATGCTGTCCACAGTAACCCTGCTACTGCACTGTGCATGTAGACTCCAGTATACAGAAACAAAATGTGAAGAAAAATAATTCAGTTTACTGCTGACAAAGTGGGATATCTTTTGAATAAAAAGAACTAAAACTCACCACCTTTGAGCAAATAAATTAAAATCACGTGAAAAAAAGTGAACAGATACAACACCCTTGAACGAAAAAGACGCTGTAAACAAGGCATCTTAGCAAGCATTAAAGAGACACACACAATTCATATCTAGTTAACTCTGGATACAAGAATGCATTACGGAAAGCATGAATACATTACCATCTGCTGCTTTTAATCCTAGACAGTTACAGTAGTGGCATGTTTTGGTAAAAGGATATCATTAATCATGGGTATAATCAGATGACATCAGGTCATGCCCCACTAAGTGTGTTTTCCTCATTATGGTAATATGGAGAAGAGGGCTGTGTTTCCGTCCCTTTTTTCTACTTTGACACCTCTTTTCATGTCACCCTACTCCTCACAGAGGAGGAAGAAAAAGATTAAGAGAGCAGCCACAACTATAGGCTTTTTAATTCAATTAAAATCTTGAAATATTTGTAGATATCAGCAGACAATAAAGAAAAGAAAAAGGGAGTTTCTTATCTAAAAGATGAGATGCAAGCTTCGTATAACTTATGAAAAGAATGGAAGTCTTTCTGCAGCAGTATCCAGAGGCTATTTACTGTCTCCTTGATCTATGAAGTTTGTGGTTTTGATTGTGTGTGATTATGTTCAGGAGAATGACCTTTAGTGGTAAAGCGTATTGTAATGTAATGAGGATATGTCAGTCGGCAGGAGTACAGTGATGAGACAAGGCCAGGCAACTTGTGGTTAGAGCATCGATCTGCCGGCACAGTGAGTATAGGAGAGAATCTGAAATATTTCAACACCCCCTTCTCTAAACGTACACTTGAACATGGGATCTGGAGACACTGGTCTGAGGCAAACTCATGTAACCACACAAAGAATAAAAAAATGAAGTATGAGAACCCAGCTCTATATGATTCATAAACAGATCAGAGTATGTATTGTAAATCATGCTTGCAAATATAGACTTATATATGAAGTAAACTCAAAAATATCCATTTAATTTCTCCATTTTTTTCCTAAAGAAGCCCGATAAGCTTTGTGCAGGTAGGAATGTGACAGTTTTATACCAAATTATTACTTATTAAAGAGGAAAAGATGAAAAAAGTTGGAGTGGAGGTGAAAGTAGAGGTGTTGCAGATTGATATGGTGATGGATTCTCTTACCTCCGCCTTCTCATTAACTCTGGCCGAGGTAATATGACCTGGGAGAGATTTTCACCTCCTCCTTCAGCACTAACACCAGGTCTCTAAGCCCTCCTCGGTAAGCCCCTATCTCATAAAGCACAATTAACTGGACCAATCAGACAGGCTTAAAGTCACTCCTCTAGTGCCTTAACTCCTAATTAACCAAAATACATCATCAGCGATGAATCAGCCCCGTGGATTTCAATCATAATCATAGTCGCTCATAATGTAGTAATTTGCTGTGACTTTTTCCTCAAGGACTACTTGGTGTAATTTGGGTAATAGGAATTAAAATCTATATTTTTTGCCAGTTCTGTTTTTTCTACAAGTAAGAAAGTACATGGAGGTAGTAAAGTAAAGGCTTCTGACATAAAATTCACACCAGATGTCAGTAAAAACAACGTAATTCATTCATGATTCAATAATTATTACAAGCCCATACATTTAGATATTTGTAGTGAAGAAGAATTTTACAGGGGAAAAAGTACTGTTTGAGCTTCCTTCAGTATTTTTTATTTTTTTCCCTGAAGCTTTTGTTTGACAGCTTGAAGAGATGATGACGCCTAGACAATGTCTTCTGTATGTTGAAACTAGCTAAATGAAATGGATGTCATTTCCAGCCTTTGGTTTCAGGCAAATAATCGTCAAACCCTAAAGGTTTTGTTGGTCAATATAATTTTTAGTTCTTTTTCATAGTTTTTCAGTTGGAATCAGATAGCATTGACTAGGTCATTCTAGCTTTACACATTTTGTCTCTCTGACACCAGTTGAGGGTGTCATGATTCATCACTCAGCTCCTCTCACTCCCTCATCATCACACGCACCTGTCTTCAATCTCCAGCCACTCACCTCACGTCCTCATAACCCGTCACCTCCCTTCAGTCACCGCCGGATCATTGTAGAAGGACTTCTTTCCAAATGTCCACTGTGTGTTTTCCCTGCCGTCTTTCTCCTGCAGTCCTGTGTCTCCGTTCCTGCCATCCAAACCTCCAATAAACCGCTCTGCACTCTGCTTCTGCGTTTGGGTCCATACCTTCGTGCACACCTCCTGACAGAGGGTTTCCTTTGTTGTGTTCATGTTGTGACCATTGACTTGCTGTTGATCATCATCTATCTGACCTTTTTTCATCTTTAGTTCATCTTGTAAATTGCTCGTTTCTGTATTAATTGTTCCTTCAACTACACTGTCAGAAATAGGGGTACAGAATAGGTACATTACTGTGCCCCAAGGTGAAAAAAAGAAATTAACACAGTCTAAGGAAAAATATCGGTCCTCAGGGTAACCATCTGTACCATTTTATTGTCTGAACGATATATACGTGTTCCTCAGTTATAAAAAGTAAAATTTTGTACCATTTCTTGGATAGGGTACAAATTATGGAGATACTTTTTTTACTACAAAAATTTATCCATAAGCAAATCATCATTTATATAAATAAATGTTATAGTTTTATTGTTAAAACATTTTACATTTCATTTTTACATTTTTGTTTAATCAAATAAATAAACAAATGGGCGACTATTGCTACATTGTGGTCAGGTGATTTGTCAATCATGTGAAGTCGATAATTATAGACTGTCAAGGTAGCCCCATTAAAAGGTACAGACTACAGAGGTACAAATAGGTACCTACAATTAAGTGAACATGATGGTACCTTTGAGGGTACTACCCCAGTGACAAGACATTGTACTCCTAAAAGTACAATTTTGAACGTTAATTTCTTAGTGTACACACTTTATTAGGTCTGGGAGTACCATACGCTGCAAAAATTCCCATGATGTTTGGGTAAATGTTTTAGGGTGATATAAACCTAACATTGCATGTGCAATACAAATCACCGGGTTAAACTGTGGTCTTATTTCTCTTGTTGTCTCTCAATATTTTATGGGCAAGTGTAAATGTTTTGCAACAAACTTTAAAGCAAGTTAAAAAATATTCAGCAGTGGAGTCGTGTGCAGTGAGTATATGTAAAGGCCATTGTGATTGAGTGGATTATTTATTATTTAAAAAAAATTAAACTGTACCTGCTGTTACTAGGTCTTTCTTGAGCTCTCTGCTAATCCTCTTTGGCTGTAGGGTATCACTTCTTATTCATCTTTTGAGTCCTCTGTCGGAAATCGTGCTAGAAGCACCTGGTCATTAATGGCTCATGGTGAAATTTTGTTCTCAATGGAGCATTCAGAAATTTAGCTAATATGTACGTAACAGTATGTTTTGTAACAATAAGTTAGCAAACACGTTTGGAGGACTTTTTGCTCCTTGTGCAAAAGTTAGAAATATCGTACCTGATATTAATTTGAGCCAATATCCAAGATTGACTGTTTTAAATACCAACAAAGTCCAATTACTTTCTTGGTTTTCTCTTCCTTTTGCAGTGTGTCTTCTTTGTGTGTTTAATACTTATTTTGGTTTGTTTTTACCAACATCAATGTGTGAATTTCATGTTATTAGATCGATGAGAATTATATTTACTCAGGGAAAATGTTGCTGTGTTCAATACTTATTTCCTTTGCTGTATATAATTTAAGTTTTAGTTGAACATGGTTTCTGGTTGTACGAACTAGTTTATCTCTAGGGTGTACGCCTTAACTATGGAAGCGGAGCAGTGAAGCATTAATCACTAAAGTATTATGGCTGATATTCTTGGACAGCACATTAATTCAGGTGGCTATTAGGCTGCCTTGCAGCCAACCTTCAAAAGAGGTCCACATTGAAATTCAGTTGACAGTGCACAGCGAGCAAAAAACTAACTATGGCATTACTGCAAAACAAATTGCAGTTATGAATATAACCAATGCGAGTATACGTAGTGCAGCCAGTGCTGTGAAATACAGTAGACTTCAGCAGGCAGTACGTTTAGTCATTCTGGACTGGCACCATGTCTTCAGTGTATTCCTTGTCAACAGAGACAGACACTCTACCTGTAGATGGAAATAAAAAAGGCTGAAGAAACACCAATTAGAATGGCTCGCTCTCCTGCACTCCCTCAGAAAAGCCTGGCTCTGTTAAAGGTCAGCCTGAAATTTGAATGACAGGGCCAAAGTCTTTTACTCATAATTTTTTGTGTTTGCAATAGATTTTAGAGCAATTCACAGCCTTAACGGCCTTAAGTGGAACAGCAATTAATTGTAATGAATAATCTGACAAATCTGGTTGACATATGGCCGCTAATACTCCTCCTTTCTAGAGGGAGCAGTGGAGGGATTAGATTACCTCAAATGAAATCTGGGAGTGCGGTGCCATCTGCATGTACAGGGAGAGACAGCACACGTAGAACAGGACGTGGGTGAAACCAGGGTCTGCTCCCTGTCGCAGAAGTTCCCTCAACCTCACCACCAACTGATTTGGGAATTGAGGCTTTTTCCCTCCCCCCTCTCATCTTATTGAGCCAGCTGCTTCTCATGAAATGAAACGCAATAATGCCGCAGCATTGCCAAAATCGAACCCACTGAGAAAAGCAAACAAACACAACAGAAGTGATAAGTGTTATGTAAACATATAAACAACACCATCACCGTGTCGAGCCATCTGAGCACATGGAAGTCCGAACTTTATTAAAACCATTTTGAAGTGGGAGGAATTTTCCAACTCTCATGAATGCCTTTTTATTATCATACTTCGTGTTTTTTATGACAAAAAGACAAAAAAAATTTATTAACTAATACAAGTTAACTTGATTAGGTGAATAAACTGATATTTTTAATGAATGTAGAGAAAAAGATTAAGTCAGTAGTAAAAGATAAGTTAACTTACTAACTTTGACTGACTAATAGATTGTAATACATGGAGGTTTCTTGCATTTCTTTAAAAAAACATCTATATGGTAAAAATAGCCCAGACCTCAGCTCTGTGAAACAATGTTATAGAGGGAGTGTGCTGCTGTGTCAACACAGCCAATGGGTGCATTGACGTCACAATGTAAACTGCTGCTAAACGCCTGATAAAGATGTGGCATTCTGCAGAACGGCTATTAGCAGCCAGCTGACATAAGCAAATGCATCAGGACATTCATTTACAGCAAGGTGTGTTTTTGTTGCACACCTAGGCATTCTCAATTTTTTTAGCTTCCAACACATCAGAACAATCGTATAGTTATTGAAAGCATTATTTGAGTCACATGTTCTTTGATACTTATCTTACTCACTTACTTGCTGCATCTAGACCAGTGCCACAATTTTTCTAGATGCAGTTTTCGTACAGTTCTTTACTAATTAATTTATTGTAGCTGCACAGAGGTCTATGTTGAAGCAAAGTAAGAATGTTTTTGCTGAGCTGAAAGGACTTTCCCTGCAGAAATGTGACTATTTTTCCCTTAAAACCACTTATATAGAGGCCCATATTTCAGAATTCGCCCCACCAGTTATTTTATCTGTTAGTTTTGTTTATATAAATCAATATTATTTTTAAGTAAAACATGTCAATGTTGTGGGATCTCCATCAACCAAGTGATTGTCACCCATGTCAAAATGGTGTTTCTCCAATCTTTTCAATGCCCTTAAACGTATCTGCTCTCCCTACCACAGACATATACGCAAAGTTTGTGTTTTATAGAAAAAAAACGTCATGGATAAAGGTGTACAAATTTTTGAACACTAAGGACCTTGCTTACGCATATTTTGAACAAGGTAGACACTGCGCAGCCAGGGAGATGGCAAAATTGTGAATTTAAGCAACACGTTGAGACTTGCAGCTCCTCACATACACACCAAAAACCATCAGCCCCCAACCCTGCTGTCTCTGAATTGAGAATAAATATGAGAATTTGAATGAAAATATATTGCATTTAAGAATAATATCACAGTATGTCCATATGTAGGTCTTCAGACTATATAACAATTGCACTTATTCATGCATTATTTGTGATGAGTAGAAATACAGAGACTGCAGTGATACTAGGGCTAGGCGATTAATTGTATTTCAATCAATATCATGATATTAAAAAGCTTGATCACAATTAACCGTGGAGTGTGTTGTAATCGTTATGTCAACTGACCAATCGAGCCGGAGCACTGACTTGTTGTCTTCTTAGTCAAATTATTATTGCTAACTATATTTTTGTCTTATTTTTGGTTATTTTTGGTTGAGCAAAGCTCTGAATAGATAAAAGTTGATTGATTGATTGATTGATTGATTGAAATAACACGTTTTTCCGTATCTCTACGTCACCCATAAACACATCAATTTCAGTTTCAGTTCAGTTGTGCTTTCTCTGCTTCTAGGTAGCCACGGTTACCCATGAAACGCCCCATGACAGCCAGCATAAGTCTATGCAGAATATTCTCTGGGCACTCTGTGTTGACCGTTTATGGCAGAAAGTGGGTGTGTATGGCGCAGGATATAATCTAAAATCACCAGATCACATTTATTGTGATTTATAAAGCAGAAAATGTGTGCAGCTGTGGTTATTCAGTTTTTTATAGATCCATAATATTTTGTGTCAGTAATTTTTTTCTTCCTTCCATCCATCCAGCCATCCATCTTCTCCCGCTTATCCGGGGTCGGGTCGCAGGGGCAGTAGTTTAAGCAGAGAGACCCAGACTTTCCTCTCCCCAGCCACTTGGGCCAGCTCCTTAGGAAGAATCCCGAGGCGTTCCCAGGCCAGCCGGGAGACAGTCCCTCCAGCAAGTCCTGGGTCTTCCCCTGGGCCTCCTCCCGGTGGGACGTGCCCGGAACACCTCACCAGGGAGGCATCCATGAGGCATCATCGACCAAATGCTGGAGCCACCTCAACTTGCTCCTCTCGATGTGGAGGAGCAGCGGCTCTACTCCGAGCCCCCTTCAGATAACTGAGCTCCTCACCCTATCTCTATGGGAGAATCCAGCCACCCTGTGGAAAAATAAAACTAATTTCAGCCGCCTGTATCCATGTTCTCTATCTTTCGGTCACCACCCAGAGTTTGTGACAATAGATAAGGGTAGGAATGTAGATCTACATCTAAATCAAGAGCTTTACCTTTCGGCTCAGCTCTCTCTTCACCCAGACAGACCGCTACAGTGCCCGTATAACTGCGGACGCCTTACCAATCCGTCTATCGATCTCCCTCATTCATGAATAAAACCCCCAGATACTTGAACTCCTCCACTTGAGGAAGGACCCGACCCCTAAAAAGACAGCCTAACCTTTTCCGACTCAAGACCATGGTCTCGGATTTGGAGATGCTGATCCTCATCCCAGCCGCTTCACACTCAGCTGCGAACCGCTCCACCGAAAGCGGTAGATAACGTCCCGATGAAGCCAACAGGACCACATCATCTGCAAAAACCAGAGCCCCGATCCTGAGGTCACCAAAACTGATCCCCTCAACACTTTGACAGTGCCTAAAAATCCTGTCCATAAATGTTATGAACAGGATCAGTGACAAAGGGCAACCTTGGTGGAGTGCAACTCTCACTAGAAACTAGCCCGACTTTTATGCCGGCAATGCGAACGAAACTCTGACACCGGTCATACAGGGACCTTACAGCCTGTATTAAAGGGCCTGGTACCCCATACTCCCGGAGTACTCCCCACAGGACTCCCTGAGGGACACGGTCGAGCACCTTCTCCAAGTTCACAAAACATATGTAGACCTGTTGGGCAAATTCCCATGCACCCTCCAGGACCCTGCTAAGGGTGTAGAGCTGGTCCAGTGTTCCATGGCCAGGACGACATGACGACAACATGCAGAGCCTTGAGAAACTCCGGGCGAATCTCATCCACCCCCTGATCCCTGCCACCAAGCAGCTTTTTAACTCTTTAGGCGCCAGAGTTTTTTATATAAAATATAAAATTTTGATATCTCTAGCTAAAAGGTTGTAGCTTTAATATAATTATAGATAAAGGTACACTGTAAATTAGGAAAACCTTCAGTATGATCCAAAATTTGTGATAGGAACAAAATCACACACTTAATTTGCATATTATGTCATCAGTTGTTGGTATTATTAGATTGGATGACTTTTACTTTTTTTATAATAATAATAATAATATTTTGCTTTTTTACATCATTTAAAACTTTAATTTAATTAATAATTTTATTTATTTATTTAGATTTTTCTATAAATCCATTTTATACATCTATATTTTTTTTTCTGGCTTTTTTTTTCAAGAACTGGTGTCCTTTTTTATGAGGCTCCGTTACTCTGTTCACTATATAAAATCAACAGAAAGAAAATATTGGGCACAGAATTTTACATATCCGTCCCAAAAATAACTAACAGACTCATCAAATTGTCTGATCCACTGGTGATCCTACTCTTCCTCATCTGTCAAGCAAACCTCGCCAAAATCATGATCATCCTCACTTGCAGCAGGACAGAAAACTTTGCTGCTGTTTACTAACTTATTAGCGGTCTTTTTTCTCTCCTGTTTTCCATCGCATCTGCCATTATTTCCACTGATTTTTACATTCCTTTCACTTCAGTCAAGATTACCGTTGTTATGATCACCTTTCTCTGTAATGGACTGGCGTCCTGTCCAGGGTGTACCCCGCCTCTCGCCCATTGACAGCTGGAGATAGGCACCAGCACCCCCGCGACCCCTTGAGGATTGAGCGGTTCTGAAAATGGATGGATGGATGGATGATCACCTTTCTACCCGAACAAATGATGAATTCTCTTGGATAAGTGAAACGTCTTCCAAGACAAATTACCAAGTCCAGTTGCGTTCGATTGAAATTTCCTTGAGATAACCATGACCTGGATGAGAATATTCACAGGCTTACCCGAACACATACCTTTCACTCACCGGGAGAATGTGATGCAGAGCTGTAATGTGCTGCTTGTGGAGCGTCATGGTGAAATGGGACTGGTTGTTGCTGCGGGCCATTTTAATTTCCCTTTTTTTCTCTCGGGACAACTGAACGTCTTGATCAGAGGTAAATATTTCTCTTCAGAATCTGAATAAGCCAATACTTCCCAGTGTGGAAGTCAGGAGTCTCAGCATCGTAAGTTTTATCTTTCTAAAACTCGCTCTCTCTATGCTGTTACTGCAGCAGCTGCACCTCGTGTCCCCCGCTTGCAGCGCTGAGTAAAAGGCTGATTTACTCCAAATGTTTCCATGGTAACAGACCCAAAAATGTGTCCTAAATTAACGGTACATATGTCTGCCATCTCCAGGTGTAAAGCAGTAATTAAATTAGTGGCCCTATCTCCAGCTGTGGCTTGTTAAAGTCAGCAATGTTGCTTATCGCAATATTGCGACTTTGGCGCCTAGAGAGTTAACAACCTCGGCGACCTCAGCACCAGAGATTGGAGAGCCCATCCCAAAGTCCCCAGACTCTGCTTCCAAACAGAGAGGTGTGCTGGTGGGATTGAGTCACAGCTACAGTCAGTCACCTAAACAATGGAGTCACGGAACACGGCCCACTCGGACTCTATTTCCCCCGCCTCCCCCAGGATGTGTTCGAAGTACTGCCGGAGGTGAAAGATGTAATTCCTTCTGACAGGAGACTCTGCCAGATGTTCCCAGCAGACCCTCACAATATGTTTGGGCCTGCCAGGTCTGTCAGGGTTCCTCCCTCACCACCGGAGCCAATTCACCACCAGGTAGTGGTCGGTGGATAGCACCGCCCCTCTCTTCAAAATCAGTAAAATCAGCCCCTCTCTTTAACCCAACGCCAAGTGTGTTGATTACTTTTTTCTTTGGCAAAGCTTAAGTATGGTTTAAGTAAGGATACTTTTATTTTGAAAATGTCCAGATGCTTTACACTGCTCCTATGTCTGATCCCGAGATTGACACATTTTAGAGGCATAGTAGAAAACAAATACCCGCTGCGTAAATTTAGGAGAGGGTCGCTTACCACGCTTCTGAGACATGTGGCTGTTTACCGCCGTGGAAACGGACCCATTGACTATAACGGCAGCTATCAGCTATGTGTTACGTTTTGCAGATGTTACGCGTCTCATGGAAAGTAAAGGTTAGTAATAGCATGCTGCATAAGCTCCCTTGATAAGACTTCGACATAGTAATACATCATCAGTAACAATAAAGTCAAGTGTGGTATTGATTACATTAACAGATTGTCCAAGAAGTCTCTGCTTGGGGGATGCTTTATACGGGCTTATGCTTCACCAGCAGTGGGGGGAGAATTTCTGTCCAGTGGCCAAGAAGAATGCTCTTCCAATCTGAACTTTTGTGCCTTTCTACACAGGAGTTGGAGCAGGCAACCGGTCGGGTATCAGCAGAGGACTGAGAAGCCGCAGCGAGCTGCGGTGTCAGAGAGCGGGAGTCAGCTAGATCAGGCTGGAAGACTACAAAGTCAGATTCAAGACAGACTGTATGATCGCTCGTTAGAGCAGTACTGGTGTGAGGAACACAGCTGGAGGCATGAATTAATGGATGTGTGAGATGTGAGGTGAGTCAAAAGTCTTTTATTTTTTGAGAGGATCTGAGTTGTAATGATGATATTGTGATTGCTTTTTGCTGGATGTGTTGTTAAGCTAAGCCCGCCCATGTCCTCACCCTCCACTTATGGTAATGGAAATACAACCATTTTAGGCCGTAGTGACCTAACCCAGGATTGTGAAGTGTTCACCACCCCTGCTTGGGGTTTAAAACAGAGTTAATAAAGTAAGATGGTTATATATCTGTTAAATATTTTGTAAAATAATTAGATATGTGTGCAACACAAAAGTAAGCAAGGATAAAACATTTATTGGATGAGAGAACTGTGATCTAACGCCATAGCAGCAAGTTTACTTTCTGGCAGTGCAAAATTAAATCAGGTGTTTTATTTTAATACCTGGTTCTCTTGCACTAATCCTGGTTAAGCACTAGAACCACTTTAGTGTATAAACTCCAGATAGTCCTTTAGGAATTAAAGATAAAACTAAATGTGTTTTTGGTGAAATGATAGAACCTTATATTGGCTTTCTCAAAGTCAATTACTCTGTGTAGGAGCAGAGAAGGGTGTCATGAAGAAACTTCAAGCAAAAACAAAATACCAAGCAAACATCTTTGGTTTCAGTATTAGACAAAATCCCACTTATTTGGATGATAAGGTGATACATGTGATAAAATTTGGTGGCATTTAAAGTTTATATATAAATCATTGTTTTTTATGCTCAGTGTACCAATATTTACTCACTATGAGTCGCACATTTAAGATACTTTATACTGATTTACAATTTACTATTAAATATGTGCTGTTTATAATTAACATGCAGTTTACCAGTTTTCTTTCTTTACCACTCCAGAAAACTCTACAAAAACATTGTGCCGCATTTTTGTCAGTGTGTTTTCAAACTCAGTGAGTAATTAATATAAGCATGGTTTCCATATCAACAGGAATGTTGCAGGTTAATTCATTTTTTCCCTCCTAGCATATTATATTCTAAAAATATTACACTTAATTCTTATTTGCTTTGAAGAGCCCACCAAAATAAATTTCCTTCTAGATCCAACAAAAACATGCACATTTTGTTTCCCACTGTAGTAATTGTTCATTTCAAACTATAAAAGTAAGTTCTGACAAACACATCTAAAAAAGTTTAGTTAATTCAACCCTTTGCTCCGCATTCGAAAACTCCTCTTTGAAATTAGTCTCTCTGTAATAAATATCCCCCAGCTCAGTGGGACACGTTTTATATATGTGGGATTTTTATTTTTATCCGAGACACTTTTTAGAGGTGGTAACTTAGACTTTGGAAAAAGAGGCAAATTTTAAGTACGTCACAAAAACATACTGTACACGTGTAGGCATGGGGTGTGAGAATTCACAGAGAGTAGCTGATGAGCGGAGGTGGCACTCGCAGACAGTGCTTCTGCTCACATCTGCTTAACCATCATCAGTGTGACACAAACTCACCTAGAAAACACGCACTAATCACCTAATCCCAAATCAGCGGGTGTCAGCTCGCATTATCAGTCAACCACTGCCTGCCTTATGATCATCACTTTAGCCCCATTGTAACTCTGATACAGAACACTGGATTGGCTCCATTAAACTACCTGACAGAAGGGGAAAAAACAACAATGTGTAATCACGCTTTCCATCCCATAAAATACCTTCTGAGCAGATAGTTCAGGAGCCATGTCCCATATTTAATTGAAGGAATCGAATAAAGAGCGTTTTCCAAGTGGGGTTGCAGTGTGGCTAGCATAATTGCCAGGGAACAGGTCTTAATTTAAACAGGGGGTAATTATCATGCAGAGCATACCCACCCAGAATGTTTGCATAACTATCACAAGCGTTTTCATAAATGATGCTTTAATTAGTCTTAATTAGAATTTGTTTAAGTCAGCAGGGAATGCAGAGCCCGTGAAATGATGTATGTAATAAGCATCAGGGCCTGCTCTGTTTTTTTCCTTACTTGGGGAATAGAGCTGACAAAATCACATCACATTAAATTGATTCAGTCAGAATTAAAATTCTTATGGTATTAATTAAATGTGGGAAGATCTCATTAGCAAGCTGTGTGGTGAGGGAGAGACCCTCTCTGCCAGCAGATGTGACGGTGTCAGAGCTGCTGTACATGCTCGCCATTAGGGCCCCCAGACAAGGCGAAAGTGACGATAGAGAGAGAGAGAGAGAGAGAGGGGAAGGAAGGAAGGAAGGAAGGAAGGAAGGAAGGAAGGAAGGAAGGAAGGAAGGAAGGAAAATGAATGGAAATGGAAGGAGGACAATGAAAGAGATGAAGAAATGGAAGGAGAAGAGGGACGATAAGGGAAATAAAATTATAATACAAATGACAGAAAGACAAAACCAGAGCAAGTCTGTGCCTGTGAGTTCAGAATGAGGAAAGAGAGAAGGCAGAATATTAATGGGCTGTAGGCTCCTGACCATCTATAGTTTTATTTAGCTGCATTCGGTCTATTTGGCTCGAGGAATTCAATAAGAGGAGAGCTAATGACTTGACCAGATACCCTGTTATCAGCACTGATGAGACACCCTCTCTGCTTGACTCTTTATACAGCTACAGTAGTCTAATAGGCCTGGGGAAGATTGCTACCCGGAGAGCAGACCTTCCCTGTGGAAATATAGAACATGATTGTGCCTTAGGGAGATCTGCTTGGCTCTTACAGAGCTCACCTGATCCCCCTGAATCATTATTGACACACTTCTTAAAGAGCTGAATGGCAGGCCTCAACTGCAAAAATCTGTTTTTTTTTAAAGGTAATTTTAAATGATGGGGGAAAAATCAAGACATAAAAGGAACAAAATAAACAAAAAATCTAAACCATATGAATTAACTCTATACCACTACTGGATTAGTCAACTTTATTAAAACTCAAAATAATGAGGAAAGCAATTTTGAATATTTCTCGTCTGTCTCCCAAATTGATTTGTTTTTTTTGGGGGGGGTTTTTAGGGTTGCTGTTGATGTAACCTCTTTACTATTTTGGTTTTATGTTTATGTAGTTTTGCTCATTTTGTTGCTTAAATTTGTGTGATGTCATTTTCAATATCTAATGACTTGTGAAGATTCTCGCTAAATGTGGTGCAACAGCGTCGATATTCTTACTGAAACAAGTTATCTACTGCCATGGCCTTAAAGGCCGCTCAAAGAGGAAGAAGCCACTTCCCCAAAAGCAAAATGAAACACTAGATTACATAAGATTACATTTTTGTATAAATTCCTGGTCTGATTACACTAAAGTTAAAGTTTTGAACATGTGGACTATGATTACATTTGAATGTAGAAAAGCCTAAATATACTATGCCAACTGAGGTTCAAGGGTTGTAGCATCATGTTGTGGGGGTGTTTTGTAAGGGGGGGAAATGATCCTTTAAAAAAAAAAGATGGCATGAAAAGGAAATAACTAGATGGAGAAATAGTGAAAGAACATTAAAGCTTTGGTGCAAACTGTTTCTTCAAATGGACAAGGATCCAAGACATAGAGCCAAATACGTGACTGACAACAAATAAAATTGATGTTTTATAGTGCCCCCCAAAAATCTCTGATCTTTATTAAATGGAACATTTGTGGGCAAATCTGATAAAGTTGTATATGAGCAAGGCAGCCTGTTAAACTGACTTAATAACTGGTTTTGTGAGGAGAATTTGGTGAACATTTCCAGCAAACTATTGTTAAAAATTTGAGGGGTAACCAGAACATTTCATACCATTTAAAAGGTAATTCTACGAGTTTTTAAAGAATGTAAACTCAGAGCATTTAGTCTAGTTTAGTAGCGATAAGTTGAAAAATGTCTCTTGTGAATACATGTATGTAAAATCCACTTAATTAAGTTAAGTTAATTAAGCACATTTTTAAAAAAGTTTGCCAAAACAGCTGTGCAAAAAAAAAGGATAAATTAGATAAAATAACTTTAAAAAAACACATTAAATTGATCAAACAATAATGTCTTCCCACATGGATCCAATCACTATTACATTTTTAAAAGAGATGTTGTTTGTCTAATACATAATATGTTTCAAGGTTTGGGAGCTACAAAAGAAAAAAGATCAATCTATAATTTTCTACCTTGTTTGCTTATACATAATTATCGTGGTTTGAGAAATAAACTCATTATTTCTATCTCAGCTAATATTTTTATCTCAGCTAATATATAATATAGACTCATTACGTTCAAATTAAGAATTTCAAGCCTTTATTTGTTTTAATTTTGATAATTATGGCTTAAAGCTCATGAAAACCTCAAGTTCAAAATCTCATCAAATTTGAATATTGTAAAAAGGTTAAATATACTGTTCAATGTAAAAATGTGCACAAGCAGCAGGGATTACCTGAAGAGGATAGTCAGCAAAAAGGCCAATCAAAAGTTTTTGGGACCTTCACAATGAGTGGACTGAGGCCAGAGTTAGTGCATCAAGAATCACCACACACAGACAGATCCTGAACATAGGCTTCAAATGTCCTATTGCTGATGTCAAGCTGCTGCTGGTCTGTTGCTCAATGATCCAAACTCTCTTTTCTGATGAGAACAAATTTTGCATCTGATTTGGAAACCAAATTCCCAGAGTCTGGAGGAAGAATGGAGAGGCACAAAATCCAAGATACTTGAAGTCCAGAGAGACATTTTCACAGTCTGTGTTGAGTTGGGGAGCCATGGCATCTGCTGTTGTTGGGCCACTGTAGTTTATTAAGTCCAGAGTCAACGTAGGGCATTTTGGAGCACTTCATGCTTCCTTCCGCAGACAAGTTTTATGGAGAAGCTGACTTCATATTCCAGCAGGACTTGGCACCTGCCCACACTGTCAAAAGTACCAAAACGTAGTTCAATGACCATTGGACTACTGGGCGCAATTGGCCAGCAAACTCACCTTACCTGAGAGAGTCTATGACACATTGCCAAGAGAAAGATGTGAGACACCTAAAAATCTGGTTTCATCTGGCTACATGCAGACACTTAAAATGGAGAAAACACAGGTTTTCACTTTGGCTGGAGCTTTTAGAAAGAATTGTTTTCAATGCGTTTCCATGTGGATAACAGGTCAAACCATAGAAAAATATCTCTGTTTTGTGAGATACCCGGGTACATGGGAACAGCAATTGATGGAAAAGCGTCCAAATTTCTGTATTTGAAATTCTTGGGGTTTTGTGTCATTTAATGTGATAATTTTCTGAGACTTTGAATTTAACATAATCATAAAAATATAACAAATAAAGGCTTGAAACATATCTCTTTGCACGTAATTAATTTATATTGTTATATTAGTTTCACATTTAAGTTAAATTACTCGTATAAATGAACTTTTTCCTGATATTTTATATTTCAAATTGCACCATTTATAGTACTATCAACATCTATAAGTGATTGTGTTGCTTTTGGCATTTTTTCCCTCATGTATTTATTTATCCAACTTTAACTTCATATGGAACACAGCATTTTTTAGCTATCCTGCATGAACTTCATTGTCAGTTTTATAGTATAACCTGATAAGCACCAGATCTTAAGCTATCTTAGAGGCCCAAAGAACTGCAACAGTGTTTAAAAAGAATAAGATTAAAAATAAATTATTCAAATAGTCACACACATGCTATATTTCTATAGTGTCAATAAATATGGGTCAGAAAACAGCCTAGTATAAATGTCAATGAGACTAAATATTACAAACCTGTGCACTCTTTATAGTCAATAAAATCTACATTCCTGAAAGAAATGTATTTATTTCCAAACTGGCTCTGAAAAAAATACCTAAGGCCTACAGTATATGAGCCAAGCATTGTAAACACAGACAACCCTGCCCCAAATAGAATCCAATGAAAATGATAATGGAGAGAACAATGGCTTCAGGCAATGTAGCAGCAACCCTACACTCTCAATGTTACAAGGCATCACTTTCCCTTTATTAGAAGTAAGCATGACTGTTAGTAGGTCCTGCATAAATATTTGGGGTAAATACACAATATATCATTTTTCTTCACACTTGAATTGCATTATGATTTCCATGCAGACTCAGGTGAACAGGGGTCAGGGGACTAAATTAAGTGGGTCCTGGAAGCAGCTGCATTGGTTTCTCTCTTTAACCATGCTTGGCTGGTTAAGCTATCAAAAGCCGCTTGTACATGCATCATAAAAAACTGTGTGTGTTTAAAGTGGTATTAAAATGCTGTTGACCCTTAAAATTAGAAAGAGAAACGCGCAACTCTTTGCATGGCAATTACTTCATGTCCATCCAAAGCACAGTTGAGTGGAAACGTATGACAGAGCCCCCTTGGAAATTTATTGACAGGCACAGAAGTGAGTTGTTTCAGTTATGACAATGGGGCGTGATGACATCATACCATAAAAGCCCTCCACAGGGTCAGCCAGCATGTGCCATGCATGTTCGTTATGCATGAATATATAAAAGATGGAGTCAGGTAGGGCTTGGCATCGCTTGCCTGTGATGTATTTGAACCACTGCTATGCTGGGTCTCTTTTTTTCTTCTTTGGAGCATCTCTCACAGTGTTTCTAATGGGTGTTCTAAATTTTAAAGGGTTGATTGAGCATGTTCTTAAGGAGAGAGAACATATTATTGATGGTCCTTGTGACAATTAGCCTATTTGACAAAAAGCTTCTCATCATTGCTGGGAGAAAAATTACTGTAATAATTACTGTTACTTTTCTCAACCACATCTTAAGTTCTGTGGTGGTAAAATCTAAATATATTTCAGGGTACAAAAATAGCTGTGAATCTATTCAGCTTTTTACCAATTCGTACTCAAATTTTATTCAAAACTACTTCCAGTTTTTACTCAAAAGCAAAGCATTTTGTTCTTATTTTTTTACAAATCATCATAAAAATGCTCAGCTTTTACTTCTATTTTAATATATTTTTTTTTGACTGAATATTTCTATTAATCCTGTTACCGATATAAACCAATAACCCTGATAGACATCTACTTAAACAATCAAGGTCGGCTCGGAAATGCAAAAGCCACAAGCCATAATCCGAGTTATGCCAAATAAACAAAAACATCTCAAAAACTGTACATCTGTCCTACATTGTCCGCCTTTTTAGTTTTTTAAAAATACAAGCTTTAAAGGTGGCTTAATATGTGTAATACATATAAATATGTGTTAAAGGGGTGTCCAGTAAAAAGGCAGATTTTACTCAAAAGTATACAACATCCCATCCGTGGGACATAAGAATGCTATGTAAAGTAAGGAATAAAAGTTATGTTATGAAAAAATACTAACAGACACCGATCATTTCCGATATTACAATTTAATGCTGATATCAGCCAATAATTATTTCCACTAATTGTGGTTCTTTTCTTAGTTTGAGCTTGTTGATTTATGTTATATCTTTAGCATTAGAGATTGCAATGTTAAATCACAATAAATGATCTCAAGTACCTTTTTAGTTAAAGATAACCACATTCCCAAACAGCATCTATCAGCAGATAGAAAATGTGCGTTTGTCAAAGCAGCTATGAAAGATTGGGGTTGCAAATTGATGAATCTTAAAGAGAAAATGTCCCTTAGCAGACAGTTTTTATTTTTGCATGTGAGAAAGTCCTGTACGAAAATACCAAAGCTGCAAAATGTCCAAAGTTGTAAACTAAGCAGGAGCTAATAAAAAAAAAATTGATTCAATATTTTTGAAAAAGTGTAATGTTTCTTTTGGAGTTACATCCGAAACTTGAGTTTCAGGCTCAAGTCGCACTTAAGTCTCAAAAACAATTAATTTTGATTAGACAAGACTGGCACAAGTCTGGAGCTCAAGTCTTCCATACAGGTTACAACTCATGCTTTCAGAAGGAAAAGCAAGCCGTATGTAAGATACAGATCAAAGCTTTGACTTTGAATGGGCTACAGTCACATATTCTCCTCCAAAAGCATGCCCTTGGTTTAGTCTGTATTATTTTTTGGAGCTTGGGTTTACAACAATGTGTTCATTTAGTGCGGCGTCATATTATTGACCATACTATCATCTCGACTGAATGATATGTTAAATTACATCAGGTCGCTTTAATCAACATAAGGCTTACATGACTCTGATGTGTCTCTTATGATACATCCTGATAATCAAAATAAAAGCACTTCCCATTCTGTTCACTTAGAAATTAAACATTCTCTCTCATTAACTTACTCGTATCTCTCAGTCATTGTGTTGTAATTTATAGCCTTTAATTCTTATCGTGGAATATGTTTGCTGTTTAGATTAGACTGCAATTGTTTTAAATAATTTAGAGCATGGCTTTGTATTATTGTTAAATATCCTCCAAGGCAGAAGAAGGAGAAGACAATTCAAATCCATTAAATGGATATATAGCACCAATTTACATTAAAGGAATGGTGGAGGATCTTTTTTCTGCCTGGTGTGTCATCTACACTATTGGTCCTCCTAACTGTCAATCGTTCTGACAGTGTGAATGCGCATGCGCCACTGTCAAGTGTTTATGTGTGGCGCTATGCCATCATCCATTCATTTTACCTCACTTTCTCACCGTGTTGTTTAAAAACGGCTGAGTCGCAAGAGAAAAAGTTTCTTTGAGGTGTACGAGAAGAAGAGAAAGGCCTCAGAAGAGAGAGACAAGAGCAGACTGTTTTTAGTACAACGATTGCGTGTGCCAACAAAACAGGTCAGACTCCCCACTGATGCCTGTTGCCAAGTTTCTATTCGAAAAGTAGGCTAAAGTTTGGCATGCTATTTGGAGAACTCTACTTCAGATTATTGCTAGAAGAAGTTATCTACGCAGGGCCGGCTTTGCCGACAGGCGACACAGGCGGTTGCCTGGGGCGCCATCTGCTTGACAGGGCGCAAAATTGAGAAAAAAAAGTTATTAAATGTATGTATCGTATTTTGAAATGCACTCTCTATATATAGCTACTCCAAATTTCCCATGAAAATAAATTCAATCAGCGCACACGCTGTACACTTTTACTGTGCACTGTCATCAGGCAATTCTCCCTCAGCAGGAGCAGGCGGGGGGTGTTGTGACAAAGCAGGTGGGGGGGGATATGGGAACCTCTGCATTTTCTTTCCCGCCGTCTTGCCGTATTAAAGTTTACTTGTAAATTTCCCGTATTTTATTATCATAAGTAAATCCTCTGCCTCTCAGTTTAGAGAAGTGCGAGAGCTGCTGCAGTTACAGTGGCAGGTCTGGAAAAATCAGCTCCTAGAACGGGAGCAACAATAAGATGAACTTGGTGAAGACAGAGTCACTCAAAAACAAATTAGAATACACGTAAATATATCGGGGAAATGGGACAGTAAGTTTCCTTCCCTCCAGAGGAACTGGACGGGGCGCAGCATCAACACAGGTAGGCGTGGTTCTGTTCACTTAGTGACAGATTAAAACATGTTGGAAATGAGCGATGAAGGTAGGACGTTGTCGGCAAAGAATATAAAGTCCCATTAAAAAAAATCTTAAGAGGTACTCCATCTGCCTCTGTCTCCCCTTGGATCAGAGTTTGAATTAATAAATGTATTTAATAATGTGAGTCAGACCTGCTGTATTTATCGTTGAAATTAGTTTAATTCAGCCTAGTTCATATTCAAGATGGCTAACAGAATAAAAAATTGCAACAGATTTTAAATTAATAATAAAATGTTTTTTTCCTTGAATGAGTCGGTCTTAAGGAGAATACAATTCAAGGTTTTTTTGAGGCATCAGACAATACCATATGGGTTTGTTTCCTCTCTGCTCTAGAAAAATTTGTTTGTTTAATATATATGAAGTGCACTGTGAAGCATCTTAATGTGCTAAATAAATAAATCAAATCACTGATTATGAGTAATAATGCCACAAAAATAGTTTTCATAATTAGATGTTTACAATTTTTTATTCAGGGTTAAATATATTTCATTTTGAGTGATAAGCAGGGGTGTATCTAGAAAGTTTTTAAAGGGGTGCAGTTATGATCTTGGGGTGTCCCACCAAAATAAAAGCAGGACTGAAATACAAAAGGGGCGGGGCCTAGACTGAGTGACAAACACCACAGTTACAACATGGGGTCAAACTGAAATCTCGCCTGGGGCACAAAATACCCCAGGGCCGACCCTGTATCTACGTATATATGGTAACTTCCGCGGGAAGATTCGTTGTTGTGACACAAACAAAACATTGTTGTGGTTTTCTTTTTCTTTTTTCTTTCCTGAAATTCAGAAATATCCTCCACTATACCTTTAAGAGTATTCTCAAGGACAAGAAGAAATACACAATTAATCAAACTCATTTCAATGCAGGGATAATGATGATGGTATCTCATAGACAAATTACAATAAAAAAAGTTCAGCCAGCCATCACATTCTAATTCAATTAAAATACCAGTTGCTTAAGGGTGATCTATTTAAGAAAGCCCAGCCTTGATTCATTAACTTTGCTGAATTCCAGTTTTCTGAACAAACATTTGGTTACAGTGGAAAGACACTCCTCCCTTTTAAATGAAAGAAAATTTAAGCGGGAGCAATTGCAGTGTAAATTTGCTTTGGTAGAAAAACACCCTCCACACCCTATAGCAAACAATTTAGTGAAGTAAAGAGCGGTATAAACTTGGGGGTTCAAAGTTTTTAAATCGGTCCAATCTCTTGGTTTTATTTTTCTTTGTTCCCTAATGTCTGTAGTTTTTTTAATTAAGTTAGTATCATGCATTGGTAGAGTTGTTAGCCTGTGACCTGGAAATTATTCCAGCTTCTGCCCAGTAAATGCTGGTTTGTCCTTGGGCAAGACAATTCACCCACCTTGCCTACTGTTAGTGGTCCCACTGTTCGGCTGCCTCACTTCTGTTAGTGTGCCCCAGGGCAGCTGTGGTTACAATGTAGCTTGCTATCACCAGTGTGTGAATGACTGAAGCACTTTGGGGCCCACTTGATAAAGTGCTACACAAGTACAGGCCAATTACCATGATATATGTTAAAAGATTAAAGAAAAGTTAAACTTCCATGTGTTGACTGAGGCCCTGTCCACACGTAGCCGGGTATCTCCCAAAACGGAGATATTTTTCTACGGTTTGGCCTGTTATCCACACGTAGCCGGAGGTTTTCGGCACCAAAAACGAAGCTTTTTAAAAACTCCGGCCAAAGTGGAGATTTGCGTTTTCTCCGTTTTCGGTATCTGCGTGTGGACGGTGAAAACGGAGTTTTAAGAG
Organism: Apricaphanius iberus; assembly: GCA_028564705.1. Lineage (NCBI taxonomy): Eukaryota > Metazoa > Chordata > Actinopteri > Cyprinodontiformes > Aphaniidae > Apricaphanius > Apricaphanius iberus. The sequence goes on from JAPXFQ010002924.1 coordinate 1,006,708, forward strand.
CCGTAACGCCACTTTCCGCGACAAAAAATGCTCCAACACCACATGTGCGACCTGTGTTTACTCTCGAAAACAGCATTTATTTCCTCAGAGCTGTGTTGGTATCATCCATTGTTAAAACGCGTCTTGTTTGCTTGCTTTTATAAGCTGTATAACTGCTGCGCGCTGAAGAGAGGATATAAAGTTTCTCTTGGCGGATAGGACTGGGGAGAACTACTGCGCCCTACAGGTTTGCCACGTCTATGAATGTGCTGAAAAACGCATTTATCCGGTTACGTGTGGATGGAGATTTTTTTTTCAAGGAGCAGAGGAAAATCTTCGTTTAAAAAAAACCCCGGCTACGTGTGGACATGGCCTTAGGCTGAAGCACAAACACTACATTGGTGCAGTGTTACATTCCATCTAGAAGAGAAACTGTTCATTTCGGTCATTACAGATTTGAATGGACTAGCCTTGTTTATTTCTGGATATCCCTTCGCTTTATACTATTGACTAACAAGGCCCGTCATGGCAAAACTCCTGTATTTTATAGGCTCTTCTGTCATCATATCTGTCTCCCAGTTCTCTTAGGTCTAACAGACAGTTGTTTTTAGTTGTCTCAACATCTTGTCCAGTTCACAGTGGCTATTAGTCGCTTTCAGCTTTTGCCCATAGATTGTAGAAACAAATGCCTCTGCAGATTTCAGAAGCTCCAACCCATGTTTTCTTTAAATCTACTCTTAAAAGACTCTAACGTTTGACTCAGTATGAAATTTCAAGAATATTTTTACTAATTTCAACCCTTCAAAGGGCTATACAGATTTATGATAAAGACTATTTTGTTTATTCCAGTTTGCTTTAAATTCACACAAAAAAAACGTATCGTACTTTTTTGTAAATTCGTTATTTATTTCATCAGCAGTTTGAGTATTAGTTGCTATACTCTATATGTCTACAGTCAATCATTAAACTTAGCAGAGGCCATTATGATAATTTACCTTGCTTAAAATAATTAGCCGTTGTATATTCATTAGCCTTTTAATTGGTTAACTCTAGGGACTGTGAGCAATATGAGTCAGTTAAATACACTAATCACACACGCGCCAACACACACACAGACCAGTTCTCTACACAGAAACCCAAATAACCCCCCCCCCCCCAGTGAACTTTTATAGAGCACTCTTCCACCCATCTCACCCTCTCATTGCAGCTTTCAATGCAGCTGTCAGTTTTGGCCAGAACAGCCAGCGTTAACTCAGAATTTGCAGCTTTGTCCTTAGCGAGAGGAAGTACCTGTGACATCTGCACTGACATGCTGGAGATAATCCTCTATGTGATTGTCAGACAAATTGGGGGTCAGCAGCATTTCAGACGGGGGAATGCGGCGAGGGACACAGAGGAAATGTTCAATCACGGGCCAGCCCAATCGGGAGCCTCCCTTTTCAGCCACTCCAGCCTTACGGTTCATCTCTCCTTTCACGCTCTCGCTCTCTCTTTCCCTGCCCACAGCTGCCGGGCTTCCACAGGGAGGAAGCTGTATTATGGCTGGGTTAATTTACTGATTAATATCCAGCCACTAGATCCAGCTTTCCCCAGATGGCCAATTAAAAACTACAACTGGCAGAATGCAGAGGCCTGGTAGCAGGTTGCCATTGGGCCCAGGGCCGGAGGCTGTGACAGAAGGTGTGGGTCCTGTTTGGACCAGAAAAAGAGTCATTGACTGTCTTCCTTTTTGACTTTTCACACCATGATACTAAGCCTAAAGACTAAATTAATACAGGTAATGAGTGGAGGATATAAGAGCTTCTTAAAGAAAAGTAACTGATTTTTCTGAGATCCAGAATTCTTGCTTTTTTGTCAGTGCCAAATACATATTTTCTGCACCATTATACTAATAAATTTCCTTAAAAATCATGCAATGTGATTTCCGGTAATTTTCTATATTTTGTCTCTTACACTTGAAGTCTACCTTGGATGTTGATTACAGACCTCATCTTTTTAAGTGGGACAACTTGGATAATCTATAGCTGCCAACTGTGGTGTAGCCACGGGCGGGCCTGGATGGGCCTGGGTCCGCCCACTTGTCAATCAGGCCCGTATGTCTTATTATTTCTTTGGCAAATATGTAATTCGGCTAAATTCATTGTCTATATCAGTAATTCCATTGCAGCGGTTTTCAACCGTGAGGAAGTTAGAAGAGGGAATCATCTTCATGTAATTGACGATCTTAGACACACCATTTGATAGAAAAAGGCTTTACAATTGGATATTTCACCTCACATGGTATCGCTCAATGATCCGATTGGAAACTGACCTTCCAATACACGTAGCTTACCTTCTCTGCATCACACAGAAATGCCGGAACTGTTGTCTGAAAGCCTGAAGTTTTTATTTGTGGAGCCAAAAAAAGTACGTTTCTGACTTTTACCATTTATGAGAAATTGGTTCATTTATGATATATACACCGTCGACTGACAGACTGGCGACCTTTCCAGGTTTACCATGCCTCTCGCCTGCTAATAGCTGGGAATGGGATAGGTTCCAGGTGTCCCACAAACCTGAATTGGATAAAGCGGTATAGCTAAAGGATGGATGGATGGATGGATGGATGGATGGATGGATGGACGGACGGATGGATGGATGGATGGATGCCACCCTTGAGGGGTAAACGCAACACATTTGGAGTTTAGCTAATTGTAGTGACCATGTCGGGCGAAGTTATACGTTACATAGAGATCTTCTAAAGGTAAGTTATGTTTTATATATTTTGCCCACCGTGGCTTTGGCTTGGTCATTTTTGCTTGTAGACTATGGTTTGATTTGAACGTTTGGGGTGTTGTTACAATGTCGCTATTAGACCAGTATCCTGCATTCACTCTACCCGCCTTAATCTATGCACAATGAAGCAAGGTAATATCCTTAGCTATGTCACAAAACGCTGTTGAATTGACAAAGAAATCAGGACAAGTGCACAATTACACGCAATTCGGGTGAGATAACAGACTTTTGCATATCAGTAAGTAATTGCAGCATTGCAGCAGCTGTTTGAACTGGGGGTGTCAAACTACTGCGTTTATTGCGATTAATTAATTACAACCATTTTTAGCCCGCTATGTTTTTTAATCATCCATCCATTTTCTGAACTGCCTAGTCTTCAAGGGGTCGCAGGGGGGCTGGTGCCTATCTCCAGCTGTCAACGGGCGAGAGGCGGGGTACACCCTGGACAGGTCGCCAGTCCATCACAGGGCCACACATAGAGACAGACAGGACAAACAACCATGCACGCACACACCCACACCTAAGGAAAATTTAGAGTGATCAATGAACCTGACAGTCATGTTTTTGGACTGTGGGAGGAAGCCGGAGAACCCGGAGGGAACCCATGCATGCATGGGGAGAACATACAAACTCCATGCAGAAAGGCCCTGGGCTGGGATACAAACCCACAACTTTCTTGCTGCAAGGCAACAGTGCTAACCACTGCGCCACCTGTTTTTTAATCATGTTAATCAATGTTTTAATCGTTAATTTTATTGTTTCTGTATGCATATTATGCAATTATTATGATCTTGGGAAAAGCAAAAGTATTGAAAAACATTGAACGGTGAATGTGGGGCTTTATCGGGGACCACTGCTGTAACAACGGCTGTAAGATTACGCAATCAATAGTCTGTGTAACTTTCTGATTTATTGGTCTGGCACGACCAATTTCCCGTGGCCGGACCATTTAGTTATCTCTGGCTACGCCACTGGCTGCCAAATACTTTTTCGCCCTACTGTAATTTCTTAAATCTTCATTTTTTTTCTTATTTTTAGTAAAGTCTACTTTTTCAGATATATTTGAATATTTTGTATTTATGCCTTGTGTCTGTTGTTTCGTGCGTCTTTCTTTTTACAGATATCCCACTCAGGAATTATCTTTTTCTATTTTCAGCAACAGAAAATTTGTTTTAACCAGAGCTTCTACATTACAGCCTTAATTTGCTTCTCTAACACAAGTTAAGAAAATCCCTGCAATATTCTGACATGTCACCGAAGAGAAGTATTAATTTGTCTTTCTAGTTTTATATGTGAGACCCATATATACAGATACCCAGATATACAACTAGATCTTCAACAAACATGCATTTTTGCTCTTGATAATGATGTTTACTGTTGCCAACATCTTAGTAGGGAAAGGAACAATTAAATTTAGCAAGAATCCATCTTCCATGATTGGTGATTGGCTGCATGAGGACACAGTTGCCCAAAAACGTTTTGAGATGGAGGAAGGGTGTTGCAGGAAGACACCCACTTTCATATCATAGTTTCCCAAAGTCATCAATAATATACGAAAAATTTAATAAAAAAAAGTAAAGGTAAAGTGAAAAAGAAAACAAATTAAATATAGCAACAAAGTCACAAAGCTGATTATGCTGATGATGTTTTCAGGTAGAGTTGAGGTTTGCTAAATTACTAGGCAAGCACTAGCATGCTAACTTGTTGGCATGTCTAATAATCTGAATTGTACTATATTTCTGACTGATTTCAGATATTTATGTACAGATAAGATTTACATAAGTTGTTCCCCTGGATTATAAGGTTGGGACTTTGCAAAAGATACACAGGAAGCTGTTGTTTGAAGCAGAAGTGTGTAGATTAGCCAAAAATTGTACTCAAGTAAAGTAGCACCACTTCAATATACTTTTACTTTGTACAGGTGAAATAAAATTTAAAAAAATTGAATATCATGCAAAAGTTATTTTATTTCAGTAATTCAACTTAAAAGGTGAAACTAATACATGATAAAGACTTGTTACATGCATAGCAAGAAACAGTCTGACTGGTGGAACTTGACCCTTCCTTCCCCCTCTTTTCTCTGCTGACGACATCTTGTGCACCAATTCATCCCCTCTCAGTGAGGTGCACTGATATGGCAATGTAGCTTACTGTAATTCAGACAAAAATTTAGCTCTTCAGGATTAGACAAGATATGTAGACCAAAATGAAGGAGTGCTATTTTTTCTTTAATATCCCCCACAATATGAAATGGAGCTATATTTAGTTGGAGAACATCTGAATGCAGGTTTTGGTTTTGTGCAGACACAAACCATGGAAACACTGTAAATACAAAAGCTGCCATTCTCCTCACGCAGGAAGGGTAATTAATAACTGAATTACAGAAAGAGATAGACAGAGCCATTCAGCTTGTTAGTGCCTTTGATAACAGAGACTTTAATACAAACAGTTGTACTTCTACTGGGTCAGCTAAACCAGAGGATATCTGGGCCATCTCTGTTCAAAGAGAAAAAGGCCACGAACAGAATTGATGGCCCGTTTCATTATGTAATTGCCTATTTAACTTCCTTGTTCTGAGCAATCGCTCTTTAAACTCAAGCTCAAGGTAATATATGCAAAGATATGAGGGTAGTCTCGCAGACAGATAATTTAGTAAATAGCTGTAATCTTTGCATCACCTTTAACCACCCCGGAGCTGGCTAATATGTCATCTTAAAACTGTGGAGCGCCAGAATGAGGTATGGTAAGTAAAAAAAAAAAAGCTGATTTGCTACAGAACAGAGAGTGTACATCAGCACAGTATCATCTGCTATCACGCACACCATAGACAATGGTTTCTTGCTGCTGCTGCTGCTACGGGTGGCAAAATGTAGTGAAGAGGTGGAACAAGACATGAGACAGCCTTTAAGCTGCCACCCTCAGTGTCGAGGTGCAAGGAGCGTAAAGCTAGATATGATTACCTACAAGGGAGCGATGCTTCTTGCCCTCCAACCCTTGAACTTAAGGTGTACCCTACATAGAATCAAAGCAAACACCAAGATACTGCTCAGAGCCTCTGAAGTGGGATAGATGTGAGAACACAACATGAGTGACCTGTTTCCTTTCATTTCCCTCTTCATAAAGGATCCCACAAATAAATAAAAAAGCAAGGCAACACACAAAGCAGGAGTGAGGATGAATGCGCTCTTATTGAAGGGTCAGTAGTAGGATCACTCGGAGAAGGTCACCAAAAAGCTCAAATTCACAACCCATAATTGAGTAACAGGGGTCGTTGATTACAAGAGAAGGAGAGCTGAGGAGCGTTGGACAGTGGTTTCGGGTGCTCGGCACAGGAAGACAAAACAGGCTACCAAAAGAGAGCTTGACAAAGACACGATATTGGACGATCTTCCCCGGTCCACCACTGTGATAAAGAATGGATAATTAATTAACTGAACAGCCGGATCTAACAGGAGCCTCTAAATCAGAGCAACAGAGAATGAGAATTTCTTTATGTAAATAGATCAATTGGGCATGAAGTGAAGAGGTTCCATGTAAGCGCAGTGTGTACTTCTGAAGTGGAGTCCGTGACTGAGGTTTGATTACCTTCTGATAGTTAATGCAAAATTGGATTGGGCCATAGCGGTATAAATCCCTTATTTTTTTCTTTATGAGTTTGGAGGATGAGTCTGTGCTTTTTTTCAAGGACTAATATGTGTGAGAAGCTTAGTCTAGAAAAACTCCTTTCTTAATATGCATAATAAATGATTTTATAGCAAATGTGTTTTGTGCTATAATCACAAGAGGTAATTAAAATGCCTCTTTGATAATTCACCTGAGTGCCGCTCAAAGAGATTTGTCATTTTAAAACAGACTTTATCAATTGAATTTTTAAAAAGGCAAAATAAACGCCACCAAGTATTGATTCTGGTGGTTACAATATGTTCTTCGTCATTTTGGAGAGAGGGTACAGCTCGTTTCGGTTATGGACTCTGAAATGGAGGGTTGTCCCAACATGAGTGTCCCTCTGGGAGAAGATGGTGTGGCCCAGTGGAGCAATTGAGTGCCATTGTCTTCATCAGTCTTTGTGCACCTCCAGTTTAAAGACAAGAGAACATTCGTGAGGGATGGGTCTCATCGTTCAGGGGAAACGGCTTGTGTCGGCCGCCCACACCGCGCCTCCTCTGTGTGAAATTGGCTGAGAGGATGTAGACATATTCCATGCACTGATCCATGGCTGAGTATAAACAAGAGAGGATTTCGCGTTCACTCCTAGAAGGTCAGGAAGCTTCCCCGTGAAACAGTAAGTGACACTGCCTCTTCCGCGCTCGCTAACAGTCTGACCGGTGGAACTTGACCCTTCATTCCCCCTCTTTTCTCTGCTGACGACATCTTGTGCACCAATTCATCGCCTCTCAGTGAGGTGCACTGATATTTAGTGGCTGAGTATCCCAGCTTAATCAACAAACCCACAGATTCAAGCTCACTAAGAGGAACTTAGCAACAAAAGCCTTCATACTATGGTGAGAGATCAACGCTACAACATAACACAAGTCCCAGTGTATTGTACCTTAAATTTATGAGATAGACCAAAGCTAAGTAGTTTCTAACTGAAACAATTGAAGAGGATCAGTGGTTTGTTCACTTAAAAAAATATATATAAATCTGAAAAGTTTGGCTTGCATTTGCATTTATTCCCCTTTATTCTGGTAACTGGTAACTGAAAGCCAGTTTTTCAGCTAATCAGGAAATATAGTTCATGTATACTCATGTATAATTTAAACTTAGTATAAATCCAGCTGTTTATGAAGGTATAAGTGGTTTGTTAGAGATCATAGTTGCCAAACAGCATTAAAATGAATGAAAATACCAGATGTATGAGCAGAAAAGTTGTGGAAAAGTTCAACGTAGGGTTAGGTTGTAAACAATACCCACATCTTCATACGTATCATGAAGCACTCTTCAACCAACCATCTAAAAAGAAAGACGTTGTGGCTGTACTGCAAACCTACCAAAACAAGTCTGTCCATCCAAACTTAAAAGAAGAGGAAGCACAGAATTTATTATTTATAGGCAGTCAAGCAGCATATGGCGAATCTAGAGGAGCTGCAGCAATTTAAAGCACAGCTGGGAATATCTGTTCACAAGACAACTACTAGTTGTTCTCTCCACAAGTTTGGTCTTCATGGAAGAGTGATGGGACAAAAGATATTATTGAAAAATCTGGCCGAAACAGCATCCCCATCATGACACATATTTTCTCCAGCAGGGAGAGCAGAGCTCATCAGATTTGATTGGAAGATGGATGGATCTAAAATGGATAGTTATCGTTGGCAGCATCCGTGCTGGCAGCTTTTTATCATTGCTTTATTGTTAAGCCCCCAAATCAGCCAAGAGGACAATGAAGAAGCACTTCCGAGTCGTTCGTAAATCCAAGGAGAATATAAACATGGCCATTTGCACTGCCCAGAGCATCCCCGTTCTATGGAGTTACACTGGTCAAGACTGGATATATAAATACTGCTGAATGGCTCAAACATGCTCAAAACTCCGCAGGGTGAGTGAAGAAACATAAAAATTTAAGACTAACCCGCAATTTCAATGACGATTTCAGGGCTTTCACTCTGTACCTTATGGTGGTTGGTTAAGTCTAGTTTATGCTTCTCCGCTTTGACGGAGACGAAATGAAGCAATCCATCAGTGCAAGGGCTCTTTTTCACCTACGCAAGAACATGTGAGGAGTATAGCCCCATTTTTTAACTACCCGTCTCAGTCAACGGAGAGCGTATGCATCTGATTGGTCACAGCCAGAGATCGCTTCACCAGAATGGGGCTCTATAGTCGCTGTAATCAGTAATTAATGCAGTGTTTGGCCACTAAATGCTTCAAATTGAAAAGATAATTTATCTAGTCTGTTCTTTTGGCGATTTTGAAAACAAGGAGTTGTAGGAAAACAACAAAAAAGGCTGTTGTGTTTGTTTCCATGCTGCACTTCTAGTAAGTAGAGCCACGCTGAAAAAACAATAGAGAGTGGAGAGAAAAAGCAGAGTACTATAAACAAAAAATGTCTCCAATACGTTTGCATCTGAGTGCAAATTTGCGGTCGGAGAAGCATAACTAGGCTTTAGAAAGAACTTGCTACTGCAGACATCAACATAGTTCGCATTTGCGTGTTTCCAAATTGCAATAACCGAAAGACTAATTGGATTAAGTTCATCTTCCACACCCTCCCTTTCTGCAACCTACTGTCGTGACTCATATTTTTTGGGGCTACTTTATATAACAGTCTCGTATTAAATATGTTTATATAATCTGTAGTTAGTATTCAGAAAGTAAAAGTCTGTTTTAATTAGCTTGCATGATGGTAAAGATGGGTTTGTCAGTATGGTTTATGGGGCTAAGCTTTTAAGTCGTAAAACTTTTGGCTAAAATTTATTGCAAGCTGTAAAAGCAGGATGTTTAGATAAGAAACTGGGAGAAAAGTTTTTAGAGAAGCAGATAGCCATTTAACCATAAATCTTTATAATGAACCTTTGACCCAGAACAGAGACGACCCATTTTCTGACTCCAGGATTCTCTGACAGCAAATCATTGCTCAGACATTGTTTGGAAATGATCGGATTGGAGTAAGATTTCGAGGAGAAGGAACGCCTACAACCCTGGCAGGCCCGGTTGTCTATAAAAGTTTTGACATGAAAATCATTCAATGTTCAGATTTCTTTAAATCTGGACCACAGAGGAACTGACGGGGCAAAATTCCTCTGTAAAACTGCAATTTGTTAATCTGTTCAAAATAAATGTTAAACTGGAAATTGGCTCCATTTTGTCTCTGCTTGAACATGCATTGAATTACTTATGATAATTATTTAATTCAACACTACGCAGACTACAGCTGCAATGGTGGGCGGCTCCAATGTAATTAAAAACCGCGGTTAGTGTAAACTGGAATTTGTTGGATTAAAAGCCTGTAAATATCTCAGGACCCTACACCACAGCACCTCAGAGATATTCCATACTCACAGGGGAATAGTACTAACCATTCATAACAAAACATTGGTTAAATGAAGGAGTTCGGTGGCAGATAATGCCTTATTTAGAGGCGACACTTCACCTGCCCCCATGAGTCCCATTATATGGATATACATTGATCGCGAATGGATATATGCTTCTTCCGACAGACTGCAAGTGGCTTCAAACTTGTCTGGATGAGTAAATGAACATAAGAAATGCTAAAGAAAACATCCAGGTTGAAAAAAATTTATAATAATTCCGCTTTAATTAAAGCCAGAAACTTATTTCAATTGAGAATCTTTGGCAAAGCTTGGGAAATATGTTCACAGATGCCTTCCATCCCTTCTGACAGAGCTTTAGGTACTTTGGAAACAATTAATATAAATTCCAGTTTCTAAATATACAAAACTGAAAGAGACGTACCCCAAACTGCAGATGAAAGACATTTTTAATTAGAAAATATTTTGAGAATTTGATGTATCTTCAACTTCACAATTATTTACTACTTTGTATCGGTTGCGTTTGAAATGTGACAAAATATGACAACGTTAAAGGTGGGTGAACACCTGTCCAAGCCAACTTAACTGGGAACACTTGTAACTTTTAATGTCTAAAAAAACACGCAGATCAGTGCATCATTATTTCTCCAGTTTTGTGCCTAAAACAGAAACAAGAACATTTAAATCCTTTTAGATTCCCATTTCCCACTAACACTGCCCAACGGGTTGAGACTTAGGCATAAGAAATCTGATTGCAGCAGAAATAAAATGGACTGGGGATGACATGAATGTAATTAAAGGGGCTGACACTTTTATGCTGGGTAATGGGAGTCCAGGGGCCCCGGCTATTCCCCAACGAGCTCCCCTCCACAGCATGGAGTACATTTTAATTCCATCCAGCACAATGACTTAAACGCAGGGCCTTCACAGAGATGTAATCCTGACGTGTAAATAGGATAAATGTCAACATCCTGGTCCTTTAAATTCTATAAGAAATAAATGGTAGCAAAAACACTAAACCTATAAAATCGCTCAAGCACTGCAAAAACATGTGACACAAGAGGTGAATGATCCAAGAGAGGTATGGTGCTTGTGTGCAGTTTGAGAAGACTTTAAATAAAAGCATTACAATTTGAAATATTTAGGTTGTAAAAAAAAAATCATAATGGTTTGCAACAAAGCCATAGAAAGAGGCTAGAATAAGACAAACAAGTTTTTTTTTAGTGAAATTGGGCTCAGTGATTATATACACTGTACTAAGTACTGTATAAGCAAAACAGAAAAGCGTCTGTCTGCATAGCGACACATAATCTACCAAGTAGAAAAGCTGTTAGGCGTTTTCCAAGATGTGTATTTGTTAACACAGGTATGAAAGGGAAGAGCTTTTAGATTACAGCGCGGCAGATAATGAAGAAGTTAATAAGAAGAATTGTACTTTGAAATGCTCTTCTACCACCCAGGTCCCACAATTTAATCTGTAATAAATAATCTGGCATCATCGCAACATGGCATCTCATAATGGCAAATGAAATATGCTGGTATGATAGGTACAATAAATCTGGATTTTCCTATGGTTCCCTCAGGCTAGGACAATATGCAACTATAGCGCTCTCTGTCAGGAAGAGCAGATCTCGGAGCCGTCATAAAATCTAAATGGGCACTAATTAGGGAAGCCTTCCCTCTCACACTTACTATTTCTATTGACATTTTCGGTGCGCCCGTTCCTTCCCTCCACCCCCCCCTCCCCTATAAGTCACTGAGAAAAGAACTCCCTGGATTGCAGAGCAGCAGGCTGTTAAAGGAAGTTCAACTTAGTGGTAATGAATAAATTTGCCCTCCCATGCGGTACTGTTTCTTTTGTGCTGGACCCACACATATTCATGCATCTAAATGGTAATTTGCTTTGAACAACCAGTGACTTTATGTCTTACATTCGAGCTATCAATATACTGTACATTATAATTGGCTTTGATTGGTGAGAAACTACTTTAAAAAAGCATATGGCAAATATTTAATAACAATAACATGTTTAACCGTTATTTATTTTTATTCAGTGCTGCAGGACAATTGTGACAACTATAAAAGCTGAAGTAATAGAAATTATAATAATTCTTGCTGCTCACACCTGCAGAGTTCAGTTAACTTCTCTATAGGGAGCCGGTTGGCTGAGAAGTGGCGAGGAGGGATGAGAGCAGGTAAATATATACGTATGCATTCCTGGCTGCCTCAAATTAATAAAAACCTAATGCGAGCTTGGCACAGGACCGCTTGTTGAACATATGCTGCAAGGATGGCTAAGCCATCTGGCTCAGAGTCAAGTATTCCCACCAACTGTAGTCTTATGCTACCTTACAGAGGAAAAGCTTTATTCCCTCGGCATTGAGGGCACAAATGGAGAAATATTATTGAAATGATTATCTGCATCAAGACTCAGATTTGGGCTGACATTTTGCTGGCTCTGTGTAATCCGAGGGGTTGTCTAGGAGAGGGCGGAGAGGGGGTTTGCCAGTAAGCCTTGGCGGGATGATTAATGAAGCAAGGATACTGGGTGGACCCAGCCCACCTCCACTCAGACCCAGGGGCCGAGCTCTGCATATAAAATTGGCCCTCTGCTGCTCATGTCCCTGGGAGAGAGCCACCGATGATCCCCTCCAACACTGCCACACCTCCAGTCAAAAAACAGCGCTCCAAAGCCATGCCAGATCCAGGCTTAGGCGATGCTTTCCTTGCTCTCTGTGGCTGTATGGGAGGGAGATTCAGTGGGCAGCATCATCCATCCACCTGCTCCACAGTCAGTCAGTTATCACTGTATCCCATCAAAAATGTTAATTTCTCCTTGGTGCTATTAATTAGTTTAACTTTTAAATATTTTATAACTTTTTTATGTTACGAAATGGGGTTATACATAGATGTGACTGGAAATGGTTGGGTGTCATGTAACTTAACAGAATTTGAAGTCAAGTCAACTTTACTTATTGACCACATTTGAGATGACACTTATTAACACAATGTGTTTGGCAATTTTAAAAAGCAAAAACCAGAAGTATGCATTATCAAAAACAACAAATGCTGATAATAAACCAAGAATGAAGTTAATCAAATTTTAACAAAACATACAAGTAGGGATGGGAATCTTACAGCATCTCACGATTCAATTCGATTTCGATTCTTTGGGTGACGATTCGATTCAGAAGCAATTCTCGATTCAAATATTTTTTTTTTTCTTAATCAATACTCTTTCATTCATCATTTTTGTTTGTAATACACACAACTTGATCTGCCAAGTGTCTGTGATGAAGTGAGCCATGAATGTAATAGGGCATCAACATTAAATGGATTTTACAATCTATGTTGAGAAAGGAAACTGGTTCAAAAGAAACAAGACATGAAATTGCAACTGGACATCCAAGACCTTTTTAACAAAATTTCTAGTCTTGAAAAAAAAAAGCTGATATATTTTAAGAAGAAAAAAATTATGTATTTTGTTTGTTCTTTGGTACGTAGTAGAAAATACATTGAAAATATTTAGTATGCACCAAATGTTGCTTATCAACCATCATTAAACAGAAATGTATGGCTTATGTTATTATTTTCATTGTTTTTGTTAGAAATTTTAAAAGTCCTAACGTTATTGAACTCAGCATATATTTCGGACTTCCTTGAAAGCGCCACAGGTGTGCAGTGCTGCTGGATGTTTATGTGTAGCTTATAAAGAAAGATCGCTCTAATATACTTACAGATTTATAATTAAAAAAAACTTTAGCCAAGGGTGTCATTAGCATGGAGAAGACCTTTTAGACGGCCAAAACATTTACCTTCAGCAAAGACGGGGCGGGCTGGATTTCTCTTTCGTCTTTCATGCTGAAGCTTTAGCCTAGCGGCTACAGCTAGCTAGCACTAGCTAGCCAACGGCGCATCAGACCTGTCAATGCGATGGTGGCCGTTTCATGACAAACACTACGCGAAGCGAAAATGTAAAAAGGTTCAATAAACATATTTTTTGAGAATCGATTGTCAAACATTTCGGATCGATTCTGAATCTTGTTAAATAGAAATCGAGATTCAGACGTGAATCGATTTTTCCTCACACCCCTACATACAAGTGTGTGTATGAACTTTAGCAGCACGTGTTGGTAGAGAATGTGTATAACATTATGGTGACTTCAGTTTGATTTTATGAATTTGTGGTAGTGAGGATTAAAGTGCTTTGTTTATTATTTATCAATTGAGTCAGTGTTTGAGCGCAATGGATCATTGTTTTATTTTTCTGATACATTAAAAATAACATATTTACATAATAACATACATAATAACACATGTTTTATATATAAAATAAGGGTGTCCATAAAGGCTGGGAAAGAGGTGGGGTGTCATGATCCGTCCCTGTCTGTGTTGTTTTTTCCTCCCTGTTTCCTCCCAGTCTGTTTGAGTTTATTAGTCCTAGTTTGTTTCACCTGTTCTTTTGTCCTCCCTGTGTTTCCCTCCTCTGCTCCCAGGTGTTCCCTGTTTTGTGATTACCTCTTCCCACAGTATATATGCCCTTCTGTGCCTGTCTGTCCTCGTCGGGTCGTTGTCGTCGTTACCTCCCCTAGTTCTCTGTGGTTCTCGTCTTTCTGGACATTTAACACTAGAAGACCCAGGATTTTTTGCTCTACCTATAAAGCCCACAGGTCAGCCGATCGGCTGGAAGGCCACCTGTGAACCCTCCTTTTGTTATGTGAACGAGGCAATCACTGGGGCACCACAGGAGGTGACATGAGCCACTTCACTCAAAACACCTTGACATAAAATGGGGGAGGGGGAGAATCAGGTAGGAGCAGGATTGCTAACTGACTGTCTGAGCAGAACATATGAGCTGAATCAAAATGTAATATATGTAGAAGGATGTAGACGTTATCAGAACCCTACAACACTGGGCTTCCAACATCCCCACCAGACACATAAGAAAAGTAATAGACCAGAACCACATCAAATAAAGCACTCAAAATCTGTGGTAGCCCCACTAGTCATTTACAGAATTGCTCATCAAGTTGATATCTGTACAAGATTTATTTTATGTAACATTTTTTTCAAACTGAGATACACCCGAAACACATTTGATTTGTTATATTTAAGAATTTGTACATTGTTTTTGTCTGTTTTGCTCTGTTTTGCTCTTTCCCTCTATTTTCTCTTTTCCTGTCTCTCCCTGTCTCAACTCATAAAAACCAGACTGACTGTTGCTGTTTGCCCACACTGTGATGTTATGTTATGTCAAAGATATGATATTATATGTCTTATTTCAAAATATCAGTTATGTATTTGAGCAGTGCAAGGTTCTGCTCAACTCCTCAGGTCACCTTTACGCAGAGGACAAAAGACATTCACACCTCAATTCTCACACATGCTCAGAGGACGCACCCAAGCGGCATTGCCATGCGAATGACCAATGTGGCTGATGTGACTGCAACCACCCCGACTAGTTTTGTGGCCGTTGACCCACCTGACTCCTTGACAACTCACTAATTACTGTTTATCACATTGTGGATAAATAGCTCACTGCAAAAAGCCTACCACTTCAGTACCCTCAAGAATTCTGTGGCGTACAAACCTCCTCTCCAAGGAACGAAGATGCAGAGAAGATTCAGCACTCAACAGGCAATGGAAATGGTCCTGGAAGGAATAAACCCTTGTGACTCAGATGGAGAAGAGATAAACGTTCAGCCGGATTCGGACTCTGAGCTGTCTTCAGGTAAGATTCAATTTCATATTATTTGTTATTTTATATTTCATTTCAGGCAGGAAGGTGGAAATAGTGGTGCACATATCACCATGTGAATAGAGTTTTGGGGCTTCTTTCATCAGACAGCCTCCATTTTGTTTTTGAGTGCAGGCCTCCGTTTGTTTCTTTTGGTTCTTATCCTGAGGTCCTTGCACCTTAGCACATTAGCCAACCTATTTGAGATGTACTGGAATGATTATTATTATTATTATTAATTCATAATTTGAATTTGTTCCCATTGCAGATGAGGAGACTGCTCCTCAGCCAAAAAAGAGAGATCGGGTGGGGACTGACCAGACAGAGACGGCGAAAGATGGCACAGTGTGGTGTGAAGAACAGGTGGGGAAAAGTCTCCATTTCACCCCTCCATCTCCATACGGCGCAGATGGAGAGCCAACGGCTAAGGCCAGGAGGTCCATCTTGAGTCGTCTTCAGAGCTTCCTGTGTTTTATCACTCTGGAAATGCTAAGTTCCATTCGACACTGTACTGTCGAACATGCACGGCAAATGGAGCATGTGGACTGGTTCATGGCCCTCCCTGAACTAATGGCATTTATTGCTATTGTTATCTTGCGGGGGCTGACCAAGGTTCCATCACTGCATGACTGCTGGTCAGCAAACCTGGGAAACCCCCAGATCATGGCAACTATGTCCCGAAATCGCTTCCAAGAAATCATGCAACACCTACGCTTTGACGACAAGGACACCTGCAGTGAGCGAGCAAAGACGGATAAGTTTGCTGCAATTTCCGGTGTGTGGGGTTCGTTTGTCACCAACTGCATCACATCCTACAACCCTGGTCGACACATCACCATTGATGAACAGCTTTTCCCGTCAAAGACTCGCTGCTGTTTCCTGCAATACATTTCAACAAAACCTGACAAGTTTGGGATCAAGTTTTGGGTGGCTTGTGACTTGAAATCCAAACACATCTGCAATGTCCTCCCATATCTTGGCAAGGACCCCAGTCGTTCCAGTGGAGAGAGACTGTCCGAAAATGTAGTGATGAGGCTGATGGAACCATTCCTGGACAAGGGCAGAAATGTTACCACGGAAAATTTCTTTACATCGCTGTCACTGGCACGACTGCTTAGCCGGAAAACCACCATCCTCGGCACAGTCAACAGGATTCGGCGAGAAATTCCACAATCAACAAGACAGAGGGACCGTGATGAATTCACCACTCAGGTATTTTCAACCACTGGTGCCACGCTAACGGTGTATGCGCCCAAACGGAAGAAGACAGTATACATTCTCAGCAGCATGCACCGCGTCATTCAGACTGAGAATACCACCAAACGGAAGCCAAACACTGTCACCCTTTACAACACCACAAAGTGCGGCGTTGTTGTGATGGACCAGATGGTGCGGGAGTACACTGTCCGCAGAGGAACACGGCGCTGGCCAGTCGCTGTGTTCTATAACATGATTGATATGGCAGCACTGAATGCACATGTGCTCTATCAAGCATGCACCGGGAGGCAGGAGAGACGGGTGGACTTCCTGGTGGAGCTTGCAAGAGAGTTGGCTCACTCTCATGTGGGTGCAAAGCAGGCACAAAGGGAACAATTGCTTCGGCTACAACCTTCAACACCTAGCCCTGGGAAAAGAGCAATGTGTCAGGTTAAAAATCAGTGTAAAAGCAATCATGCCACTCTGCGATGTATAGGCTGTTACAAAATACACATGTGGCAAATGCAGAAAGGAGACGGCTTGGCAGTGCATGGATTGTGAGTGATTATTGAAATGTACTCACCTCACTCATTGTTACATACTGTTTAGTTTTCTCTGTGTGCTTGAAAACTCAAATTTCCCTGAGGGAGTCACCCATAAGGGATCAATAAAGTTTTAAGCCTAAGTTCTAAGTCTCACTCACTTCCACTCTCTAACACTGTATCCTGATAATACTTTTTTATTATTATTATTATTAGTAAATATCATGAAGGCCCAGTTGGGATAACCCCAGATTTTGAGTGCTTTATTTGATGTGGTTCTATTCTATTACTTTTCTTATGTGTCTGGTGGGGATGTTGGAAGCCCAGTTTTGTAGGGTTCTGATAACGTCTACATCCTTCTACATATATTACATTTTGATTCAGCTCATGTATTCTGCTCAGACAGTCAGTTAGCAATCCTGCTCCTACCTGATTCTCCCCCTCCCCCATTTTATGTCAAGGTGTTTTGAGTGAAGTGGCTCAGCATATCCCCCCCCCTGTGGTGTCCCAGTGATTGCCCCGTTTACATAACAAAAGGAAGGTTCACAGGGGGCCATCCAGCCTTTCGGGTTACCTGTGGGCTTTATAGGTAGAAAAGCCAAATGGCTGCTCTCTGGTAGTTCTAGTGCTAATAAACATGGGCCGTAAGAGCCACAAACGCCGCTCCGCATCTGGGTCCTCCTTGAGCCGAAACATGACATTACGACCCGACCCGCCACTGGACCCAGCGGAGTATTGCCATTCAGACTCACCTTTTTGTGGATCGCGGCTGGCTCGCTGTCCGCCCGGTGTTGGGCCCCGCCGTCGTGAGGAGGGCGGCCTCTCCGCTCCTCGGGCCTCGAGTCATCGCCGCGCTTCTGGGCGTCCTCCTGGGAACGCAGTTGATGTTTCCCCGTCGTTCCTCCTTGCGTCCATATATGACGATTCGGAGGAGGACGATGACGGCTTCCCGGAGTTTTTCTCTGGCTCCCTGGACGACGAGCTGGACTTTTGCAGCGGTGCCCGGGGTGCGCCGCCTTCGCCGCGGCCTTCTGCTTCCTGGGTTGACCGGTTGATCTCCCTGGCTCCTTCCGCCGATCCTCCACCCATCTGTGATCCCTCTGGGACTGGCCCTCTTCCTGCTTCCCGGCGACGAGGAGGGAGGCGTCGCCGAGCTGCTCCATCGGCTCCAGGAGGTTTCTCGCCTCCTTCTCGGAGTTGCAGCGCCTCGGCTCCTCCTGTCCCGCTTGGTGCTGCCTCCGGCTTCGGTGATTCGACCGCCGCTTCCTCCTGCCGCCCACGGCCGGTTTCGGGTCTGCCTCCTCATCCTCTCCAGCACAGCCAGGCGCCGGCGTTTCCTTCAGGTGGAGCTGAGTTAACCCAGGGTCAATGGAACAGAGGGAAGAGTTCCGTAAGGAATGTTGAGCCCAGGTCCCCTGTGGAGACTGTATTTGAGCGCTCTTCAGAGGCTCACCTGGAACCCCGGTTCCGAGTTCCCTCCGAGGGCGTCCAGACGGATGCACCTCGGCTCCGAGATTCCTCCGAGGGTGTTCTGGAGAACACGCCTCAGGTTCCTGATTCCTCCGAGGGTGTTCTGGAGAGCACGCCTCGGGTTCCTGATTCCTCCGAGGGTGTTCTGGAGAACACGCCTCGGTTCCGAGATTCCTCCGAGGGTGTTCTGGAGAACACGCCTCGGGTTCCTGATTCCTCCGAGGGTGTTCTGGAGAACACGCCTCGGGTTCCTGATTCCTCCGAGGGTGTTCTGGAGAGCACGCCTCGGGTTCCTGATTCCTCCGAGGGTGTTCAGGAGAGCACGCCTCGGGTTCCTGATTCCTCCGAGGGTGTTCTGGAGAGCACGCCTCGGGTTCGTGATTCCTCCGAGGGTGTTCTGGGGAGCACGCCTCGGGTTCCTGATTCCTCCGAGGGTGTTCTGGAGAGCACCCCTCGGGTTCCTGATTCCTCCGAGGGTGTTCTGGAGAGCACGCCTCGGGTTCCTGATTCCTCCGAGGGTGTTCAGGAGAGCACGCCTCGGGTTCCTGATTCCTCCGAGGGTGTTCTGGAGAACACGCCTCGGGTTCCTGATTCCTCCGAGGGTGTCCCGGAGAACACGCCTCGGGTTCCTGATTCCTCCGAGGGTGTTCCGGAGAGCACGCCTCGGGTTCCTGATTCCTCCGAGGGTGTTCCGGGGAGCACGCCTCGGGTTCCTGATTCCTCCGAGGGTGTTCTGGGGAGCACGCCTCGGGTTCCTGATTCCTCCGAGGGTGTTCTGGAGAGCACGCCTCGGGTTCCTGATTCCTCCGAGGGTGTTCAGGAGAACACGCCTCGGGTTCCTGATTCCTCCGAGGGTGTTCAGGCGAACACGCCTCCGGTTCCTGACTCCTCCGAGGGTGTTCAGGGGAACACGCCTCTGGTTCCCGACTCCGCCGAGGGTGTTCAGGAGAACACGCCTCTGGTTCCTGACTCTTCCGAGGGTGTTCAGGCGAACACGCCTCCGGTTCCTGACTCTCCCGAGGGTGTTCAGGCGAACACGCCTCCGGTTCCTGACCCTTCTGAGGGTGTTCAGGCGAACACGCCTCCGGTTCCTGATTCCACCGAGGGTGTTCAGGCGAACACGCCTCTGGTTCCCGACTCCTCCGAGGGTGTTCAGGAGAACACGCCTCTGGTTCCTGACTCTTCCGAGGGTGTTCAGGCGAACACCCCTCCGGTTCCTGATTCCACCGAGGGTGTTCAGGCGAACACGCCTCCGGTTCCCGACTCTTCCGAGGGTGTTCAGGCGAACACGCCTCCGGTTTCCGACTCCGCCGAGGGTGTTCAGGAGAACACGCCTCCGGTTCCTGCCTCGTCCGAGGGTGTTCAGGAGAACACGCCTCCGGTTCCCGACTCCGCCGAGGGTGTTCAGGAGAACACGCCTCCGGTTCCCGACTCCGCCGAGGGTGTTCAGGAGAACACGCCTCCGGTTCCCGACTCCGCCGAGGGTGTTCAGGAGAACACGCCTCCGGTTCCTGCCTCGTCCGAGGGTGTTCAGGAGAACACGCCTCCGGTTCCCGACTCCGCCGAGGGTGTTCAGGGGAACACGCCTCCGGTTCCTGACTCTTCCGAGGGTGTTCAGGAGAACACGCCTCCGGTTCCTGCCTCTGCAGAGGGTGTTCAGGCGAACACGCCTCCGGTTCCTGCCTCTGCAGAGGGTGTTCAGGCGAACACGCCTCCGGTTCCTGCCTCTGCAGAGGGTGTTCAGGCGAACACGCCTCCGGTTCCTGCCTCTGCCGAGGGTGTTCAGGCGAACACGCCTCCGGTTCCTGACTCTGCCGAGGGTGTTCAGGCGAACACGCCTCCGGTTCCTGACTCTGCCGAGGGTGTTCAGGCGAACACGCCTCCACCTAAGCTCAAGGTTCCACGCCGCCGGCCTCCAAGGCTCAAGGTTCCACGCCGCCGGCCTCCAAGGCTCAAGGTTCCACGCCGCCGGCCTCCAAGGCTCAAGGTTCCACGCCGCCGGCCTCCAAGGCTCAAGGTTCCACGCCGCCGGCCTCCAAGGCTCAAGGTTCCACGCCGCCGGCCTCCAAGGCTCAAGGTTCCACGCCGCCGGCCTCCAAGGCTCAAGGTTCCACGCCGCCGGCCCCCAAGGCTCAAGGTTCCACGCCGCCGGCCCCCAAGGCTCAAGGTTCCACGCCGCCGGCCCCCAAGGCTCAAGGTTCCACGCCGCCGGCCCCCAAGGCTCAAGGTTCCACGCCGCCGGCCTCCTCGTCTGAAGGTTCCTCGTCGTCGGCCTCCTCGTCTGCTGGTTCCTCGTCGCCGGCCTCCTCGTCTGTTGGTTCCTCGTCGCCGGCCTCCTCGTCTGTTGGTTCCTCGTCGCCGGCCTCCTCGTCTGTTGGTTCCTCGTCGCCGGCCTCCTCGTCTGTTGGTTCCTCGTCGCCGGCCTCCTCGTCTGTTGGTTCCTCGTCGCCGGCCTCCTCGTCTGTTGGTTCCTCGTCGCCGGCCTCCTCGTCTGTTGGTTCCTCGTCGCCGGCCTCCTCGTCTGTTGGTTCCTCGTCGCCGGCCTCCTCGTCTGTTGGTTCCTCGTCGCCGGCCTCCTCGTCTGTTGGTTCCTCGTCGCCGGCCTCCTCGTCTGTTGGTTCCTCGTCGCCGGCCTCCTCGTCTGTTGGTTCCTCGTCGCCGGCCTCCTCGTCTGGTGGTTCCTCGTCGCCGGCCTCCTCGTCTGTTGGTTCGTCGCCGGCCTCCTCGTCTGTTGGTTCCTCGTCGCCGGCCTCCTCGTCTGTTGGTTCCTCGTCGCCGGCCTCCTCGTCTGTTGGTTCCTCGTCGCCGGCCTCCTCGTCTGTTGGTTCCTCGTCGCCGGCCTCCTCGTCTGTTGGTTCCTCGTCGCCGGCCTCCTCGCCTGCTGATCCCTCGCCGCCGGCCGCCACGTCATGGGTCTTCTGGGGACTGTGGTTTTGTCCCTCCGTCCTGGACCCCCTCCTCCCGCCCTGGCTTGAGTTTCCTACTTGGTGCGCCAGGTGGCGCACCTTGAGGGGGGGGTACTGTCATGATCCGTCCCTGTCTGTGTTGTTTTTTCCTCCCTGTTTCCTCCCAGTCTGTTTGAGTTTATTAGTCCTAGTTTGTTTCACCTGTTCTTTTGTCCTCCCTGTGTTTCCCTCCTCTGCTCCCAGGTGTTCCCTGTTTTGTGATTACCTCTTCCCACAGTATATATGCCCTTCTGTGCCTGTCTGTCCTCGTCGGGTCGTTGTCGTCGTTACCTCCCCTAGTTCTCTGTGCTTCTCGTCTTTCTGGACATTTAATAAACATGGGCCGTAAGAGCCACAAACGCCGCTCCGCATCTGGGTCCTCCTTGAGCCGAAACATGACATGGGGAAAATAGGTCAATATAAAGTTTGCTTATAAAGCAAGACACTCGAGTATCTTTTGAACGTTGGTTCAGGGAGAATCAAAATCACTTTACAATCAAGGGCTGATAATCTGAAATATTGCAGGTATTTCTAAAATTTATTCATGTTAGTATCTAACCTAGGAAAGAACCAGGGCATTTACAGCCTTCAAAAATGTATGGATTTTAAAAAGAAGCCAGATGTGATGTAAAATGGAAGTTATATTCTCAAAGATTTAGCAATAACCCAATTGCAGCATACTGTATCAGTTGAGGTTTTAGTGAGAAAAGAAAAGTGTTATAAAAAGATGTTTTGACCTAAATACAAAGCAACACTTTGCTGTTTGACAGGGTAACAAGTTTTTAATTACCAACAAAAGGTGAATATGGTGTTTCAGCTACTCTGGACCTGTAAGAAAAAACTGTTGTTTTTTTTCAATTGACTTTCGGAAGTTCTAGACAACCAGAACATTAGTCAAGCAACCGGCTATTATTATCTTATTATAACACATCAACTTCAAGATGTAAGTTTCTTTTATAAAAAAAAAAACAAACAAAAAAACATTTATTTTAGTTTGTTGTTGTTTTTACTATTTTGGAGCCCTCAAAAAGCTAAGTGCTCAGGCAAGCTCTTGCTAAAGTCTGACTATTGTCAGCATAAAAATGGTAAGATAATAAGTGCTGTATATTAAAAGAGCCATTTAAAAGCATGAAAACATAAAAAAACAAGACAGAGAATTCCTCCTTGTAGAACCATATTGCATTAATGATTTTATCCTATTTATACTCACTGAATGAAAATAAGATGGTTCCAGCAGGAAGAAATGAAAAATGTGCATTGTAAACGTAAGCATTGTTCAAGAAACCTAATAAATGAATGAGCAACAATATCAAAGTGCTGGTGTAGATTCTCATTGGAGAACCACTCGAGCTAGTCTATGTTTGTCCAGAATCTTTTTCTTTACATTTTAGAATTCTGACCAGGGCTATCATATTATTGTAATTTCTACAAAAACCAGATGGGTAAATATTAAACCAATGCTATAAATAATAAATACATATATAATTGATGATATCTAACTTTTTCAAGTATTTTGTTCAGAAATGGCAGATTAGAGACTGTTAAGAACAATATTTCAACAAAAAACAGCACATACTTTTTAATAACCATTCATCCCTCTGTGCCTTACATCAAAGCAGCAGCACTACTGAGGCTCTCCTCAACCCTATAGCCTTGATTGATGGCCTAGTGAAAGCCTCTCAGGATTCTGGATAATCGCATAACACCGAAACCCGAATCTTTAACACAAAAGGGGGGAAAAAGCCTTTAACAGGCAGTTCATGAGCGAACAAACGCGGACCAAGGGGAAGCAAATGAGTTCGAAAACTGAGAACCATCTTTAATCACTCCATGTCGATGATTAGTCATAGACAATGTAGCTTTGTTAGAAGTGCGCTGTAATTAATAACCGGGCCTGGGGCTGAACAATTGAGGGAGCAAGCGTCACAATTCCTACAATACCAGAGAGGTGATTTTTAAATAGTGTAAATTAGGTGTTTACCTATTGTGATCCAGCTTTTGACACCACAGCTTCTTTGCGCTTTGAGAACCAGACTAAAGGAAAATGATTAATTGCAAACTCACTGGTTTTCAAGACTAAATCAACTTCTGAGAAGTGCTAACTTGCTAAAACATAAACTAATTTTAGGCCCCAGATATTAAAATATAATCCATCTTCTTCCTCCACAGGGAAAGCTAATTAGAAAATGTGACTGGCATAAGAGAGGAGAGGAGGAGGAATGGTAGGATTAGGCTCGGGGAACAAAAAGATCACACCCCTTTGGTAAAATCTAGGTATTTCTGAAACACTCCATATCTTACTAAAAATCCTACCAGACAAACAAAAACTAAATACACAGAAGGGAAATTTTACTTTTTCTTTCTTTGAAGCTACAAGTATTTGTTATGTATAGCTTGCTGTAGGTTTTTCTCATAGAATGCAAATGTCTAGCTAGGATATGGCCTCTTTAATACAATAACCAATAATAAACTACTGCCAGAAGCAAAGAAGCTATCTGACAGAGGCTCAACTGGCGTTCAGCTCCTGAGTTTTTCATATGGGTTGACCTTATACTCAGAAACATCCATATGCTATTCTACAATATTATTTTTGTCAAAACAAAGCAGCTTTTAAGAGATATTACAGTAGAATATAAATAACTTTATTAAATCTGATAATTATATTTATAAGCCATTTTACTCAGCTCTGATTTCCCTTTGTGCTGGATGTCTTTGCATTTGTTTTAGGAGAGAATCCATGTAAAAAAAAAAAGCAATATGAGAGTGCAGCATGTGCTGCATGACACCGTGGAACAGATCTGAGTAGCCATAGCTAGTCGGCTTCTCTTGACTCCCAGAGGACAATCCCCTGAGAGACAAAACACTCTGAGTGGTGACAGCTTAAAGGCAATAAGCCAATAATAAAGAGCAGCAAAGTGGCCATGAGAGACAGAGCTCTATTCCTGCCGCATTCTAAAACAACAGAGCAAACAAGTGTTGCTAAGTAGTAAATAAAACCAGTTGTCAAAAGTTTTTATGTTTTTTTTTTTATGTTGAATTAATGGACATCTTTTTGAAAAATGTTAGTGTTAAATCCTTAAATGTGTAAGAAAGATGTAATTTTGTGGAGATTGACACATGGACAATTTATTTTCAGCAGACCAGTCGGTTAACCCTTTGAGCATATGTCATAATTTGATAATCCATTTGCAGAAGCACATATTTTAGGACTGTAATAGCTGTACAATTGCTGTCCTGCTGAGAGTCTATTTGGCTGCAACCAAATGCTTTGAAATGCCTTCCCACTGTCTGTAACTACTGAGAAACACTCAAAAGAAAATCTGCCAAGATGCAAATTGCACTTTATCTAGCTAAACTTTATTTCTTAATGTATGGACCTGCCACAGGAGGTGATGATTCCTTTTTTTTTCTTCTTTTAAAGCAAGCACTATAAAACTCAAAAAAAGAGGCTCTAATGTGAGCTATGTAAAAGTGTTTATAAGTCAGGAAACAAAAATGTAGGAAATAATTATAATTAACATATAGCATTTTAGGGAAAACATTTTAAGTGTCCCTTTGAAAAAGAAAACTTAAAGACTGAAAGTTATTAAGAGATTAAACAGCACAGAATGCAACGGAAAGGAGTCATTTTTGATGCATTATGGCCCAGTTCTCCTTACTTATGACACAGAACTCTGTCTTATCGCTGTCCACATAAGAAATCAGGTTGTCTTCTAGAACTTTAGGGGTTACTCCTGTACTCTGGGGCAGATGCAGCCAGAGAGACATCTGTGGATGGATTTCTGGGTTAGGTCTGACAGGAAGAATGCTGCAGAGGCGGGCAGTGACCACTCTGTGATGGGGGGCTAGCCAGAGGAAAAGTTCATTTGGTATTCAGCACTGCAACAGTGCCATCTTTTGGCCAGATGGTATAATATGAAATCTCTATGTTGCAGCCATCTCCAGACACATGCTGAGGTATTAAAGCATCGTGATACAGATGTGGATAAGTGATGAATTCCTTTGTTGGAGAAAAAGAATGGATTACCATTTAAAAGATTATGACAAACATGCTTTTTTTTATGGATTTTCAATAGTAAATGTAATTTTGTGTAATTTTCAAACAGGCATATGAGATTCCCACAGTATGATCAGCTTGAGATGTAGAAATCACGGTATTTACATTAACAATACAAGAAAAAATTATCATTTTAAGTTTCACAATCATCGCTCCGGGTGCATAATTAACGAAGTGAGAATTGCAGTTACAGTATTATAGGGAACACACTAATTCATGATCATTTTTACTGTCA
This sequence comes from Apricaphanius iberus, assembly GCA_028564705.1. NCBI lineage: Eukaryota > Metazoa > Chordata > Actinopteri > Cyprinodontiformes > Aphaniidae > Apricaphanius > Apricaphanius iberus. The sequence continues at coordinate 1,032,634 of JAPXFQ010002924.1, forward strand.
AAACTTCTAAAATTCAGGGACATTGTGGAACTTCAGACGGCACAGATACTATTCAATGCAAAAACTAATCTTTTACCAGAAAACATTAAGAAATTATTCACGGGGAGGGAAGTAGGTTATAACCTAAGAGGGCAGTATAATTTCAGAATTCTTAAAATACGCACTACCAGAAAGAGGTTTTGCATTTCAGTTTGTGGAGTTAAACTGTGGAACAGTTTAGAGAGGACGCTCAGGGAATGTCCAAATATGATGCAATTTAAAAAAAATATATATGAAAAAAGCATCTACACTAGGTATAGAAATGAAGAGGGTATTTGATTTTGATTAGGTGCTTTTTTCTTTCTTTTTTCATTGCTTTTTTTGGTGAGATATTATTATTGTTATCATTATTATCATTATTATTATTAATATTATTGATGATGAAGTTGTTGATGTTGGTCTTAGTGGTGGTGCTAGGGGCAGAGTTAATATTAGTGTTATTACCAGTAGTATTGTGGATACTTAACATTATTACTGTTGTTTATTTATTTATTATCATTTTTGGAATCATTATTGTTATTACGATTACTGTAATGACTGGAAGCTAACTAGATAATATCGGTTTGATAAGAGGAGGGGGGGGGTGATAAAATAACTTTGTACTTCTTCCCATTCCTTCTGAATGTCTAAATTGAATATGGATCCTGAGTTTATGCTTACTTTGTGAGGGTTTTATTTTATTTGACGCTATTTGATCCATTGGTGTGTTGTTGTTCTGCTTATTCAAATAAACTAAACTAATAGTATTTCTTAATGTAGCTTTTATCTATCATTCCGATTTTCATATATATATATATATATATATATATATATATATTAAAGCAAAAATATAAAAAAAAACATCAGCTAAATTCATCAGTATTTTTCAAGTAAACATGCTCGTTGCACTAAATTTGCTTTTGCAATTCTGTCCTTTTCTACAGTAGTTCCATTGAAACAAAGATAAATTATTTTAGACTGCTTTCTTCCAGCTGACCTGCAGTGCACATCAATAGGCTATACTCTGCGCCTCAAACATCAACACAAACATTGGTCACTCAGGCACGTTTTTTTTTCCAGATTCCCGTCGATAAATGTCTGCAAATGTTTCCAACTTTGGAAACTTTTTTTTAGGTCTTCATACTACCAACCTGTCTATTGCTATAAAATGGTGTTGTTACTTTAGAAATGTACCTGCTCTCTCGCCCAATATCTGCTGGAAATAGACACCATCACCCCCGCCCCCCCCCAATTTAAATTTTGGGTTTATTTCAAATACAGGTAACTTTTTTCACTTTTGAGGAAATTCTTTTGCAAGTATATAAAGTATAGTTTTGATTTCACACAAACAAACTCCTTCAGATAGCTTTCAAATTCTAACCCAGACTGTTTGGCATTTTTTCCATCACATTTACAAACATGAGGTGAACAAGAAAACTTGAGTGGGTATACTTATTCCCTACCTGAATAAATATTTGTCTGACGTGGCTGTGCCTCCCCTCTTTTCCCACGGTGGTGTATGGGACATCATGGATAAGAGAGAGGATGGGCTCTGACGGAGAGTGACAATTCACCCCATCATCGCCCCCCTTCCTCTGCTCTAACTGACATGTCACATTCTCTGATGACTTTATTGTGCTCCCTGTCACTGCACTTAATCTGTGTGTCAGTCAAACCGGAGCGGCCCACACCAGCACCTCTAGACGGCGAAGCTAATACCCACCCTTTTTAATGACATTAGATTTGGAGTAATGCCATTCAGCATAGCACTGATATTATCTTCTATTTGCATCATTCAGCTGGCGACACAGCCGCAGCCCGGCCGATAGAGAGCTGGTCATTTCCCCATCCATTTCCACTCGGATGACAGATGTCAAGATGGAAACTGACTATTATTTACTCCAGCCATGTTTTTATCACACGCAGACATGATGTCTCACTTTACTCCGGGCTGTCAGCCAATGCATCAGACCCTGTCTTTCTGGGATGTTTGAAGTACAGTGCACCAAAGTATATATATTTTTTTGATTTTACTAAAACAGCTATTTTAATGAGGGAACCTTTCTAAATGCCACATTACAACCCCAAACTTGAATGTGTTTTATTGGAATTTATATTTTCTTGGTAAATAAGCCCCAACTTAGTCAGATTGCTGTGAAGAGCATATAGAGTATTGCTACAGATTCTCTGTGAGGTTTTGACTGAATTGCAGTAAAATATTAATCAGTTGATTCCTTTCACTTGTAGCTCCACCTGCATGTTTACAGTTGTTGCCTTGCTGAAAGGTGAACTTCTTCCATTGCATGATGCAGCCACTACCATGTTTCATGTTGATATAATATTTTTAGGAGGATGTCCATTGTTGTTTCTCCAAATGAAATGTTTACATGTAGGTGGGGAAAGTTCTGATTTGGTTTCATCTGACCAAAGCACCTTCTGCTACATGCTTTTTCCATCCGCCACATTTCCTTCACATTTCCAATGGACTTTGGAATTACTGTGTGCCTTTTGATTGCTTCTTTAAAAAGATTATATATTTGCAGTTGCTCCATGCTCTTTCCAATTTCGTATAATGAATCAGACAGTTTTCTGTGAGTTTTTAAAACTTTATCTCTGACCAGTCTGCTGGGTTCCCTGGTCTTCATGATGCTGCATTATCACTAATCTTCTTTAAAAAAAATATATATATATATATATATATATACTGAAAAAAAATCCATGATACTATTTTTAGATCTCTATGTATTTATATTTTAAACATTATGAAAATAGAGAATAATTTTTCTTCAACTTTACAATTATACACCTTTTGATGTCTGTATAGCAGTAAAATCCTAATAAAATAATGATTGAATTCTGAAAAAAATTTAAAACACAGAGGCAGTTTGAACACTTTTACAAGGCACTGTTTAGCTGAAGTATGTTATTGTTATGAGGAAAACTAATAGGGCCTATGTATGATGTATAGCTCTAATTTCTTATAATAAACCTTTGGTGCGATGAAAATTGATTGTTAGTTTTTTGCATCTTCCCTGCAGTCTCAGCATCAGTGATTTAATAATACCTGTTTATGCTTGGAAGAACATCCCTCTTTTCTGTAAGCATATGTACTATTCTCTTTCAGGTGCTGTGATGGCAGCGTAATGAACATGCCACAAATGATAATTCAAGTTTCCATTTACAGTGTAGTTATTTCTCCCATCATTGAGACTGAGCATGAAGCTTTAGCAGCCTATCACCATTAGAGGTAACAAAACCCTTTTTTTTTCTTCTCACTGTCAGTGCATTCTCTCTCCCATCAGAACTCGTGGTGCCTAATTAAATGTATTTAGCATCATAAATATTCCAGGGGGACAAGTTGACACAGTGAATTAATGTCTCGCCTCAATGCCACAGCCACTGTGTTGGCTGTGGGGGGAAAGTTAGCCCGATGCCAGGTAAATGCTGTGGCTTTCATGTCTTGTTATAAATCTATGTTGCTTTCTCATGCAGTGTAACAGAAGCTACACTGATACTGATTAAGTCACAGAGCAGGCAAAGAGCTACCTCTGAGGGAATTGTAGCTGGCACAAGCTGATTTTTTATTTTAGTCAACTAGATATGGACCACTCTAAAGGATTTTAAGCTTCATTAAAACTTTTTCTATTTTATAATTAACTTCACCAAAAACTGTAAGTTCAGTTATATTCAAACTATAGCTTGATATGTTGCTGAAATAAACATTGCACTGGTTCAATCTGATATTGCAGGTGTATTTTTAATATAGTCAGATTAGCTGTTTTAAGAGCTAAATGATCATTATTTGAACACTGGATGAATATATATTATAAGATGTTTGTTTGGTCATTGCTTCTGGCCTAATTTAGTTTATAATTTAGTTATCAAAAGTAATACCATATGAAGGCGTGTTACAAGGCCTATACTGTAAATCCAATTGGATTCTAGATATGTTAAAATAGAAAAAAGATTCCTAAACAATCAAAATAATCTAGATTCAGTTTTAGTTACATACTGTCAGATTTATTCTCTAAGCCAATTACATTGAGCCAATGACTTGTCACTACTATCTCATCCAGAGCAAGCAGGTAGCAAGAGTGGCATTGAATACACTGTTTAATAAGAAAAAGACACAACTAAACATAGAGCATCTGAGATAGGAGTACTTTTTATGGAAAGAAAAATAAAGAGAGAAGACAGTTGATGGTAGCAATAGCTGGCTTCGACCCAGGTGAGAAAGACAGCTAAACAGATACTGTAGGTCAAGAGAATTTTCTATGGAAAGAAATACAAAGGAAGAACACAAAGGTAAGGGCAAAGAAAGTCCTAACAGTGACTTAGTCTAAAAAAGAGACACCTAACCATAGAATCACTGGAAGAGGAATACTTTCTTTAGAAAGAAACACAAAACTTAATGGCAGCTTTCACACAGAATATCGCTTAAGCCCAGTTTATGCTACTTTACTACTTTACTTTAGTGGAGGTGTGAAGACACACATCAATATTATCTGTCAACACAAGGGCTCTCAAACAGGACCGAAAGGATGGACGGAGAAGAGCACACTATTTTTTTATAATTCATTGAACACACCAGAGAGCACACGTCTGTGATTGGTCAGCCCAACAACAGCCCAAGATCGTTTCACAAGAACGGTGCTCTACAGTCCATGTTATCACTATGTATGTATGTATGTATGTATCACTATGTCGATGTAATCACTGCTCTATAGTTAATCACTAGTCAATGTAGCTTTTGGGCACATAGATGCTGTACATTGCAAGGCCGGTTTAACTAATATGATCTTTTGCCGATTTTGAACACCATGAGGTGTAGAGAACAAGAAAACAGACCGCTGTGTTTGTTTGTTTAAATGTCTGTTTTGTTTAAAGTACGGATGCTCCGATTCCGGTGTTTGGGTATTGGGCCAATACAGTTCAAATGTACTCATACTTGTTAATATATACCATGCAGTTATACCAATGTTTGATTAAAATGTGGAAACTCTGCAATAATTTCACAGAAATTGTTTATTTTTCACTTGAAATGTTAGCTTTGTGGACATTTCTGTTAAAATTTTATATCTTATGTAATTCATCATGTGTCATTACAGGCAGAGAAAAAAATAAAGCCTGTCTTCCAATTCATTGCATTTTTTTGTGTGGTAGAAGTATCGCCACTGGTAGTACAAGTACTAACTGTAGGCATCCATGTAACATCCGGTTTGAAAAAAAGTGGTATTTTTGCATTTCTATTTTAAAATATGATAGAGATACATTTGGACTCATAATGACTGGAAAAGGAGTGTTTTATATAGGAAGAGAAACAAATGCAACAATGGACAGAGTTATGCCACAGCCATGATGACAGGACCAAAGACAGAACTCCACCCGTAAGAAGTAATAATGCCACAATGCACTCTTCGTTTAAATAGAAAGATGATGAGTTGTGAACACCATCACCCCAAAGAAACTATTTGCTCCCCTGAGCTCTGTCTCCTTTTGTCACCTGTGATCAGACTGTTCACATTGGGGGAGACCTCAGCGGAAAACCTGCATCAATCGTGGGTAAAAGGGGGGATCCAGTTTCTGGAAGAAGCCTTTTGAATCCTTAATACATGCACAGGTAAAACTCAAGAAATTACAGTAGATATAATCCAAAAGGTTTGTGTATTTTAGTAATGAAACTTCAAAGATGAGGCTAATATTTGATATAGACTCATTAAATGCAAAGCAAGATATTTCCAGCCTTTATTTTTTATAATATAGTACAATGTAATTTTGTGATTGTGGCTTACAGCTACAATAAAACCCCAATTTCAAAACTCAGAAAACTATAATATTACATTCACACAATAAGACAAGTAATTTAAATAGAGAAATTTTGGATCTCTGAAAAGTTATATCCCGCATATGTATTCAATACTTGATCTGGGCCCCTGCTGTAATTTGTACTGCATCTCACTACATTTCTTTGCACATCTATTTTTTACGGTTTATATATCTCTATAACTTCTTCTAAATAATACATTCACTTTTAACAGACAACTACACATGCACATTCTGTAAATAATTTTTATGCTTTTTTTTATAATCCTACTCGGCTTACTTCAGCACATTTAAATCTGAGTATACCACTATTTTTAATAACTGCAAAGTACTTTGGTTTTGTAATTTTGTCCTTAATGAATATGTATTTTTTTATATACTTTTCATGGGTGAATATAAATGCTTACACTACCTGTCACTTTGCTGCTGTTGCAGCTGAATTCCCCGTGTGGGAAAAAAAGGATTATTCTTTTCTATTTTATTCTATTATGCCACGCCCAATGTGGCGTGGCATGGATGCTATCAGCCACTGGCAATGCTGAGGTGTTATGGAAGACTAAAATGCTTCAATAGCAGGCTTCAGGTTTTCTGCATTGTTTCATGTGTTTCACCTTTCTCTTGGCAATGCTCCATAGATTCTCTATGGTGTTCAAGTCAGGCTTGTTTGCTAGTCAGTCAAGCACAGTAACCTCATGGTCATTGAACCAGGTTTTGGTACTTATGGCAGTTTGGGCAGGTCCCAAGTCCTGCTGGAAATTGAAGTCAGCATCTCCATAAAGCTTGTCTGTGGAACGAAGAATGAAGTGCCTCAAAATGTCCTGGTAGATGGCTGCGTTGACTCTGGACTTAGTTTGTACTTCTCCGTCAGTACATTAGCACTCAGACGCAGACTTATTGAAGGAGATATTTTTTGTTTATTGTCTTCAGTTTCGGTGTCTCCGTTCTGAATTGGTTTTTCAGTGTGGCAAAGCAATTCCCCACCAGGACAGCAGGGGATGCTAACCCTTCATGGCGGGTCTGCCAACTGTTGCAGTGTTATTTCTGGTTAACTAGACTTTATTTTCTTCAGCTAGTTAACGGATTTCCCCTTTGAGGAGCAATGGACAACAGAAAGCAAGTTTTGTTGAAGCTGTAAAGTTTTTTTTATTAGAACGGATAATGGCGCTGCGTCAAACTGTTTTGATGTAGATGGAGAAGTATAAACTAGGATTTAATAAGACTTATTAAAGCACAGTGTACCAACACCAGTAGATGACATGCCCCCCAAATCAAAAGAGACTATGGAAACTTCACACTGGACTTCAAGCATCTTGGATTGTGTGCCTCTCCATTCTCTCTCCAGAGTCTGGGACCTTCACATGAGATGCATAATTTGTTCTCATCAGAAAAAAACACTTTGAACCACTAAACAACAGACCAGGAGCAACTTGACAAGAGGAATGTCACATTTGAAGCCCATGTCCAAGATCTCTCTGTGTGTGGTGGCTCTTCATGCACTAACTCAAGCCTCACTTAACTCCTTGTGATGGTACCGAACACTTTTAATCCCCTTTACCTGACAATCCTCTCCAGACTGCGGTCAACCCTTCTTCTTGTGCACCCTTTAATTCCACACTTTTCCCTTCCACATATCTTTTGATTCATCTGCTTTGATTCAGCACTTTGGAAAACATCCATCTTCTTTGGGAATTACAGTTGAGGATTTCCCTATTTATCAAGGGTGTCAATGATGATTTTTTTGCACAACTATCCAGGCAGCAGTATTCGACATCATTGTGTGTACTGAACTAGACAGAGACATAATTTAAAGGCTTCGGAACCCTTTTAGCATGTTTTTGGATTAATTATGTAATCAGAGACTGACACTTTGAGGTTAAAATATTGAACCTTTACACAATATTCTAATTACCTGTGATTTTGAAATTTGGGGCTTTCATAACTTGTAATCCACTGTGATCCAAATGATAAGAAAGGGTTTAAATATCATGCTTTGCATGCAATAAGTCTTTATGACATAATAGTTTCACTTTTAAGTTGAATTACTGAAATTAATTAACTTTGGCTATGTATTCTAATTTTTTGAGTTTCACCTGTAAACAGTCTACTGATCGTGAATCAGGCAACTGTATCTGGTTGATTGGAATAGGTCCTGAAACTGACTCGTTCAAAACCCATGAGAAGGGATCTGAAAAGTTTTGCAGAGAGAAAGAGCCATTAAAGAGAGAAAGCCTAAGCACAGCGTCTTCCCTTTAACTAAGGTAACAATATTTTGATTTCCAAAAAAGAGGACAGTTGAAGCACTTTGAGGAGCGGGCCAAGACTTTTGATTTTAACATATTTAAAGCATGCATTCCCCATTAAAAGCGTGCATTCTTTATGTGGTTAAAATTAACAATTAAATAACAAACTCCAGTTTGGCTCTCACACGTACAAAAATTACTATAAAATCTCTATCTCTGGAAGTTAATTAATAATTGAAATAATTATTCTTCCAAAAAGAAAATTTAACAATAATAACAATAGTTCACTTTTTGAGTCATACTTCACAAAAAGTAGGGATGCAACGATACCACTGTTTTCAAACAGATACCATACCGATACTTGGATCAGTGTACTTACCGATACCAGTGCCAATGCCGACACTTCTACCACACAAAAAAGTGCAATGAATTGGAAGCAAGGTTTTATTTTCTTCTCTGCTTGTTACAGCAAATGATGGTGAATTCGATAAGAAATGAAATATTGATTAAAATTGCCACAAAATAAAAATTTAAAAGTCAAAACTTACCATTTTCTATGAAATTACTGCAGATTTTCCATATTTTAGGTATCTGTTCATGGTATTAGTTAATTCTAGCTGATACCGATACCAGTACAAAGTAAAGAAAATTCTAAAATATTATTAGAAAACTAGAATTAACTATTTTCATCTTCATCCTCCACAGTCAATTCATAGATTAAGTTTGACTGTGTACAGCATTATTGTAGTTTTTATGTCCATGTGAATGTTTGCCATTTTTGTCAAAAAGCTTATGCAAGCTTTATCGACTATGTTCATCCATAAAGTTACATTTGCGCTTTGACATCTTGTAAGCAGCCACAGAGCAATAAGGAGCAGGGAATAGCAGCCCAGCACAGCTTGTTGTCTGTTTCGTCTACATTTGCACTCTGATATCTTGTTGTTACGTGCAGCACAGGACAACGGTGCACCACAGCACAGCCTGCTGTCTAATCCGTCTATGAATGGATCAGAACCGTGCATGCAATGCACCAGTCAAGTGAAGTATGTTTTTTACGCAGACACTTTAATCAATCTATAGAATTACAATATAGAACTGACTTATTTTTAGCTATTATTTTCCGAGCTAATCAGGATGGTGCCCCTAACTTGGTCATTTTAAACTAAAATTAAAATCTTATTAATAATTGCCCTAAGCAATTATTCTTAGTTATTCATAGCCGAAACAAACCCATTGTTGCACAACACATTTAATGGTAGTAATGACTCTGTCAATGGCTTTTTACAGAATAAACACAGCTAAACACCAAACCACTGACCCTGGAGTTCTTTAAATGAAAAACCAAAACCAGATAATATAATGTTGACAGGAATAGCTTTGTTTATACTACGTATGACCTCCAATTTTAGGTGATAGAAAGTGATCACATAGGAGCCTCAGCCATGATTTAATAGGATTTTAAGATGGTGTATCCCCACCACATATTGCTGGGAACTGTGCCAGTTTCAACTATTCTACAAAACCTTCCACAAATCCCGTCAGCAGACATCAGGGAATTCTGCATGTTTTTGATGAAGTATCCCAAGACTTCACCCTTGCTGAGTGAAATATTTTACCCTTTTTTTGTAGCCCTTTTGAATGTGAGAAACAAGGAAAAGTGACTGTGTCTGCCAAGTTGCAATTTTGAAAACTGAGCTGAGGGGGCTGGATAGCATAGAGTTATTTTTTATGTTCATTTTTAAATCTAAGTGTTGTTCTCCCATTTTTCTCTCGGCTGTGAACATGCACATAGCTCGCTTTTCTCCTTAACACATGTAATTGCAATATGCAAGAGCTAAACTAATTTTACGACACTGGAACACCTGTATTCATCTCCATATTAATAGAAAACAGGAAGTATAAATCCCAATTTTCCAGCAGCCACTGTCAGTGTGGATGTTCCTTGAGGGAGAAGGCTGTCTCCTCTCCATTAAAATATTGGTGCTCTCCTCTCGTTTTCCCTTTAGAGCGTTCATTTTCAGCTTAAATCAGATATCATAATTATGAATGGCAGCGAGTCTACATCACAGGGCTTGACACTTCTAATATCCATATGTGCCAATGTGCTTTTGAGTTCCAATGCTGGGGTGCGCTCTGTGCTGAGTTATAGTGCTTTGTGGTGCCGCTGTAGAATACAGGCCCCTGTGAGTATCATTTGGCTATGGAAAGGGGAGGTTTGACTGATAGGCTCATTTGGATTTAGCACAAGTGCACTGCCCTCAAACATCTTGTAGAAAAGTAGGGAAAGTTCTGAAGAAGTCTGGAAATTCAGAAAAAAAAAATCTGTCTTTTCACTACATTCAAACACAATTCAATCCTTCAGTGATCCTTCAGATCTTCCTTAAAGATCATTACTCATAATTCATTTAGAAAATCATTCCAAATAAATATTTGTTGTGATGTTACATGCTATTTTGGCTTACATATTTGGCCACAAATCTAATCTAGTAGTAATCTTAATATTAGCAGTGTTGACCAAATTGCTTTACAGTACCCCAAAACAAACAAAAAAACATTCATAGGAAAATATTTAAAGAAAACGATATAAAAAGAGGAGCTGAAGAGTCTTATTATGAACAAAGGGGAAAAGTGGTTTAGAATTACATTGTACTCAGGTTACAAACTTTCTAATACTTTTAAAGCAAACTAAAGAATTTTAAGATAACTAAATCATGTAATATAACCGCAACTCAATGAATAGAGCATAACAGAGGAGTCTTTCCTTTTTTGTTTTCTGGTTTAAGTGGATTTTTATTTTTATTTTATTTTTTTCCGTTTTAGTAAAACGTGTCTGTAAAATGTGTCTGTTTGGAAGCAGATTCTGAGGACTCTGGTACGGGCTCTCCAATCTCTGGTGCTGAAGTCACTGAGGTTGTTAAAAAGCTCCTTGGTGGCAAGGCACCGGGGGTTGATGAGATTCGGCCGGAGTTCATCAAGGCTCTGGATGTTTTAGGGCTGTGTTGGTTGACGCGGCTCTGCAATATTGCGTGGACATCGGGGGCAGTTCCCTTGGATTTGCAGACCGGGGTGGTGGTCCCCCTCTTTAAAAAGGGGGACCACAGAGTGTGTTCCAACTATAGGGGGATCACACTTCTGAGCCTCCCTGGTAAGGTCTATTCGGGGGTCCTGGAGAGGAGGGTCCGACGGATAGTCGAACCTCGGATCCAGGAGGAACAATGCGGTTTTCGTCCTGGCCGTGGAACACTGGACCAGCTCTACACCCTCGGCAGGGTCCTGGAGGGTGCGTGGGAGTTCGCCCAACCGGTCTACATGTGCTTTGTGGACTTGGAGAAGGCATTCGACCGTGTCCCTCGGGGTGTCCTGTGGAGGGTACTCCGGGAGTATGGGGTACCAGACCCTTTGATACGGGCTGTTAGGTCCCTATATGAACGGTGTCAGAGTCTGGTTCGCATTGCCGGCAGTAAGTCGGACTCATTTCCGGTGAGAGCTGGACTCCGCCAAGGTTGCCCTTTGTCACCGGTCCTGTTCATAATGTTTATGGACAGGATTTCTAGGCGCAGCCAAGGTGTTGAGGCGATCCGTTTTGGTGACCTCAGGATCGGGTCTCTGCTTTTCGCAGATGATGTGGTCTTGTTGGCTTCATCTGAACGTGATCTACAGCTCTCGTTGGAGCGGTTCGCAGCCGAGTGTGAAGCGGCTGGGATGAGGATCAGCACCTCCAAATCCGAGACCATGGTCTTGAGCCGGAAAAGGGTAGAGTGCCTTCTCCGGGTCGGGGATGAGGTCCTTCCTCAAGTGGGGGAGTTTAGGTATCTGGGGGTCTTGTTCACGAATGAGGGAAAAATGGAGCGGGAGATCGATGGACGGATTGGTAAGGCGTCTGCAGTTATGCGGGCGCTGTACCGGTCTGTCGTGGTGAAGAGAGAGCTGAGCCGAAAGGCAAAGCTCTCAATTTACCGGTCGATCTACGTTCCTACCCTCATCTATGGTCACGAACGCTGGGTGGTGACCGAAAGAACGAGATCGCGGATACAGGCGGCTGAAATGAGTTTCCTCCGTAGGGTGGCTGGGCTCTCCCTTAGAGATAGGGTGAGAAGCTCGGTCATCCGGAGGGGGCTCAGAGTAGAGCCGCTGCTCCTCCACATCGAGAGGAGCCAGTTGAGGTGGCTTGGGCATCTGGTCAGGATGCCTCCTGGACGCCTCCCTGGTGAGGTGTTCTGGGCACGTCCCACCGGGAGGAGACCCAGGGGAAGACCCAGGACCCGCTGGAGGGATTATGTCTCCCAGCTGGCCTGGGAACGCCTCGGGATTCCTCCCGAGGAGCTGGCCCAAGTAGCCGGGGAGAGGGAAGTCTGGGCCTCTTTGCTTAGGCTACTGCCCCCGCGACCCGACCCCGGATAAGCGGAAGATGATGGATGGATGGATGGATGGAGTAAAACGTTGCTGCTGATAGGACTAACGGAGCCAAGCGACTGCTAAGGTCAAAACAATCCAACTTTCTGGTGATTAAAGCAGTAGTAACTATCTTTATGTCATTAATGATGATATGGTTTTGAGTTTTTTAAATGCTTCTGGGTCTTACAAAGCATTTCTTTGCCATAGAATTAATTTCTCATTCTTCAGAGTCACCAAAATCTGTATCCAATCGAGCACCATGGAGTTGTTGGAACGTGAGATTCAGATTGTTAATGTACAGCTAATACATTTTCACCAATTAAATCAGTGTGGACCAAAATCATCCGAAACTTTTTGACATCTACATGGTTCTATGCCATACAAAACTGAGGCATTTCTGGAGTGTGTAAATCTGTGTGTCGTCTGTATAGGAGGATCAATGTTTTCTTGCAATAAATAATGGTAGTGGATGGCAGGAAACAGCGTATTTTGCCTATAATTTGATTGTTTTGCACGTTTTGAGAATAATTTAGCAGAGCAGATGATTCACTCCTGCTGTGTGGTCGACTGTATGGCTCACTGTGGGCTTGATAAAAAGTTTTTTTCAAAAGATGAAAAAGATTTCGGGCGATCAGGACTCATACATGACAGGAGATTAATCGTTTTTTTCATGGTAAGTCTTTGTGTATGTGTTTGTTATTATTTGTTATTAAGTTATTGAGGTTTGCGAATTTTAAAATCCTCTGCGTTATTCTGTTTTCACGTTTTCATTCGGATGTCCTAAACTGCAATCAGCACCCTGTCTATGCCCGCTGCTGTACATGCAGTAGCTGTAAATCCAATCCAGAAAGCTGGTTCTAATTTATTTAATCATTAAACCTGCTACATGACTATATTTTTTTCCAAGACTGAATTAAAAAAAATAACTGTAAGTGCTGATATTCAGTTTTTGCCAGAGACCAGACGCCACTGTATTACTCAAGCAGCGTACAGGAAAACATAACTTGTACAACAGCTATTACATTCCTATAAATAAATAGATAAATAAATAAGCATAGTGATTCATGAGGACTTACCCGACTTTGAAGTTGCATTGAGGATTTCGCCGTTTGGCACTCACCCACAGTTGATGCAAATCACGCTTTGTTTCTGCTTGTCTGACCTCCACTTTTAGCACAAACATGGCTTTCTGTTTCACAGAGATCAGCCTAATTCTCCTTGAAACAACATATTCTCAGGGCTCCGGACTTTTGAAAGTGGTAAATTTTTTCATGAGTGAAGGCTTTAGGAATAGACATAAATGTGTCCCCAGTGGATTTGTGGCCAGGACACCGGCGAATCAAACTAATGTCTTTCACATATCTAAAAGGGGATTTAAATAACTTCTATTTCACCGTAAATAGAGATTTTAAGTTTCCCTCTAAAGCTCTCCCAGTTTTCAAACGTTAAAGTGGTTCTATATCAGGTATTTTGCCTACTAAGTGTTAGTTGCGTCTCTATACCCGCCGTTCATTTAGTTTGCTTTCTGCCACACAACCACTTGCGCATTCGCAAAAAGATGTCAACAAAGATCCTCCAATAATGATAAAATTAAATGAAGATCTGACCCATGAACATATACAAAGATTAAATAAAACTTGACATCATGATGGATCCCTGAGGAAATCCATAAGTGGAACTTGTTATTAAACAGAGACTGTAACAGATAAATATGACATTAACCAATGAATGCAATAGAATGAGGTTCAATTTAATTGGTCGATTTATAGAAAAACAGTGATCCACCATTATGTTGCTCTTTAATAAAAAAAGTATATAAATAAAACAAATTAAAACTAACGAAGCAAAGCTGACTAGTAGATGATGGGTTTGGAAACCTAACTAGATTTGTCAGTCTTAATTTTGCCATTCACATAAATAACAGAGGTTGAGTTGTAAGTCTCACTTTTGGCCATGCTCCCACCTCCTTCAGTATGTAAGTCATTACACTGTGGACAGGGATGCACATAACACCTCTGTCAGGTCAGACTCTACAAAAGTATGGTGTGTGTAGGTGGTCTAACTTACCTCATTAGTAACAACACAAGCAGTGGTCTAATGAACTTAAGACAATGCTAATTAATGGAGGAGAACAAAGGCTTAACATTTCTAGAAAGTGTGAAGTGCCGAATCTGCTTGTACGACAGCATTTAAGCCACCTTAATCCGCTCCTGACGCATCGCATGGTGCCTCGACCACACGTAGCGCAGGGGTTGCAGGTCAGAAGAGGGCAACTCCATACCTCAGCAGATATAGTCACCTGTGACAATCCTTTATGGGCTGATAAAGTAAAGGAAGTCTCTCCAGGAGCAGTGCAGTGACTTGGCGGATGGTGTCCCTGGGGAGCAGGTGTCAGGGTTGTCTATCAGGAGCCTGAAAGGAGAAAAGGGACGTGTTACGGGGCTCCATTGTATCCCGGTTGTCATTGACTGATCGGGTCCATTTAGCTGGCTTTCACAGTGAATGAAACCACCTGAATAGATGAAAGCGAGACAGCCTTCCTGACAAACAAGGAGCCCTGGAATATTCATGGAGGATCTGCGAGGAAAAGATTAATGTATTAGAAATTAAAATGGGGCCCGGACGTATGATCTTGCTCTAACACTTGGCCAGACCTGTGTCACCCGCCGCTAGCGCCTGAAGTCGGCACATGCCGCTGCCAAGGTGGAGAGGAATCATTAAGCACCCTGCTATTGTGTGAGCAGAATAATCAAACTTCACCCCCACCACCACTGCCACCACCACACACACACCTCCACAGCCCCTTCCTCATTCTTTCCCACAGCACTGACAATGAATAATTCTGGAGCCATTTGCAATGTTAACGGCACCTATCTGGGCCATCCATGCCTTTATGATAAGAGTTCCAAATATGCATTTCAACAGTCTGAACAGAAGCTGCTTCACCGGCATTTCAAAGGACACCTGTCAGTCATCTGAAAGAGCTGTCAGTCTCTGTCACGCAACGGTGCCAGTGAAATGGCCCAAAAGATAATCTTTACTCTCCCTCTTTCTGTCTCTCCACCTCTCTCTTTCAGATCACAGCAGTTACATTTGCAATAGAGTGACAAGTGATTTACACTGGAAAATGGATTGTGTTTAAACTAAAAAAAGGAGGGCAAGCAGAAAGGGGGGGTTTCTTTTAGGCTGTGTTATTCTTTGCTAGAGTACAGCTGTATCAAATATGCTATCATAACTATGATCTGGGCAACACTGAATATCATTATTCGTGATACTATGAGCAGTAGATGGGCCTCTGAGCTCAAAGGTGACTTTGATGAATCCTATCTCACTAAACAGAGCTGTGTGTGTGTTCTAGGAGTTGCGGTAAAAAGGGCTGGATCAAACAGGTTTCCAAAAAGTTTGACCTTCTGTTGCTTTTTTTGGTTGGAATTCATCTTCAAATATACTGCAGATAGCTTGTATGTGATCAAGTGCCTGCATTGCAATATATATATATATATATATATTTTTTTTTTTTTTTATGTAATTTCTCAGATTGTAGCGAAAGTATATGGTCGCTTTGTTGAAAGGAAAGTAAAAGAAGCCCTTTGCTTCTCTACATGTATGCCAGGAATTTATTTAAGCATGACCAGCTTGTGTGCCATGAGCTGTTGGTGATATTTACAGCTGAGTGCAGAGGATGTGTTTGGATCGAGGCTTGCAGGGCCGCAGCGGCGCTGGGCCCGGTCCCACTCCCCTCGTGGCCTCTCCAATGGCAAAGGCAGCCAGCATTTGCAGCACAGACTGTGGTAATACGAAATCACAACGTAGAGAGAGGTGCACGGAATGACACATAACTCGGTTTTGCATACATGACAAGCTGCTGGCTCAGCAGAGTTGGGAACAAATTATGCACTTTGAACACACAGAATTTGAATCTAAAGAATGACCTTTCTGACAACTCCCCTCTCTATCCAGCTAAGTAAAGAATATGCTCAGGGAGTGTAGCGAAGTTATCTCACCATAGAAGATATTTCTCCCTGTTATCTTAAAGGGAACGCAGCTAAAAATCAGGCACACAGAACTCAAGCAGGTCATTAGAATCACAATCGCAATCACTAAAGTCCACAAGACCTATCTGAAGCAGGCATGGACTGCTATGATATTCTAATTGTATTATTACCTTGAGAGAAAACAACTATGGTTTTCCAGGGATGCTGTAGTTACAAAAAAGTTGAAAATACTCATTTAAAACATAATAATCAAATAGCTTTTATTCAATCCAGAAATATTAACAATTAATACCATTATAAGTAGTTCTAAAGATGTTGCTTGAATAAATTTGTAATAAATGACATTATCTTTTCTCCAAAAATCAAACTAAAATGTATATTTAGACAAACACAAAGTAGCACCTAAATGTGTTTTTTTATATGTAATATTTTACCTGTAAATAAAATGCACAAACGGACACCTTCAGACGTCTTCTTATTAGTACGTAGAGTCCACCTGTGTAATTTAATCTTATTATAACTAAAGCTAGTATTTGAAATAGAAAATTTGTGAACAAACTGTATGTTAGCTGCCTTTTATACTAACCTCACACATATGGTAACTCTGAAGGAGCTGCAGAAAGTCATAGCTCAGGTAAGCACATCTGTCAACCTGAAAACTATAAGGTATTTACAAAACTGACCTTTTTTAGAAGAGTGACAAGAATGTTTAATTGCTGAAAGGAGGTCACACAAATTCCTGCAGATTGCCCAAAGTCATGTTCTGCCTAGATTGGAAATAAATTGAACTCTTTGCCTGCAACCAAAATGCTGGGGATGGCTGAAAACTAACCTATGCCATTCCCCCAGTGAACAACAGCAGAAGCGGAGGCTTTTCTTGGATATTACAAGTATCATTCCGGATTTCCGTTTTGACTGGTGGATGCAAAATGTTTAAGAGAGTAGCCAATGTAATTAGGCTGAGGTGGCTTTACTGAAATATGTCCAGCCATACCAACTTACACAGAATAGAACTTACTGACTTTTATACACATGTGACTTAGGGGAAGAAAACAAGAGTTAATCAAAGAAACAATAACTAAACATTTAGCACCAAAATTAGAAATGGTACTAATCAATATTTAAATAAATAGAAATCATCATACTTAGACAAATCTAAGATCAATCAGCAGAAAACTCTAATTTAATTAACTCCTACTCATTTACGTGGTCTGATCCAACAGCTTAAAAGCAGCTCCAGAACAAAGTTTCCTTAGCAGGGTTGGGGGAGCAAAATGGGACAAACTACACATAGGAGGTGAGTGAAGAGGTGATGTTTCTTTCAATATTGTTATGGTTAGACTTGGGAAAATTACATTTTCCCGACACTCTTCTCTACACACAGCCAATCCCTCTTCTTCCAAAGAATTCCAAATATCTACACAAACTAAAATGAAGAACTCAAACAACAAAAATGTAGTCTGTAACTTAATCATAAATAATATAATCTTTATAATCATAATAAATAAAACCCTTGGTCTCCATTACACCTGGGAATAAAAACGGTTGCAAAATTCAGCAAACAAAGATGCAGTAAAAGACTTGTGGCTATGATGGGTAGGTTCCTAGTCCCTTAGTTTGCCCACCATAACTAACAAAAAAAAATTCACAACTGTAAAAAGAAATAGCCTGTCCTATTTCAAACAAGGATCAAGATTAGGAGCCTTTTTTCAGCCAGCTGGTTCCACAATGTTGCTGGTGTCCCATTCAATTAGCTTGTATTGCTTTATTGATCATTTTAGTGGTGTTAACTTTTTACACCTCACTGAACTTTGATGCCAGTAACTGACCAAGACCAACTGTGAAACTGTCCTCAGTGTGATCCTTTGGCCTCTGCCCAAATCCACAGACACTTAAATTCATTCAGTGAAAGTTAATAAAACATTCTGTGAAAATCGTCTTGCTTATCCATCCAAAATTCTTTTTTTTCTAGTAAATCATCCCCCGTTTTCAGGCTGAACAAACAGCAATTTGTCACAAATTGTCACATAGTTTCCACACCATGCCCCGCTCATCCGACAATCTTCTCATTGTGGCTCAGGGAGGATATAGTTCAAGGCGTGAGTCACCCGATGAATGTTCACGTTCATTTCGAGGCACAGTGGGCCGGCATAATCCCTGTTACTGAACCGTGACTCACCAGGTCTTGTAGGGATTGAGCGTTCTGTCTTTCTTCCATTGCGAAAAAAAAGGAACATATGCTTGTGCTTTTGACTAGGTGAGGTGCAATGAGACTCTAGATGACAGTATTATGCGTGTCAGAAAGACAACAAGGCTGTTGTCATCAAAAACATTACATAGATTCAAATAATTCATGACTGACAGAAACATTCTGAGTTAATCAAATGAAGTGAATAAAAGGAACAAAAGCTGGGACTTATCTTCTCCACAGTGTTGGAAATCCTCACAGATGATGCTTGTAAAACAGCTTTCTTACAAATTATTCAGCAGCTCTGCTTCTGTAGTTGAGAAAAAAAGACATATACAGCCATTTACCTGAGTCACAAATTACTATGTAATTGAGTCCTGAGGGAAAATAACTCAGCCTAACTACTGGAAATAATGTGTAAATTCAATACATTTTCTAATGAGCTCATTTGAGTTTGTCGCAATTATCTTAGGTAGTCTGGGTTAGATAGGATTCTGCAGCTGAGCTGAAATGAACAAAAAGAAACGCATTTCCCCCCTTGCATTCATTAAAATTAGCATATGGACCTGTCAACACTTTGCAAAGACTCGCTGTAACAATGCCATTTAGCCCTGCATCGAGCTATGTCGTTGGAGTGAATGGATGCGGCGGGTAAATGCCTCCCCACCCTCAGCGACGGGGTGGAATGGGACTGGCAGCGCTGGCTCTGACGCACAAAAGAGGCTGCGTTTTAACAGCCAGGCCCTGGCCTGTGACCAGAGGCCATCCACATCAACACTGCTCACACTCCACCATACCTCCCAGCTAGAGGCCCAGCCAACCGGCTCTTTGCGCACACTGAGACTGACAGCGAGAGGGATGAAGGAGGAGAAACGGTCTGTAAGGGTGGGTGGGTGTGAGCAAAGAGGAAATGACAGATTTTAAGGCAGGTAGATTTCTCATTACGGGGGCTGTTAGGAACTTCAAAAAGATCTCTCTCCGAAAATCCTTTCAATGTTCTTATCAAAATGTACCAGGATTGAAAGCCTAATGAACAAAAACAGATCCTTTATTGTTGTTTGTCATCGTTACACTGGAGGTGCCAGTGAGGGAAGGTATTGTTGCTCAGTGGAGCGGTCAAGGCTGCTTGTGCATTGTTGTGCCAGAATTTTAAAGCAGGCGGGAGTTATCATTAGACCGCAGACTATTCGACTCACTAAGCTGTGCCTCTCGATACACTTCAGAGCCTCACACAGTTGGCCTGTTTATTGACAAACACTTCTTCAGATGCATCCAGGTTTGTGTCTTTTTCTATTTAACAGAGATCTCACCTTCTATTTTAAGTAGAAAAATCGATCTGATGAAACGTTTGCAATTACAAAAATCTCATTATTCATTTAGGGGTTCTAGCCTCACTGGATGAAGAGATATAGTAATAAACTTTACAATTTGCTTTGGGGAGCAGAACTGGATGTAGGAAATAAAAGCCGCTTGAAAGTGAATGGGGAAATAAAAGACTGCGAGGACAAGGCCTCAGCTGTGCTCTGCACTGATCTACACAGTGTGATTACCTCGAGCAGGAAAACTAAATATAAAAGCCTTGGGCTGGCTTTGATATTTCCATCCTTCGTGTGTCTACCATGACCTGGACTACATCTAACAGACCTAGACTGGAGGTCAGTGAGAATCAAGCGGAGAGTATAGGAGATGAGATCAGAGGATAGGAAAGGAAATGAAAAAAATTATAATAAAATGAACATTACTGGTTGCACTACTACTATTTATACTTTTACAAAACAAATCTTAAATCTGTTGCACGTATTTATATTCTACCCTTTTTAATTCAATACCCTTAAAAATCTGTTTCCACAAACTGCCTTTGGAAGTCACTTATTAGTGAACAGAGTTCACCTCAATTCAGTTTATTTATACAGCACCAAATCCTAACAGATGTCGTGTCAAGGTCCTTTATAAGAGGAGTCATTTTAATTCAATCTTACATGTATTCCAATCAGTTGAAAAGTTTCCTTTTAAAGGAAATCCCAGCAGATTGTATCGAGTCATTGAATTGCAGCATTCACTCCTCTTGGACAAACACATGGCAAAAGTAGAAAGCACTCCACATCTGCTCCAGAGTCCAGAAGAGCTCAAAGAAGCATGAGCGGAATTGCGAGATCTCTCAATAAAGGACAGTAATAAATACGGAACTCAGACCAAAACTATTAATTACGTTGGAAGATGAAAAAAAAAAAAACTGCTTAATCTACCTCCCTTTCCACTTCGAGAATGAGCTTCTCTTCATCCATGTTGTCTTGTTGGTTTTCTCTCGTATCTGAAGACGTATTTGTTGACTCACGCACCTACTATGTTGTGCGACAGGAAATGACAAAATAGCTTTAAGAATTAAATAAGTTTTGATTTTATTCTGTGTGTCAGTGTATGAACATGCATGATTGTTTTACACAATATAAATTTATATATTTACGCAAGACTATATTAATATAGCTATGCATACAAAAAATATAGTCTTTCTTTACTGATATATTTATGTTGTGCAAGTTCGATATCCTGTTGGTTCTTTGTGTAGATGGACTGCAAGCTGGCTCTGATATCCAGCAAAAATAGAATATATCTTATTTTTGCCGTATTGTGGCGGCCGTCACCCTACGTAACTCGGCGGCGGCAGTGGTAATGCTCTCATTCACAACAATGGGGTCATTTTTGCTGCGGACTATGTGCCTGAGTAGTTTTGCAGTGGAAATTAGTGTTTAGGCTTACTCATGATTATGGTTGGGCATCATCATGCATACTCCAACTAAAACCAACATGGAAACTTGTGTCTCAGATACCCTAACCTGTCCTACAGTAGTAGCAGTTTAAAAGTTCTCATTCAGAGGAAACGCCGGACGAATGGCGTGCCCTTTCCAGCCCATTAACAGCAGAGTTCCCTCCAAATCCCAGTGGCCGGAGTGGCCTCCCTCTTTCTCGTGGGAGTGTCACAGTTTTACTGCAACTCCACCCATTAATTGAAATACAGAGTATGACCAGGAGATGGCGCTTCTCTCACAGAAGTCTCATCGACATGATGTTATTATCGGTATGCACGTCCACTGAAGAAAAAGCCGAGCTGGTTGCGCAAACCATTGGATGTAACAACACAAATTTCTCACTTTTTTGTAATTAACCTGCTTCTTCTATTGTCAAAGTTTATCATAGGCTCCATAAACTTAAGTTCTCCTAACACAGGCCAAACTTCACCAAATGAGTTCTGTAAAATATTATAACAAGTAGCCTTAAACGTTATATTTGTAAACAATTTGATTTATTTCTATGAACCTAAAGTATATCTTTTTTTTAAACCTAATGTACTTTCCTTTAATTTTGTGATAAACTCGTGGTTTTTTATGTTATTGTTGTTGGATGAAAATGACAGAGTTCCACAACGCAAAACAACGTAATAGCCTATTTATTATATTTATGCAATCACATGACTATTCGGCTCACCACGGAATGTTTGCAACACCAGAATAGACATGGTTACATACTGTAGCGATGGGGAGCAAAGCTTGGTGGGGGGATGCTTGAAGATGGTAATGAGATGCACAACGCAAAAACAACGTAATAGCGTATTTATCATATTTATCAATTTATATATTTTAATTACGTTGTTGTGTATATTATATATTAATATAATCATATAACAACTCACAATAACAACAGAATAGACATGGTTACATGCTGTAGGGATGGTCACGAAAGCTTGGTGGGGGGGATGCTTGGAGATGGTAATTCTTTAGGAGGTGTGAATGATCTGGAGTCTATGGTGTGTTGTTAAGTTGGGCGATGTATTCAGGATGATCATCAGCGAGTACAATAGGTTACCCAGACAGTGTTGTGTGACTATTATATGTGTGAATGTGTAAGCCCTGTTCAGAAAATTTCTGCCTTTTAGGCCCAACGTTACATTACAAGTTCCTAAAATCTTACAAAAGTATATATATATATAGCGGCAAAATAATTTTTAGACTTTGATATATCCTTTCAATCCTATGAACAGTCAACGTTTCATCTAGTAAGAAAGCAGAGGCTGTGTCCGAATCCAGCGGCTGGATCCTTCGAAGGACCCGGTCTACTCGGTCTACATGGGCTGGGTCCTTCGTGGACACGGTAGACCGGATGTTAACGGCTGTGAATTTGGACGGTCTAGCCTTCAGTTGAATTCCCGCCCCCACTTTGCCGAACGTCCTGTCTCCTAGCAACCGCGATCACGCTAAACCAGCTGGTAAAGCACGAAATATTTCCCAGTATTTTACTCACCTTTTTTACTCTAGAGGAACAACAAGTTTTACTGTCTGCGCAAATGTTTTATATTTCTGGCTGAGAGGTGATCATATCAAGATAATTTTATTTAATCCAGGTTAATACTTAAGACATTTACTCTTATGATAATTTCTGTAATTGAATGACTAGTGATCAAATGTACAAATTTGTAATATTACATTTTTTATATTCATTTTATCTGTAAAAAATCTTTGTGAGTTTAAAATTATATATGCCTTTTAGATCAAAACAGCATTTTCTAATTTGATTTTATATATCTATGATTTTTTTTTACCAAGCATATTCCAAATTGGCTCTTCCTAAATAAACTGAATTGTTTTTTGTAAACAACCACTGCAACAATAACTAACATTGTGTTTTAACAAAACTGCAGGTCATAACACTTTTCTCCACAGCTGCCTCTTGGGTTGAGCTTGAAGATGAAGCTGCTGGAGGTCTGTGGGGCTCTCTGGTTGGAAAAACTTGTCTTTTGTGCACGTCGACTTAAGCAGCCTGTAAACCCTGATGATGGATGCAGTGGACAGCATGACGAAGCTGCTCTGAACTCTCTCTGCAGACCAACCTGTATGATGTTCCCCTCGTCAACCAGAAAATATGAAATTAATCTGTATTCAACTGAACCAGCAACACTGCCCGTTTGTTCTAATTAAGCTTAAATAGGTCATTTATATAGATATAAATAACTGCAAAAAAACTTATCCTAATGCCAATATGTTGTTATTTTAAACTGTTCAACATAAGCTTCTTTAAAAACACTAATACAACTTTTAATGAAATGACTTCATGATATTTAACATTTTTAGAAATTCATTTATTCACAACCATCGAACACCTAAATAAAAAATGTGACAAAAACATGAATGAAAAAAAAAACAGTCCATCCATTCGGTCCCTGCTCTCCTCTCCAGTCTCCCTTTGCTGCTTCTAATCCTAAACAAGAAGACAATAAACACAGTTTACAAAAAGAGCAACACAACAACATTTATGAAATCTATATTTGTTAAAGTGATCAGTCATAAATTATGTTATTTTCGCTGTTGCAAATATACATACAGTAGGTTTATTTTTTTCTCTCAATTTTTTTTTCCGGCAAGGGATTAATTTCTCCTGCAGATACAACTCCTCCTGAATTTTCCTCATTAGATAGAAAATAAATACCAGAGGAACGTGACAACTGTATTGATTTAAGAATGCAGAACTATAGTTTTCACAGCAGATCACAGGTTCTGTGTTGTATGAGGCTCAATAAGAGTCCTCTAGCATAAGCTGTGTAACTGGATTTAATCTTCAACCTCCAAGCCACCGTGCCCCGATTTTTACTCTGTAAAGAGGTAATAATTTCTCCTAAGAGGAGTTGACTTTTTACTTAATTTACCAAAGCAGAAAGTGGCTGCGTAAAGATGAAGAAACTTTTACACTACCATACAAGCTCGTTTATGAGCGATGCTTTACAAAAAAATATTAAAATACATGTCTAAGCCAAGAATAAAAGGCAAACAACACAACCGCTATAAGATTTTCATTTTTGAACCGCCAGATTTTAATATACTTACATCTAAAACTGTGCTCCTCTCTCGCTTCGCCTGCCGCTTCGTCCGCCATGTTACTGGAAGTAAATTCTCCCGTTCAGCCCGCAATGAATCTTGGGACAGTCTAAATGATCGCGCTGAGATGATCAGCTGACCACTAAAGCCCGTCCTGAGACCGTGGACAATGATAGAAATTAAGCCCGAACCTGGCCAGGTTCCCTAACCCTATGAAACCCAAAAAGTAGGCTAATTGCCTACAGTACTGTCATACGTTTCACATTACAGAGCACTCTTATGCCATAAAACTACTGTATCTGGGTATAAGACTACAGTGGTAGGCTATTTGAACCCTGAGTTTCTGAGTTACATTCAAACTTAGGCTACATACAAACCAGCAAACCATAGAGGAACAGATAGGGGAACATTTTTTAATGACATTTATATAGGCTACCCTGAGTCTGATACATCAATAAATCCTTAACATTAAAATCACTGCTCCTCCCCGTGGACAAAAGAGGCATTGCAGCTGGTTTTCACTCAGGCTCCTTGGGGGCGAGGCCTCACTGAAGACGTCATAGCGGGGGATTACATTACCACCACGGACCTGTCAGGGACCTTTGACGGATCAGGCACGTACCAGTCAAGGGCCAGTCAAGGACCAATCATGGAAACATGAGAACTTTTAAACTGCTACTACTGTATGTGTGCTTAAATGCCCAGATTTAAACATCCAACTACTGGCTAATGTCAATCTCTTTTTAACTGTAAGCATTACCAAAAAGGAAAATTTTAAGCCTAGTCTTAAAAGTAGACATGGTGTCTGCCTCAAAGACTAAAACTGGAAGCTGGTTCTACCGGAGAGGAGCCTGATAACTAAAAGATCTTCACCCCATTCTACTTTTAAAAATCCTAAGAACTACCAGTAAACCTGCAGTCTGAGAGGGAAATGCTCTGTTAGGAACATATGGAACAATCAGATCTCTGAGGTAAGAATGAGATTTAACAGGGAGCCAATGAAAGGATGGTAAAACAGGATAAATGCGATCTCTCTTCTTAATATTCGTCAGACCTCTTGCTGCAGCATTTTGGATCAACTGAAGTCTTTTAAATCCACTTTGTGGACTTGCTAATAATAAAGAATTACAGTAGTACAACCTTGAAGTAAAAAGTTCATGGCTATGGAACATAAAATTCAGCCTTCTTTACACACAGGTGGAGCGCAACTCTATGTGGGACGTTTAGGCAGCAGCAGATGAAATTGTCATTATTAATACATGCGGCCTATTAATCTGCCCTGTGTTATGGTATGATGTGGATTCTCTGTTCAGTTTGATCAGATTAAATGTTGATTAAAAATGAAGGAAATTTAGTTTCTACTGCATATGTTGTAATTAGGTTGCACAGTGGCGCATTTGATAGAACTCTTGCCTTGCAACAAGAAACTACTGTTTTCTTTCCGCATGAAGTTTGCATGTTCTCTCTGTGCATGCATCGGTTCCCTCTGGATACTTCCCACTTCCTCCCAAAGTGCCAAATCATGACTGTTTGGTTAATTGGTCTCTCTAAATTATCCTTAGGTGTTTGTGTGCATGGTTGTTTGTCCTGTTTGTCTCTGCATTGCCTTGCGATTGACTTGCAACCTGTCCAGGGTGTATCCCGATCCTCACTCGATGACCACTGGAGATAGGCACCAGCCCCTGCAAAAATCCAAGGAGAAACAGCTCTGATAATGGATGAATGTTACTATCATTATTTTAAAAGTTGAAAGGTAAAAATCTGTTGACTGTATATTGATCCCATCGGTCAAAAAAAATGTTGTCTGGATAATTAGGTAGCTTTTACCATGAAATGGAAATGTTCTAATATAAAGTAACAGTTGATAAGTTATTTACATGTAGTTTTTACGGTTCCATGCACATTCTGTCATCTGTGAACCTCTCAGATGACAGAGATTCACACCCTGCGTGTAAGGGAGAGCCCAGAAATAAAACCAGTATATTGAAAGCTGAAACAAAAGGCAAAGCTCTCTCATCACCACGACAGACTGTTCAGAGCCCACATGTCTATAGAGGCTGCACCAACCTCTGACCTCAGTCATACAGGGACCTAACAGCCCTGTATCGAGTATGTAATGAAATGGAGAATATCTGGTCAAACGAGGTGTGGTCTCTGGCAAGACTATTAACAATTTAAAAAGGTGTCAATACGAATGTATTCAAAATCAAGACAAATCCATTTCTAGTGCTGTTTAGGGTTTAGTGGGGTTGATCTGCTTAGACAAATACATGTTTTTTGTATCTATTTACAAAACAGATTCGGTCGATTTACAAAAGAGATTCTGCTGAACATACAACCAAGCTTTTATGTTTGTGTTGTATTTTAGAAAAAGAATTATGAATTGTACTTAAAAGGCTAAAATAATTTAGGAAGCTTTCTAGTATAGCTCATGGGAATTAAACTACCTTTCTAAAGCTTCCACAAATCTTTCTAGCAACAGCTCACGACCATTTCTCAAAACATGTTTTTGTGTGTGTAGGTGTGTGTGTGTGTGTAGGTGTGTGTGTGTGCGTGTGTGTGTGTGTGTGTGAGTAGAGTAATACAGCCGAGCCCTAAATTCTCTCACCCTCTCAAGCGCAAAATACAAAAAGGCCTCTGCTGCCAGTACCTGATTCAATCAAGTGTGTTACACATTATACCCATGGGCAACAAGGCGACTTGTATTTTAATTAATAATGTAACACTGTGGTCTCAAAGGCCTGGCCTTTGGCGCTATTGCTGCTCTCCTTTTCTTTTTTTTCCTTGTCCTGTTTGGTTCTAGGTAAAATCAGCAAAAGGATAAATATTTTGGAAGAATCTTTTAGCTTGAAACACTATTTAAGCCACTGTACAATTCAAATAATTTAGATGATAGAGAAAATAACTAATCAGAATAAAACATCATGAAACATAAATATATAAACAGTATCACAATTTTCAGTAAACAGAGGAAAGTAAAGCTAATAATGTGAATAAAAGTTAACATTAAAGGTTTTAAAGAGAGATGTAGCCCTGGGTGCTATGTTGTGAGGTATAACAAGCACAGTCAAGGATAAAAGCACGCTTCTTTGGAGACTGTATGCAAGGAAGGAAGCTTGAGGGAGCTCAAGGGCTTTGGGTTACAGGCAATGTTCAACCTTTCTCTGCACCCATGCACACCATAACAACTAAGGTTTTTTTAAAGTATGCCATGAGAAGAACAAAATCTTAAGTTTATATATAGCTAATTGTTAATTAAGTAGCTCTAAATCACATAAAACATAAAGCTGATGCTCATGCCTAGGTTTTGTTTAGCCACAGTGGCGAAAAAATGACTTGCAAATGTAATTAAAGAATTTGTTAAATAAGATATACCTAACAAAACATCTGGTTTAGACAACCTTAATTTGCAACAACCCATACAATTTAATCAGCTTGCATAAGCAAAACTAAAAAGTAAATGTAAAATGATTATTCTTGCCCTTAGAGAAAGGCTGTCTCCCTGTGCTCTGTCAAAAGGTCAATTATGGCCTCAAACCGGCATGCAGTGACAGTGACCTGGAAGCGCTACTGATGACCCCACATCCAGAGGCCCAAAAGAGTTGATCATCTAACATGCAGGCTGCCTGGAGCCATGGAAATATGACATTTGTCCTCATTCAAATGAACACAAACAATATGCATCTCATGCCTCTCCCTAAACCTGTGCCAAAATCTAAGGCAGAGGGACGAGCACTCTTAGCGCATTGTCCTCCAAGTATCTGTCTTTCTCAGGGAATGCTGTCCCACAGCAAACAGACACAGCGCCACTAGTGCAAGTGGGCTGCAAAAAGGCATCGCTGTCCCCAGAAGCATTGGTCTGTGTGGCTGTAATCTACAGGGCTGTTCTGAAAGTGTATTAAAGCTTCACAGTGTAGTGTGAACAAATCACGTCATCTGTATAGGAAATTTAGGATATGTTCTGGACATCGACCATGTTAAATGCACTTTATTTAATTATTTATTTATTTATTGTAGACTAGTCTGAATCACCAGATATTTTCCCCAAAAAAATTTCACCCAAATTATTTGATTATGTTGTGTATCATAATAAGAAAGATTAGTGTATGTCACCCTTTGGTGTTTCAGATCATTATTTAAATACATTTTTGTATCAAGAAAAATCTACCGTATAAAATACAACAAAATATATTATTTAGGTAGAAAAGCAATTAAAACCAACCTTTAACTATGTGAAGACATAATTGCCTTCTAAACCTAGTCTCTAGTTTAGACAAATTTAGCGTGTTTGTCATCACTGACAATGAGTCTGTTACATCCAAGAAATTTAGTCCATTCTTCTTTGTAGATCTGTTTTATTTAATCTCAATCAGATTTAACTCCAGAATTTGACTAGGCCCTTCATTTTTTAATCATTCAGAGGAGGGGTTGAATGTGTACTTTTGTTAATTTTCCTGCCAAAACTCCTGACACAAACGTAGGACCAGTTTTTCTCCTACGTTTTTGTTTTGTTTGTTTGTTTTTCCGTTTGAGAGCAGAATTAGAGGTTCACCTCAGGAACAGCAAGTTGTGTAAGTCCTGAAGCAGCCCATCAGTCCCTGATCATCATACTACCACCACAATGATTGCCTGTCAGCTGTATGTTCATCAGATGAAATAACTCTTTAGTTTTGCACCAGATGAAATGTGGTAGGGTACATATCTTCCAAAAATGTTCCACAATAATTTCCTCAGTCCAGATAAAGGCCTTTGTGTGTTTTATTCACTATTGGTTCTCAACTTGTAACTTTCCAGTGGTGGCCATTATTTCACATTGTTGAATAAGAAAATGGCAAGTGAGGCCTACAATGCATTAGATGTTTTTCTAGGTTATTCTAAGAATTTTGAGAACTTGATGTGTTCTTGCCGTTGTTGGGCCGTCCAGTATTAGTTAGGTTCGCACAGCTACTTGTATTGTCTTTTTGTAGATAATGGCTCACTGTGGTTGTCTGGAGAGTCACAAACTCTATTAATCCTCAAACTCAGTTAGATTGAGGGATGGTGTGTTGTTTTTTAGATATTTATGCCTACTCCATGATGTCAGACAGGTTCAATTAAAGTATTTGTTTGTTTTTTTTGTTTATCACAGTCAATTCATGATTTGGCATGGGACTGGAGAGATTTACCACAGTTACCTTTTCAAAAAATACCAAGACAGCTTTGTTCCCCTAGTGAATGAAATAATTTGAAAACCTTTTTTCTTTTTTTCTTCTTTCTCATGTTATGTTTGTTTAACATTACATTTTGTTTCATGATCTAAAACAATTAAATGTGACATCTAAGCATCTAAGGGGGGGAAATATTTCATAATAATGTCCATGAGTAATCCTTAGAGTTCTATATCTCATGAATCTTCAATTAGAGAGATTTATTATAAAATCAAAGAGAAACAATAACATTACATTAACCATAACTAACCTATATCTCTACTTTGATCAGTTTGACCATTTATTTAGTTCATACTTTACTCACAGTTGCGTGTTTCAAATTGTTTGCTTTTATTTATTTATTTATAAATATGTAAAATTTGACATTTTCATTCTTGACCCATCCCTTTTGCAGGATTTTTTAGGCCAATTTTAAACCACCTGGGGATTTTAAACTTCAAAAATTCCCCAAAATTCTATTTTAAACTATATAAAAATATACGCCCTACATGCTGCTAATTAGCCTTAAAAGCAGAAAAAGCTGTTACCTCATCACTAGTGACCTTTAACAGTATGTTCTTTTTTACCTATTTTTGGTTGTCTTTCAATTCAATTCAATTCAGTTTATTTATATAGCGCCAATATCACAAACCAGATTGTCATACTCCAAGGCACCTTTACAAAACAGAGTTAATATTACAAGTACAATGATTTAGTGTAGGAAATTACAGAACCACAGAAGATTGCTGTCGGGGAAATTCTCAGCTAATCCCTCCATAACTGAGCTCAAGCATGCAGCTCGCACAGTGGGAAGTGAAAAACTCTCCTCTTTTTAACAGGCGAGAAACCTCCTCGGCAAGAACCAGAGTCTCAAGCACGAGAGCGTTTATCTGCCGCGACCCCGTCTGTGGCTTGGAGAATACATAACTAGAGACATACAGTAAGGAGCAAATAGGAACTGATGCACAAGTTTGTTGCAGGAACCGTGGAGAATTTCTCTGTCACGTACAATGCCATTCGTAGTTCAGGGTCGTCAAGCCAGGGCGATAATCCGGAGCACCAACGATAATAGATAAAACAGGTTAGAGTGCTTGGAATTGACATGCACATCATCCAGTTTGGGGAGATAGTAAGGAGAGAAAGTAGGACCATGACCCTAATAATGGTCCTCTCAACAGCCTAGCCTAAAGCAAGCAAAAGCTCCTAACATTAACCGTCTCTCCTAGCTACTTAGGAGACCTGGCTACCAAACACTACGCTGTCTGAGTCCTCCATGACCCGGTGGACGGTGTAGGGCCGGTAACGGGCGTCATGCCGCGGAGGTCTTCTCGGCGAGTCGGGTTGGTTTGAGGAATGCCGCCCAACAGTGGGTGGTAAACTCCATCTAAGGCTAAATAATACCGGGCACGAGACGCGATAGTCGACAACTATCTAAAGGAAAAATAGGACCGAACTGAGAGGACAAGAGTTGAGAGGGCGAAGATGAAAACGTATAACGCAGATAAAACAGGGTGGGGTCCGCACAGCCTGCCCGGGGGATTCAAACCCGGCAGGTAATGGACTGGCGCTCTGTGCGGGTGATCCCCTTGAGGGGACCTCTCTCCCGGCGCAGCATTGGGCCACCGTCGCGTCATTTTCTTCCGCGGGCGCGGTAAGTCCGCTGAAACACCCGGCTCCGTAGCTGTTACCTGGCTTACATTAATCTATCTCTACCTAGCTAACTCTACCACTTCCTAACTCTTCCAACTTTTTGACACTCCTTGCATGACTATCTACCATTAACCTGTCATCTTCCCTATCTACCTGTCTGACCTGACCTCTAACTATCCTATAAAACATATCTCTAACTGTAAGCTTTAGTCAAAGAGGAAAGTTTTTTAAGCTTAGTTTTTAAAGATAGTACAAATTGTCTGTCTTCCACGAAGCTCATAACCCTGGAGCCGGTTCCATAGGAGGGGAGCCTGATAGCGGTGAAAGATCTGCCACCCATTCTACTTTTAGAAACCATCCTAGGAACTACCAGTTAAACCTGCAGCCTGAGAGCGAAGGTCTCTGTTAGGGAACATATGGAACAATCAGCGTCCTCGTAATGTATGATGGAGCTAAGATTATTAAGGGCTATTATATGTCAGAAGGAAGATACTTGGAATTCTAATCTAGATATTTTCACTGGGAGCCATGTGAACGAGAAGCAAAAACAGGGGAAAATTGTGATCTCATCTTGCTGTTTAATATTCATCAGAATCCAAGCAGCAGCATTTTGAACTAACATGAAGACTTTTTATAATTGTAAATTCTTGCTGGACTACCTGTATAATAGGTACCAAGTTACAGTAATGCCAGCCTTGAAGTAACAAAGGCATGGACTAGGTATTTATTCAGCATCATTCCCTGGACAGGATGGTTCTAATGTTTTGCAAAATTCCTCAGGTGAAAAAAGGAAATCCTACAGGACTTCTTTAATGTGAGTTCTAAAAGAGTCATATCCTTGGTCCGAAAAATGACACCGAAAGGTTTTTTGCTTTACTAATGGAGGCTAATTTAATGCCGTCCAGGTGAAAGCCTGACTAAGTGAGTGTTCTTCCTTGCAGAGCTTCTGGTCCAAAGACGACAACTACTGTTTTTATCAAGATATTTAGAAGCAAGAAGTTTTAGAGTCACCAAGTTTTTAATGTCTTCCAGACATGCCTGTAGTCCTACCTAACCTGATGGATTCATTCAGGATTGTATGGATAGATATAAGCTGTGTATCATCTGCGATAAACCTATGGAATCTTACATCCCATGCCTGCCTAATTTATTTTACACCCATCGTAAGGAAGCATATATATAGTAGAAAGGAGAATCGGCCCTAAGCAACGGAACCCTGTGGTACTGCTCCGCCAGTAACTATTGAGGTCTTGAGGAAGATCTCTACTGGTTTACCCTGAACAAACACTGAAATCTGTTTAGAACAAATAAGAATTTAAAACCAACCTAGTGCTGTTTCCTATATATAACCGACACTTTGAAGCCTTTTCTTATGAGAATATTGTGGTCAACAGTGACAAAGGGCAGGCACTGAGATCTACACTAGGACCAGAATGGTCACCAGTCCATTGTCTGAGGCTTATGAGAATAATCATTTAGTAACCTTCACCAGAGCTGTTTCATCAGGTGCAGTGATGAGCTCAAAGCCTGACTGAAAACTTCTCAAGACAGCTCATTAGTGTTGTTAATGCTCACATATTGGGCTGCAACTAATTTCTCAAGAAGTTTTAGATAAGACAGGGAGAGATTTAGATATCGGTCTATAGTTTAATTAAGTCGTGTTTGATCCAGAGAGGGGTTTCTTAAGTAGAGGTTTAATTATCAGCAATCTTAAACTCCTGTGGAACATAGCCATAGACTAAGGATAGAGATTCATTTGATAATTTTAAAGATTGGAGCAGCGAGTCTGAGGAAAGGGAAAAACTTCTTTTTAATGAGTTTTAGTTTGGGATTGTGGTCTCAAAACGCAAGTATGGAAAGGTTGTAGATGAAGCTAATAAATTTATTTAGTACAATCACAAAGTTTTACGGCTGCATTAAAGTCAGTTTAAGCATATATGAGGTTCCACCATTTTTGATGGCTGCTCATTAACTAAGGAGGATGCAAGCCTAATGGGGAAGGTTCCCAATTAACTTATTCTTTAATGGAGTCTATTTATTATTTATAAAGAACATGTGCATGAAGTCGTCACTGCTTAGAGCTTGAATGGATGGCACTGATAGGAGCTATGATCCTGTGTGAGGTTTGGCAACTGTTCTTAAAAAGAAAACCTAGGCAGGCTATTTTTATTCCTCCTCGATTAAAGATGAATAATATGCTGTTCTAAGCTGTTGTGAAGGCTTCTTTATTTATATAGCAAATAAACTATTTTTCCATATTAAACAAAGGAATCGTGTAAATGCGTTGGAGCGCGCCATTTTCCCTCTATGTTTTCTAACAATCTGCTTTAAGGGTACGTAGCCTCTAAATTAAACCAGGGAGTTACACACATCGATGGCTAGCCACACTTCCTTTTTCAAGGGGGCAACTTTTGTCTATTGCCCGACGCAGGGAGGAATTAACGCTATGAACTAAAATGTCAAGTTAGTGAGTCACGAGTTAAAATCACTGTTTTCTGTTACTGCATTTATAAACTGGGGAGGAAATTAAAGTTTGTAAGAGCTTCTTTAAAATTTTGCTACAGCGTTTGTGTCGAGAAATAACGTTCTGGTATAATGAAGTTTATCTTTCAGGTTTCGATAAGAGATTCCATTAGGAGGTCAAGTTATAGAAGTGATAAGGATAAATGATCTGACAGGATAGGGTTATGTGGAAAGACTGTTCTAATTCGTCACAGCAGTCAATGCCATAAGTCAGCACAAGATCTAAAGTGTGGTGACAAGAATGTGTTGGTCCCTGCACATTCATTCGTGTTCATTTATCTGACAAAAAGTATTCCACACAGAACAGAGTACTATAAACCAATGATCTTTCTATCACCACAGGAAAGTTGGTACTGTACATAACTTTAAATTAAAAGGACATTAAAATCTGCAAAAATGAAAAAAATAAAAAACTATCATAACTGTCCTTTATATAAATGTTTTTACCCACACAAGGTTGGAGTGAAATAAAAAAAAATCTTTCTTAAAGAGCAAGGAATAATTTTTTTATGTAATGAGACTGAAAACGATTAGAAATTAACACAAGAGAGGAATGCTGCCTCTATGTAAAAATATGTGACAACAACTTTGATTTCTTGTAACAGTAAAAAGGTTAAAAAAAATATGAGCACAAAGTAGCTAGAGAACATTACAGAAGCCATGCCGGGGAAAATCCTGTATTTTTCAGTGAGCTTACTTCACCTACTTTACTTAAAGGTTGAATACGGAACATTTTTCTTAAAAGCTAAAACTTTCACGGCATCACAACATACGCAAGAATGGCAAAGTTACTCATGGAGAAAGGTAAAAAAGCGTGCTAATGGCTAAAGTTAGCTATCAGTAAAACAACTTTGCAATACTCATGTATATTACGTTGTTCCTGGATATAAGAGCATCAACCTCCACACCGAGTAAACAAAAGAAAAGGAAGTGGTTTCCCTCTGCTCTGTCCAGTATAGGAGACTTGCTTTCTCCGCTGCGGTGAGTGGCTATTATAAAGACTTTACAAGCTAGCTTTCTTTTTGACTTGGGGGTCTCCGACCATATACTTTAGTGAAAAACACATGCTGTTAAATCTGTCAGATGTTTATGTAAATTCTGAAGTATAAATTATGACTTTTACAGAGGACATCACCAAGAGGATACCACTCAGCTACTGAAATAAGATGCCTAGAGGATAGGTACAAAAGCTTATTGTTGCCTTTGACCCAAATTTTGTTGTAATTATTTTTCGTTTAGTATTTCAAAGTTATTTGTACAAAATAGTCCTTACCCTGTAAGATTAGTTGCTGGACATGATGCTGGCTGGTTACTGTGTTACAAAATTGGCATCCATCGGCGTTTTGTTATTGCAACTACAACCTCAAGACACTAGATGCCGCTTTAATGCCCATGTTCCATATTCAACCTTTAACAATAAACAACTA
This sequence comes from Apricaphanius iberus, assembly GCA_028564705.1. NCBI lineage: Eukaryota > Metazoa > Chordata > Actinopteri > Cyprinodontiformes > Aphaniidae > Apricaphanius > Apricaphanius iberus. Next base: position 1,067,943 of record JAPXFQ010002924.1, read on the forward strand.
CAAGAGCTAGCTGATGTAATGCTGTGATCCATTTCCCTTGGATGTTGGAACTTGAATCAGGTAATCAAAACACATACAACTTATTGTTCCAGTTTCAAGCAAGAGAATTTATAGGATTTTTTGATTATTGTATTGCATTCTGTTTGTACTCAAAAGATAGACTCCTTGAGTTTAAAGAGAGAAAAATCAACTTGAATACCACAGTTGCAGTGTTGGGTAGTAATGGAATACATGTATCAGTGGTACATATTTAAAATACTAATTATGGCAAGGAAAGGCAAGGCAAGGCAAGGCAATTTTATTTATATAGCACACTTTCAACAAAAGGCAATTCAAGGCGCTTTTCATGATTCAGTGGTAAAAAAAACAAATACATGATAAAAAATATGACAATTATAAGAGAGCATCACTAAAAAAATTATTTAGTAATTGAAGCATAAAAAAAAATTATGTGAGAGAATAAAAATCTTAAAACCAATTAAAACACGAGAATCCATTAATAAAATAAAAGGAGCAAAGTGCAAGGAGCAATTTAGGTAAGGTATAAGAAACAAATTCATGCAAAAGTATATAGATTTAAAAAAACACAATCATAAAAAAAAGAAAACATGAGAATCAAAGAGTGATCAAAAAACACAATTTAGGACTCAAAGGCAGCTCTGTGTCTTTTTAATCTGCTATTTAAAAGAGCTTAACGATTGAGTATTTTTGCATTGCTCTGGAAGTTTGTTCCAGGTTTGTGGAGCATAGAAGCGGAAACCTGCTTCTCTCTGTTTTGTTCTAATTCTAGGAATGTTTAGCAAACTAGAGTTAGAGGACCTGAGGGGTTTGCTGGGTTGGTATAGTGACAACATATCTCCAACATACATTGGTGCTAAAGTGATTTGTAAACTAGTAGGAGTATTTTAAAGTCTGTTCTCTGAGCTACAGGGAGCCAGTGTAAGGACTTTAGAACTAGGGTGATGTGTTCTACTTTCCTGACATGAGCAGCAGCATTCTGGATCATCTGCAACTATCTGATTGACTTTTTAGGTAGGCCTGTGAGGACGCTGTTGCAGTAATAACTCAGACTACAGATGAATGCTTGGATCAGTTTTTCAAGGTCCTTCTGTGACATTAGTCCTTTAATCCTAGAGACGTTCTTCAGGTGATAGAAGGCTGACCTTGTTATTATGAGTAAATGTATTCCGTTATAACTACTATTTTTAAACATGGTATTCAGAATACAGTTACTTTCGTAATACCATTGAAATACTTGTGTGTTTTCAACTTTCCTCCTGAAAGATGAAGATATAAGTTTTGAGAAATTATGCATTCAATGGCGCTCTCTTGCAGTTCATTTTTTTCAAGTGATGCTAGATTTCATTCGAGCATTCCTGACAAAAGCTCTGCTAAATCCATGGTGGTGAAAAATAGGAGAAACGATCAAATCTGGCAACACTGGTCATCGAGTCGCACTGCAATGTTTCTGGTGTCAAACTGCGAAGTATGCAGGCAAACTCCAGTAATTACTGGAGCAGCTGTGATTCTGAATCTTCGTATTACCATCTAAAATATCTTTTGCAAAGGTTACTGATGATCCAGGTGGTAAAATTCTTAAATTTTTGTAAACTTTGCTGGCTGGTCTCAAGAAGCTACGCCGCACATCGACAATGTCAACAGCAAACTTGAAACATAAAGCATCCAGCTTGCCAGCCTTTTAAGGTATGTGCAAGTCACACAAAAAAATTAAAAGACACTGCAACAATGTAAAAAAAAAAATCCTCTACTACTTTTTTGTCCATTATTTGTTAGGGCCTATGTCGTGTTAGTTAGGTTATTTCTCACAGTTACAGTGGTTGTATCTGACATGAAGTTAGCTTGATTATATGTTGTTGTGATGTGTTTCCCAAAAATTATGGCTACAAGGATAAATGTTCTCCATTTGGAGTGCAATGATAATCAGTTTACAATACTTTGCATATTTATATCAGAAATTTGCAAATAGCCAAAAAATTGGCTGTGCCTGCAAAACAGCTCTAATTCATTTCAAATGACTAAATATAAAATATTATACAATTTAAAGAGATATTACATCTAAAAACCAGTTAGTTTGTTTGTTTCGTTGGTTTTTGTTCACTGAGAGGTAATAGTGTTGTGCCAAAAATAATTAAATACTTTATTTGTTTCCAGTCAGTACCTAACGTTTAGCATTAATATGCCCCTCTGTTTTCCTGCGGAAGTAGCTAGCAGGACAGTTTGTCACATTTAATAGACTTAAACGCTGTTTTTAAGGGGAAGTATTCAAAGTAATGGAATACATTGCAAAATAAATTTAAAATCAGGTATTCAGTATTCTGTTACTAAATACATTTACAATATTCTCCCCAACACTGCACAGTTGAAACCCAAACTTCCTCTCCAAAAAGTCTAACATCAAAGTCCAATATTGCTGCCACATATATAAAACATGGTGATAGCTGCAGTAGTCTAATACAATGTTTGTTTGTATACAAGAACAGTGGACCCCCAGTATTTGGGGGTTAGGGACCACAACTCCGAAATAGCTAAAATCTATAAACATTTGAGACCTAAAAACACTTTTTACTGCGTATTTTATTCGTTTGAACAAATACTCCCTAATATTTATCAATATACAGTGGAAACCATCTTAGCATGATTCTTTATATGTGATCATGGGGATACAGTCAATCAGCACCAAGTAAAATAAATGGTGCTCCCGGATTGGCTGCTTTGCAAAACCCAGCCAATAGTGTGTCAAGTAGCACTTTTATTACATATTTCAGCTTCCCAAGCGGCATTTTCCTTTAAATCCTTTAAATATGGTCTACAAATGAAACCCGTGAATAAGCCTATTTTTCAATAAAATTTATAAGTCAGATTTCACACAAAAATCTACAAAAACAGAAACTCAAGTTTATGGGGGTCCACTCTAATATGTTCTGACAAATACATTTCCCTCAGCTTGTTCTGATATTGCATATTGCATATTGACCTTTTTATGCAATAAAAGTAAACATTTCTAAGTTCCAAACAAACAAAATCAACTAGATCCCAACAAATTAATAAAAATATGTACAGCATCTACACAAATATGAGGTTAATCCGAGGTTTGTTTATTTTATTTTATTTTTTTCTTTTGTAAACAGTTTTAAACTGTGTTTATCATGAACCTGTTCTCTATTCAGAAGGAAAAAGGTTTTGGTAAGCACCTCTGTAAGAAGGTTATTGCCGTAACACCAGCGTACACACAGTAAATTCCCCCTGAATAGAACTTGCCTGAAGCAACACCTACCGTAGTAAATGGTTATCCATGTAGACTTCCCATCTCATGCTGTTTTGTCTGTGTGAGCAGAAGGTAGCAGCCAGGCCAGGAACCGTATGACACAGAGCAAAGGCTCCATGTCTGCAGGGTGTACCACAGAGTACGATCATGAAAAGCAGAAACATGAAGAAAACTCCAAAAGGTTGAGCCTTTGAAACGTCTTTCTCCAGCTGCACATCGGTTAATTTCCTTTTTCCCTTTGGTTTCACATCACTTTTCTATTATGTTTCGAACATAGTGAAAATGTAATACAAAAAAGAAATCTAATCATTACACCCTCAAATGAAAAAAAATGGATAGCAGTGAAAAATGTACGGGAATTGTTATTTTTCACATTCTAATTCCCATCACAAGGAACCGAAAAACAAACACATGCTGTATATCAGATTGGTTTGTTGCTTTTCGCCCGAAGCCATGCAGCACACACTGATATTAGTTTTAAATACAGATTGCAGGCAATAATAGAACAGAAGAGTCCATGTCTGCCACATGGGCCTGCTTTGCAGTACCTCAGTCTGCTGCCTCACCAGGACAACTTCAATCAAAAAGCACAAATAAAGCTCCTTGAGCTCTGTCAACTATAAACTGTTATTGATCCCAGCAAAATGAAATATGTTCATGTTGATCGATCAAACATATTATCAGGATTTTCCAGTCTATTACCAGCAAGTGGAAACTCAGTAAATACAGTTGGGTCACCCCGGGTAGATTCTTTTCAAGGTCTAAGGGCTGTAAAAAAAGGTGACCAAACATAAGTACTTATACTTAAAGGTAATGGACCTGCATCATGGCAAAAAGCTAAGAGCCTGAGGTGTGTGTTAATGTGGAAAACCACTTTTGTCGCACCTTCAAGGTCTAGAGGCAAGGTCTGTTTGTACTGTATATCTCCTCTGCCCCTGCTAATACCCTCCTTTTCCCCTCCCCACGCTCACTCCCGTCTACATGCGAAAGCCTTCCAGCTGGCATTTTGTGCCTGTTCTTGGCAGGTCTGTGGGAACATGAGAATTAAACCTATATCACCCCCGTAACCAGTTCTCAAATATCAGTGGAGTCCAGCACTTCACCAGGGACCGGTGAAAGGAAAGCATGTCAGTGGAACAAAAAGCGTCTTCTGGCAGAGCTCCACTCAACTGTTCTGCTTGCTGCCACTACAGGAGAGAAGTTTTTCATGAAGAATTACTGAAGGTGGAAATTATTGCACATAGGAGGGAGTCATTGAAGTTGAATAAGAAAGTAAGGGATTGGTGCTTTATCTGAGACCACTTTTTTAAGGGAAAATTGCTCTTGGAAAATTATAGGAGCAACAATAAAGGTTGATGATTTTAACATTTGATGCTTTTTGCTGAGATACAGTGGATCTTGCATCAACAAAGAAAAGTAACTCACTAAAATCAAATGAGAGTTTCCTTTAAATATACCATCTTAGTCAAAGATCTGGTCTGTCCAGCATGCCCTAGGCCTCTCCCCTAAAGACCACTGGAGGTAGACACCAGCCCCTGTGAACATTCAAGGAAAGATTATGTGAGTATTAAAGTTAGACAGATGTTGAATTTACCCCTTGTTGTTGGTGTGATATAGGTTGGATACAACCTATATCACACCACCAACAGTCTGATAGTGTTGGAATACACAAAGACAAAATTTCGATTGACTTGTTCTTTAAATAGTTTATGACAAGGCTAACCAACGAGCTACAGAAGACATGAGCTAAAGATAGGTGAAAACACAATGCTAGCATTGAATGCTAGAAATGCTGTAATCCAGTTACCTCAAATATTGTAACTTGAATTTGGTAACGCTGCATTACATCCAACTTAACTGCTTTGGTTGCAAGCTTGAAAAATAGTGGAATTTGCTGATTGTTTTTGTATAATGTAATCAAAAAATTGGTTTCTGAATTCCGGTCTGAAAAATCAATCAAAATGCATTTAACAATCAAAATTGCAACCTGAAAAATAGGACCCAATCCACAATCCTAACGTAAAACTTCAATATGGCTGCCACCTGCTTGAGGGGGTGAAGATCAGCCAGTAATGCCAGGCAGAGAGCTCTAGTCTTGGTCAGCATATGGGCCGTGCCTCAGGAGTCAGCACTCTACTCTGGTATTTATATTACATTGCATTAACTCCAGTTGCAAGTTGGAATGTTACGGGTGAACTTTTCTAATTGTTGTGAGTTATTTCTTTTTAAAAATATGAATTTGTGCGTTGTGGTGCAGAAAGTTTAGTCCGGATGAACCGATGCATCCAAAAGATCGTGGTCTATATGAAATGCCGTCTTATGTGTCTACTAATTCTTTTACAAATTCAAGATCTTGTTTATAAACATTGGTATTGTGTTGTTTGCCATGATCTTGTTATTGAGTCAAATTATTTTGTTTATATGGAAATCTTGTTCAACAAAATGACAAGAAATACATTTATAGGTTCCCTTTATAGACATCTAAATACTAATATTATAAACTGTAATAATTCGCTTTCAAAAACCTTGGCGCTCATAAAAAATCAATTCAAAACTTGTTCTTGGAGTTTTTCATATACACTTATTTAAGGAAACTCATTCTGGTCCAGATTTTTGAGTTATTTACATGTTAATTATTTCTTTCCAGTAGTTACTAAACCAACAAGAGTCACAGAAAACACTGCAACATGCATTGTTAATATTTTATACAACTTTAACTAAAAATAGAATCAGAAGTTTTATTTAATGATATATATCTGATCTCTTTTCAATATTCTAAATAGAATAATTTGACAACACAAATAAATTCGCTGAAGAGTGTGTTACTAATTTTACTAAATTTGAATGGCTCAAACAACCCAAAAATTCAAACAGATGTTGCAGCAGCTATCATTTGAAAGAGAACTAAGAGAAAGTGATGTAGACTCTGCTTATCAGGTAAAATGGAGATATTCAGGCAAGTTTTTGAAGAGTGTTTCCCAATTAATAATTGTTTTAGAGATAAGTCAAGGAAACATAATAATAATCATTGGTTTTCCAGGGGTTCGAAAATGTGTTCCAAAACAGAAAAAAAAGCTTTATGGGAGTACTTATAATCACCTTTCTCATTAAACTTAGTTAGATGCAAATCTTAGTTAAATAGATACACCCATCTTCCTAGGATGGCAAAGAAATAAATATCTTATAGAACATTTAACAATATCTGTCAATGACATGGAAATGTGTAAATCAGCTTCTTCAAAGAAAAAGAGGATTAACGAGCTATCCATCAATTTTCACTTATGGGTACTGTTCTTTTTCGATATTGCATGTATGTTTTATGACCTGTTTTCAAACATTGGTCCTTATCTTGCCAGAAATATTGATGCTACCAGTATTTAGTAATTTTGTTCCAACTGAGTTAAATGAAGTAAGAAACTTTTTGTTAGAATTGAAAACATCTGCACCTGGAAATGATGGTGATAAATGCTTCTCTTTGACCAAAGAAGCTGTAGAAACATTTATTGAACCGTTAACTTTTGTTTCCTTGTTGTCTATGAAAGATGGTAGGGTACCGTCATATCTAACAACAGCTAATGCTTTACCATTATATAAAACTAGGGGTCAAACAGCTTTTTCTTTTTTTTTTTCAAATTTCAATACTGCCATCTTTTTATAAAATATTAGAAAAACTGGTAAACAAAAGAATAGATACATTTTTAATGGATGGATGGACGGATGGTCTTCTTCATGTTGCTATGAAGGTTCTATTTAAGATATTTCTGGGTGCGGCTAGTGAAACTAATTCTATTCTTTTTTTATTCTCTCATTTTTATGTGGTATGAAATTCAGTTTGCTGATCTGAAAGATTTCGATTCAGTGAAAGAAACCTGTTAGTATTTATTTTTTTATTATTGCAATACATATAATTATTGAGATTAAACTGCTCAAGATACAAACAATAATGTATGTTGTAAATAACATATAATACACATATTTGTATTACATACAAATATGTAATAATGCTTGCTGGTTTACTATTTCCAAAATGTGATCAGAATAAATGTTACAGGAAATGTTACATTACAAGACAAAACTGAAATCAAACATAACCACCACATATAGTTGGGTTCTTAACCAGAAGCGAATGTTGGAAAATCAATCCATTATTCAGGATTTTATTCACAAGCAGTAACAGTGTCCATATACTTTTCATAAAATCAAGAACATAATGGACAACTGTGAACATCCGCTTCATGAAACAGTCATAGAACAACAGTTTCTTCAGTTGGAGGCTTCTTCAGCTTGTGCTTAACACAAACTGCTACAGGAGATCCTTCCTGCCCACAGCCATCATCATTTACAACAGCTCAATTTTCCTCTGGGATCAATAAAGTATTTTTTTTTTCATGACTACATTAGCTTAAATGTATGGCCATACTTACTGAACTTTCAAACCATTAAGATTTTCTCTAATATTCATGACTAGTGAACCCATCACCCTGTCTACTTTTAACTCAAGTTATTTTTGGGGCCCCAAAGCCAGCAAGGGCCTCTCAGCAGTTGCAAAATCGATCCTGGAAAAGTTTTTCTACTTTCTTTTCAGGCAGGAGTTATTTCTAAACAGAAAATTAAAGTGCGCAAGAAATAACTTTCCAGCTCAAAGAGAAGCAGAAAAAAATAACAAATAAGGGAAAGGCAGGAAGAGACTGGCCAGGCTTGGGTAGCCATAAAAAATATATCAATTGATGTCAAGACAATTGAGAAAGATGCCTTAAATGCATTTGTTAGACTGCTCTGAATCAATAACAGAAACAAACAGCTGAAAAATATTTCAAATTACTTCTTTACATAATCAAAACAGTATATTTGCAGCTGTTTTCTTAGGAAGAGTTTTATTTCCATTTTTTAATAGTTCTACAACAACAACAAAATCACATTTTTGTTATGTTTCCAGTAGAAATCTGAGAGGGAAAATGAATTTAATCCATCCTTAAATAATGTTACTCAATGTGATGTGGAGCTCCTTTGCGACAAACTTCACATGGTAGAAATTTTACCATAAAGTAAACTCTCTTTTCTATCATTCCTTCAAAGAAATTAAAGTAACTTTACTAAATATATGAAACATCATAATTCAATAATCTACATCTCAGTGTAGAGTATTTGTGGGTAGGAAACAAGTGTAATAACTTCTTATCATCCTGAATGAGTTCTGTCTGGTTATTTATGCTGTGTGAAATTCAATCCCTGAACTTCACAAAAAAACCATTTCCGTCTGTCCTTTTACATTTCTGTAGACAAACAGGAGAGTGACAGCTTGTCCACAAATGAACAGCAGCCTCCTCAGCAGGAGGAACATTCACCTCCACTACAGTGATGGAGCGGCTCTGATAGCTCTTTTATTATGGAAAATTATTTTAAACAGTATAAAACGGCCCAGGCTCATTTTTCCCATGTTTCTGCCACTATCACTCGAGCTATTGATAAGATGTCTAAATTTATTGCAGAATAATTCTGCAGGAAAAGAGATAAAAGGTTCCTGAATAAAATATGAGGCAAAGGCTGTAAATTGTAGCAATGCATATCATTTCATTCAAATGTAGGACGCAATTACCATCTGCTACACTCATCAGTCCCCTCCTTTATGACTTAATTATATGTTTAATGCTATCAGATCAAGGAAAGGGCAAAACAGATGAACGAGAGAGAAAGAGAAAAGATTCTGCAACAAGACAAAAGGCAGATGAAAGTAACATAAAAGGATGGAATTGATTTCATTCACCGGGAAATAGAAGAAGTTAATTTAGATACAACGTTCCCTCATCTCCTGCGTCTTTGTAAGATAATAAACGCAGTGTGTCACCAATAGGTCCCACAGCAGTCAAACAAAAGAAGTCAAGTTCCTGAAAACTGAAAGTCTTCCTGCTTCCATCTGGGAAGATAGCCCCTTGGTGGATAATTCAGAGTGCTTTGTGGTCACTAAAAATTATTCAACTCATCCAGATTTTAGCCAGCCATATCTTAAAACATGAGTGGGATTGTAATGGTAAATCACAGAAGCATGATTTTACAGTTTACATCTGTATGTATCATCTTTGCAAAGTCTAATTCTTGATCTATAAATCCAATCATTGTATTTCCCATTTAAATATAGATATTAGTCACAGTTTTCTGCTTTGTTAAAGTGCAACAATATATTCTTGCTTCTGCATGATTCCATTGGCAAAGTAAAAAGGAAAGTTGACAACACTGGAACTTTTCTTTGGGATGCAAATCATGTATGGCTGCGTGCACAATGGAAACTGGGGTTGTCCAAATGGCTGTGGGGTAAAAAATCCGCCAGTGGGCATCACAGGTGCCAGCAGGCACTGTCCTAACTGTGTACCTTTGGCCAGATCTCATTACAGGGTGACATTTAGGACCGCTGCCGTCCATGCCAAGTCAGCCCTCTGGATTGAGACAAATTATGTAGTTATTTTTTATGTCAGACATTAAGTCATATCCGGTGGGAGCCAAATCAGTATCACCTTCATGTCACCTGAAAAAAAAAAAAAAAAGATGAAGGATATGGATGTATTATACAAAGATGCTATGATCAATTTGGTGAAAAAGCTGGCTTGTTGTGCAGAACTTTTTAATAGATAAACAAATAACTGAGTAAGATACTATTTTTTTTGCAAGATTCTTATTCTAATCTATAATTGCAGATGGACTGATATAAGTTTTAATCCACTTTTTCTTTTTCTTTGAGGTCTGAGCTGCAGTGCCTGTTTTTTTTATAAGGACCATAACACGTAAAAGAGAAATCAAAGTTTTAAGTATCCTGGACAGAATTAAGCAATAACTACATCATCACCAAATATGCATCAAAATATTTATTTTGAAAATATATGCTTGTTTTTTAATTGATTAAATTAAAGGAAAGGCACATCAATATACATGCTGTTGGTTAATCTATTTAATGACATAAAATCTTGTGAATATTTAGCTTTTATGCATTTAATTGAAATGGGGAAAAATATTAGTATTTAAACTGACTATCAAGGCAGAATTTAGAGTTCTTATTCAAACATCAACAAACAGTTTTCATGTTCTAGATAGTTTTGCCTAGCTCTTTTGAGATCCACTAAATATTCCCTTCAGGTTTAAATACAAAAAAGAAAATGTTTTAAATTAATTCCTTACATTTCCTTCATCCAACAGTAAGGGATCAAGGATTCATAAAAACTTCAGACGCACATTTTCAGAGAACATGTAAAATAGAACAAATGTGTTGAAGTTTATGTGATAGGGGTGGCAGTCATTAAGTCATCATAAAATGAACTAAGATTTTCCACATACATCACAGAATATGCCACTAATTTTCATTAAACCCCAGCAAAGTGTTTGCTGTTGGTTCATGCGTTAAAAGATAAAAAATAGAAAGAACTCTTATTTTTGAAGGATTCAATGAACAGGAGAATATAATCAGATTTCTCATGGACACTACAATGATTCCTTTAACACGTCCCTGTGGTATTAAATAAAAAACAGGAAAAAATTAGATTAAGTAAAAATGATAATCTTAAATTTGCTAAACTGAACAGTAAAGAACAATAAGGATTCATAAAACATTCTGGGTTTAACCACAGGGGCTTTATGCAAAATTATGAAACAATGCACCTGCACCCCTGTTATATAATCTCAGATAGTTAGAGACAAAACCTGAAGCCAAATAGATTTACAAATATATCAGTTAAATGACAGAAGTTGTCAATTGACTTAAGTTTCACATTTTCATTTGAAAGACTAAAAATGCTTTCTTAAGAAATGTTATAATCTTTTAATCTTCTTTCTTATTCTTTCTTTAACTTCAAGATTTCCCTTTGTGTTTGTTTCATTTGAACAGAGCTAAAGCGCCATCTTGTGGACAAACAGTATCACGTCAACGCTGAGTCTGAACATGTTTTCATCTCGTTACAATCCAGGGCTAAAGGAATGTATGAGATTTTAAAGAGGGCATTAAATAGCATGCTAATAATATACTATCAGTTAATTAGGTGAATAAGTCAGTGGGTGAAATCATCAAGTGGGGGGAAAAAAACCTTGTAAACCAGTCTGTAAAGATTTTATAGGTCTCCTGTTTTCTCAGGGAAAGAGTAATAATCAGAGGATCTAATTAATATATCTATTAGCAACAATTAAGCAGCATCACTATGGGAGAAACTAACAGAGACAGTATGCAATGATTCCAAGGTGTTCAGATGTTTGCTTTTATTGGATAACTTATAGAAATTGTTCTGATGTGTGAAGCTTTTAAACATTCTGTATGTTTTCTACAGCAACTTCAACACATAATGGAAAGAAATCAGAAGTTAATTGCTCTAAGGTCTCACTGATGGGGACCATCTGTCAAAACAAGCTGCACAATCACTAATTCTAATCACAATTAATTAAACGGCTAACAAATCACATACATCACAGTTAATATAGGGTGGGCGACTAACCTCAGGAAGTGTTATGAAACAAATTAGTATTAACAATGAAAGAAAATTACATCACATAACTAAATATTACACTCGTTTCCGCAAGCCATATTTCTTGATGAATTTCCTAATTAATTTAATTTGCACAATGTGCATAATTTGGTACTGAAATGTCAGTGGGTCAGACCAAACCATATTGTTGCGGGCCAGCTGTTTCTATGTGCGCCATTTTAGCACAATATGACCTCTATGTAAATTGTGCCAACCAAATTATGTTATCTTAATTTTTATTTTTCAAAGAATATAATGCAACTAAATTTAACTAATTTTAAACATCCAACTATCAAAAGAATCCATATATGTGGTTTCATTTTGTAGTTATTCTTCTTGATCGAAAGGCTCATGATACCAGTAGTCTAAGTACGCCCTTTAGCAAACTTTGAAGCCAAACTTGTTCACTGATAACTGAAAGCTGAGTCTGTGAGCGGGTACTATGACAGACCCTACTTGTTTCTATTGTACATGATGTAAATACTTTTGCTTCTGTAAAAATTGGGTGTGTTTCTTTTCTGTGTCCTGGTCTGTTTGTAAATGTGTTTTTCTGCTGCTGTTATGACTAAATTTCCCCTTGTTGGACAATTAAAGGGTTATTCTATTCTAGCAAATCATTAAAATATTATTTAAAAAAACAGTAATTTACACTGTCTAATAACCTTTTAAACACTCGTCCAAAATAGTCAATCTGTTGCATTGAGGTCAAAAAGCACATTCAAAGCTTGCAGGACTAATTAGGTTGAACAATGGCTGCTGTCTGTTCGTTTTTTAAACCCTATCTCATTGGTAGCCATGGCTCGATTAATAGTGTTCAGCAAATTTTAATTTGAAGTCTCTTTGAAGGGGAAGTGGCTGTAAATATTTTTGTTTTCCAACTATTAAAGGCTTTGTTTAGTTTGAATGTAGGTTAGCTGTTCCCAGAGGCTGAAGCTAATCGCTAGATTGAGAGGAGCCAAGACCAAAGCAGATTTCTACCACATTAAAAAAATGTCAACTTTCAAAAAACATCAAAGTAGTTTGTGCTAATACTATTTTATTAACTATTACTAACTATATTTATAACTATTAACCAATGTCATGTTTTTAACAACTCGAGAAATGCAATTGTGGTCCATGCGTCAACATTATTCTAAATAAATAAAACCAAGAACGATTGTTATAAAGCAGTTCCGGTCCACAAAATTGTAATAAATAAAAGTTTTCTAAATGTTAGAGAAAATATAGCACTGTGAGTGCTGTTTTATTTTATTTTTTTACACCACCTTACTTTTACCTCAGATAATTACACTGGCTGTTAATTCTTTAGATGTTCTGTTAATAGTATGTGTTTCAATCAGGAAGATCATTAGTGATGCACTGTATCCAGCTTCCATTTTTTTTTGTTAATAATTGTCAAATTCTCTATTTTTAAAAATTCTGGTTAAAATGACAAATGTTTAAAAAGATAGTGAATTTGTATTTACATTATAAACAGTTATGACAGCTTTCAGACTTGAGACTAGAGTTGTTTTAAGATTGTAAAAATCCACTTGGATCTTGGCCCTTCTTGGACTAGTTTCAGCGAACTAATCAGGATTTTTACCTAATGACGATGCAATGAGAGTTATTTACTGAAGGTATAATATTAGCACTTTATGGCATCTTAACAAAGTTGAACCCCCTTAGGTGATTCATCTATCCATCCATCCATTTTCTGAACCGCTTAATCTTTAAGGGGTTACGGGGGGGCTGGTGCCTATCTCTAGCTGTCCACGGGCGAGAGGCCGGGTACACCCTGGACAGATCGCCAGTCCATCACAGCCCCCTTAGGTGATGCCAAATATATTAATTTAACAGTAAAAATGTAGCCTACTTGCATACACTAAAATATCCAAAATTGACAATCGCCAAATATTAATATAAATAAAGCAAAAGGGGTTTTAAGCAATTCACAATATAGTCCATATGTAAACAATTGTGGAAGTTTGACAAATTTAAAGATCAGATATTAGAAGAGTATTTATTATATAAATTATTAAAATAACTATTAGTGTGCAAAAGCTTTCCCCATACCCATTATTTACACCTGTTTTTCATTTCTTGGTTTGTTTCACTCATTTTTCTTTTAATGTATAATCCTTGTGAAAGAAGGCTGGTTTTTATTCTAATTTCACCTCAATCTTAGCCCGTGTTTCCTACCCATACACTCCATTCAGTTTGCTTTTAAAAAACCCAGCCAAATCTACCATTATACCACGAACAGTGTGAATGCTGAAATCAGTGAATAAATGAATAAATTGACCAAGAAGCCTGTGGGTGCGTTACAGGGCTCGGGGGCTATCCTGAGGCCAATCATTTAGCTAACACGCTAATGAAAGTGTGTGTAGTGTGGTTAAGGGCAGGCACCATGGGAGGTACCACTCCCCTCCCTCCTCATGTTGGGGACTATTAATAGGCTGGATGGAGCCACTGGTTCTCCCAAGAGAGGCCTGCTGATGAAGAGGAAAACCTGTCGTTGCCTCCACTAATCACTGCCTAATGGCTGCAGTAACACAGGTTTTACTAATGGGACTCTACGTGGGAATCTGCACAATGCAGGACTGGTGCAGTCACAGAATTCTAATCAACCATTCTTATCAGCAGAGTATATGAAGATATCAACCTATATTTTGCAATGAAAAATGTTACACAAAAATAAAAACAGAGAGATGTTTTTGTTTTTCCCTGACTTGCATTATTTTAAAGACATAATTCAAACAAAGATTTTCATTAAGGTAATTAAATGGCACAAAAAAATAATCCAAAAACATTTTTGTTTTTCTTTAGTGCTGATTATGTATAAATGTTATTTTAATGGCAGGGGGTCTGGGTGTCATCCCCAACACACAGCACACATACCTACCACAAAACGGTAAGATACTTCTTTCCTTGTGACACTCATCCTGTTTGAACATCCCTCACATAAAGCAACACAGCTGTTTCATTCCATGCTCAGGTCACACCACGTTGTAATTCCCTTCACTATCATTTCCCACAAAAATGATTCAGAAATTTCAGCTGGATCAAATCTTTTCTGCATGTTTTATCATGAGAAATATGACGCCAGTATTTGCATTAGTTCCTTGTATGTCATCTTATGGTCATCAACACACCTACCCGCATTCTCAGATCTTCATCTTCCATTCATCTTGCTTTTCCATTTTTTTTTATCTTGTTACCATGGGGGAAAAGAGCCAAATATCTCTGACTCTTTCTTACATTTTTAAATTAGCCTTCTCATTATGATGTGTTTTGATTTAACATTTTCAGTTTTAAAGTACTTTGTTACTGTTAAAACGTTTGTTTTGCTCTTGTTCTTTTAGCTGTTTTTATTAACATAGAGGGTTTTAATCTTTTCAAATTTCACAAAAACTTGACCGCTTTTGGTGGTAGTGCTAAAATCTACATGTATTACAATATGGCATATGCCAGAATCAAACAAATATCACGATGAATTTTTATTTATTTATATAGCACCTTTTCACAACAGTCATCTTAAGGCACACAAACATCATTTCAATACAATCATGCAAACATTCCAGTCAGTTTAAAAGTTTTCTGTTTAAGAAATCCCAGCAGATTGTATCAAGTCATTGACCTGCAGTTGTGCCCTGTTCATGCAGGCTCCAACCACAGCAATCCCTCATACTGAGCAAGTATGAAGCGACAGGGAAAAGTTTTCCTTTAAAAGGAAGAAAACTCCAGCAGAACCTGGCCCAGTACAAGCGGCCATCAGCCAAGACCTTCTGGGATTTTGAGAAGATAAGTACCATGGTATAATAATACTTCATTTTCATTTAAACACTATGTTCTTTTTTTTTTTGCTGACATCTTTTGTTTTATTTAGTTGTTTTTTTTTGTTATCACACTATTGCTTTGCTTTCACTTGATATAGTTAAAAAGTTGCATTAGATGCACAACTGTATTTTATTTCTCAAGGCCTGAACTAGTATTTATATTTTTTAAAAGCATCAAGATCATTTGTCAATTAATGCAAATTAAAGAACATTCATAACATATTCAGAATTGCATTGTTAAACTCAACGAAAAGCTTGTTTGTTGACATAATATGTAATAATTTAATCCCTGTGGCTCATCAGGTTATTCTACATTTGAGGTGTGTGAACTCGTTTGGGCAGGTTCAGCCTACTATGACGCAGTCTACAAAACCTCAAAAAGACTGATGACAGACTTTAAAATGCTCTCTTAAAAGAGAAGACAATTAACTTGGTAATACTCCATGTACACCAGTCTGTGTAAAACTGCACCCACCGCAAAAATCCAAAATGATGATGAATGGCTGGTAGGTTACGGGTTATTCTAATGTCAATGCGCTGTAGAATTTCGAGCTATCAACATGCTTCCTGTTAAGACTTTCAAAATAATGCGCATTTTTATGGAAAACTATGTTACGATTAAAAACCTTATCTTAAAAGTTTAGGTTTTTAAAAAACCTTTGTTGCTCCCAAAAATAGGACATTTGTGTTGTTGCATCATAAAGAAGACAGTGTAAGATAAAACTGGCAAAAGATTAAAACCAACAAAATAAAAACAATAAGGCTACTGTTAAAAGTAAATAAAACTTTCTGTGTTGGTTAGCCTTTTGTCTCAGCAGCTGCAGCAGTGTGACAGCAGCCAAAAAGAAACACCTGAATCTTTCTTTCCCACATTGTGGATGCAGCACCTACCACTGAAAGAGCTACTCATTTCTGTCAGAGCAAGGGTGGGAGCTAGATGTGGTCCAACAGGGATGACAGTTTAGCTACCATTCTCCTGTCACTCAGCATCTCCACTGGGTCCATGGGGGAACCTACAATGGAGCTGGCCCTCTGGATTAGTCTGTTTAGTCCCAGCAGATATGTTGCTGACCCTGCAGACTAGCCTACACCATAAAAATGGCTGATGCCATTACAGCGTCATAAAAGGAGTCGCCCCTGCATTCCAAGAGACCTGAACTTTTTTGCAACGTGCCTTAATGCCTATACCGGCACGAAAATTGGTCTTTATAGCCAATGACTTTGTTGCAAAACCAGTTTACAGTTTATGATCGAATTAGCATTTAAGTGTATTCTCGTTCCTTTTTCCTGTTAGTTCTATGAGTTACCTTTTCAAAAACAAAACTACAAAAGTGTAGCAGGTACAAAAACACAATTAACTGGCATAATGAACTATATCTACTTTGTAAGTGCAAAAAAGTACTTTTTTAACTGTAATACATGGAAAAATGTAATAAAATAAAAACTTTGAGATTTTTTCGATTTTAATAAATTGAAATAAATATATGTCATTATATTATGCTTTGAGATTGTTTTAGACAAAGTGGCCTGCTTTTTTTTACTGATTGTGTTTTCTCTGTTTTAATCTACATTCTTTAATATAAATTTGTTTCCTATATTCTGATACCTTACCTATATTGCTCCTCGCACTTTGCTCTTTTTATTAATGGATTCTAATGTTTTATTTGTTTTTAAATTTTATACTCTCACATAGATTTTATTGTTTGCTTCAGTTACTAAATGCATTTTGTAATTTTCATATTTCTGGTTTCCTTACCACTAAATCATGTAAAGCGCCTTGAATTGCCTTGTGTTGAAAGTTTGCTATATAAATAAAATTGCGTTGCCTTAGTCTTACTTTAAGCCTTCAGATCAAACTAATCTGGACACCAAGACAGTTATCAACTGGAGGTAATATATTAGCCCCTTTTTCGTATAAATGTAGCCTACTTATAATATTATTAGTATGCTGTGGTGAATTAACCACTAGTGAACGTAGTGAGTTTATTTTGAAGGAGCAACACCAGGCTTCCTGTATCCTTCCATCTTTCGCCGGATATTTTCCAGGCTCTTCGAGGCCAGACTTCCCCTATTCTGTCCAATCAGGGCACTGACAAAGTAAACTCAATTGCTACGTCCTCACAGAAAAAGTGTCATTAAAAGAGTTGTGTGTCGGAAAGACGTCGCTACAAACGAGCTTGAGGTGAGTTTGCATCAAGTGGGACCGAATTGTTGGATTCTTCGTCTCGGGTATCATGTTTCCGGGTGGCTGGACGTGACAGTAGCGGGACGGCGTGGAGGATTAAACCACTTTGCCGTCTGTTGTCAGACTGCGGGATGACTTGAATGATAGCTCTGACTATACCGCTGGGGCTCCGTGAAATACATGCCACGCAGGCATTAAACTTCCTCAAAGTTTTCACAGAAGTATTTAAGAGCGAGAATGACACTTTGATACGTGTAGGTTTGTTTTTTTAAACGCCCGAAAAATGATGAAGGTTAGAAGATACCTGCGGGGCAGTGGGAGGGTTCTCGCCTTCGTGTTTGTTGCTTCAGTAATTTGGCTGCTGTTTGACATGGCAGCTCTGCGCTTATCCATAAATGACGTGAACAGCCAGCTGCTGAGGGAGAGGGTGATCCGAGAGAAGGAGACCATGAGGTTGAAGAAACAACAGCAGCAGCATGTTGGGGTCACCCTGCCAAAGAGGAGGGGGTTCAGACACCCGGTGCAGAGGGTGACACACCCTGGTAAAATACAGCAGAGCCCCAGCATCAAACTGGATCAAGTCTATAGACATAAACCTGATCCAAAGTTGGAGGTCAGTCAATCTAATCAGAGACAAGATGATCATGTTTTTAAAAGTGATGGCTCTAAATCGGCTTTATCTAACCAAAACAATGGAGGAAGCCTCCCTAAGAAGAAGGCGGTGAACTGGGATCTGAATGTAGCAGTGGCCAATGCAACACAAGTGCAACCGGCTGTTAAAACAAACAAACCAATTTTAAGCAAGGAATTTAATAAAACTGCTCAATTTGCACACAAGCCTTTAGACAAGGAGTCAAAGACGGATGGAAAGGTTGAAGAGGATCCTGTTAAGAGCGGAGTAAAAGTGAGTCAGCCTAAAGCGGAGGAGGCACACCCTGTTAAGACAATACCTCAGCAAACACACATCAAGGAGGAAAACAGAAAGGAGGAGGTGAAACTTTTTTCAAAGCCTAAGACCAGCCTACGAGCAGGAGACAACTCCAGTGCCGTCAGAAAACCAGCCGTTCACAAAGTGCTTTCTCTGGATGCGACCAATGCTCCCAGAGACCCAAATGCCATCGGCCAGTTCGGCCAGGCGGTGATCCTTCCCGGCAGTAAAGACGCCGAAGTGATGAGGAGATGGAACGAGGGCCATTTCAACGTCTACCTCAGCGAGCAGATCCCAGTGGACCGCGCCGTTCCCGACACCAGGCCGGAGACGTGAGTGCTCTGCTCTGAGTTTCCTTTTTCAAAATGCTCTGAACTGCTCAGTGTGATTCTGCTTCCAGGTGTGCGCAGAACCTGGTCCATGATGATTTGCCCACCACCACTGTGATTTTCTGCTTTGTGGACGAGGTGTGGTCCACGCTCCTTCGCTCTGTCCACAGCGTTCTGAACAGATCTCCACCCCACCTCCTCAAAGAGATTATTCTGGTGGATGATGCCAGTACTAAAGGTAAGATTCTAGCTGCTATTAAAGGAGATTAGATGGAGTAACTGTGAGGGGAAAATCCTCCTATTTACTCTAAATAAATTAGGCAGTTCAGATCTTCTTGAGAAACATCTTCTGCATTTAGTGTAATCTGCAAGCTGGGGTATTATTCCACTGTTTTCTTTTTTTTTAGACTACCTGAAGGAGCAGCTGGATGAGTACATGTCACAGTTTCCCAAAGTGCGGATAATTCGTTTAAAAGAGCGCCAGGGCCTGATCCGAGCGAGACTAGCTGGAGCTGCTGTTGCCAAAGGTAAGGATGCTTGAAATCATGTGTTCATAACCCTAGACAGTTTTTTTTATTTTTAAAGTTGATATTTTGTCATAATTAAACCATACATTTCATCACATTTTAAATACATTTCAAAGTAGAGCACAGCTGTGACATGGAAGGAAGATGATTCATACTACAATGCACACAGTCTGAATATTTACAGACTATGGATCTACCAGTGTTGCGTATCTAGAGGCTCATATTTTGGCTTAATCTTTGCAAAACAAAAATCCACTTTTAAGTCTTTCTAAAGATGTTCGGTTAGATAAGTTATATTGTATGTCTGGCTTTATGTCTAAGGTCATTTTCCTGCTGCAAGGTGAACCTCTGACCCAGTCTTTAGTTGTTTCCAACTTCTAACAGGTCTTCTTCATGGTTTGTCCTGTGCTTAGCTTCATCCATCTTCTCATCAACTTCAAACAGCTTACTCCTTCTGCTTGAATGAAGTATCAACACAGCATCATGCCGCCACTACTTTGTTTCACAGTGGGGCGTGTTGTGTTCAGGGTGATGTTTGCCCAGTTATCTGCCACACATTTTGATTGTAGGCCAGATGGTACTAATTTGGTCTCATTTGACAAGAGCACTTTCTGCCACATGAGGGGCTGTTTTCTCTACTTGGCCTAGGTCAAACTGGAGACAAAACCTCAGATGGCCTTCTGTAAACAATGGTTTTCTTTGTAGCGCTCCTTCACAAGGATCACATTTTTGTCATGCACAACAAAAAATTGTCCTGTTAACAGATTCTCTCACCTGAGATATGCACAGTTGCAGCTCCATCTGTATTATCATAGACTTCTTGGCTACTTTTCTGATTATTGCTTTCTTTTCCCTGCCCTATTGGTTTAGATGGAGAGCCACATATTGCAATGTTACTTTTTCTGAAGATGCTGTTTTATCAGTAATATTCTCTAAAAAAACGCATCACAAAGCCGATGCATTTATTCATAATGTAAAAAAACGTAATTAGGCTTCTTCCTAAGGCAATTGGTTGCACTCAGTTGTATTTAGTGGAATCAGAGAAAAGGGGATGCATGTTATGCTTCTGAGGTTTGTCATTTGTTGGAAAGTTTGAAAATAATGTCTCCTATCATCATAAAATTAATGGAATACACATTTGCTATCTAATCACATGCAGTCACAAGGCCATATGTTTGCAGGCAGACAATAGCCCCACAAATCTCTCATGCTAAAATTGGATAGGCGCATATATATAAATATCACATGGCTCTGAAGCATTAAGCAAGTCACCTTGTCAAAGCTTGACCTGCCTACATATTTGTCCAAGCTACCTCTGGATAATTGTAAAATGTGTGCATGAATGGTAGATTCAGAAAATCCCAAACATTACAATAGCATCAATAAATATGTACATTTCAAATGCACTTAGTGTTTCTGTTATGATACGTTGCATATAACCATAACACATGATGCTCCTGGAAATGTGTTTGGAGTTGCTGTCAATGTTGATGTGGATTCAGCTGCTGAGAGTTGTTTTTCTTCTAATGCAGGCGAGGTTCTTACCTTTCTCGACTCTCATATCGAATGTAATGTCGGCTGGTTGGAGCCGCTATTGGAGAGGATCTACCTGGATCGCAAGAAGGTGCCTTGTCCAGTTATTGAAGTCATCAGCGATAAGGATATGAGGTAATTAAATTAAATTGGATTTAGGTCCTGATTAGCAATGCTCGGCATTTCCATGATGTAATAAGTTCTTGACCCAATAAAATGTCTTGCTCTGTGTTATTATTCTCAGTTACATGCTTGTCGACAACTTCCAAAGAGGTATTTTTAAATGGCCTTTGGTGTTTGGCTGGAGCCCCGTACCACAGGATGTCATCAAGAAGAACAACATGAAAGTTACAGACCCAATCAGGTACAAAACCAACACTTTTTTCTTATTTATATTTTACTTTATTTTGGCCCATTTTAGGCATGTTTACATCTCACTACCCTGAACTTTTATCTCCCAAAGCTTATTTAACCAGAACCTAGTAGCTCTCCTTCTTTGTTTGCTGTTTACTTTTCGACCCTCATATAGACCATTAGCATTATACACAATTTAGCGGAGACCCCTTTCTACTTCTATTATAGCAAGTTCCTTCATCAATATTGCAGCTCTGAACAGAAAAACGGCTATAAAATATGTTTAGCCCTCTAATATGTACATTTTCATAAAATCCCAAATCAGAAAAAGTTGGGACAGTATGTTAAATTAAAACCAAACCTAAAAGAGTACTTTGTTAATATATATTGGATCTGTATCACATGAAAACAATACAACAACATATTAGTTAATGTATATGTCATGAATGTTATTGTTTTGTTTTTATTTTTTATTCAAAATAAACACACTCACTTTCACAAGACTTAAAATGCGTCTAGGTACTGAAGACACAAAGTGAGGAAATGTTTGAGGTGTAATTTTGTCCCATTCTTCCTGCAAACAAGTCTTAACGTGGGCAACAGTACAGGGTCACACATTATCTATTGGAGACAGGTCGGGACTGCAGGCAGGCCAGTCAAGGACACATACCGTCTTCCTCCGCAGCCAGGACTTTGTAATATGTGTAGAATGTGGTTTGCATTGTTTAGTTGAAATATGCATGAAGGTCCCTGGAAAAGAGGTCTTATTTAAGGCATCATATTGTGCTCCAAAATCTCTATGTACTTTTCAGCTTTAATGGTGTGATCACCGAAGTGTAACTTACCTTTTCCAAGCAAACTGAAAAAAACCCATACCATGACAAACCCTGGCTTTTGCACTTGTTGCTGGTAATAGTCTAAATTATCCTTTACTTCTTTGGTCCAGAGCACATGGAGTCCATTTTTACCAGAGAAATACCTGAAATACTGATTCATCTGACTACAGTACACGTTTCCACTGTGGGATGGTCCATCCCAGATGGCTCCAAGCTCAGAGAAGTCAACATCACGTCGGGACACTTTTGACATAGCACCTTCTTTTAGCCCAGTACAGTTTTAACTGGCAATTGTAAATGTAAATATGTATTGTGGTATTTGACAAAGGTTTGCCAAATAAATCCTGAGCCCATGTGGTGATATTTTTTATAGACAATTCTTGAAGCCAACTGAGGGATCGGATATCATGGTTTCTTCAGCTTAGGCTTGCGCCCTTGTCCTTTACGCACTGAAATTCCTCCAGATTTCTTGATTGTTCTTTGCCCTTAAAAACAGCAGACCTTTTTTTTGATGCTGCTTTTGTACCAAATCATAATTACAATCACCTGATACACCACCCGTTTCAAATCACATCATTATTTAACCAATTTACCTGATTAATAGCCATAAATTGCTCCTGTCCCAACCTTTGTTTGAATATTTTACAGGGCTGATTGACAGCAAAGGATGTGTATTTACAAATTAAATTAAGTTACCAGAAAAAATGACACATTTTGTGTTCATAGTCTGCAATGAAATCAAAGTCAAAAGTAAATTTAGAAATCACTACTTTATTTTTTTTTATTTGTATTTTCCATACTGTCCTAACTATTCCTTATTCAATTTTTAAACGTGTAGTAGTATATTAATGGTGAAAATAATAAAATCCGATATAAATGTATCCCTGTTATTCAGTTAAGATACATTTTTGTGATTAAAGTGATCTGTACATCATCTGTATAAATGAGAAACTATAACAGCGGACTGAAACAAAAACAAAAAAAGAGATCCCTTTAAGCTTAAAATCTGTTACTGATTCATATAGTTTTAAGGCAGTGGTTGATTTTATGTGTATGAGAACAGTCTGTCTTCTGAGATAAATTTCTACGAAGGTGTAATGTTTTTTTTCCTTTTTAAAGATGCAGTGGAAACTGAGGGGGTGTAAAGAATGCCCCCAGAAAATGAACCTGTTTCTGGAAAGGTTTCCTGTAGTAACACAGTTTGGCTATATTTCATCTTGCAGGTGTCCAGTGATGGCAGGTGGCCTGTTTTCCATTGACAAAAAGTACTTCTTTGAGCTTGGTGCCTATGACCCTGGTCTGGATGTGTGGGGTGGAGAGAACATGGAGATTTCATTCAAGGTGAAAATCCCTCTTTGTTTTGACTCTCTGAACTGTGGTCACGTTATTTTTGGTCCCCGTGGCTCCAGTCGCTTAACACAATGCCATTTTAAACAGATCTGGATGTGCGGAGGAGAGATCGAGATTATCCCCTGCTCTCGCGTGGGACACATTTTCCGAGGACAGAATCCCTACAAATTCCCAAAGGACAGACAGAAGACAGTGGAGCGTAACCTGGCAAGAGTGGCTGAGGTTTGGCTAGATGAGTACAAAGACCTTTTCTATGGCCACGGGTACCAGCACCTGCTGGATAAAAAGGTCATTGACATTGGAAACCTCACAGAACAAATCGAGCTGAGGAAGAAGCTTAAATGCAAGAGCTTCAAGTGGTACCTGGAGAACGTGTTTCCGGACATGGATACTCCTGTAGTCAAAGCTGAGGGCCCGGTATGTGGATGAGTAAAGAGAGCGTGCTGTTTTTATCAGATATAACATTTTGTTGCCATTGTCATCAAAATATCTTTCCAACATTGCAGTTTTATCTCTCTAAAAGTTTGATTTATTTTCCAGATCTTTAATCAGGGCTTGAGAAAATGCCTTGCCCTGCAGAAAGACTCTTTGTCATTTGAGATCTGTGATATTCGGAATCCGGTAAGATTTATTTTTTCATCCATCCTTATTTCATTGCTATTTTTTGAAACAAGTTTTCACAGTTCTTTTCTGAAGGAAAGAAATGTTTGAATTATATGCAAGGTTGTGGTCTTAACATGGCAAAAAAAATCCTGACTTACACAAATGCCTTCCGAGTCTGACCCTGAACCAGGCAACTTGACAACTATTAGTCATCCACTCCAGAAATCTGACATTTTATGGAAATGTAGCAAGAAGAAAATTGTTGACAAGGAGTTATAAGATGTTAATAAAACAGCAAACATGTAGAAAAGGGGTTTTGTCAGATGTGACAAAACACTTTGGAGGTTGAAAATCTGACATTGACATAACATAACCCTGAACTAACTCATAGTGAAACATGGTGGTGGCAGCATAATGTAGTGGTTATGCTTTTCCTCTGTAGAGGCAGGAAGGTAACAGTTATTGTGAAGTTGAATGGCGCTAAATATGGTGTAATACTGGAAGATAAGCTATTGTATGTTGCAAAAGACTTAATTCAGTGGCTAACTAATATCTAAATTTAAACTTTTTTTAATCAAGAATCTCCAAAACTTTCAGTCTCAAGAGTAGAGGTAAGCCCAAGTTATTGCCTCATTGGAGCAAGCTGCAGACAAATGTCACATTTTTAGATTTTCAAAAACTATATATTTTTGTTCATTTAAAATGTATATGTTTTCTTCCAAATTGCAGTTATGTATGAATTTGTCTCACATAAAATGCATTGAAGTTGTAATCTGGCCAAAAAAATGTATTGTATGAAAACTTTTCCAAGAAATTTTAGGCAACATATTTACACAATCCCTTAACTCTGCTCTTTTTTTATTCCTTGTAAATCAGAATCAGCAGTTTAATTATACCTGGATGAAGAACATTCAGCACCAGGATCTCTGTGTTGCTGCCCAAAACGCGGGGAGCGGCTTCGCTTTGCTGCCATGTGACAACACTAAACGTGAACTCCGCTGGTTCTACAAAACGTCCAGCTCAGCTCTAGTAAGTCTCCTATGCGCACTGCGGCTGTAGTGGAATAAAAAGCTTGCTTAGAACTTTGTTTTATTGATTGTGCTTCCTGTTTTGTGCTTGCAAAGACGGAGCATCTCATCTCAGAGTTTGATTCCAACCACATGTGCCTGGAAGCAGAACCTCGGGATGACTCTGTTCGTCTACGCCCATGTCAACCCAGCAGCGTCTTCCAAAAGTGGAAGTTTACACGTTACCACGTCCAGTGACGAGCTTAACGATGCTCTGTGGAGACGTCCAGTGGCCTTACTGCGTGAACTGTGGTCCAGCCGCAAAAACTTGGCAGACAGGAGAAAGATGGAAGTGGTTCTGTGGAAGAAATTTGCATGGATATGAATCAGCTGGTGGGGGTTGTTTGTTCAAATGAAAAAAAGCTTATTTAATAGCCTGGGAATATATATGTAAGTGGATATCTGGAAAAATTCCCAGTTTAAAGGTTAAATAGTGCCTCAGATTTTTCTTCATGGACTGAATAACAACAGTGAAGAATTTATTGTTTTACATTTAAAAGAAAAGTGTGGGTTTCAGGATGTGGTATTATCTTGTGCTGCTCATCTGGGTTTCCATGCTTTATCCCTGAACTTTTTTTATTGATTTTACACTCTACATGGCAGAATGTCTTTTCTTAACACTAGGGGGAAGTGTTGGTTCAGGCGCCTGATTAAACGTGTTGTGAGACAAAGATTTTAACCACTTGTTGAATTTTGTTTATGTAAGAAGCATGTTCTAATGAATATACAATTTCTGACTCATAAAGCAAAGATTTTGCTGGATAGAGTTCTTTATTCTACTTAGTCTTTAGTCATGGGACGATGGTTAGTGCCGATAATTAACCCTAAAAAATGACACAATTTGACTTTTTTGATACATTGACATTCTACTTTCATATGGCATTTCTCCATAGATTCAGACCTTTTAAAATAAGTTCTAATTCATATTTCTTATCAAGCTTAATACTTACAAAATCCAATAACAAAAATTTGATTTACAGTTTGGGTCAGAAGTTTTTGTTTACTCATCTGCACAAATCTTTTACTAGTTTTGGAGTATGTAATAACCTCTGATTTTTTTTCTTCATAATTATAAAGATGATGGTTTATTCACATCTCTTGGTAAGTCAACTATAGTGAACAGCATAATTTTACCTAGAGATTTGATGGCTCTAAAATTACAAAAATTCTGAACTGGATGTTTTCTTGTTGTGGATTCGGCAGGGTCATTTCACAAACTAAAACTGTTTTTTGTTTTAGTGGGACACGCAGCTATGTCCAGATTTTCAACCTTCTGACCTGAATTGCCCCCTCCAGTTAGTCAGTTTAGAGATTAATGAGTAACCAAGGCTCAAACATAAGTGCCACTCTCTAAACTCAAGAGTAAATCCAATTGAACATCAACATTGACTGAGGCGGTTCTAAAAAAAAAACCAATTTGCTCCAAAATTGGCTCTTTTAAAAGCAACAATAACATTTGAAGCCCCTCACAAACAAGCCGAATACCTTCAGGAAAAAAGTTCTGTAATTAAACGTGGAGCTGTTTTCTCAAAGTGACAAAAAATTGGTTTGAGGGAAGCGAGGATTTTACCTAATGACATTCCACTTACCGGCAAGTATGGTAGTGGCAGTAGCCTGCTTGTTTCATGGCCAGTGGTACTGGTGCAGTGCACAAAGTAATTGGAAAAAACTAGAAAGGAAGACTACCTCCAAATGATTGAATCTTCAATCCAAACAACAGACAGTTGAAACTCAGACACAACTGAGTGTCCCAGCAAGACAACAATCCTAACATCTAAACCAGGTAAAAGAGGCGAACTCCATAATTTCTACCAAAATGAGTGATCAAATATTCAGGCACATTGAGGCCAGAAGCTTCTGGGGGGCCGCAGTGATCAGGAAGACAAGGTTAATTATAGTACGGGACATTTTATGAGATGAAAGTGTGGTGCGTTTGTGTATTTGAGCCTGTATTTATAAATTTCACTATGTGGTCAAGAAAAGCCGCAATAAATTCAAAGCTGTGCAACCAGGTCGTATTTTTTGTTTAATCATTAATTATTGTTTTTTTGTTGCATCACCTTTCCACTGGTTCATTCAAATCCCCAGTTTAGCTTGTAGACATATCCACAAGAATACATGTAGCTTGGTTGACATTTTTAAAGAACATTAAAGCATTAAACTAGATTATGTCAAAGACTGTTGTGAATATCATCAGAGGTTTCCAAAACTGACAAACACATTACAGAGGTACATTTTTAAGGCTGTAGAGCTTGAATCATGTATTATTTGGCCCTCCATTAACTTTCTTAATGCACTGGAAATACAGGTTATTTTTTATTCGTCAGCAGGAACTCAAACTCTTCTATCCTCTGTCTTGTGTTGCCTCTGCGGATCCTGCGGTACGACACGGTGCTGTATTTGGAGGAGAGGTGGTTGAAGGCGCTGCAGTCAGATTTCTTTGGCAGAGGCAGGTTCGACTGACCTTGGCCAGGGTTTCGCACAGACTCTGCCTTCACATCTCCCACTGGGTGCATGTCATTAGATTTCTGGGTATCAGACACTATTTGAGGAAATTCTGTATCCCCTTTTAGCCCTGTATAACCATCATTGTTGAGTAAGTCAAACAGGTGTTGATCTGAGGCTTTGGCTTCTGTCATTGCTTCCTCTTTCTTAACTTGGTGCGCTGAGAAAATAATCAAAGGTTGACATTTGTAAATGTGAAAGGAAAAGCATTTAAAACATTTCTTTTTCTACAACTTAAGCATGTCATACCATTTGCTATTGCCTTATTTTGCAGCACAAACTCTCCAGACGTTTTCCCAAGCTTTTCAGGAGTGACATAAGACTCTGCAGATGATTCCCCCGGATCTGAAACATGCATTCTTTTAGTCGTAAGAGTCTCCAGCTTTTGGTTTTCCTCCTCAGTCCAAATGGCCCACTGGTTCGTTTCCTTCTCTATCTCTGAATATCCTTTGTAAATCAAACCTTTCTCTCCTGGATAGGTCTCCATCTGTTGGTAGGTTTCACCCTCTGCCACACTGTTAACAGGATCTTTGTGCCTTTTAGTTCTGAAGCCAGCTAAGATATCAGATTCCTTGTACCATTGAGCATGCTCCTCATCACTGTAGAACACAGAGTCATCCCCCATCTCCATGGACCAAACTTCTCTGTCCTCTGGCTCTTCTGTCATTTTTGAGGTATCAACTGTTCTCCCATTAATAATCTCCAGTATCTTTGAAGCTTTAGCATTTTCTTTTTCATCAGCTCTGAGTTTTGAATCAGTCAAAGGAGGTGTAACTGTCTCCATCTTTTATGATGCTGTTTGTTGAATCTAAAGTTGAACAAAAACAGTCTCGTCCTCCACCAGCATGTTATTCTCCATCGTCAAAGGGTGAGGAAAGCGCCTGCCCCACAGTTCAGTCATGAGGGGCTTTGGATGGTGCTCTCTAGCGTTTGTACCATGGAAATCTGCGTGTTTGTTGATTCACTGAAGAACGGGGGTTTTGTTGTCTCCCAACAAAGGTTCATTGTGGTGACAGCAGCTGCATATAGAGCAATTGTTCTCATTCTTAAATCTCTGCTTTATGTAAAACCTAAAGTCTGGATTAGTACGTTCTCTTAGGTCCTTTACACAATATTATGCATCCTCAAACAGGACTGTTACTTAATGTATACATTGTTAGAGCTGCAAAGTTTTTTTCAGTTGTAAATAATGTTGGACCCTTAAGCTTTTTAATCCAGTCTCATATTTTCAACGTAATGTTCTGTAAACTCACTAAGGAGGGGCAGATCAGCATTTTGCATTCAGTTTACTGCATTAATATTTCATGTTGGTTTCATGATTTTTTTAAATAATTGAGTATTCCTTATATTTTAAGGTAAAATAAAATATGTTCTGCTTCCTTTCGTAAATCTACCAATTTAAACAGAGGGAACTACATAGTAAGCATGTTTTTCTGAAAATCTTTTTGGAGAACCACTTTTTATTCAAGTGAATCATATTTTCTTCTAAAAAATAATAATGAAAAAGACCGCTGTTTTATCCTAATCTCTCGAAGCTGAAGGAAAAACCCAGATAAGAAACTATATTGGAGTTAAAGGGTCTTTATAATAAGCCTGTGAAGCCTCAGACAGAGACTAGTACATCCCAAGGACAGAACACCACACGCACACAAAAGCAACCTGGTGTATGCAATCCAATGCAATGAAGAATGCAAGGACCTCTACATAGATGAAAACAAACAACCACTGTACAAACGCATGGCCCAACACAGGAGAGCTAACTCCTCAGGCATTGACTCTGCTGTTCATTTACATCTCAAGGATAAAGCCCACTCCTTTGAGGACAGCAATGTCCAGATATTAGACAGAGAGGACAAATGGTTTGAAAGAGGAGTAAAAGAAGCCATCTATGTAAAAGTAGAGAAACCATCTCTCAACAGAGGAGGAGGCCTGAGACATCACCTATCTCCAATTTACAATGCTGCCCTTTCATCCCTACCCAGGAGACTCAACAATTTAACCTCTAATAAGAAAAACAACTGTGACTCCAACGACTGTCGTTATAACACAATAGGGCACTAATGAAGCCGAAACCTAACCTCCACCAATAGGCGACACGTCAACGACCATCGTTAAGACGTGGAGCACAAAGGATCCAATGACATAATCAGTCTTGTAAAAGCCCTCCAAGAGGTTAAATACCTGAGTCTCCACACCAGTTAGTTGGACCAGTCCCAGCCTGGTCAGCGGCGAGCATGAACTGATGAAGCCTATTGGATAAGAGGTGAAACGTCTTCCAAGACAAATTAGCAAGTCCAGTTGCGTTCGACTGAAATTTCCTTGAGATGATCTGTATTAATCTGTTTTACACATTTTCAATTTCAACGTCTGAAATAGGCACATATATGTTCAAATGTTACCTTTGGTATTGTGTAATAATCATTTTTCCTGAAATACAACTTATATTCTCGAGTTATTCTTCAACCCGACACTCAGTAAGACACTCGGTTTTACTAAAATCCCGCCTTCACCCCTGTTTTTTGGGGTTTTTTTTATAGTACTCCGGTGATTTTTCTGTTCTGTAAGGCAATTACCAACCAGGACAGCAGGGGGTGCTAACTTTTTGTGGCGGGTCTGCTTCCATTTGCAGCATAGTTTCTGTTCAATTAGAGCTTTTTTCTTCAGCTTGTGAACACATTCCCCCCTTAAGGAGCAATGGACGACAGAAAGTACGTTTTGATTAAGCTGTAAGGCTCATAGAATATTTTCAAAAACATGTAAACAAACACAGCAGCCAGATGTTGTTGTTGTGATGTTGTTGTTCCTCTAAACCTCCTTGTGTTTAAAACCTCCAAAAGACCAGACTAGATCAATTGCCCTTTCAATATAAAGTATGTAGTGCCCAAATGCTGCATTAACTACTGATTACAGCAACTATAGAGCACCATTCTGGTAAAACGATCTGTTGCTGAACTGACCAATCACAGGCATACGCTCTCTGCTGACAGACAGACATGACTGGAAAATGGGGATTGACTCTGGCCGTCCCTGCGTAGGTGATGGAGAGCCCTTGTGTCGACAGATAATGTCGCGTCACCGTAAAGGACAATGTTCAGTGTCAGTCGTTTACCAGGAGAGGGTGGAGCAGCGGCTCCAGAGAGCATGATTCAAGTTACATCAAAAGTTGTATGTCTATAGTAAAATCAGACCATATCTGTCTCTTACCGTCACTAAAACATTTCTTCATGCAATCATTATGTCTACTCTCTCGTATTGTCTTCTTGTTTGGTCATTTACTACAAATGAGATTGTTCAACCAATTGAAAAATTCTACAATAGAGCCCTCAAGATGCACAACAGGTTTCCAGGCTGGACTCACCGCTGCTTTGCATTAGTACAATCAAATGCTTTGACATTCTCAAAATAAGCAATAAGTCATGGAATTAAACTTTGTTATCAAATAATAAATGGACACATCTCTGCTATCCTTACCAGGTTGGTCCCAAAACATGACTGTGACTAGATCTGCCACAAATGGACTCTTGACTTTACCAACCTTTAAGAAGTCCTATGGACAAAGGTCGTTCTGTTGTGTACTTACCAAAGTCTGGAATGAGACCCCAGAGGACATCAGGGCTATATCATCTGTAAGACTATTTAAAAGAAAATGTGTTCTTCATTTAAGAACACATTTAAGAACAAATCCTGTAACCACTAAAGAAAGTACCTTCATCACTACCCCCGCGATGCTTCTCATTATACTGTATGTGCCTGTATGACTGTTTTGACAGGTTATTTACGATTGTCTGAGTTATAAACTGAGTAAGGCCAAATTGTTTTAATCTTTTCCTGTTTAATACATTAAATACATAAAAACAAATAAAATTCAAGAGGATTACTGAGCAATGTGTGAATTAAGCCAAAAACTACTTTTTTATGAGGAAATGGCATATAATATGGTTAAAAGCTCCAAAATGTTGATTTTACATTATATTGTACCTTTACAATTTGATTTCCATGTCACTAAGTGAAAATGGTGTCCAACATTTTGACCACTATACCTGCAAAACTTATCCTAATCTCTCAGACTGTAAATAGTCCTCTTCTGTGACCCCCAACGATTTTCTGTGAGATTTAGTTCAAAACTCTGGCACGGACATAACAAAACTTTTAAAATGTTCTCTCTCTCCACATATTTCTGTAGGATTGGAGTCTGATACAGGAAATGTTTCTCTGTGAAATTTGTGTGCATTATTTCTCCCAGACTTGTTGGTAAACAGATGATGGGCTGTACGTGTAATCTGTAGTATGGGCTGCAAGATTTTGAGTCATTACAGTGTGGTGTGTTACCAATTATGTTTTTGGTTACTATGATCCAGAGCCTTCAGATCATTACCAATCTGTCATGCAGATCCTTTTAATTCTCAGTTTCCATTATCCTCACTCCAGGAGGCAAGATTTAAGCTTTAGAATGAGGTCAAGTGATTGTCAGTTATATATATTTTGTAATAATCATGATAAAAATCAATCTTGCACCCTTGTAGAGATTTACATTGTTGTCCCTGACATCCCTTGCTAGCTCTATGGTGGAGAAATTAAAAAAGTAGAAGTGACTCTGCAGGCAGATGTGCTTGATGTACAAAGGTTGTGTTCTGGAGAATCTTTAATGGACTGAACAATTTATCTGTATGTCTTATGGACACATGAACAATGTGTTGACCCAGAATTATGTTCGGTAATATTGGGGTCAAATACTCAATGAATTTCAAAAAAGAAAAGAAATAAAAAAATTATTTTAATTTAAATATTTTGTTTTTAGTATTTTCTTGAATTATTTGGTTCTGTTCTTTTCCTCTGCATAAAAAAATGCAATGTAAAATAGAAACAGTACATTTGTTTTTAGTTTAGCAAACTTACAAAATCACCAAAGGATTAGATTCTTATCTCCATCACTGCATCATCATGAGGTGTTTTCAAGTGAACGATGACTCAGGTTGGGTTATTGTGGTTTACTGGTGCCCAGTGGCAGTTAGTCTCTCTTTATCCCTTCAGCTGCAGCAGGAAACAGATATGATGTCTGCTCATGTAATTTTAAAGAGTCACTTTTGGCTGACACCGTTAAGAAACCAAAATAATTTACATGTTATGATCACAAACACGTAGTTTGTGTATGTATTTTCTTCCTGTTGAATAATTGCAGGAAGTCAAACCATTCATAACAACAAGGTTTATTGATTAAAAGCATTTGTTTATACATGCATACATACATTTTTCATTTGAGTGCAGAAAACCAAGCACGAATCATAAACACATTATTTGCAAACTGCAAACAGCTAGTGACGGATTTAGAAAAGCAGTTTTACAGTTTCTGTTGACCGAAACTAAGTTGTATCCTTTTTGGGTTCGATAGTAATTTTGGATGTGGAAAAAAAGCAGTACGCTCATGCCCACATCCTGTTATGAACTTAACAGACATGTATGGTTAACAGGTCTCAGTTTCAAGCACCGTAAGGTCTTATAAGTGCTGCTTAAATGTTTAACTGATTTGTTCATTTAGGTCAAAACAGTGTACCTTAAAATGCAAGGTAAGGCTTGCAACTTAAATTTAAACTGCTTTTAATGCTGCTCTGTGTGAGTTGCACAGAGAAAATAATATATTCAAGTTAGTAGGATATGCTCATCAGTTATACATTACAGTCTGTTCTTACATTCATTACCATGCATTCATTTTTTTTTCTGTAATGCTTTTGCACAGGAGTTTTACTCCAAACGTTGAGCTCAGCTCAACATTGAGGCTCAGAAAACATTGGAGTATCTTCACTTGAAGTGCAAGGAAGCACTTTATCACAGTGTCTTTGTCATTGCTACAACTATAAACCATCCCTTGATATCTAACTAACACAAGGAGAACATGACACACACTTTAAGGTGTTCCCATCTCCTCCTCTTCTACTGATCGCTGAAGTCCAGGAATTAACTTGAAGATCTGTTTGCGCACACTGGCTCTCCTGGTTTTCCTTGGCAGAGTTCCAAACAAGGAGGAGATCCTCGTTTCATCCCAGGATGGAGAAAGTGAAGTGCTGCTGCCAGCCAGACTGGAGCTACTGGAACGGCTGATGGCCTGGTGTTGGAAGCTGGAGCTCCTTGACTTGTCCTGCAAGGAGAAGTCTCTCGAGAAGAAGCAGCCATCGTCTGTGGTGCTTGCTGCGCTGAAGGGACTGGGTGAGCTCAAATCCCCAAACACGCTGGCTTGGTCACTGTCCTCCGTCAATCCGCTCCTGTAGCTGCTGTCGCTGGAAAAACGGCGACCCCGGCGGCCCATGGGGGAACCCAGAACAGCTGAAGAGTCCATCAACAGATTGAGGCTGCTGTCATTCAAATTATCTGGAAACACAACAGAGTCCACGTTACAAAAACACCCAACTGCCAAGAAATGCCATATGCAACAGGAAGTTTGAAAGCTGTATGCGCATTTCTCAGGGGAACACCTTCATCTAAATTATCTGAAGCTGACGCCCGTAATTCACAATAAAAAAAAAAACAGAGCTGCTTAGAAATGACAGAGGCAGTGAGAAAGGAAATGCTGTGGTCTGACAGCTGAGCTCTCACCTCGCATCAGACCTTTTTCCTGTAATGCGAGCGCTTGAAACTCCTTCAACTTCTCACGCAAAGACTGCTGCATGGGCAGAAAAAAAATCAAGGTTAATTCTTTTTAAATGTGTCAGAACATTTTAAAAACTCAGAATGACCCATTTAATTTATAGAGTGGTTTTAATTGAGAAGATTGTAAGCTACAGGTTGAGCCACAGCTCAGCGTGTGATTAAAAAGTAGCGAGGCAGTTTTTAGCTTGCAGGTGGGTGTTTGTGGGAGGGTCAGGCCTTAGCTCATACAGTGTGTGGAGAGCAAACGTGGACACTTTATATTTTGAGTGTGTGGTGCACATAACACCTCAGATCAGATTTTTCACATGCATTTGTCTGCTTTTAGAAAGCCCACATAACATGTCATTGATAGACCTTTTAGACTGAACAACAAAGATTATCAGCTACATAAAAATCCAAAGCTTTTCAGAATATCAGTCTTTTTCATCTCCTCTAAATGTTACTCTTAAAACACGTTTTGGCTAAATGCCTGCCAATACATGTCAAAGTTCTCTCATATGTCTTTTCTTATTTCTGGTAATTTAAAAATTCAATACATAATAAGCGAGTGATTAGCTAGCTTTAAATATTATTGTGTTACTCACCAAATATGAGATATCATTTTATTTGATTACCTTTAAAATCTTGAAGCGTCAAAACAGTTCCATTCAGAAGATGGATAGGAATCCATTCGTGATTGTTTACTTTTTTGCTTTCTATTTAGTTAAAAGAATGTAGTTTAGGATCTCTGCAAAATCAGGTTCTGATTGGCTGACAACTCCTAACCAGGAAGCTACTGCCTTCCGAGAAAACTGAGTCCAGTAATTTAGATACAGACTTGAAAAGAACAGGAACATGCCTGATTAGCTTGTTTAGATTCAGTTGTGATAAATGCGTTTTTCTCTGTATGTTTTGCTACTTTTGTAATTTGTTTAGGCAAATCTTTCAGTTCTGAATCCAAACTGGAACCATCTGCCTTTAGATTGAACCACAACCACTGTGCCAGGATTTCCCTATCACCCATATTGCGAACAGGACTCTGGAACCCGCATGAACTGAAGTCCAGGTCAGGACTGAGTAAAATTTACAGTTACAAACAATAATTAAGTACTCTCTTTTTCTTTTATGCTGTGCGGTTTCTGGTGTTTGAAGCTGGTGAGTCAAAAGTGGTTGTGCAACTTTAATCTCCTTTCTTTCTCTGCCATGATGTCAAGTACTATAACCCAAGAGGAAGCCTGAATACACCTATCTGCACCCATCTAGATGAGCTGCTTGGACTGTATTGCTCCTGTACGCATGCTCTTTTTAGTTTGTTTTAGTTCTGAATTCCTCTCAGAAATACAATGGTGTTACAACAAATGCAAAGACGATGATCATGCTGGGAAATTGTTGGCCTAATCAGCTTAGATAATGTTTTGGACATAAATATTTGCATCCATCCCCTATTAGCTGTCGAAGTAGTTTATAGGTTTGTTGTTCCTTAGATGGTTTTCTTGTTGTTTCTTTACTTCTGTAAATTAGTAGAAAACAAACCTCAGTGTTATTACTATTTAAATAATTATTGATTATATTAACTACCAGTTCCACATGTTTTATTTTAGAATCCTTTGCTGAAGTATACTTTTCTTCTAAATACATAACTTTAAAAATCTGAGAGTCCACCCTTCTTGAAGGTTTTAGATTAATTGCACCCAAACTTAATCAGAATCAGAATCAGCTTTAATGGCCAAGTATGACACATACAAGGGATTTGACTCCGGCAATGTTTCTCTCCAGTACAGAGCTTAAATAAGTGAAATAAAAAAGGAAATAAAAATAAATACAAATAAATAATAAAGGATAATATAGTTTAATATAACTTATCAAGGCTACAAAGAGCACACCTGGAGCTGATTGAGTTTCTTCTCAAGCTCTATCTTCTTCACAACGTTACCACAGACAGTCTCCAACCTGAAACCACACAAATTCCTGTTATAAAATCGCTTCTTCATGATTATTTATTTTTATTTTGTCACTCAAGCATAACGAGATCATTACTTACTTTAGACTGTTAGTTGATTGCCTTATAAGATCAAGAATGTGTTGATGAGACAATCCTTCAATGCTGACCGTGTTGATAGTGACGATAACATCTCCTGTGACAACAAAAAATAAAAGCAGCTAAGAAAAGATACATGCCTCCCAAGCATTAATGTCAATGTGCATGGGAGTGCTCAGCTGACATGTGGTAAGTGATATTTCCATGAGTGTTTAGATAACACTTGATGTGTGCGTGAGAGCTTGTGCAGGGGTCTATAGGGTAGCAAGGAAGTGGGTGGACTACCTGCGGTCAAGCCAGCGCTTTCAGCCACGCTTTCTTCCTTCACGCTGCACACAAAGGTGCACATCTCCACTTCAGAGGTGCTCTTTAGCTGCAAACCGTACGTCTGCAAACAAGATGCAGAATATTGAGCCAAAAAACCCACAGAAAACTACCTTTTCATTTCAGTGCTTCAAATGTATAATTTATAACTTTAATAAACTGTGAAACTGCATACCTGGATTTCAAAGCCGAATGTTTCATTGTCTTGTTTTTCCAACACCACTGTGGTCCTGCATAGAACATAAAGGAATCCACTTTCATTTTCAGACATATTGATACATACATATACATAAACCAGACTTTTAAATAACTGCGAATCAGTGTTGGATTTTTTTGTTTTACTTGCAGTTTAGACCTAACTTATTTACCTTTGTGGGTCAGTGTAATCAACCAGAGAGTTGGTGTGGGTTAGTTTAGGCTGCAAAAGGGAAATGCAAAGTTCTTTTTTAAAATATGATAACAGCTTTGAACTTCTCTAAATAGGTCTTACTAACATGCCTTCAATTACACTTTGTAAATCTTTAAACAGCAATAAAATTTTATTATTTTCTTAGCCAGTTGCTTAACAGTTTTTGTTATAAATATTTTTTTCAAATATCTTAAATAAAAAACTCAGTAATGCTCAATTTAGTTTACAGCATGTCAAACTCTGCAGATTTTAATAGATAAAATTTCCGACCTTTCAGTTTTTATCTTTGTAAACTACACTTGAGTTGTCGGCTCACCTTGTAACCCCTGGGTAGTGAGCCGGTGTTCTGTCGGTGTCGGTCACTGTTGCCCCTCAGCGAGCGCCGGTACCACAGAGCAGCTTTCTTCCTTAAAGTGCTATCCAGATTGCAGTTCTCCTGGCTGCTTTGTCGCTGAATTCCATTGATATTCATGGTGGACTGCATAGTGGAGTAGTTCTCAAAGCACCATAGCGTCCTCCTGCAGCAGCTGTTTAATTGTGTGGCCCTGCCCTTCTTGTGATGCCGAAAGTATAATGTGTCAAAGAGGAAATCCGTGTCATGTGAGGGTTGCGGTGGACCTGCATCTGCAGATCGTAGACTCACATACCTTCTTTCCTGTTAACCTCTTGTAACTCTTTTCCTGTTTCTTGAGAAGAGCATAGAAAAGTGAAGGAGGTAAAATGCTGAGGCTATTTTATATAAATTCCCTTCAAACAGTCCCCTCTACTTCTTGCAGTCCTAGCAATTTGATTTATGGTCTATGAGAAATCAGCAATATACAAGAATCTGCCATCTCACTGCTTCTGCAGCACTTGCTTCTACCCTCTTCTTCTCAGTATCTCGATGGGTTTAAGCCTCAGTCCTGTGCTCTGCCATGCATGGAGACTTGTCTGATGGGGACAGACAAAAGGCAGATTTTGTTCTGGGTTGGTTTAACGCTGCTGAGAAAGACAGCATGGGTTAGTGGGCTGAAGGCATCAGACACAGTTGCATCAGAAGAAACATCCCACAATTGAGCTGGCCAGAAGTCAGGAGGACAATGACTGATGAGAAACTGATGCCTGGTGCACTTAATCCCACTACAGCACTTTTCAAACATCAGAATCCAGACTTCCAAAGCTATGCACACTTCTTGTGCTCTATACTTTGTTAAATGGAAACCACAAACTACACTACTAAGCTATATTTCATTAGGATTCTATGATAGATCAGCAAAGAATAAATTGTAAGGTAGAATAAGAATGATACAGTTTTGAACTTCAGAGCGCTGTTCAGTCTGACATGTGGCACAACTGCAAACCTACCAAGTGATGGCTGGCCCTAAACTGATATGCAGAGGAAGGTTCCACTTACATCTTAAACTATGCTTAATAAAGTAGGATTGAAAGCTTTAACTTTGTCTCCTTTGTTTTGCCACATATATGTAATGTAATCTTTGTTAGTCATGTTTTTCATTGTTGTATGGTGCCAGTAAACAGTTTACTGAAGATTTTTATTCATAATATCAAAACACAGTGAGTGCTTTGTCGTAATGGTCACAAGGTAAACATCCCTCTGGCTTCATACCTTTATGCTCTTTCATGCGAAAAACGATGTGTGACATGTAGTAGGAGGTTCATACTGTGGCACAGGGTTC
Source organism: Apricaphanius iberus (assembly GCA_028564705.1). NCBI lineage: Eukaryota > Metazoa > Chordata > Actinopteri > Cyprinodontiformes > Aphaniidae > Apricaphanius > Apricaphanius iberus. The sequence goes on from JAPXFQ010002924.1 coordinate 1,106,830, forward strand.
AATGAAAAGATTCATGACCCTAAATACAAGACAATCCTTAAAGGCAAAGTAACCTTTTTTTGCAACCTGGTATTAATTTGTAACATGAAATAAATTCTTATACTCACCCATACAATTTTGGTGTGACTTGGAGTCCTTTGGGAGATATTTTGATCCATTTGCGATCAACGTATATCCATATAATGGGAGTTGTTGGGGCCCCCAAAGTGGAGCCTTTGAATAAGGCGTTATCCGTTACAACACTGTTTCATTTCACCAGTGTTTTCTTATGGATCACTAGCATAATTACCCTGTGAGTTTGGTGCGTCTCAGAGGTACTTTATTGTTTGTTTTTCGGGGTGTTTTATAGGAGTTTATTCCAACATACATCAACTGCCGATTTCAAAAACATCACTGCCATTCCACATTGCAGCTGTAGTCTGAGCAGGGCTTTCACTCTGTGCTCTACGACGGCAGTCGGTTAGACAAAATTTGCCACTGCAAACAACAACTTGGTTCGCGTTTGCATGTTTCTAAATTGAATACACAAAATGACAGAGTGGATTAAGTTCAGCTTCCACAGGCTCCCTTTCCACTACCTGCTCAGTCCTGACGTTTGCAGTAGCAAGTTCTGTCTAACCGACCACCGTCAGAGCACAGAGTGAAAACCCTGCTCAGACTACAGCTGCAATGGCGGACAGCAATGACGTGATTGAAATTGTTGGCTTGTGTAAATCTCCCGAAGGACTTCAAGTCACACCAAAACTTTCTGGGTCAGTTTATAAATGAACTGCATGCTACAAATAAGGTCCTGGTTGCAATTAAAAACTGTACTTCCCCTTTAATTATACCTGTTCATAGCAGCATAAGAGTAAGAACAGGGGCCAAAGTTTATTTCCCAGCAGGTGAACAACCCTTAAACAACCAGAGGTACAATGGAACGGTTTACATCAAAGAATATTCATGTGTAAGAGCTGAAAACCAACACATACTGCATTATATTTATTTTTGCTTTAAAAACCTTTAAAACCATGTATTACTTTTCTTCAAATCCCCCATTATGCATTACTTTCTGTTGGTCTATCACAGAAAATGAGAACTAAATGCATCAAAGTTTGTGATTTTAAGGTGACAAAATGTGAAAATTTTAAGTTCACATGTATTAATCCTCAATGCCTCATGCTCCAAAGTAACAAGCAAATCCTTCTGCCTCAGTACAAACCGATTAAAGATTCCTCATCTGACAGATTGCATCACAGCAATCCCCTCTGCCCCACTGATCCTTTACAGCAACACTTGCCAGCTACCAACGAGACTGTCTGGAATGTCCCATTTCAAAGGATACTCTAAGTACCCAACCACATTACAGTCTTTCCCATTTTCTTATCTGAGACTATGCACTCAAAAAAAAAAAAAAACTGTTGGGTGAACGTAATAAAATTATGTAAATCATTTTCACTCAACTGATTTGGGTTGATTTAGCAATAATGACTTTTGTTGAGTGAACTAAATGTAAACATGTTGGGTCAACCTAATACATTTAGGTTGCTATAAGGCACAAAAATGAACAGCAGCAGATGGGACTCAATCTCAGAAAGGGCTTCTGTTTTCTAAGAAGAAACACTAACCACTTTGCTACACACGCACTCAGAAAACTTGTTTATAATAACAGATATTATTTCATTTCCAGTGTTAACTAAACGTGATTATGATTTCAGTGATACAATTCCGGGCTACGCAGTGGTTAGCACTGTTGCCTTGCAGCAAGAAGGTTGTGGGTTCGTATCCCGGCCCAAGGCCTTTCTGTATGGAGTTTGCGTGTTCTCATGTGTAGGTTCCCTCCGGGTACTCCAGCTTCCTCCCACAGTCCAAAAACATGACCATCAGGTTAATTGATCACTCTAAATTGTTCTTAGGTGTGGGTGTGTGTGTGCATGGTTGTTTGTCCTGTCTGTAACAATTCCTTCACTTTATTCACAAAAAAAAGGAAATGGCAGGTCTTTACAATATTATAATAATTTTTAGTTAACACTGGAAATGAAGTCATATATATTATTATATACAAAGTTTCTGTGTTACTGTATAGCAAAGTGGTTAGTGCAGGAGCTCAGAAACCAGAGGCCCTTTTCTGAGTCCCATCCCCTGCTGTTTTTTTTGTGCTTTATAGCAACCTAAATGTATTAGGTTGACCCAACAGGTTTACATTTAGTTCACTCAACAAAATTCATTATTCCTAAATCGACCCAAATAAGTGTGCCTTTTACTGTTATGCCAAAAATGGGTACGTACCTACAGTCACATTCAATTAATTGGAATGTGATCCGATGAGACTTATTGGACAGACAAATAGAATGTTATGAAAAATAACCTTTAGGGAGAATTAAACATACTTTTTTATTAAGCTCACATTTCTGCATCAAAAAAAGTTTTTAAGGATCTGAAGATACATCATATAATAGCATTCATCATGTTTTCTTTGGCTGCAATTGGAAAATCATAATTAACAAAATCATAAAAAACAAGAGCTTGGAAATATCACTTTGTGTGTATAATTTATGAAAGTGTTGACTTACTTTAATAAATGACTCCCTATTGTAAATTTAATATGAATGTAGTTGTAAATCACATTTTTATCAAATGCAAATAGGAAATCAATATTTCTTCCTAAGAAAGGGGTTGCAGATAAATATGAAGAACATCACCATACATTATGTAGTGAAATAAGGATCATAGATATCATTTTCTCTGTTAAAAAAACAGTGCCTATGTATAGATATACTGTATACATGGACATGGAAACTCTTTACGGAAGTAGCTTCTTTTATTGGCATACTTTTTTCTCACATGCATTTTTTACTCCCCCAACAACAGCTCAGTAAGTTTTCAATTCTAAGCTGTTCAATGAAGCTTTGTTCCTTCGTTTTAAATGTTTTTGTGTGTGTGTGTGGATTTGTTAGTGCACATGAGAACGTTACCTGAATTAACAGTTCTCCATTCAGCTTCCACTAATGTCTGTTTGGTTCATTTTTCAGTCAGTTATTTTATGCTTCACAAGCAGCAATAAACCATAGCATTATCTGCCCACGTTTTCTCAAATTTCTAAAAAAAATCACTTATTTTTTTCATCCCCAGATACTTCATATTTTAGCCTGTTTCAAACTCATCTTTGTTCTTTCTTTGCTTAGATTTTCCTAATAGATCACAAATGTTTGTTTGTTTTCTCTTCATGCTTCAAGCTTTGAGTAATCTTTCATATGGGAAAGCAGCTGCAAAAGCAGCGTCTTGCAATGAATCTTTTGTCTCATGGGAACTTTTAATAAATTATTTCACTTGGGAAGATCTTGCTGAGGTTGCAAGAAGGGGGATGCTAAATACTACAATTCAAATTATTTATATAGTACCAACTCACAACAAATGTCATTTCCAAGCAATGTACAAGACCCAGAAATCCAGTTTATAAACAGAAATATATAACTAATCTAACCAAATCCATTTAGGCAAATTCAAATGATGAAAAACATATTTCAGTTTCATCCATGTTATATCAGAATATTGTAAAGGTCAGTTTATTTTTGCCAAATAGTAAGAAAATATTTTATCTGAGCAAAAACACCTAGATGACTCAGTCATTAACTTAATGAACATGCATTTGGAGACAGAGCAAATAAAGGACCCCCTAGCAACAGAAGAAAGCAGTACAACTTGTATAATCCCCACCAGTATGTTGAGGCTTTGGCTAAGCAACACTCCAATGATGCCTTTTTACATATCTGACATTGTAGCATAAACTATTTGATCTCTACAGTAAGGAAAAAAAGCATTTGAACACTTTCCAATGTTGCAAGTTCTCCTACTTAGAAATTGTGGAAGGGTCTTCAATTCACATTGTACCATTTAACTGTGAGACAGCATTTGAAAAAGTAATTCAGGAAATCACATTTTTTTGTGAATTTTTTTACTATTTTATTTTTGTACATAAGTATTTGAACACTTGAGAAAATCAGTGTTAATATTTGGTATAGAAGCTTTTGTTCGTGATTTCAGACGTCAAATGTTTTCTGTAGTTCTTGATCAGGTTTGCACACACTGCAATAGGGATTTTGGCCTACTTCTCCACACAGATCTTCTCTAGATCTGTCAGGTATCGGCACAGTTGCTGAACAAAACAGAGTTTCAGCCCCCTCTAAAGATTTTCTGTTGGATTTAGGTCTGGAGGCTGGTTAGGCCACTCCAGAACCTTGATATGCTTTTTAGGCTGTAGATATACTTACTTTTTAACATTGCGTAACATCAATTTGACACAAGCAGCAGGCTGCATCTTGGATTCACTTGCTTGCGCACTGCACATACTACTGGTAAATTCCACAGGGGGCAGAGTACAGAACGAAGACTGGACAGAGTACCGCATTTGTATGGTGGAAAAAAAACATACATGGTGACCACAGAGGAGATAATCAGCTGGTTATTTTCAGATTACAACAGAAAAAAACAGCAGCACTGTCATAGATGGTATGTAAAACAATATTTATTGCTATTATTGCTCGTTTTCCCACCCGCAGCCGTTGACGACAGTGTACCTACACCCAATAAAGAAGCGCTTTAAAATCCCCCCTTGTGGTTATTCGTATATAGCGGTGTGTGGACACATCTCAATAGGGAGGGAATATACACACACACACACACACACACACACAAGAAGTAGAAACTGCAGCTTGGGCACGCACTTGTTTCCACACTGCACATACTACCGAAGAATTCCTCCAGGGGGCAGAGAATAGATTTGAGGCCGAATAGAGTGTTAGATTTGTAAAGTATAAACAAAACAAACATGGCAACTATAGAGTAGATAATCAGCTGTTTTATTTTCAGATTACCACAGAAAAAGACGGCAGCAAGTTCATAGATGGTATGTAAGACCATATTTACCTCCATTCTTGCTTGAATTGCTACTACTTTTGCCGTCTTTGACCCCGTGTACCTACAGCCAGTCAATAGAGGATGCACACAAATGACACTTGAAACTACAAGCTACAAGTGGCAGCCAATATAAACATGAGTAAAGGTTATTAAAAGAAAGTATATTCCCTTCCTTACAGACCCACTGCTTGGTTATATAGGCTGTGTGCTTTGGGTCATTGTTATGATGGAAGACCCAGTCACGACTCATGTTTAATGCTCTGACTGAGGGAAGGAAACTTTTACTCAAAATATCACAATACATAGCCCCATTCATCCTCTCCTTAATACCTTGTATACAGTCATCCTGTTCCCTTTGCAGAACCCCCCCAAAGCATGATGTGTCCACCTCCATACTTGACAGCAGGGATGGTTTTCATCATTCTTTTTCATCCAAACACAGCGTGTTTGGAGGAACTAATGTTTAGAGCAAAAAGTTATTTTTTTGGTCTCATCTGACCACATGACTTTCTCCCATGCCTTCTCTGGATCATCCAGATGGTTATTGGCAAACTTGAAATCGGCCTGGACATGTGATGACTTGAGTATGGGAACCTTCCGTATAATGCATGATTTTAGACCATGACGGTGTAGTGTTCTACCAACATCTGAAACTGTGGTTCCAGCTCTCTTCATTTCATTGACCAGTTTCTCCCTTATTGATTTTGATTTTGGGGTGAGTTACTATCTAACAAGCTCAGAAAGGTGCTACAGATTAGCCATTTCTGGCTCATCTGTGCTTAGCCCGCTGTTTTTATAACTTTTAAGTGTGGTTGATGGGTTGGGGGGGGGGTGTAGTTGAGATGATGATTTTTGGTTTTTGAAAGGGGGTTTGGGGGGTTGGGGGGTCATTTTAAATCTGTAAAGCACTTTGAGAAACTGTGTTTGAAAAGTGCTTAATACATAAAGTTTGATTTGATTACTAATTTAGATTAATAAGTGGAGTAGAGCTGGAATCTTTAAAGGGAGAGTAACAGGTCTGTCAGCGACAGAGTTCTTGCTGATTGTAAGGTGTTGAAATATTTATGTGCAAAAATAAATACAGAGACATTTTTTAAAAATCATGCAATGCGATTTCCTGAATTTCAGACCCTTCCATAATAACTGCACACATTTTCCATAACTCTAAACTTGTCTAGTTTAAGTAAATAATGCAGTGATGATATTTATTTCTTCTTACACTAAGTTAATGCTCTGCTCACATTGATAAGACTCTCTTATCTCGGCATTCCAAATCCTAATTCAACTATTATCTGACACCTTTAGGTGATTCATTGTGTATGAAGTATTGAACTTTCAATCCAAGGTGGTCTGGTGATCAAAAAATGCTCTGTACCTTTTATGCATTATAATATAGTACAAACATATAGTACAAACAATTTTTAAAAAGAGCATAGCATTATTAACACACAATAATCGTGACATGAAATAATCTCTCTCAAAATGCAACTTATTTTTCCATGTTTAAAATGACATACAGTATAATTCATATCCGTCACCATAAGCAGCAAGATGAAAACAGTAATTAAAGAGATTGTTTTTAACTGGAAGTTGATTTGTTAATAGCGACCTTGGGGAGTACTAGATAAGCGTAAGGAAAAGGATAGAATAAAATAGTAAAAATTAGCCAATCCTTTTTTAACACAAAGAAATGTCCAGTATCATTTAAACACTTTGTTTCCATCTGTCCGTTCATCCATCAATTAGACCATGTGCCTACGAGGTATCCTGATAAGAGCCCCAAAGCATATCAACGGACTCTGTTGAATGTGAAGGAGGAACAGTTTTTGGCCATGCGCTCAACGTTTAAACCAAAGAAGAAAGAAAGTATACTAGATGCTATGTCAAGAGAATAGGAGGTAAGAGAACTGAGAGTTACTTTCAATGGAAAAGAAAAACAAAGAGAGTGCACATAATTAATGGCTCCAATAACTCAAATAATGGCTTCAGGTGTATGTAGTTTGCCAAGAACCTAAGAAAAAAGCTTAAAGAACTAGTCCTCAACATCACTTTAAAAGATTGCAACAAGATTTACTCAATGGATGCAGAATATAGAAATGAGGGGGAAACCCTGGTATATTGCAAACTCATGTCTTTCATTTTCATTTGGATTTTTACGCAGTTTAGTTCAGTTTTACTCATGTTATGGATTGGATGTGATTGGGGTTTTTTTACTCCAAGTTTTACAAAACATAATTCCAAGCTCACAATTTAATGTTTTGTCACCTTTACTGTATATGCTGTCTTTACCAAATGAATATTTTTGTGCTTTACTCTTAAAGCGCTGAATGAAAGTCACAAAAAAGTAGAGAATTGTATCTATTTTTAGTAGGCAGTTTATAATTGTTTCACCTCAAGCTCAGGGAAGTGACACCATGCAACCTTTTCTTTATGCGACATCCATCACAGTAAAATCTGTTAAAGCAACACAGCACAATGTTAAAGACATTGACTCATCTGTGAAGTGCTGACAGCTTAAGGGATAGGGTTTTATTTCCTCTGCCTAACGGTCATTAACAGCTTATGCGTGGAGAACGTCAGAAACGAAAGAAGGGATGACTCACATGCATTGAAGTAAGAAGAGTTGTACAGGAGATAAAAGTGACCTGTTTTAGATAAGTTGCTCCGGGAATTTTTTTTTTTTTTTTTGCTCACTGCATCAGTTTGCAAAGCTTTGCAAAATCTGAGCTTTCAGAAACAATGCTTGCAATGTGAGTGCATTGCAGTCATGAATATGATGATTTCTTTTTATTTATACATACAGATAGGGTTTTATACAGAATAAGTTCTGGGGGGTTGTTAAAATAAAGGGTATAAGGGCACATATGAGCAATAACCAAACATAAATTAAGTCTGTGAATTTGAAACAATCTAGCTACATGTGTGTTTTACACAGTAAACACATCAGTCAGAAATTGGACATGCTGATCAATCCTCTTTGGGGGAAAAATGATACATCACATTTGTTTTCAGGTTTTTGTTTTTTTCTGATATATGACAAGTTACATTTGTCTTAACATTGATACAACCTGGAGTGAAATAAAACCAGAACACAAACCTGTAACAATTAAACATTTAATCAGCAGAGACAGAATCTCAATGTGTTCACTTTTTAATATTTGGAAAACAAGTAAATTAATTATATAGTTGAAATGAACTATGTTAATAAAATTAAGGATGATAAATTGATATTTCAGAAGATAGCAAGCTGGTAGTGGAGATTTTTTTGGTTTCCTTAAAACAGAAAAATATTCCCACATTACTTTTCATCAACGATACTGAGCTGCTACAATAAGAAAAATAGATGTCAAATATGTTGAGAGGTATTTTTGGAAAAAAAAAATTCTAATGGCGTTATAGACATGGAACATGTCGGAAAAAGCCCAGTAATCCATACATGCAATGAAGTCAAAACAAATGTGTAAAAAAATATATTTTGGAGTGACAGTGGAATGAATAAGAGAATATGTTTAGAAACTTGAAGAAAATTAAGAGTAAAAAACACTGATTGTCAATCAACTAGCTGAATTTCATCAGTATTCAGAAGACTATAGGTGTCTCAATCAATGAAACTTAATGTTAACTTCTTGAGTCTCAATTGATGGTCTATAAAGAAGTTCATCATTACCAAGGTATCACACAAGAAGAATCTCATGATAGATAAAAGCCAGGGGTTCGCTCAACACCTTTACCATGTTAGTAAAAAAAAAATATCGATAGTATTGGTCACAGGCGAATTTCTAATCTACTGAATATTATTTTGTTGAACAAGATAATCAGAAGAGTTATTGAGCAGCTGAATTACAAGGAGACTTTTGGTAGAATCAAATGAGAACAAAATTAATCTCTTTGGAGATCATTGCACATAAGTGGAGAACCAAACACGCCACACCAACAATGAAGTTTGAAGAAGGGAATATCATGGTGTAGGGCTAATTTTGAGCATTTGTACTGGCAGACTGAAGCATATTGGACAGAAATCTGATAATGAAACAAGGGCAGATTTTTCAGTAAGATAGTATTCCCAAACACTCAGCCAAAGAAACTCCCAGTTGCTTTCAGAGAAAGAAAATAATGTTGCAAGACTAGCAAAAACCCAAAAGTGAATCTTGGTCAAAATCTATTGAAAGATCTAAAGATAAGGTGCATGTCAGATGATTTCAAAAACCTTTAAGAATGAGGACAGTTTGTGTGTAAGTCAATCACACCTGAGCAATAAATGCTACCATTTCTCCATACAGGTTTTCTCTCAAATAATTCCCCCAAAAAATACCTTTTAACCAAGTACTAAATACATTTAATCAAGTATGATCAATACATGTGTCACTCAACTTCATTACACATATTTTATGAAGTGAGATGTTTGAATTTATTTCAATTTGTAGACTACTACTTTGATTATTGCCAACATCTGATGTATATTTCATGTCAACATCCCCACATTTGTTTACAGAGAAAAACAACATGTTCAATATTTTTCTGCATATTATATTATGAGCATATTCCAACTACTACTGAGTAGAACAAAATTGCCTACTGGGTTAGAAATGAACAAAAAAGAAAGGCTGTGTTCTCCCCACAAATAATTCCTCACAAATAATTTAGTAATAGATCTTTTTAAACAATATAAAAATGTCAAAAACCAGTTACAAACAGGCACTCTTGCACACACACACACACATACACACACTGCTTCATACAAGCAGAAAAATGAAGAGATCCTTGTAATTTCTCCTTCTCTTCTAGTTAGGCTTTGTAGGCAACAACAATGATTCCAATTTTCACCCACTATTAAGACTATGTTAAACTATTGTATACAATTTTTATTAGCCTGATCTTGTCTGAAATGTGTATAAAAATATAAATTAAGGTAACATTCCTCTAATTCCATAAAACTGAAACCTTAAAATACTTAACATACAGGACATGAAATTGTTAAAATGCACAAAATTGTTAAAATACAGAATACATGTCATTTATTAATAAGGCCTAATTTTAGAACTACTAGAGCACTTAATGAATGTTAAAAAAATAATTACAATCCTAATGACTTAAAACAGGCTGCAAATGCAAGAAACTGCTCAAACATCTCATAGCTGAAAGAGAGGAATTGGGCAAATTTTCCTGGTAGAATCGTCTCACTGAAGTTATTTTAGTATAAAAAGGTTAAGACAAGCTATTTGGATGTAGTGTGTAATTACATTTTCCTCTGAATATATATTCTGTTGATATATGTTGTTTAACAAAACTAATATTTGGTGCTTACTTGTTAATCACATTCATTTCCAATGATAAAAAATACGATTTGATATGCAAACATTTTTTTGGGTAAATCTATTAAATGGGGTTTTGGAACTTTTTTTATTTTTCATGACTATAGTTGTACTGCATGGTTGCTGTAGTTTTCCTGATAAACCATGATAAAAGTTTGCATCTGGAAGGAGAGAACTGTAACAGTTTTATCAAGGTACAGAAGAAAGTCTTTTGTCATTCTACTTAGACCACCATTTTGACAATAGGCTACAACAACCTGATTAGACTTCACTGAACTTCTTCCATAGAATGCAATATGTAAAATGAAATAATTACACAGTATAATTAGATCAATGTCAGTGGCTTGTATTAATAAATATAGCTCTGACTAGAGAGCGACATTGTTTACTTAACACAATTTAACACATTAGCCATTTACATGCTAGTTAGTTAGCGGAAGCTAATGCTGGCTGTATTCTGCATGTATATTTTGACTAAAGAACTTCTCGTAAATTTAATATGGACAAACCATATTTTAGAATACAAAGAGCATGAATTGAGTAAATATTATGAGAGGGTTATTTTAACAAATCTACCAATTCAGGCTCATTCTTTTCAACTCCCTCTTTGGTAGCCTTTATGTCATTCACTCTAACTTATTTTGGTGTTTAAAACCTATTCCAAAATGTTTGGTCAAAACATTAATGCTTAATTTACCTGCAACTCGCCCAGGAGTATTTTCCTAGTGGAAAAAGTTTTAAGGTCTTTTTAATTTCCATCGCAAGCTGGCTTTAATAAATACTTTTTCTAGTTCAATGTTTCCTTTTTTTTAAGACTATACCCAGGTTATCTCTTCCTGTTGTAAATATACAGTATGACAATGTTCCCTTTCACAGAATCTTCAGCAAAATATATACAAGAGAGATATTCTAACTGTGCAAAAATACTTCATATTTTCAGGGAAAATCTGTGTCAGTAAACACTTAGAATGAGAGGATATTTCCAGAGATTGTCACTAAGTAATCTAAAAACTCAGCAGCACTGTGGTAGCACAAAAAATAAAAACACAGCACGAAAAAAACACAACAATGTGCAACTTCAAGCTTTGGGCACTTCAAATACTGAGGTAGCAAAATAATCACATATGACGTGACATATAACATGTCGCATGGCTCTTTCTACCAACACCTTAGCTGGAGGAAAATCAGTTGCCTGGATGTCTTTGTACAAAGCTTCAACAGACACTCCACTAATTATACGAACCTTTGGCAACAAAAGCAAGATGTGGTTTCCTCCTGAAAAGTGGAGCCTGCCTTCTCCAAGTCTATCCCATCACACTAGTGCCAGCACCAGTGATGATGTGCAGGGCGGAAAGCCAACTAGTCTTTGACGTCCTTGATAGCAGACAGCTGAGACACGGTTTTCTTGACTCGCAGCGCAGTTAATCGCGCTGCCGCATTGGCATACCAGCACTCTCTCATCAGTTTTCCCATCACACGCAGAGCCTGGTGAAGCAATAAGATAATAATATTACAATGATGGTAAGAAATGTCTAAATTAACCTAAAACAGTTAACAAAAATATTCAAGTAATAATTCCACTGAGTTGTAAAAATCGGAGGTAGATGGCTATGATTCTTGAGGGCCAGTGTGCTGCATGTTTTACATATGCTCCTGCTCATTACACCTCATTTTAAAGCAATTTGATTTTAAACGAAAGTTGTAACACTTATAAATAAAAGGTTTGTAAACTGTACTGTGAAAACTAGATGCTCCTGTTTATCGGTGAAGGAGGTTGGGGCTGTCTCCCTTCGTACTGATGCCAGCCAAAGCAGTGTCTCCAATTACGCATGGTCACACGTGTGTCAAGTGTGGTGATCTGTGCCCCCTCGTAGGAGATCTGATTTTCAGAAAGCCTACTCATCATGACTCTTTTTGCCCCACTTATGTGTTAAGATTTATGTGTAAGGACTTCATGCATGTGTTAGAGGATGTGAACAAATATTAGATGGCACACGCATATTTGGGATTTATCAATATTTGATTGCAGGGGAACATGCGTACGAGTGGCCACCACATTTTTGATAAATCCGACTTTTGACTGTTCATGCAAACATTCTAAATTTTGTTCGTAGGATAGAATATAAGACAGTTTCTATGAACGTTCAATAAATGATCGCCTAAGATTTTTGAGGTTGGTAGGCCTTCTTGCCATCACCTCAGCAGCTTTTATATCAGATAGATTGAAGTCTGAACTCTTGCTTGGCCTCTCCAAATTTTTGATATTAATATTACTTCCAGACAGAAGAAACATTGAGTAAAAATTTAAGAAATAATATATTACTGAGTACGTAGAGAAAAGAGACTTTAAGGTACTTCTCTTTACTATTTATGAATATTCTGGTGATACAGTACTTGCGGTAAATGGGAGTGCTCACACATACCCTTTCCGTTCTATCTAGTTTTAATGGTTAAGAGTGTTAACTTATGTTGCACACTAACTTCCTATCGTGTTTAAGAAAAATTAATTACCTAATATTCCCACCTGAAATCAGACACTTCCACAGTCTAATGTTATCTACCTCCTGATTGTCTTTCTTTCTTTCTTTGTCTATTCATCTCACACCCTGTGCAGCTTCCCCTTGCCAGCTGGTCTTAGTCTCCTGGGTAGAGCTATGTCTTCTTAAATTCATTCTTCCAGTTGTTTTGACCCATCTTTAATTTTTGGCTCTGCCTCTGTTTGGATACCTCTGCTCAGATTTGATTTTTCTTTTTGTTTTTTTTGTTTTTTGGTGGGGGTTGTGTTCACTTGGCTTAGACTGCATAATAGATCTTATCATACATGACAGGATCTGGTTTTTCATTGAAATGTTGAAAATGGAACATTTTCATACAAAGCTACATTTAAATAAACGTAATACCTCCACAGGGCATATAGAGGGGTGCAGAATGAAAGTACATTTTCTTTAAAAAAATTATATTCGAATCAAAATATAATAAAAAACACATTTAACCCGACAATGACGTTATCTACCAGCCAGTAGTGGCCCCGGGTTGTGGGTTGATAGAAATGGTCTTTATAATCCAACACTATGGTTGGCACAGCTCGACTGGAGCTGGGAAAAAGGTGGCAAGTATAGCAGCTGCTTCAGAGCCCCGGCGATATCGTTATCCGTCTCAGGAGAGAAGTGACCTGAGAAGAACAGCAACTAAAGTAGTTTTAGGTGAAGCCTACAGTAGGTGGACCCATATAAAGCATTTGTACAGCTTCAAATACACGCGGACGCGACTTTCCTCCTGGATCGGTAAGCTAACTCACTTGCTAATGTTACCCATCAGTTAAACTCCTCTAAAATACATTTCTCACTGGACACGGTTCAGGTGGGTCACTGGGCATATCGGCAGTGAACCAGGCAACCCAAAAGCTGGAATTATGTTTTTATTGTTGTACCTACAACCTAGATAAACTAGATGTTGCTATCGTGCTAATGTTCCATATTCAATCTTTAAGTCTTTTATTCCTTTGCATTAACATACCTTTGCATCCCAGTCCCAATCAACATGTTTACATGCACATCTAAATCAAATTTTTGCAATCATAGGACTAATCGGGACTAACTAGAAAGGGAGTCTTTATCCCAGTTTACATGCCATTCAGAAAATTTAATTATTGAATGAAGTGCATTCAACTCCACAACGCAAGGTGACAACATTCACTCTTTGATATTCTTCTAAGACTTCTTGGACTAGCGTCACACAGATAATAAACAAATGCTAGCTGCAGTGAGGCAGACCAAGTAAAAGCAGGACATGAGGCTCGATTTTCCGTGCAGAGAAATTCGATTTTCTAACCGCATTATGTGGGTCATTAGTCCGATTATGAGAAATCCGTTTTGGTTCGACTCCAGATGGACTAAGGTGTATGAATGCATTTCAAAAGTCTGACTTCAGTCCATCTGAGGAAATGAATCGAATTCGTCTTACTGCATGTAAACACACTGATTCACCCCTATGGAAAATTACAGGGAGTCTGGGCTTGCCACAGCTTTTGAGTGAATGTGTGGGTAAATGAATAGATGTAGTGTAAAGTGCGTTGGGGTCCTCAGGACTAGATAAATAACTATACGACCACAGGCCTTTTCTCATTACAGAGCTGTTTTAATTTCCTGGATAGGGTGCCAATCTGTGAGGTCTCCAAGATATTGCCCTCAAAGAAAATTGGCTTCTAATGTCTTCCTCATGGAACAAACCAGCATATAAACACTTGCTTTCTGATTTGACACTTTTGTCTGGAGTGGCCACTGCATGATGCATTGATCTCCAATTCTGTCGTTCAAATGTTATGTCATAAGTATTAGGCAACAATCAGCTGCACTCTTGTCGTCTTTCTTTAAAGATATTTATTGATTTTGGAAAAACAAATAACTGTAATCCTCAAGAGCTAAATGCCCCATAAATAGAAAAGTTGCAAAGATTATGTGTTCCCTTTCAGAATTTTCATGTTGTAAGAAGTCTCTTGGATTACCTGGAGTGACGCTAAGTATCACAGTAAATCTTATATCTTACCTCGCAGCTCTGCCACTGATTGGGAATGCTTGGTCTGAGTTTCTGATCACACACGACTTTTTTCATGTCCTCAATGGACGGATCTGAAGGCACCATGTCATAATAAGGCAGTTGAAAATCTTCATGAAGTCCTATGCAGTATAAAACAAGAGTAAATTATGTTAAATTGTTATGCTCATAATGGGAGAATTTCATGCAATTTTGCAGATAATTTAGCTATTACATATTTCACCTGATAATCATACACAAATTAATAAGGGGAGGATACGGGAGAGTTGTGTTTAAAATACCTCTCACAGAGCATCTCCTGGCCAATTCCCAGAATACCAGGCCAAGCGAATAGATATCTGCTCTCTTAAATGACTCAAAGATGTTCATATTGATTGACTCCTCCAGGATCTCTGGAGCCATGTACCTGCAGAGAAAAAAGGTAATGAAAGCCTAATGAAGGGGAAAAAACACACACAAAAGACCAGCACTGCACAGGTCATTTGTTTGATGTCTTTGTGGATTCAGATTTCTTTAATTAGAGTATATGAAATCAAATAGTAAAATACGTCAGGTAATGTAGTCATATTGTTTTAGAAAACCCATACAAGTCAGCTTTGATTTCAACAGTGAGTGTAATGACTTAAATATATCTCTAGGAGGAGCCACAGTAGTGTTAACATTATCTTAGACTGATTTGCTGCATTCCAAGAAATATTGCTGAGGTTTTTTTAAACTGAGGTTCGATCATTCCTATAATTCTTGCCTGTCTGCTCTTTAACACTAAACACATTGAATACCAAGGCTTGTATTTAGCATTCACACTCAATAGACTTTCATTAGGCCAACATATACAGACTTTGTTTCTTTCATTGTTGCTTTTTCATATAATGCCAGCTAAGCATGAAAATACTTTCTGATCATTTCAGGACTCTGTGTTGTAGCCACTAAGGGTGTTGTTCAGAGTGTTGTGCTGACCTCTTGGTTCCCACTCTGTGGTTGGTCGGTATGTCTATGGTGTTTGTGCTGGAATCATGTTTAACAGCTAAACCCAAATCTGCGATGACTGCCGTCCCATTCTTTTTCACAAGGACATTTTTAGACTTGAGATCTCTGTGAGCGATTGCAGGCTTCCCTAAAAGCAAGAAAGTAAAAATATGAGCTCATGAGAACCTGAAACACTCTTTATGTTCTTGTTAAAAGTGACATCAGAAAGCAAAATGCCTCCTGTCATATATCACAGCTTTTATTGCATGGGAAGATTGCTACATATTAATGCTTACTAGCACTTCTGGGAAAAGGATTATGGCAATTGTGACCAACAGTGATTTTTTTAGGTGAGAAAAAAAAACGTATTTTCCCCAACAAACTGAATACATGTTCTCTGATTAAATTCCAATTTTTTCTGAGATTTTCAGTAAAAAAGATTAGTCCGAAAAACACAATATGTGAATCAAAACAAGTTATGAAACTTAGCAGATGATATAGCTCTTTCTGACTTCTTTTTTAATTAAATTCTTTGAGATGAGGACATACATTTACATACATACTGTAAAAAAAAAAAAAGATTTACCTTGTGTGCCAATGATTTCCATGTGAAGGTGAGCCAGCCCACTTGCTACAGACAGAGCCAAAACGACCATGCCCTCCACTGAAACTGTGTATCTGTTCAAGTAATCATACAGGGAGCCATGTTCATGGTACTCTGACACCAACCACAGCTGCGTCCACGAGCCATTATCTGCAGATCGAAGCAAGGAATGCTGTGAAATGTCAGCACATTCAGGCCACAGATGTGATTTGTTCTCGTTACAAACTTGTTAATCTGATACCTTTGTTATCAGCAGCAATGAAACCCAGAATATTTTCATGCCTTAGCATGATGGTCTGATAAATCTCTGCTTCCCGGAACCAGGATCTCTCGTCCCGGGAGGAGAAGATCTTTACAGCTACATCCTCCCCACGCCATTTGCCACGCCAGACCTCACCAAAGCGACCTTTTCCAATGGTCTCCTGCAGGACGATGGTCCGAGCTATGGTCCTCTGGACTAGGAGCGGTAGCCCTGAAAAATAAAGCACAAATGATTCAAACAGCAAGGTTTGCATACCATTTTAGCACTGATCGTGCCCCTTGAACTTGTTTACTTTTGTCATGTATACAACCACAAACTTTAATGTATCTTAATAAGATTTTATGTGATAGATCAACACAAAGTAATGTCCAATAGTAAAATGGAGTAAAACATGAGTTTCCCTTTTTTTTTGTTTACACATTAAAAAAATTGAATGTAGAAACAAGCACTGTTGGGCAAGTGACAAAGAAATTGTAATATATTTCACATTACTAGTTACAATGTCAAAAATGTAATATGTTTGCATTACATATTACAGTCTTAAAAATGTAAATGAGTTACACTACTTTAAGTTACTTTTGGCAAAACATCTTAAATATCTAACACGACTTCTAACCACTTTAACTTCAATGTACATTTTACAGAAGTGTCACACCACAAATACTGTATCTTAAACAAGATTTTATTAAAATTAAGTATCTAGCTCCTTTGCATGCCTTCTATTTCATGGTAATGTTTGTTAAATCTAATCAAAAGAAGGTGCTGAAAGTACTAATCACAAAGATGGTTGACAAAGATTAGATGTCTGAAGTCTTACAGCAGATGGTTAGGCAAACAGTGTGAATAATGTTTAAATGTACAGTCGGATCTTTTCCTCAGCCGTCCTGATTCTCTGATGTTTTAGTTTTGAGCAACAGGAAGTGGATGTTGTTCTACCGTATCCAACTTGATTTGGTCTGTTTCATTAGTTGGCCAGAAATTTTTTTTTAAACGCAATTGTAACTTGAGTTACTGCCATTGCAACTAGTATATTAGTGCATATTTTGTAAGTAATGCATTACATTACCCAGTTACTGAAAAAAGTAATAATATATATTTGTAATGCAATACTCCCAACACTGGAAAAAAGAATGGAATAAACAGGTCAGGCAAAAAAATGATATCCCAAGCTTTGAACATCTAAAGTCTGGTTTACACAGCATGATTTTAAGATACGAAAGTAAAAAAATATATATATATATATTCCTTTTTATGGTCTTATAGTGTGGTGTGTGCGCCCACATAGCAATGATGAGGCACCAAACACAATCCTGTTTTACTCAAAAACATTCCGAGCTTAGTCAGGAAAACTCACAAAACCTCATGATATAAAACATAGCTAAAGTCAAAAGAGTAAATGAATGCTGATGCAGAGGATGAAGCACTGACAATAGTTTGTGGACTGTTTTTAACAGAGAAAAGAAATTAAATCCTGGCTTTGGATGAAGGACTGAACACAGTATGAGAAGTTGCTCTACTTGCTTTACAAATATATGTGAATTATTGTTTGGATGTTTTTTTTCCTTTCACTGAGAAACATTATTACACACTTTGCTCTGATCGATCTCTGGTTCTATGTGGACTGCGGTCAAGTGAGCAGACACGTGGAAATATTAATAGACACTTCCAAGGTGTATCACTCCCTGTCACCTTGGTTTCTGATTGGCTACACACATTTGAACAGGCTGCATTCTTGTTCGTTTTTGCAAAACACCACAAATGCTGTGATACCGGGGTCAAACAATCCAACATGTTGAATATCTGCGATTTGCAATCGAAGCAGTCCAGACGTCCCTCACAGGAAACCAGAGAGCTCTGAACACACCACACATGGCTGGAATATCTGCTAGGATTATTTTAAGAGCCATCCCAATAATCTGCGCTTGTCACGTGGGGAATATTGAAGTGAAAATTTGTCTAAAAATCTGTGTGAGAAAGGCCTAATAAAGCACGGTTTAATCCATCATCTAAGAGCAAGAGCATGACACAACCACCAACCTTATAAGATGTGGTCATCCACCTAAACAGACAGCGCATTAATCAGAGAAGCAGTCATGATAGCTCTAAAGGAACAGCAGAGGTCCACAGCTAAGGTGGGAACCTCAAAAGTGTAATCTTCAAGGACAAAAGTCAAGAAGAAAACCGCTGTGCCAAGATAACCACACCGCTGTACGGTGAAACTAAACTTACAGCCAGAGCTACAACATAATGGTTTGCATGGCAGATATAATACAATAAAAAAAAACAGTTCAGGATGTATGAATACCTTTGACAAGGTAGTGAAGTGCCTAGTTGACAGGCTTTTGAGAACTGATGGGATTCCTCTCACCTGACCCTGAACCAGACGTGCTCATGTCATAAATCAGATCTTTGAGACATCTATCAGGAGACATGAGCATCTCATCATCAAGGGGCTCCTCGGGGTCTTGCTTGTGGGCTCGGCCGTAGGCACAACGGTGTCCCTGCACGACGCACACGCCTAGCAGGATCCCCACACACAGCAAGCAGGAGGGCACCAGAATCACCACAGTGAGCTGCAGCCTGCTCCATCCTGGCTCATCAGAAGGCCTCTCTGACAGTGCACAAATAAGGAACATTCCCAGCATTATTGGCATTTTACTGCTTCCTTGTAGGCTTTTGTTTCACAAGAAAAGAAAATAGATTTTAAGAGGATTTGCATTTGAGATCCTTGTCTCTTTGCTCCCCCTGGTGGTTTTGTCTCTAAATGGCAGGTGTTTGGGACTTAAATCAATTTATTATCAGCAATTGCAGCAAAAATTTGCTCACTGATTGGACAACTAAGAGTTGAAAGGGCACACGCCATGATTTGCAAATTGAAGACACCACTGCATGAATGCTTACAGATGTCTCAATTTTTAAAGGTGGAAACCAATTTTCAAATGCATCGCTCCAGATGCCAAATCCCTGTTTTCCTTGAGAGAAATTAATCAATGCCCATAAATGCAATTAAACAAGGGGAATAAAGAGGCTTTTAGCAATTATAGACTCTGCTCTGTAGAAAGTAACATATCTTTTGTTTATTTTAATCAAAATGCATCTACATTTAAAGTTTGTGACATTCACTGATTAAAAAGAGGTGTACTGAGAAGCCTCGTAGTAAAAAATGTGGGTTTGGCAAGGCAAAGTAATTTGACACCTCTGTCTGTAACCTTCGTTGCGTCTGTGGGTGGCCAGAGGAAACCTGGACACCATCAAAAATAGCAGAGAAGGTGGGTGCTGTGATAATATGAGATTTACAGACTTAAAAATGAGGCACAGTGAGCACCGCACAGCACTGCGCAAAAGTGTTCACACCCCTTGAGTGTTTTCACATTTTGTCACATTACAACCACAAATATTGTTGTTTAACAGGGTAATCTATTTGAAAGATCAACACGAGATCATTTTCGATTGACAGGAAAATAATTTTATGTTTTTTACCAGTATTAATCTGAGTGGCTTGCATTTGTATTATGCCAGTTCTGAATTTTGAGCCAAGACTTTCTAGTATGTAACTACTAATTTTGCGCATGTTAAGGCTGAACCTTTTTGGCCATCTCTTTTTTCAAAAACACAATCTTTGTCATGTTAGATGGAAAGCATTAGTGAGCAACACATCTTAAGTTCTGCCACACATTCTCAACTGGACTTTGGACCATTCTTAACACATAAAACTGCTTTGACCTTAATCATTTCACTGCATGTTGTATGTTCTGGCTGCATGTTGACAGTCTTCGTCCTGTTGGAAGGTAAACTTTTGCCCTAACCCTCTGACATGTTTTCGTCAAGCTCTGTATTGTATTTAGCTCTATCCATCTTCTTCAACACTAAGCAGCTTACATCTTCCTGCTAAAAACAAAATAAAAATAAAATATGGTTCACCTTGGTTATGGTGTATTCAGGGTGATGGGCTTAATTAGTTTTCTACCACAAACAGTGGCTCAATGCAAACCAAAAAGTCCAATCTCATCTCAACAGAGCACCTTGCTTTACATGTGTGCTTTGCTCTCTAGATGGCTGAATACAAATGCATACCACACTAATAAGTACGTACTAATACTAATAGGTTTTTACAGTTAAAGTGCACAATTACACATTGGCTTGTGTTAATATATAAAAAAGCTGCACGAAAACAGCAATTTTGCAAGACGCTGTAAGAGCACTACAGTTAGAGTTTTAAAATAAATGCTTCAGTCAACTTAATGAATTAAATAAATTCTACAAAAATGAACATGCTAGCATTTTATTTTAATTCAAACACAACTTAAACCTTAGGAAGGGTATTTTTTGTGTTTCCTGTGATAAGCCTGAAATATATGCCTCAGCATATCGTCAAGCATTCGTTATGTGCAAATCAAAAAATTGTGAACTCAACCACAGTTTCCTAAGACATCTTCAGCCTTTTACCTAATTAATGTCCTGCCAACTGGGGCTCCAAGTGAAGCTCCGCCCATATGAAGCAAAACAAGACTTGACTCTGTCCCAGTGACTTAAGACCTTAATACCAAGTCTGTGTTAGACTAAGAGACATTCTGCTTGAAAATAAATAAAAGCGAAAATGTTAGAAAACATAACCAACATTAAAATGTTTTCCATTTGCACAGAAACGAGAGATGAAGTGAGCGCATGCTGTGATTTAACAGGACAATGAAACACATTGATTTTGTTGTCCTCATTCACAGTGAAAACCATCCTCGCCTGAGGGTCTTGACCTCCATGATGTTACGCACCCACTGACATGCAGAGGCATCTTTCACAGTAAATCTGCTGCATTTTACGGAGGAGTTGGAAAACCTACACTTCATATACCACATTTTAAATAGTTGGGGGGGGGGGGTTCTGTCAAAGCTAATACTTATTATTTGTAAAACGGCCACAGATTCTATTCATTATCTATTCCGCTTATCTTAAAAGGGTCAAGTAGGGAGCTGGTGCCCATCTCCAGAGGTCATTGGGAAAGAGGTGGGGTACACCCTGGAATCGGTTGCAAATCCATCACAGGGCAGAGATGCACAGGACAAACAACCATGCACGCACACACTCAATTTAGAGACCAATTACCTAACATTCATGTTTTTGGACTGTGGGAGGAAGCTGGAGTACCTGGAGGGAACCGACGCTTGCACAAAGAGAACATCCAAAATGCATGCAGAAAGACCCTAGAACGGGATAGGGACCCTAGCCCAAGACAACAGTACTACCAACTGCACTACTATGCAGCTCTTAGCAACAGAGTAGTATTTTTAAATTAAATGTTAAATCAAACCTATTACCTATATTATCTTAATTACATACCTGTAATTCAATATGACTTATCAATGGGTAAGTAACAGTTCACCAGGGGAAACTGTATTTACCCTTTCAGACACAAGACTTAAAAATGGCCGTCTGGACTTTGCCCTCCTATTTTAGTTGTAAAAAGGGCAAACTATTCCAAAAAATCAAATTGATTTTTGAAATTGTGAATCAATTCAATTTCTCTAAGGATCGATTAAAAATCGATTTTACGATTTATTTATTTTTCAACACAGCCCTACTTTCAGCCAAACTTGACTTATTCACTGTTCACTCAGAATAATGGAATTCTGGTCTTATAAAGTTATTTTATGCAATTGTGTTCAGTTAAGTCTTTTCTCTTTATAAAAAACTTTATCAAAAAATGTTTGAATGTTTACATTTTTAACAGATTAAATAGCTCAAACGTGTTTAGAAGATAAATGTTCCTGCATTCTGTGTTGAAGATATGCAATACTATTTAAAATATTTGTCTTCAGGAAAGTTTCTTGTAGACTACCTTGTAATATTTAAAAGTCTTTTTTATTAATATTTCTTTTAAGTCTTAAAGTACCGCAATAAATAGTTCATTAGGCTTTCAGAAATCTCAAAGTTTTGCTTTGGACTTTAGCTCATTTTTCATTCTTTTGATCATTAAGCTTCTTAATGCTGATCTTTGAATCATTTAGGTATGAACAAGCTGCTAAACTCAAGAAGGACCCCGTGTTGCGTCTCTACATTAAGACAACTTTACAATCAAATGGTAAATTGGATCTTGGAATCAGATTATTTTTCAATGACAAAGTATTTTGACATTAAGTTTTCCCATTTTTATTGTTGTAAATGTTAGAGACAAATAAACCAACAAATGACAGACAGAATTTGAGTTCTATCACAAATATAATTCTCTGTAGCAGCGGGACACCTCCAGATACTTCCAGTTACAAAAATTACAGTGAATTGCAAAAAACCAAGATTATACTTCTTGAACATTTTCACATCATGGCATGTTTCATCCACAAATCTCGGTGTACTTTGAGATTTCATTTATTCTATAGGTGAATATGAAGTAGTGCATTATTGTGAAGTGAAAGGAAAACATTTGAACTTTTTTTTGAAAATCTATTGACGGACTCCCTTTGGCCAACACTTAATAAGGTCACATTTCACTACAACTGCAGCTCAAAATCTGTATTGGGTATTTCTCTACTGCTTTACACATAAAAAATGATATTTAAGCCCATTCAGCCAGAAAGACCAGAGTTTACAGCATCTGAACACCAGTTTTCAAGTTTTCCCATAAATTCCTACATCGATTTATGAAAGAGATGATGTCATGAATATCCCTTAATGTAAACCAGCGCTCTTGCTGTTCAGAGAGGTCATCTTGCTCTAAGGTGAACCTCTACCCTTGTTTCTTGGTCTGGAGTTTCTAACTGTTTTTTTTTCTTCCCAGGACTGCTAAAGCAAACCATCTCCTCAGCATGATGCTGTCAGGTTTAATAGGGATTGTGTGTTCAGGGTTATATGCAGAATTCATTTTTTGTGGCATTATCTTTCCACTTTTCGATTAAGATTTGATTTGTTGAGTAAACGACAAGTAGTTCATTTTTGGGTCTATTTTGTTACCATTTGATCATTCATATTTCCTGAGTCTTTCGCAGCAGAGCTGTATTAATGCTATGATTAAATCACAGAGGTTGACTTTATTTAATACAAACAAGACTTCTGAGGGGACTTTATGTAGGAGTAACAGAGTAAAGGAAGCCCAGTATAAATATGTGAGGTTATAAATGCAAAAAAGTTCCAAAGGGGTGTGAAAACTTTTGCAAGGCACTGTTTATTTATAAGAACATGTTTCCTGACAGACTGGTTCAAAAGAACAAATCTGTTTTATGTTCTCCATGATTTGTGGCATATTAAATGAAGCAGCATTGGTTATTGTTCATGCTTAAAGCAAACAGGCAACAGATTGACTCTGTATGAAATCAACCCGACTGCCCGAGCTTTCCAATGAACTCCAGAGGTGTAAAAATCTCCCCCTGTGCTTTGGGCCATTTTCTAGCCTGGAGAGAGGCTTTCTGAACAACAAGCCAGACAAAGTATTTATTTATAAATTGGGGGAGGGCCGTCGCCTAACCTCTGCCAGCCTTGTTATGTCACAGGATCTAGGCGGATCAGCATCCACCTCGTCTGGCCGGTACTAGAATGAATGGGAAATCCCGCACAGATTGGATCGGTGTTTCTGTTGACTGAATAAAATTACTAAGACTAACAGACAGAGGGGCATGATGGGTTTTATCCTTTTGTCCATTTGCCAACAAAATTAACTTCGGAAAGAGATTAAATGAAAACGACCTAAAATCCATCCGATCCAGAAGTGAGATCAGAGTAAAAGAAGCAGGCTGCCGGTTCTACCTCGGTGCAGATGCAGGGTCACATTGTTGCAGAAGTCAGTGAAGCAACAGCTCCTCTTGGAGACGTTCTTGGAGCTGTAGCAGAATACTTGACCCTTCATCTCTGTAGGGGAGAGGCAGGATTTGACCGTCTCCTCCTTCCCGTCAATCAGCATCACAGAGTTCCAGCAGGCTCCGTCTGCGGCCGTCTCACAGGTGTGGTTGGCGCACAGCGGACACACACACTTCAGACCTGAAACAGAAATCAGAGTCGTTTTATCTCTTTTTGCCATCCGCTGTCATCAATTCATCAATTTGTTCAGAAAAAGCCCCTGGACAAAACAGCTTTGCTCTCAGGCTGGATGCTGCTGCTGCGGTTACGTAAGAAAATCTGAGCCCTTAAATGGCAGGAGGTGGAGGAACCAGAGTAATGCGTCTCAGATTAACACCCACATAATCTTGTGTTCTACTTGCAGCTGTCATGCTTTATTTGATAAGCTGAATGACTGATGAGCGAGATGGCCTTTGAGAAAAACCTGGGGAGAAAACAACGGATGAATGTTTCACAATATCATTAAAGCCAGTCAGAAGGTAGTTCCAGTTACATTAAAGCCACGAATAAATACAAATATGTCATTGTTGACACATTCTGATATGGTTATAAAGAAAAATGACATTAATAGCAAAACCTTTTTCCACACAATTTTATTTTCCACTTTTCACGCTTCTGGTAAGACTGACCTTCCTCACTTTATATTTTTCATGTTTGAGCTTCTGGTATGGCAGCCAGCCCACAAAAAAGTTTACTGTAAGTGAATGAATAAAAAAAAAAAAGAAATTATCTCTGTGAAAAGGGTAAAAAAAAAAGAATCCTTAACTTGTTTACGTTTATCTGTAGCTAAAGTCAAGATGAGGCAAATTTTAAAGGTTTATAAAATCCTTTACTTCTCAAATCATTTCTCCTGAATCAGCTGCTGACTGAAAGCAATTGTCTGTTTTTGAAAATATGAGAAAAGGGGCTTTTCAGGGTGAGTTGGTATTATTTGATCATCATCTTTTTTGAAAAATAAAAGATTAAAAAAGGACTGAAGGTGGCCAGGCTGAAGTTTAAAAGTCCAAGAAAACCTTATCAAAAAAATTGCTCGCAGGATTGAGAGGAACGCCATTTAAAGTATAATGTTTGAGTGTAACCCTGAGGAGGAATTATCAAACTCTGAGGTTGTTCCGTGCGTGTCCACACTGTTAAGTGCAAAAATCAACATAATAAATCCTGGTGAATGTGGAAAGAATTCCACTCAATAATATAAAATATATCTGAAATGATGGTCTACAACAAGAGCTAAATGAAAAAACAAAAAAGTACTATGTGAGGAGAAGCACACCCCTACAGCAGGGATCGTATTGCAGCAATTTATTAAAAGACAATCCCTTCACAATCATAACTTAATTCATTTTCCTTATAATTAACATTAGTGAAATGATTTTACTGAATTCCCACAACATATTGTTGATGTGGGGTCAGGCCCCTTGTTTGTGATTACCCCCCCAATTTAAAGAGAAAATGTTTAAATAATTGCAGCTTTTATTTCAGTTGCATAATCTGTTTTTTTTTTTGTTTTTTTGTTTTTTGCCAGGGTTTGTTTGTTTGTCTGTCTGTTAGTTAGCACAACTCATAAGTTATTGATGGATTTTGATGACATTTTCAGGAATGTCCACGGTGAGTCCAAGGAACAAGTGAGGGGGGGATTTGCACATCTTCTGTTTAGAGGTTCAACACTTTTTTTTTGTTTCACTGGGTATACGATGCCCATACCGCTACTGGTGATATTTTTTTCTGTTTTATCTTGTCATTAGGTTGGACACTTTGTGGATTTTTACATCATTTTCCACAAATATCAATATTACATCCATCCATCCATTCATTTTCTGAACCAATTAGTCCCTTCAGGGGTCGCAGGGGGGCTGGTGCCTATCTCCAGCTGTCAACGGGCGAGAGGCGGGGTACACTCTGGACAGGTCGCCAGTCCATCCCAGTATCAATATTCCATAGAAGAAAATATATCGTCCCAATTTTTGCAAAAGTTTTGTGTTTTTCTTTCTTTTAAAACCTGAAAATGGAAATTAAATGGAGGTTCTTTAAAAATGAGAAATATCCTCCATTAGATACAGTTTCGTTTTTTTCTAAATATTGGTCACAACACGGACATTTTCCGGGTAAGAAAATGCTTTCTTAACAGTGCTCTTTATTTGTTTTTGTTGTGTCGTCTAACAGTACAAAATGCCTGCAGATATCTAAGCCTCATGCAAAATCAATAATCCCTCTCTCCAAAATGATCCTCGTGCATTTTTAGCCATGATACTTAGTTTCAGCTGAAAATGTTTTCTGTAAGGTGTGTGAACAAAAAGGAAGGTCAGAGGGTGTTGGTTTGTCTAGTAAGATCGAAATATAACAGTCAAGAAAAAAGTTTCAAGGATCATCAAAAATTTATTTTAGCAAATGTGAGACTGAAACACTGAAATGAACGATCATCACGCTCTTGGAGTAATTTTAGTTGGCTGATCATTCTCATCTCGTTGAATTTCTTTATACTGGGTGTGATGTCTTACTATTTGAGCTCTTTCAGCCCATTTCATGCTGTCAATAAGGTTTTCTTTTTATAATTTTTTTTTCTTCTGGATTCTACAGGTAAGGATGTAATGAGGCCTGGGTCTGGAAACCGAGCCTGAAAATCAGCTTCCCCACCAAAAAAAAACGATTTCCGAAAAGGGGCGGTTTTTCTACGTATGGGTTTTGTATTTTCTCCTTTTTCTATGAAACCAAAATAAAAGAGTCTGATGATCCGAAACATTTAAGTGTGATTAAAAAAACATAAAGAGTCCAGAGGGCAACAAATACTTTGTCTTACAGTGCTGTAAATACTTCATGAGTTGCTTAGTAACAAGAACAATACATTTTTCAGTTATGCAGTTTCTGTGAGTGAAAAATAAACAGTTATTCTCTAAATCCCGGTGACTTTGTGTTCTCTGATCTTCACTTTTGCCAGACAGGCCACATATAGTGTGTTTACTACTACATAGTAAATCCACTCCTATACATTCGACTTAAATATACTGTTTACGAATGTCTGTGGTTTCTCTGGTAAAAATTTTAGACACTCCAATATCTTTTTAAGGAAACAGTGTGTGTAATGTGTATGTGATGCTTGAGTTTGAGACTATAGCTTTACTTAAATAGTCACCACAGCATGACTGAGCCTCAGACAGTATAATATGGTAATAACAAAGTTGAGCTTCCAACACAACTCCCATCTTATTTTCATTCCTAAATTCTTCTCCGGTCTGCATTTCCCACACTTTCCTTCTCAGCTTCTATACCACTCCTCTACGGGGATTTTTATTATTTTCAAGTCAGAGCACATTAGGCGCTTCGTTTATCTCTATCTGGGAGATGCCGCAAAAAGGAATTCTAAATCTTTGTTTTGTTCTGTTAATTTAAAACTAAAGAGAGATAAGACTTAGAACAAAAATCATTCAGGAAGTCTGATTCAGCTAAACAAAACGAGCACTACAGTTAGAGTCAGTTTGGACCTTGAAGGTGGACCATGATTTGTGGAGTTACGCATCCTTGTTCTCTGAAAATAGATGTTCTGGTTTTTCAGCACCGTTGCTGGAATGTGCAAATAATGGGATTTTGACCATGTTTTCTTTTTCCTGTTTTCTGTTTAGAAAATCTGCAGCTTCATTCAAGCTAGGAGAAAAATACAATCATTTGCACACAAAAAAGGAATGATGAAATTCTGTAAAAAGTGGATGCTTTTCTTCCTAGGAGACTCAACAAACTTTTCATAAGGAGGAGCCAAAGTATCAGAGACTTGAAAGAAACATCTAATTTGTCTTGCTGTTTGTGGCATCCTACACTAAATTTGAACCAAAGTGGAAAAAAAAAGAGTAAATATAGCCAACAGCAGAGGCAGTGCGATTGTGAGTACTACTTTCAAAAACACAGTAAACTGACAGTGTAAGAGAACACAAACCAAAACAGAAAAAATCATATTGTAGACCCAAAACAATAATGACATAAAAACAACTAGAATCAACCTTTCTATTGTTTTTCGTGGCAGATAATTAATCTTAAAACTTACAATTCAGGAAAAAAAACACAGATTTTTAAGTCATGTGAACAAAAAGAGCAAATTACTACCATATTTTGGTGATGATGTAGTGTCAGGGTTATCATAAAAAATTTTGTTTTCTTAAAAGAAGAAAAGTCTTGATTAACAGAAATATTTTAAAATGGGTGTGCAGCTGTTACAGAAATAGGCTGGAGTGAGCACTGTTGCCACAAAGATCATCTGTGAAGGGCGAGCAGATGGGTTTCGTCCAAAGATTTCCCCCAAATCATCAGAAACGGTCTCTCTGTTAAAAATGTTTTTTGTGTTTCCCTAGGATTATGAAACAATTACTTTATTGAATTTAATGGAAGGAACAATCAAAAGTTGAGGGAAAAGGATACAACATAATTTATTGTAGGAGCAGAACACCAAAGCGACCGCAGCTACTGTTAGCGATCATGACATTTTCCAGGTGAGAAAATGTTTTATTAACAGTGCTCCTTATTTTTTATATGTGTCCTCCCAAAATGTCTACTGATATCTACAGCTCAAGCTAAATTAATAATTCCTCACTCCAAATTATTCTCCTGCACGTTTAGCCACACTAATTGCTTTATCTTGATGTTTTTTTCTTGATTTGCAGCGTGTCTTAGCCAAACGCAGAAGAGGGTAGGTCATGTGTAGCATTAGCTTCAGGGGGCCAAGGTGCCAAGCACGTTATGAAAAAACGACCTGCAAACAGGCCTATATAATTTATGTAGAATGGCAAATGGTCCCCTTGTTTTAACATTAGAATGGCTGCCTTTACTGTAATGTTAAACTCCTAGAGTAAGTCACAACCTGGATATGTTGAGAAAGGAGATAATTGTGCAATACCTGCATAGTGTTTCAATATAAAATAGGCTACGCTGGCCACATAGTTGCTGTGAGCGATGTTCTAGTGCAAGTCTTTCCACATCTGAGAGACAGCATTGATCAGAACTACAGCAGAAAGGACTGTTTTTGTAACAATTAGCCATTCTCCACTGTGATAACTTACAGGCAGCCTAAGCGAGCCACAGAACACATTTCTCCACAAAGTTGTCTCGATGTTAGAACTATCAGGCACTTCATCCTCATCTAGCAAATAGCAATATAAATCTTTACTTTGTGAGTTCATATTCAATTTGCAGACCTTGTTATCACTACTTTTTTGCTGGGTGGAAATTGGGTTTTAATTACATTTCCAGCTGTCTTGTACTTATCTTTTTCTTTATTTCTGTACTGAAAAATAATATGAGCATCAGTAGCTACAAGTCTGAACATAATTGAAAAAGAAAAGCGGTTAAAATTATATATATCCTTTAAAAACCTGCTAATGCAGCTTCAACCAGAACCTAAACTATTAGGATGCGTGCTTGACAACAAAAAAAAATAACGTTAGCATTCAATAAAATATTGTGCTTGACTAGCTGAATTAAATCAGCTCCCCCAATTGTTGTCAAACCTGCAATCTTTATTTTATTCAGAGTTGTTCAGATTAGCTTCTATTTTGCAGTTTAAACCTCCTCTTGAGCAAGTTTTGAACCAATAGCTGTTACTGCCTGTAGTTTTTGACTCCAATCTAAATGCACAGGCGGCATTTGTATAGGCGGCAGGTTCATTGAGGCATGTTATTCATTAAATCCCACTATGATGGTGGTTTTCTCTAAACCCTGATTAGAGTAATGCAAGAGATTATTCTCATCAATTAATTTGATGACAAATTCTAATCAAATTTATGTATCTAAAATCGTTAGAAGATGAGAAAAGTGTGATAATATGAAAGGTAACTACTTCAAGTAATATCCTTTGTTCAAAGAGTGGATCGAAACAAAATAAAGTGATAGTGACATTTGGTGGTAGCACAGGTAAAGATATTTAAAGAGTAGGCCTATTATTGTCCTTAATTACAGTGGCAAAACTTCACACTTAAAAATACAACCTTTAAATTGAACACATTTATTGGGTAACATCCAGTGTTTGGGACTTGTGCTTTTTAACAAAACCATCCATACCACATGTTAATACTTTGAGCTTTTTTGCCAGTAGGGAAAACATCGAGTTGTCTCCTATAACATTTTACAAAGGTAGAGCATACAGAAAGACAAATCTTTGCACGATTTCCCAAGATCGTTCTGAGTCCTCTCTGATCCCCTCTTCAGTTCAGGTAGTCCAAAAAGGTTTTCTAAAGGATTTAGGTCTAGAGAAAGAATAAGATTGATTTTGTACCCGACTTACCATTTCTGTGTCGTATTGGATCTTTAGAATAACCCCATTATTATCATGGCATGATAACCCAGTTTAGATTACTACGCCATCCACAATAAGAACATTTCATAGAATTCTGGTTTTCTGACCTAATTAAATGTTGTGTTCTCGTCTGTTTCCTATTTTGAAGAGTATGGGCATCGTATAACCCAATATAACAAACAAAAAAAAAGTCTTGAACCTCTAAACAGAAGATGTGCAGACCTCCAACAAGGCAGCTCAGACCCCCCAACCCCAAAATCCAGATCATCCCCAAAATTGCATCACTTGTTCCTTGGACCCACTGTGGACATTTCCTGAAAATGTCACAAAAACCATCGATAACTTTCTGAGTTATGCGAACTAACAGACAGACATACAAACAAACAAAACCTGGCAAAAACATAACCTCATTGGCAGAAGTAAAAAGCTTCAGTTTTATTTAGTTTACAGGGATTGTTAGTTGTTCCAATTAGTAGTCCCAAGTTAAAAATGAAAACCTTAGATCTCAAGTTTGGAGTTTTCCCCTACTAAGTAATTGCATTACTTAGTAAGGGACATTTTTAGTGTCAGATTATGCAACTGAAATAAAAGCTGCAATTATTTAAACATTTTCTCTTTAAATTAGGTGGGGGTAATCACAAACAAGCTGCCTGACCCCACATCAACAATATGAGAAGGTCCACAGAGAGCTGTCAGACTATTTTTTTAGATTAGTTCAGTTGAGGTAGATAATTTACTCCCTCAGGTCTGGTATGAAATCATGCACTGTTGCACCATCAGTTTTATCCTGAGATAGAAAACTAGGTAAAAGTTTGCAGAAAGATGCTTTGATCAGCCAATCCTTCGCAGTTTCATTAACAAGATTGGGGTTCGGCCCAAAATACGCTATAATTGATCAAAAACAGAATATATTGCGTTGTGCTTGCTGACTGGGAAATGGTAAAAAACAATAAATCTCATAATGAAACCCAGCTGCCTCACACATACACGGTAAAAAGTGTTATTAAAGAAGTGACAAAAATCTTTTTTTATGTGGGGAACATTTAAAGAAAAACTGAACTACAGAAGTGTCGTTCTATTTTCTTTGTTTTTGGTTAAAAATAAAACTAACAGAAGCTGTACTGTAAAATGAAATGCCCCTAGTGGAATAAATAAAGTCATCGGAATCTAAAAAAAAAACAGTTTAGGGTTATGGGGTGTACATGTATAAAGTAGGTTATATTTTGGAGAGAAACACGCTTAACTGATTATGTATAATTGCGGTTTTGTCTGGGATTTACAAAACAAACATCCGTTTAAAGTAACCCAAACTTTACAGAGCAACCTGCAGACAACATGACGTAATAATTTAAAAAAAAAAACTCATGTGCTTGAAATAACACGGAGACAAGCAGCCTACCTGCGGTCAGCTGGGCAACGCACAACAAGATCAACGCCACCTGAAAGCTCTGCTTCCCGACAGCAGTCATGGCAAGAGGCGCATTTGCTCCCCCCCTCCTCCTGAGAGCACCGTCTCCAGAGGCAGCTACTCTACGGAAAATACTAGAATACACATCGTGTATTTGTTTTGTTTCTTTCAAGCATGAAAGTCCGCCACAGTGAAACTGATCTGAGAGGAAACTGTAAAACGCTGCTTGCTCCGCCTCTGTTGACCGGGATTTAGGAGGATTAGCGCCGCAGACCTCCGATCCAGACATGTGAATTGGGCAGAGTGAAAGTGTGCGGCAACATCCATTTAACTGCAGCAGGTCCACCTCCACCTCCTGTCACCGCCTGCCTGCTGAATATGTAAATTACCTCCTGCCTCCGTGCACTGCAATACAATTTAAAAAGCCTTAAACAGTTCTGCACCAAGGCGCAAATTTATATAAGAACATTCAAAATGATGACAAAGTTACATTTGATGAATGTTATGCATTGCGTTTAAAGGAATCTTTATCACTTTTGTTAACTGGAGAGACATTTTAAAGTGATCTTAAAAAGACTTTATATTGTCAAACAAAGCAACAGAATACGATAATAAAGGCTATAAATAATCCATCAAAACCCATGTGAATATTTTGGCAACATGTCTAATAATTTTTGGTAAATAAGTTTAATTTCAATTACTACAGATAAAGATAAGTTGTACATCTCAGTCAGATTTAAATCCAGGCTTTGACTAAACCTTTTGACTTTTGCCTTACTCCGAGGTGGACTTGCTAGTGTCTCTCAGATTATTGTTGTGATCCATAACCCCAACTCACAGTTTAAGGCCACAAACTGAGGCCCAGGAGGTCTCCTTCATGATTATCTGGAAGGGACCACACTTAATCGTTCCATCAACTGTGGCAAGTCTTCCAGGTCCTGAAGAAATAAAACAGCTCCTGTCCATCACCAAACCATGTTTGACTCCTAGTATGCAGTTCTTTTTCTCAAATTGAGTGTAAGCTTTATGCTTTATGTAACAGAACACACTAAAAATGTTACACTTAGCCCACATAATATTTTTTTCAAAGGTCTTTGGAATCATCCAGAACGTTTTTGGGTGAATGTGAGACATGCTTCTGTGTCCTTTTTGGTAAGCAGAGGTTTTTGCATTGAAACTCACACATAGTTTACATTGTTATACTTGAATTATGAATACTCTCCTTAATCAGGGCAAGTTTTTGATGTACTATTTGAGTAGCTCTTGTTCGAGACTGATAGCTTTCTCATCTTTTCCTGAGTTTCTAGCCCACTTCATTCTGTCAAACAGGTTTTATTTAAAGCTGCAATTCAGAGAATTTATATATTAAAAAAATTCTGAATTTTTCAAATGATAGTTTGGTTCTATACTATGATAAAAGTCTAGTGCGCCACAAAATTATTTTTTGTCCTTACTTTCTCCAATAGCCCCCTATGCAATTCACACTGACATGCACATTTTTTTTAGCCAATAGAATTCAAGGTTTCTCCTTCTAGGCTGTCAATCAATGTCACGCTCATAAAAAACAAAAAAAACAAAGCGCATCGTGAAAACCTGTGAAGATGGGGCCATGCACACAGATCACCCCAAGCGCTTCTGCTTACAGTTGCAAATACTGGCAAAGAGCAGTCATGGGAGCAAACCTCTGCTAAAAAGTTAACCATTCCCTGGCTACCGAGGGCTACATTATCTTCAGAAATAAAAATAAAAAAGACTAGCGACTAAACTAAATTTAAAACACCATCAATACCAGAGTAGGATCTACATCAGAGGTGCATGGAGATATATTTGAATCTTTTAAAGGTTTCAGATTCACGCAGCTTTGGCGACATTTCTGTTGAACAGGTAAGACAGTCATATAGTCAATAAGGCAAATCAAAATAAAATTTTATTAATAAAGTACACAACAATGACATGTTGTGAAATCACAGGTGATTTAAGTGCCCCATTGTATAGGTGGGGCAATAGGGAGCGGGATAGCGGAGAACGGATGAGTCTTGGTACGTTAGATTTAAAAAAATCTGTCTCGCTCATATATTCCAGACTGCAGCTTTAAGTGTTTTCTTCATTCTACAGGTAGGCAGTAATGAAGCCAAGGTGTGACAGTGGCTACGTTTACATGGACACAAGTAATCGGATTAAAAGCCTGATCGGAATAAAAATGCTTAATGTAAACATGCCATTCAGATTACTCTGACCCTATCAAACTCATTTAGATAAAAATTTCATTCCGATTGAGAGGGGTGGTTTATTCCGATAATTAATCCAATCGTGGTATATGTAAACTCCTATTCCAAATGTGGGTCATTCCTGCGCATGTCTGTTAAGTCAAGTGTTGACTAATATGTCTTAATTAAATAAAGGGATTTGGTTTGTAATTTAATTGTGTATATAGGAATGAAGGCTTGAGGATGTAAAACAATGACCAGAAAAAAAGAAATAAAAGAAGACCATCGTAGTCCTCCATTTCAAATGGGCGCAGCCATGTTTGCTTACAACAGAAGTCTATTTCTTCCAGTACGGCCCTTTCCCGTGTTTTAGATAGTTTTGTGCAAAATGATTTATGCTATTCAGAAATGTAGCACATGTAAACGCCTTTTTTAATTGGATAGATGTGAACTTCTGATCAGATTAAATATATTTTGCACATGTAAACATAGCCTATTGGAAATTGAACACATTTTTCTAAAAAAATGTTTTGCTTTTCACAGTTAATTCATGATTTAACAAAAGGAACTTCTACTTTTCAATTTAGGGCCAGGGTTTTTGCATAGCTTTAATACTTAAAATAAATTTAGGGTGTTAATAGTAGCACAATATAATATAATATAAACTATTATGTTATTATGCATGTTTTCCAAAATTCACATCAGTTTTCTTTAAGCATTTCATGACATATTTTATTTCTGAAATGTTTTGCTCTTTTCTGTTTTGTTGTTCTGTCATCTGAACTAATGTTATGTTTTGCTCTGTGAGGCCACTACGGTCATGTGTTCCAGCCAGCAGACCGTGTTGCACCACAGGAGATGTAGCAATTCCAGTCCCAGGATGTGAGCAGCCTAAATGGAGGAAAACCTCTACCTTTGACAGTGCTTATGGCTTTGCTGTGCTTTTGCTGCATTGCAAAACTAGTCTGCATGAAAGAAGTTATTTACTGCATTGGACTTGTGGCCAGAATCGTGCTTGTGTTGCTCAGGCTCCACAGCAACAGCAGATGCCCGTGTCACCAGGGAGATAGAAGGAGGTAAAGGAGCTTCATCAGAAAAAGAACATCAGCACAACAGAAAACATACCGTTACCATGTTTTGCGATGGTTTCCATAACCCAAAATTTTTTCGCACTTTGTCATGTAAAAAATGGAAACTTCAATGTCCTTTATTAGGAATTTATGTTTTTTATTAACACAAAATACAGAATAAATGTGAACCAGAAGTAAAGGGATACACGATCTATGAAAAACTTTCAAAAATAAAAATCTGGAAGGTTCAGCATGCATCTGGATTCAACTCTCTTTACTGTGATACCTCTAATTAAGATGCAATGTGACCACTTGCCTTCGGATGTGCATTTGTAAGAAGAGTCCGTCTGTTACTTAATCTGTGTATAAATCCAACTGTTGTGTGAAGGCCTCAAAGGTTTGTTAGAGAACATTTGTAAAGAAACAGTACACTTTAAAAACAATAACCTCACTCACACTAAAAAAAATGGTGTTCCATTTTCACATCCAAAATATTCAACTTCACAGAATCTAAATTGAGTCAACTAATATGAGCTGATCCTTTTACATGTAAACCACATTACTGTACTTGACCGAACCTTAATTATTTGCCTCCAAATAAATTTCTTCACATTCAACTGTATTTTAGTTTTTGAAACAAGCTTATATTTAAAATTGAACCAATCTAATTATTTAGCTTAGATTTACAAGGTTTACAGTTGTCCCAGGTTTCATTCACCACATGACACCCAACAATTTTAGAATCAGAAGGCTCTAAATGGCAGACTCTAATAAACTCAGTGCAAATCCTTAATTCTACTTTCCACACCCCAACAGTTGACTGCCTGGCACAGCAATCTGATTCCCCTCAATGACCTCCTCACTCATGGTGCTACCCACAACATTACTTTAAAGCACTGAGTGAAGAAATAACAGACCAAAATCAAGAGACAATCAGAATGCTTTAAACACCAAAAACAGAAAAAAAATAGCCGAAAACATGGTTACCCATAATGAACCAGCACACTACTGGTCCGACAGCAATTCATTTGACTCAAACTAAAAATATTACCTGCAGGTCATGAAGAAAAAGAAAAAAATTAAGAGAAATAAAAAACTTTGTTTTGGGTCCTTTGGACAGATATTTGGTTCAGTATAAATCAAACTTGATGTCTTTAAATGCAAAAAGAATTAGTTTGACTATCAAATCAATAATTTTATCTTGTCTTAAACGGCAGTTATGACTTATAATGAACAACACCATGTGACACGTTTTTTAGTGTACGTGTCTTGAGTCCATCATCAATCCTGGAAAAAAACAGTTAGAGCTGGGAAAACCCTTATGATGGGGGGGGGGGGGTAAATAATTTCCATCTGTTTGTATGGCCTAATCAAAGTCCAGACCGAAATCCAATTGAGATCATTGGTAAGGCAAGTGAAAAATTATGCTTTCCATCCAATCTGAGCTTGAGCTGTGTGAAGAGCAGGTACAGACATACCCTGAAAGAGTCACAGCTATAATCGAGGCTCTATATGTAGGCTATGCATAGAAATGCAGGCCACACGTTGCGCATCATTTGTTAACATTTCAGAATACTTAATTATTGTCCTTCAATTTCACAACTGTGCCACTTAGTGTTTAGCAAATGTGATGAAATGTGAAAAAGTTTTCAGTGTGCGAATACCTTTCCAAGGCTCCAAGAATCCGCACTGATTTAATCTCCAGTCTAATTTGGTAAAAAGACACAGCAGACATAGCCTACATCAGGTGTCAATGTGTATTCAAAAATAATTATGTAGATCGGCCGAATAAGAAAGCAAAGACCTGAAATCATTGGTTACGGACATACAATTCCTTAGTAAGATTTGCTATTTACACACATACCCTCACTTACCTGTCACTTTGCTGCTGTTACTGCTGATTTTCCCCTCTGTGGGACAACAAAGGATGGTGCAATTCTATTCTACATGTCAACACATTTTAAAATTTCTATTTTGTTTTGTAAAGTTCCTTTGGAGGACGAATATTGTTAATTAGTCAGATATAATGAACTCAGCTGAGTTGCTGGTGTTTGTTGTCTCGTCTCTATAGCACTAACCGCT
Organism: Apricaphanius iberus; assembly: GCA_028564705.1. Classification (NCBI taxonomy): domain Eukaryota; kingdom Metazoa; phylum Chordata; class Actinopteri; order Cyprinodontiformes; family Aphaniidae; genus Apricaphanius; species Apricaphanius iberus. The sequence goes on from JAPXFQ010002924.1 coordinate 1,144,283, forward strand.
TTTGATTACTAGTTTTTAACAATGTGTACTTTCATTCCAAAATGTGTGAATTTCATAGAAAAATAACAGAAAAAAAGAGTGGACTGTCGCTCGAAAAGTTTGCATTTAATTTAAAAATCAAGGTCCCAGAGGTTAGAGCCTTTAGAAGCATGGAACTTACATTGCTGAAAGTCGAGAGTGAAGTCCATAAGTCACTGATGATTTGGGGTGCCATGTCACCTGCTATTGCTATGTTCCCAACAGATCTCATAACTCTCAGACTGCAGGTTTATTGGTGGTTCCTAAATTTTTAAAAGTGGAACTGGAGACAGATCTTCTCCAGGCTCCTCTCCAGTGGAACCGTCTCCCAGTTCTAGTCTGTGACACAGACATCCCGTCTACCATTAATACCAGGATAAAACTTTTCTTTTTGTAAAGCTCATAGTTAGTTACTTAGGTTATCCTGAGGTACTGTATTGTTGTAGTTTTGACATGATGATCCATCTTCCTCACTGCCATCTCTTGCTACTTCACATAGAATACATTTTATGCAGTTATTCCTACTTTTAATTTAATGCTGGTTTCTTCCATCTTTCGTAGAAATTAAACCTAGCTCAGATTTTCTATTCAGCTGTGCCACTTTTCTGGATGGGGCAATCAGTTAATCTATTTCTTTTATTAACCCCATTTTCTGTCATCATACATGAACTTGGATTATTCAGTCTGTTTAATCAAGCCCGTTTCCTGACCAAAACTCCTGAAGAAGCAACTAATGCCACCAACTGTATGTAATTTTTTTTTATTTCATAGATTGCACCACCATCTTCTGTTATTTGAGTTTCTCCCTTAGAAGATACCACTTAAAGGTGCTACAGTATAGTGTTGTTATTAACTCTTTACATTCCCTTAAACGTAGAAAGTGGGTGCTCCCACTGAACAAAGTTCTGCTTAAAGTTTTCCTCTGACTAAGTTATTCTTTTCCACCATCACCGCATGCATGATCAGCATGAGGGATTGAAGCAAAGTCAGTGATTCAATGCAATAAGCAGGGCTTCCTGAGATAAAAAATGTTGTCGACTGGCATAATGACCCAACTATGAACGAATTTGAAAGCACTGAAAATATTGCAAACCTTTCTTCTGTATTAGATTGCATTCATTATATATTTTTTTCTGTAAATAAGTTGGATTTTGTTTAGTAAAGTTCCTTTGGATGACAATTATTGTTAATCAGCTAGATATAATGAACTGAGCTGATAGTTTTCCAGGACATTTTCGCAACTTTTTCAGCTGCTACAGTACATGTCAAGTTGTCACAACTAGGGCGAAATACCAATATTATATCGAGATATATTTTTAAACAGATATCCTTGTTGCTGCTTATTTCACATAGTTAGATGGTAAACTGCATCGTTCCTGCATTTAGGTTAGTCCAGTCATCTGAACAAACAAGATTCAGGGTAGATTATTATGTTTATCTTGGTAGCACCCCAATCATATTGAACAGGCAAAATATTCTCTCAGAAATAAGCAGTACTTATTGTTTGCTAGCTTGCTGTTTAGTCTGGCTTTTATGTTGCCTTACTATGATAAACTTGTGTTTACCACTATCTATTAATTTATTTATTTAGCTATGTTTAATTGATAATATTAACGTTAACTTTCTTCAAATAATCATTTAAGTCTTCAGTTCTAACTGCCCCTTTGCTGCGGTATGTATCTGGCTCAAAACAGCATGAAAAATAGGATCTGCTCTCTATGCACATACACAGTATTTTGATAGAGCTGAATTCATTAGGTTCTTTTCTCATTCACTTTTTTGTTGTTTCTGCTGTCAGACAATAGTTGGATCAGTCCCAGCCTGGTCAGCGGTGAGCATGAACTTTTGAAGCCTCTTGGATAAGAGGTGAAACGTCTTCCAAGACAAATTACCAAGTCCAGTTGCGTTCGATTGAAATTTCCTTGAGATAACCATGACCTGAATGAATGAGAATATTCACAGGCTTAATAGAACAAGTATGAAATACTGAGATAATTACTGAAAATATGAAATACTGAAGCACTTTTACCAATCGCTATCTCGAAGCTGTCGTCATGTTCCCTAATAGCTCCACTAAAACCAACTTTGCGCAAATGCGTGAGTGACGACACACCCACAGCTCTCCGCTGCTCCTCTATCACTCAACAGAGAGAGGGAGAAAAACCTCTCACTCGATATACTGCAATACAGCAACACTAACTCTGAAGGTTTCCAGTTTTGGCTCTTCTTTGGAGAAATAGGTAATTACTTGCACCTGAAAAATCAGTAAATCTAGCAACAAGGACAAATGGAAAGACTGAGAAGCAGAACTTAAGTTAATGTGCAATTTGACTGGTTGCATCACGGGGGGTTCTATGCTGTCTAGATGCAAAAATGAAAGAAGATAAGCGTTACAGAACAGTATTGCCCGTTGAAGGGAGCTGAAAAACATTCATGCGTAAAATGTCGAACCCCTTTACGTCGATCCAAAAAGGAGGGGTGGTGGGGGGGTTATTTTCCAGAACGACTAAAATATTTCCAGGAACTTTCTGTTTTTACCCGATTTTCCATTTGATATCCATAACTGGAACGTTTGTGTATCATTTCCAGGTTTTCCAGGACCCATCACGACTGTCTCTGGCAGACAGGTTGAGCTCTGCCTGTGGCTCCGCCCCCTCACGGTCAACCGTGCCCTTCTTACTCATTTTCAATTTCTCCCATTGAGAAACTACAAGCTCCTTCAGCGCATCCAGCCTTGCTTTGAAATCTGTTTAACCATTCAAAGGTGTCCCATCAAGGTATACGAACACAAGTATCTGAGCTTGGTTCTGGATCGTGCTGGGTTGCAACTTCAGAGAAGTATTCTTCTTCCCCACTTCAGACAGTGTCCGTGCACAGGCGAACTGCCAGTAGCTTATGCCGTGTTCAGGCATCAAATCGTTCAAATGTACGAAAGTTTAAGCTTTAGAATTAAAACTCTGCTGCTTGCGCATTCTGTCTACGTCGGCGGTCACGTCACGTCAGTACATCAGCACGCACATACGGATTTCTCTGTTGCTAGTTGTTTACAAAGTCTTTCACTGAGAAACTAGTAGTGCGTAATTAGTACCATAGTTGCCCTAACCGGGTTTGGCTCGCTTTAGCAAACATAACAAGAAAGTTAAAAGAAAACATTTAACTTCTTATCTGGCACTCCAATGTCATCTGATATCTTCCTCCAAACAAGATCTGATCTCTTCCTGTCTTTGTGAAAAGATGAAGACGCTGATTGGTTGATGCGCCGCGTTTGCTGCCCCAAAGTTCACTTTTCCCAACTTCACGCAGCTGCTCGGACGTTTCGTCAAAGCGACTGAGGAGCAGCTGCAGGGACATGCTGGTGCCCACCTTAGCTGACGCACGCAACTTACTGTGTGGAAGCTTGACAGCCACTTGCTGCCTCTGTCCTATAGACTTTGCATGTAATTAGCTGCCCTGCTGGCCGGTGTGACCAAGCCGTTATAGCTACAAGCTGCGAAGCTAACACATGGCAAGTTTAATTTCTTTCTGGCATTAACTTGAAAGCAAAGTTGTCGATGCTCAGCTAACGTTTTGCCACGAGCTGAATCTCACAGACACTGAACTCCGGATTTACCCCCATGTTCAGTGCAGTTGACCAGCTAACATCATGGAGGCTATAGCTACTCTTGCTAGTGAACCAAAACTTAACTGCAAGGAGGCTGCATTCTGCCCTTGCCCTCTGTAATTTGGGGCCTCCATATTTGCATTATATACATGAGCACTAAACACGCCCAGGCCTTGCTGGACAACCCACAGGGGTTGCAAATACTGTACATCAATGTCCAATGAATTATTAGAGAAGTGTCTCCTGGTAGTCGGGCAGACATTATGGAGGAATCCTCATCCATGCCACCCTTGTTTGAGGGGCTTATGGACAGCGGGGAACTCACGGTTATCGATATAGAGGACAAAACCAATTCCAACCTTCTTGACAGGAATGCCATGGAGAAAGAAGACAACTCTAAATTTCCTTCACCAGGCCTCCTAGGAGATGGAGTGGCCTCCCCAGTGGAGCACAACCAGTTTAAGGTCTGCAGTTATGCTGCTTTGAAGGTGGGTATACTGTGACCCACAACAAAGGATGTAGAGGGGACTGAACGGGATGTGTATGATGGCAAGAGGCTTCCACCAGCTTTGCCACCTGAAAAAGAGCTTTTGCCAGCTGTCTGTATGCATAAAGGATTTCCAACCGCTTCTAGTTGAGCGTCTCTGGCCTTGGAGAGAGCCTGCATTTTTCTCAGTGGGCATCCCACTGTAGGCTTTACTTTCAGGGTTATGATGACAATGGATGCCTACCTGACCAGCTGGGGTGCCACCGTGATGGGTAGAACTGCGAATGATACATGGTCTCAGGAGATGACAGTTTCACATAAATTAGAACTAGAACTCCAGGCAGTCTTCTTAGCTGTGAAACATTTTCTGCTCTACCTAGAGGGCCAACATGTCTGACAATTTCACTGTGTTGGCTTATATAAATCACCAGGGGGACCTGCTTTCTGCAGATGCACGGGCCTGACAGGGAAATCGTTTTGAGGGATACCCTCCCCAGTCCAACCGCCTGGTTCTGTGGGCTTGGCCCATGAGAGATGGAACTTAGATGTGAAAGGTCTTCCAAAAGGGATTATTGACAATCAAGAATGTGATAGCCTCTTCTACATGCTTTCTTTACTTGGCAATTGGAAAGTCTTTGAAGAATGGTGTGAAGGCAGACAGGTCCTTCCATTTCAATGTACTGTAGTGGACATACTCAGTTTTCTTCAGGGCCTGCTAAAAAAAAAAAGAGAGCTTTTCTTACCATGAAAATATATTTGGCTACTATTTCAGCTTGCCATGTGGGGTTCGGTAACAAACCTGTAGGTCATCATCCTCTAGTTTGTCACTTCATGAAGGGAGATATTTCACCCGTTGTCATTACCCATTCAAACCTACTGAGGGTGTTGTAAATCTTTCAAGATGGCCTTGTTCCCAGCTTTCTGTTTGTTCTCTGTCTGTTAGTCCTGCCTGCTTACAGTGGGGCTTTATGCCAAATCTTGTTTTTCGTCTCAAGGGGCTAGAGACTTCCTTTGCCCTTTTACTACAAGTGTTGGCTCTAGCCCATTCTCTCTCCCACTGTTCGTCAGCCTTTCATCATAAATGCTGTCCATTTCTGCAAAGCACTTCAAGTGCCTGTGGTCTGCCCCACTCCAGCCGTTGCAGTCCTTCACGGCCCGATATTTGCACTTTTTCTTTTGTTTCCCGCAGCAATGTTTTGAACTTGCTGAAAGACATGCGTTGCCATTTGAGACATCACTTCACAGTAATACTGCTCAGCCAAACAGTGGCCACCACTATGTAGCTAGGAGTGAGAGTGACATCACTTTACTGGACCAATCAGTCCAAAGATGGGCGTGCCTTGGCCCATTTTGGGCCAGAGGTAGTCCACAAAAAGAGGTTGACACAGCTCAGAAAAAGGTTGTGGAAATGTACTAAATTCCGGCTGACCCGACCATAGTGGAAAAAAGGCATTATAGATGTTATTCAGTGGAGCTGTTGGCTTTCCAATCTCCTCTGTTTTCATCTGTGGAGCAGCAGAGGCTTCACTCTTAGTGGCCTGTGAGGGCTTTATGGGTGGATGTGGATAGAACTGTTGGCTTCAGGTGAGCTGTTGGTTAGTCCTGGGCTACAGCTCATAAGGAAAAACCTGTGTCACGCAAGAGGCTGGCACATTGGATTGTAGAGGCAAACTGTCTTATTTACAAAGGATTACCGAAGCTGAGTGAAGCCCAACAGTGAAGGTCACCAATTTATTACCAAATCTTTTCCACGAAACTTTTTGACAAACACTCCTCTTCCTCAAGACAATTTTTATATAATTTCTAACAACCCCATCAAGACAAATGAGACAAATATTTTTTTTTCTATTTAATTAATATAAATCACTAAATGATATAAAACTTTAAAGAAATAATAATAAAAAAAGGCTTAAGTTTGACTTCATTTACTTGACGATGCACGCATTAAGACATTATACAGGCTTTACAGGCTTACTTACAGGCCTTTGGAAAAAAATCAGCAGTAACTGGCAGATATCTTGTGTTAACTTGAAGTATTTGTGCGTCTAAAGCTGAAAAAAATATGACTACATTTAACGAAATATATAAAACTGTTTGCGACAGTATCTTCAGGTGGATGATATACATCTGCAAAAGGAAAAGAGCGACAGGTGTTGTCATACAACTTAAATGTTATATTTCAGATTAAACGTATTCTCAAAGCATAATAATCATTCACGCATTAGTACAGGATGACACCTCTTGCCATCGCTGTTGCAGATGTACATTAAATTGCCTAGCTGGTGTGTTTTCTACATAAAAGTACCATAATGTAAATGGATGGAGTGAAATTAAAGAGATAGGTGATACTGTTATGTTCAGACGTCTTTTAAACTGAAAACATGTCCAAAAAAACAATGAAAAAAAATCAAAATCAGCATTTCTAAAAAACAAAAACAAAAAACAAGCCTATTAAAATGCCCAGGTAACAGTTTCCTCCTTGAAGAAGGTTTCTAACAGTCCAGATCCTATGTTATAGATTGAATTGTTTTCCTTTTCCAAGACCACATGAGTCATCATCTTTGGATGCCAAAATGTGTCCAGCCTAGCGTTTTTTAAAAATAAATATAGGTCTGTGCCACTATAAGGGCACTAAACCCATCAAGTCTTTAATCTTCTGAGACTTTCTAAAAGATGTTCCATCCTCTGGATGTCTTCAAAGGCCTCTTCTTCTCAAGGAAAGGCTCAAATGTCTGTTTTGATTTTATCCAGCGAGTTGTCGATCTTCGTCAGAGTCTTTTTGATACGCAGCGCGGTTAATCTGGCAGATGGGTTCTGGTACCAGCACTCCTTCATGAGTTTCGCCAAGGAGCTTAAAGTCTGAAAATTGAGAAGAAATTATTCCATCAGTGTATTTTTCAATGGCTGCAGCCTGAAATTATGTATTGTAATCAGAAAATCAGTTTTTTACTCACAGGGTCTGAGAACCATCTGTTTGGGATATTGGGCCTCTGCTGATCGACGCACACAACCTTCTTCATGTCTTCAAAGCTGGGATCACTGGGGACCACATCGTGAAATGGTGGCTTATAGTCCTCAACGATTCCTACATGTAGAAGAGAGATTCAGATGTATTCAGTATTGTATGTATTCAGATCGATGGCTCACCGATAAAGCGCAACAACAATTTAGTTTGGTGAAGCGAAGTTGCCACAGGTCCTAAAGACTTTTAGGAATTTCGAGAGTTCTCCGTTTTTAACAAATAAATGCGAGAGTTCACTGAGAATTTATATCAGACAGCTCTATAGGTGTCAAACTATAACTTAAACCTCAACTGACAGATGCAAGGAAGGTGAATGAACTGACACTGGATGGAACGATGGACGGATGGACTGACGGACACCGGAAACGTTAATAGATGGATGGATGGAGGGAGGGAAGGAAGGAAAGACGCTGGATGAATGGATAGATGGACTCAGTCTGGTCAAGATGACACAAGTGCATAGTTACTGGCTGAACTGCAGCAGAACAAAGACTATAAAACGTAAATGAATGTTGATCGGAAAACCAACAGTTCTTAATGTCTGTAAAATTAAACATGATGAAAATGATGCGTCATTAAAGAACTAGGCTCAACATTCATCTATCGTCGACCATCTTGTTTTTTAAATCAACAAGTAGTTTTGTCTGTGGTGAGAACAAAACCAGAGGAAAACATTCTTAACAGGGTAAAAAAGGACATCTCCAGTTTTAGGCGCCTACTGACCGTTGCTCACTGTCCTCCTGGCGACCTCCCACAGGACGAGTCCCAGGGCCCAGATGTCCACTCTCTTATAGGACTCGAAGCAGTCCATCTGGATGGAGTCGTCCAGCACCTCAGGGGCCATGTAGCGCTTGGTGCCAACTTTAGGGTTGTTGCCCACATCCAGCTCATTGGTGTCTTGAAAATGCATTACCGCCAGACCTGAAATAAAGGCCAAAACCTCTTCAGTTTTTTTTTTTTTTTTCACAGAGAACTTCACATTTGTAGATGAAAACAATCTAAAATTAAACATCCAACATCATATTTCTACGGCAACAACAAGCAGCATTGTTAGTGGGAGGCCTCCCGTCTTAAATGGTTATATCGAAGAGAGCGCACTAGATGCATTTGGCTCTATTAAACAACAAGAACAAAAAACAACACAAAAATACTGCTTACTTATCTAGAACCAACAGCCCTGTTCCAGCACACAGGATGCACTTCAACACAACAACAACTCGCTGATGAGACAAACAACTGCTACCCTGTCTGTCTGCAAAGCACAATACGTCATCAGGAGCCAGATTCATTAAATCTAACCCAGCCTTTCAACTCAATTAGTTGTGATTCAGGCATCTGTGAAATGGAACATTGGTGCATCAGATCAAGCGGTCCAAGGTCTTGCAAATGTGTTTTTGGTTACAAGCCATCTGATATATTTAGCGTTGCTTGTTTTTCCAATTTAACAACAAATACGGTGAGCAGACAGGGGAAATGAAGGGATATTTGTTCTGATTATGAAACTAACAGGCTTTAAAATTCAAACAAACTCTTCATTAGTGATAATCTGGCAAACGGCATGATGCACAAACCTTTAAATGCCTCTGATGAAGTACTATTATGAAGGTAGTGTCTACCAAATCCTCAGAGTCTCGTCAGAGCATCTAAGGTAAATACTTTTTACACAATCCTAACATTTGCAATCTAAATAGATTCAAAAGTATATCTTTGTACAGCATAAACACACACACTAAAACTCATATGCTTACCCAGGTCTGCAATGCAGCACTGTCCATTCTTTTTCACCAATACATTTTTACTCTTGAGGTCTCGATGGGCGATGGCCGGCTTGCCCTGAGTGCCAAAGATCTCGACGTGCAAGTGTGCCAAACCACTGGCTATGGAGAGCGCCATGCGGAGGCAGCTGGACGCATCGAGGGTGCTGAGCTGAAGATAGTCATACAGCGAACCCATTTCGTGGAAGTGAGTGATGAGCCACAGCTGAGTGCTGGAGTTCCTAGAAGTCATGTCTGAGGCGATGAAGCCTAGGTCAAGAGAGATATTAAGGTTGCTGACAGTTTGATACAGGCAAAAATGACTACTTGTGTGAAAGCAATGAATACAATAGCACAAGAAATACCAATTGCTGAATATATTAATCTGTACAGGTCTTAGAAAAGATGGATTTACAAAAAGCACTAAAACATAGATTGCAATTTGAACATGTAAAAAAAACAACTCAAATACGGAAAATAAGTTCAATGAATCTATATTTTAAATCCATAAATTTACCAAAAAGGTTTAGAAAAATGCATGTTTACCATCTTATCTCAAGCCTTTCAAATGTTTTTAATAATATGAAATCAATCTTATAAACTGTTGCCATTTTTTTTCTAAGTTTATGCAAACCTTTTTCTGTTGATAAAAGTAGTCTATCTGTAGCATTTTCAGATACTCATTTATTTTTTTAAATTTACAGAAAAAGCTATGGTTGTTTGTAGAACAGAACAAATGTTGAGTTTGATGAAAAAATATCATAGGATCGGACGAATTAAAACGATGGCTTGATTGCATAGAAAGTTTTACCCATTTAACAGGTAAACATAAAACAATATTAAGGTTCATTTCCATAATAGTGATCTGCATTATCCAAATAAAAATATTTCTACCAAATATCAGTGGTATCAAAACATACTTTATATGTCTTGGTGGGTTCCTGAGAATTGTTAATTTTAACTTCAATACAGCTATGGAATAATTATTTTACAGTAGAAATTCCCAGGATATAAGGATCCAGTTGTCAGACTTAGAAGTAAAGCTGCAATAAGACACAGGCTAGTGAGCTGAATCGGCTGCCTTTCAGCTAGATCTGACCTGATCAGCAACTAACTGGTTGAAAACTGAAATTGCTAATATTCTTAAGGTGAAAACAACTGACTAAATGCTCCCATGCTTGTGCTATGGGTCCTGTTGGTTAGGGAAGAAGACTCAAAGCAAGTCATGTTCAGTATCAGTAAAATGTTTAAAAGGAATTCATTAAATTAGCAGAAACTGTTTAAGAACTATTCTTTTGCTGATTGTCTATGCATTAAGCCTGGGCAATATGGGGGGGGGTATACCATGATAATTTCACTTCATCTGACATACAACTGTCTTAGAACATGAATAGAACTTAGGACTGGGTCAATAAGGATTAAAAATGTATTTGTTTTCGTATTCTCAATATTCCAAAGACTCAATATTCATAAAAAGAAAATACAATAAATTATTATAATATCGATATATTGCCCAATGCTACTATGCATGTTATTTTTCTCCTTTTTCAGATGACCTTATGTATTATCATTTTATTATAATTTTACAAAGAGAAAACTACTTTTAAAAGACATGCTGAATAGGGATATAATGGTACACAAAAATTTTAAAAAACATTCCCTGTTCAGTGCATTTTCGGTGCACTTTAATCAAGGGGGGAATAATGTGAAAATGGCTTTTTTTTTATCAGCATTAAACAAAAATAACCTTTCTTCCTGTACAACTCCTGCTTAATTACTGAAATTAACTTTATTATATGTTCTATAATAAAAGTTGAAATTGTAGAATTAACTGGAGATTTTTTTTTAATTATAAATAAAATAGTTTAAGCACAGAGAGTAGGAAAAATAGGGTAACCATTTGAAAGTGTCAGTGTTAATGTTAAAACATGTTTCACCCTATTCGAGAATAAAACCATATTGGTTAAATATTTTCAATCACGAACATAAAATCTCCCAACATTACTATCAAAAAAAGTTAATCGAGGGTATTTTAAATTTGTTTTAGCCATTTATCTTCCCCCTGGTCTCTATCCGGTCAGCAGCAGGCTAAGAGCTGTATGGTTGTGGTCCATCATTTGTGTAACTGCGAACATTTAAAGTTTGTTTGGTGTCAGAGTTGGCATTAAAATCCATAATTTTCTATTGATCGAGCTGACAGGACTCCTATCTCCCACATCATTTCCGGTCTGGCGGAGGTTTAATCTAACAAAAACGACTCCAAAAGCCAAAATAATTTATGTAATAACTGTATGTTGTATGTTATGTAATGACTGAACTTGAATGCAGCATGGCCCCTTTTCGTCAACAGGGAATCCACAGATTTGCGTTTTAAATAAAATAATACGTCTGGGCTGATTTGGTGTTCCTCGATGCTTTTTGTACATCAGCTGTTTTTTCTCTAGCATCAGTGATGTTTACATTCAGCTCTACATTGTTTCAGTTCAGTGTGTCATGTACCTTATTGCTGTTGAAAGATACGTTTACTGACAAAGTTATGCTTCGGTCCATCTTTCTTTTTCTACTGTAGCAGCATGAGAAACCACGATGTTCCCATATAAATAGAGAGCCTAGTGATAGCTGAGAGTCCTTTCTGTTTCATTTTGGTTTCCCTTTTTAAATCTGCGCTGTTGCACTGCTCTCAAAGTTCCTCACATTAATATTCTGCCTGTGTTCAGGTAAAAAACAGATGTATTTGTTTGGTACACTGGCGTACTGAACCTTGAGGCCCTAACCAAAAAAACTAAATACATGTACGTTTACACCCCTAATGTCAAGACATGTCTGTGGTTCATTCAGTGTGCATCAGAGCGAGAAAGACTCAGGCTGAAGCAGGTAACATGAAGGTCTATTAATGGTCTATATATGTTGGAGGTTGAAACCTAATAGTAGGGATCTACATTTTATAGAATACACAAAGAACAGATCACATTTACAATGCTAATAAAAATACAACAAATAATGTTTGTTTTAAATGAGTAAAATCTGATTATAAGACAGGGATGCGGTGTCACCTCTGTTCCTAAGGTAAACAATTATTATGAATTCTGCTGCTGTGTCTTTATATTATTGTTCTTAAACAGTATTCCGAATAATCTCCACTTTAAACATTTTAATTATCCCACTGATAGACAGTGATAAGTAGGCAACATGGCAAAAAACAACAATTCGCTGCTTTTCCATGGGTTTATCATTCACAAAGCATCTTCAGGTGCTTGTCCACATATTCTGTTTCCAAGATGAGTATGGAATGAACAATAAACGCAAGACCTAAAGTGGTGCATGAAGAAAAATCTGATATGATATTCATGCGTAAGGCGTTAGTGAACCAAACATTTAATTACTGTTGGTGAAACTAATTTGGGGATTTAAATTTCAACTCTTTTTCCATAATTATCTAGAAATGAATCATCCACACTTTTGACAACTTCAGAGGATCCTTGTTCCTGCTCAATATATTAGTTAAATCAAACTTTTTAAAAGTAATTTATTTTTCAGCTATTTTTGAAAGCCATTTCAACCCTAAAAGACCATCCTTATTGTTGACAAACATGTTACACACCCAGAATGTTCTCGTGCCTCAGCAACACAGTGTTGTAGATTTCAGTCTCTCTGAACCAGGACTTCTCATCTCTGGAGGAGAAGATTTTCACAGCGACACTCTCGCCCTGCCACTGACCCCTCCACACTTCACCATAACGGCCCTTACCTGGACAACGGCAAGAGGAGAAGAATTTAAAAAATGAATAAAATAAAAACACACCATCATCGTTTACAATAAAGTGGAGGTAAATATATCTGTTATAAAAAAAAAGAGGGATAATACTGTTGGTTAACTTGCCGATGTAAACCTAATCAGATTTCAGCACTTTAGTTTGAGGGAGGACATGCTGTGGAAATTATGATCTTACATGGTATTTTAGATATAGTTAATACGCAAGAAAAAACTAGTATACCTCATATGTAAAAAATAGATTTAGTCATACTCAGTTCAAAGTTACAGCAATACTGGCACAAAACAGTTAAATGCTCAAACTACTTTAACACAACAAGTATATCTCCAAAACCACAAGGTCTGAAAGCCTTGACTGTCCTTTTGAAGAGTACCGTTGTGAGAGTTATTGGGATGTGTCGGGAAAAGTGAATCAAGAAAATAGGCAAAAACAACCCTGAAAATATATTGAAGAAATTCACCTAAACAAAACAGCCTTTTCAGAATGAGTTCCCCTTTAAGAATGATTCAGATGAAGCTCTACAATCAAAATATGGACAAAAGTTTAAAATGGAAAGGGGAAATGTGGCTATATTGCTTTTATTGAAAAATCATGAACCATAAAAAAAAATCCTCTACTATACACTGGTGGAGTAGTTTCATTCTGCCCTCTAGTGGCCAAAAATGAATTTCTGTGGAGTTTAAATTGAAAAAAAAGGTCAAAAATAAAAACCAGGAAGATTATTCGCTGTAAATCAATACAGGGAAAGTGTTCCTCTACACTAATAATTGAGTCAGCATGTTTATTCAAGGAGTTAAAAAAAAACTTATTTAGTCGCTTTCCTTGTTTTTCATTTAACCACAAATATATAGATATAAAACTTTCACTTAATACAGACGTTTAAATTTTTTTGGAGGCTTATATATTGAAAGGACCCTATGTATATGATAAATGCATTAATGATTTGTTTCTGTTTAAACATGAATGACATGGTAAGGTGAACACAGATAGTTTATTGTAGCAGGAATTGACCATATTTGGAGAGAGAAAGCTTACAAAGTTTGACCTTCGACTTACCAACACACTCATTCAGAGTGATCTGTCGGGCAACAGTCCTCTGGACGAGGAATGGGAGCCCTGAACCGCTTCCTGAAGTGCAGGAATGATCTAGTAGATCCTGGAAAAGCCCCAAAACATACAGGGTTAGGAGACTGTTTATCTTAGCTTGAGCATGTGTATAATTTGCAAGAAAGCCATTTTAATGAAAACAACCCTACAAGAAAATCCTGAGGCTTAGGACTGCAAATGATGAAATACAGAGCATCTGGGAGTCAGATGGGGATTAACACAATCAAGCCATCTTTGATGTGGCACCCCCACAAGATGCGGGGCACGTTTTATGTGTGTGTGTGTGAGTGTGTGCTGGAGTGCCCCCTGCTGAGTAAACAACAGAGGAGGCACCACCTCCTCAGCAACTGGTGTGGGCGCTTGGAGATTTTATCTAATCCAAGAGCCAGACTCCAAAACAGGCGCGATGCTGCTAAGCCTTTTATTTTTATCCAGTCGACACTGCACATAGTCACCAAAAGCTGACACTAGGGGGCAGTGTGCAGCTATAACGTGTGCAGCTGCTGAGCAAAAACAAATGAGTGAACAGAGAGGAGGGAAGGGGGCAAGACAGATTGAAAACAGAGACAAGTGATCGCTCAGATAAACAGATGCATAATGCAAGAGCTGCCTGAGAGACAATTTGGAATCATAACACAGGAATGCAGAGCTGTGACCATAAAATAAATGATGACTTGCTCTGCAAAGAGCTGCAGAAAGTTGAAATTTGTCAAATTATTTTTAGGGGGTTATATTAGGGCCAGGCCTGTACGTAGAACACAATCAGAGTAGTACAATATTGTTATTGTCAGAGAGGATGGCTGGGTACGCAGTCAGTCTAGTATTTTTTTCATAATACTAAACCGTGACTCCATATTTGGGCTCTTCTCTGCCAAGCGGACTGAAAGAAAATCCAGCGGTGTGCAGAATAATTGAATTTTTTCCATATTTTGTCACATCACATCAAACGTCAGTCTATTCCACATAGATTCCATGTGAACCAACAACACCAAGTAGCGCTCAGCTGTGAAGCGGAAGGAAAATGATGCATGGTTTTCAACCCATTTCAAAAGTAAAACTCTTAAGTGTAGCATTGATTGGTAGTCAACCCCTGAAACTTATCTAAAATCTTTCAGAGTTTCTATGAGGATCTCTGCAGCCTCTCCAGTTGCTGCTTATCCATGTAACTGATGTTCCAATGTTCTACTTGCGCGCCATGTCAGTAAAGATGTAGGGCATTATCTCTGTAGCTTTGAAGGTCAGGCATGCTTGTCAAATGTGTGCGAGATGTAGAAAACTTGGGATATTGTTTAGAACTATACCCTGCTTTAAACATCTAAACTTGTGAATCTTGCTCTTCCAGCCCCTTCACAGATCCGCTGGATTTACACTACAATTTCCCACAGGATGATCATTTAATAATTAGGCAAACAATTACATTTGGTTTTACAGAAGACTCAGTATTTACAGTGGATAGGGACAGGAGCTGTCAGTATATAGCTAAAATCTCCAAATACTTGAGACCTCTTCTAAAATCACTTATATTTAATAGTCCAAACACAGAGAAACAGCTTAATGTGCATTAATAGGTACAGTTAAAACCGTCTAATTTTGAAAGTCTTCTTTATCTTCACTCTTGTGGCAAACAGCCAATCAGTGTCAAGGAAAATGAATGCTGCTTTAGTCAATAGCATTTCAAGGAGCGTTGCGCCTAGATATTTTAGCCTCCCAAACTGCATTTTCTTTTTAAACTGCAAGTGTCCTCACAAGTGTGCCTAAAAAGTCAATCAGACAGCTGCAGCTGATCTAGAACGTTACAGCTCGCGTCCTGACTAGAACGAGTTCTATCACCACAGTTCTAAAGTCTTGCTCCCTGTAGCTCAAAGAATAGATTTCAAAATACTTTTACTAGTTTATAAATCACTGAATGGGTTACTAACAAAGTATGTTGAAGATCTGCTGTCCCTATACCAAAACCCCAGACCACTTAGGTCTTCCAACTCTAGTCTACTAATCATATGTAGAATCAAAACCAAACATGGAGAAGCAGCTTTCTGTTTCTATTCTCCTCTAATCTGGAACAAACTTCCAGACCACTGCAAAGCTGCTGAAACACAGTTCCTTAAAATCAAGGCTAAACTCATCTGTTAAAAGCTGTTTTCGATTAATTGATAAATAATAGCTGGACATAACAGTAGTATGTTTAAATGTTCTCTAAGTTTCTGATGGGTTTTTTTTCTGTTGTAATTAGGGATGCACCGAAACAGTTACTGGTATCGGCCCCAATACTGCCTAATGTACTGGTATCAGTTAAACTTAACCGATACCATGAACCAATACTCAAAATGGGGAAAATCCGCAACAAATTCACCCAAAAATATTAATTTTTCTCTTGGAATTTTATTTTTGTGGTAATTTTATATTTTACATCTTTTATTTAGTCTCAGTTATGTTTAGTTTGTAAAGTCTGGTGTCTTCAGTCTCTTCAAGAAAGGCACCAGAAGTTATACAGTTTATTAATTCAACAATATGTGGCAGGGTACACAACAAAGGCCCAGGCGGGATTTGTTCCCACGACTCCCAGGGACTGAAAAAGTGTTATATTATTGCTGTCTTGTAGCTTGAAATGTGCTATAATAATCTGCCATGCCTTTAAGTATGTTGTCAAAAATGTGACAATTTTTAATAATAACTTTAAAAAATACCAACTTTTGTTGGCTAAATGCTTCAGCCAGCTTTGCTTCTGTCAGTGTGCTACAGGGCAGGCGTGGCTGCAATGTAGCTTACCACAACGTGAATGTTTGCATCAACGGGTGAATGTAGTGTAAAGCACTTTGTGGTCCTCTCACTGAAAAACTGCTATACAAATGCAGGCCATTTACGTTAGCAAGGTGCTATAAATTGATATTTTCTATGAACCTGACCAGTACAAAACAAAGAAACTGCAGAACACATTACTTAAAAAAATAACAGTTAATCATGCAAGGTTTTAAATAGGCTTCATTTGAGCACACACTAAACCTGGAGTCTTTCCTACTCATCCCGATTGCAGCATACGAGCCAGTAAATGCGCCTCAGAGTCGTTTTTCAGACGAAAGGCTAACCACAGGGCTCCACCTAAACTCTGGATCAGTTTAGCAGCCCTCAAACACACAAACCACACTGTGGAAGACGCACAATCCACAGTTGAGTGGAGAGAAAATAAATAGCAAAAACATTCCTCCAGGAGACGACGGCAAAAAATTAGAAAAAAGACTGAGACGGTGCAAAACCCCCTTGTTACCCCGAGCGTTCACACAAATATTCATGCAGAACTGTTTTTTGTTGTTTTTTCCCCATCACACAGAAAACCACTTTTGAGATTATGATCTGGAAAGCATGCAGCTTTCAGTCATGACCTGCATTGTTGAATCATGTTTGGAGACATGTTGCCCTTCGAGTTTGGGTGAGACCTAAACAATACCTGTGCAGACCTTAAATCCTATAAACTGGGAAATAAACCACATCTGAGGACAACATGTCGTAATAAAAAGTCATAAGCCTGGTGGTCGGATTTTAAATCTCTATGGCTTCATATATAAAGTACAGTTTATAGCAAAGTTTTAATCCATACATCCACAATCAAGCATTTATCATGCTTAAAGTACCTATTATGCATTATTATGTCAACAGTGGGTGCAAATAGCAACCAAAAATGCAATCTAATCAAAGTAGGTGAAAGACATACGCTAGTCTGCCACTCACAATGTTTGTTTATGTGGGGTAAATATCTAAGTACAGCAAGCAGAAGTTATTTTCGAATCGGAAGAGGAATGAACAAAGAAAACAGCTATTTATATCCACATGCAGACTCAAATAACTTTTATTATCTACAGCTTTAACAGAGAACCTGCATTTTAGACATATTCAAAGTTAGATCGTTATTCATCATGATGTTGGAGTATAAAACTTCCGTGAAGCTTTTTGAAAAACTGGAACATCCCTCTGGAAAATACATTCATTGCATTGAAAACAAAAACTGTCACTATCACATGTCATCCTTTGTTCTCTAATATCACAGCCAGCTCTTTATATTCACTTGCAACTATGTTTCTCCCAAAACTGACTAGCTTCCCAGTCTGCAGAAAACATCCCCAAGGAATGAACCTACTGTCACAGTATCTTAATAGACAAAGGGATGCACAGTCCTTGGTCTCCATATAACTGCAATCAAATGGATTCTAGATTTAATTATTTTTCCTCAAATTTTCACAAAACTAATCTTTTTAAGAAATTCCCAACAAGTTGTCATGAAGGGATGACTGGCATTATTCTTAGCTAGTTAACTACGAGTTCCCTGATATGTACCATCAATAAGAATAATAGTTATTTTCTGGTGAAACCACTGAGCCAGACAAACTTTTAGGAGCTTTAACAAACTAAAAAAAGAAATCCGGTTAAGTCATACCAGATTAAGTGTTGATTTAGTGATTTTCAGTGTAATTTACTAAAATAACTGCTTACCCACTTACTACATTGAAAGAGGCAAATATGGCAAAAATTAGCTGAATCTTCTACTTTAGAGATGAGTCAAACCTTTTCAATAAACTGTTACGAATCAGTTTTTGCAACAAAAAAATGTCATAGATTAAGATAAATATAAGTCTTGAAAACGCATTCATATCCCTTTACTTTTTCCAACATCTGAACACCATGGTACAGATTCTTATTCAACCCTCTTTACTCTGATACACCTAAATATAATTCATTACAACCAACTGCCTTCAGAAGCTACTTAGTTACTGATCTTTACGGGAGAAAGCAGCTGTTGAACGACAGCAATAAAAAGTCAATTTTCGACAAGATCAAAAAAGTAATGATGAAACAACACAGCATTCTGAACACATGTCTACAGTGAAACATGGTCGCATGATATCAGGAAAACAATCCACTATGATGGTTAAATATTGGCATGACTATTGATTATGATTAATACCTTGCAGACAAACTCAAACCAATGCATATTTAGTTTGTTTTTGCCTGTTGATGCATATTTAACACATACTGATAATTGCATTGGAAACACTCTGGTGCCATCTAGCAGTATAGCCATTTCTAAATTTAATCAAATTAATATTACATACCCAAAGGAATATGTTATGTTTGTGCTCTACTTAAATTAAGAATCTCTTTTTAAGAATCTAAGAGGATTTTTTTGTTGTTATTCATTTATATATAAATGTAGGCAGGTAGAAGTTAACCCATATTTTTACCTCGACCAAGCAGGAGGTTTTATTATCGCCAGGGTTTGTTTTTCCGTCCGTTAGTTAGCAAAACAAATCAAAAAATATATTGGTGGATTTTGTTGGAATTTTCAGGAAATGTCTGGGACTAGGATAAATTGTTTAGAATTTGGGTGGTAATCCAAGAACAGGCATTAACAAAAAAGTGATTTGAGTGGCTGATCTAATAGTGATATCATTGTGAACACATATGCTAATGTAGATATCTAAAAGAAAGCACAAAAAATCACAACATTGGGGGGGGGGACTGAGCTGCCTTAGCAGAGGTCTTTGCTCTCAGAGTGCTTTTGTAGTTATACATTTCATAGCTCTTATTTCTCTCTGTTCAGTCCTTTTTTTAATGAAACTATTAGCATCTAAGCTTTTGACATTGCGAGGATGGTTGTAATTATATTAATTTACTGGTAGTTTTAATTGAGACAAAGCCCCGAAGTGAGTTACTTAAATAACATTCTGCAGTACGTACAGCAAGAGTGCTCTCCCCCACGTTAGACGCTATAAGTCCATCGATGGGTCCGTATTCGGCATCTCGTAATGTCAGCCTCTCCATTTGGTTGCGGTGGATGCGCCTAAACACAAGGATGGCTGCCATGGAAAGGACGATGAGAACAATGATGGGTGCCACAATGGCCATCGTCAGTGTGGTCGCATTGTAGCTGGACACTTCTTCCGCTGCAAAGAAGGAGAAAAGTTAAATAGTTAAACAATTTTTGAGTGCATGGACAGGGAATAGTTTTCTGCAAAACCAGAAAACGTTTTGGGTGTAGATTTTGTCCAAATAATGCTGTAGTGTGTAGGAGTATGAAGCAACTACACTAAAAAGCCTTCCTTCATATGTGTAGCTCACAGTGTGGATCTAATCAAGTCATCAGCATGAGGAACTGACCACTATTCATAATTTCCAAATGTTCCAAGGAGAAGAAGGCTTCACTCTTCCTTCAGGAGAGACAATGTTCCCCCTTTTGCCCAACTCACATAATGAACTCCTTCATACCCATAACTAGCAACTCTGTCTGGGTGTTCAGGCTTCAGCCAAACTTTTAGGTAAGTAGGTAAAACTTAGCAGAAAAGCTCTAAAAAATCTATTTGCTATGATTATTCATATTTCCAGTGACTCCTACATAAAGGGCAACACAGAAAAGGTAACTCCCAAAGATTGCCAATTTCGGATGCAAACATTATCCACCCCAATTCTCAGACACAGATAATAGTAAAAACATAAAATGAGGGGGGAAAAGCTGCTAATTCTGGTTGGTAAAAATGCGGGTAAACAGTAAAAGCTCAGATAATAATTTGATAATTTGTTCTAATTTATGTGATCAGCTGGATTACTCTGACGATTAACCCGGTGCTGCTCAGTATGCCTGTCTGTTAATGTGGCTCTTATATTTTAGACTAGAGACATGCTAAAAATGACAGTAAGGCTATGTCCAAATCAGGGTGGATGTGTGTGTATATATATATATATATATATATATATATATATACACACACTACCGTTCAAAAGTTTGGGGTCACCCAAACAATTTTGTGTTTTCCATGAAAAGTCACACTTATTCACCACCATACGTTGTGAAATGAATAAAAAATAGAGTCAAGACATTGACAAGGTTAGAAATAATGATTTTTATTTGAAATAAGATTGTTTTTACATCAAACTTTGCTTTCATCAAAGAATCCTCCATTTGCAGCAATTACAGCATTGCAGACCTTTGGCATTCTAGCTGTTAATTTGTTGAGGTAATCTGGAGAAATTGCACCCCACGCTTCTAGAAGCAGCTCCCACAATTTGGATTGGTTGGATGGGCACTTCTTGCGTACCATACGGTCAAGCTGCTCCCACAACAGCTCAACGGGGTTCAAATCTGGTGACTGCGCTGGCCACTCCATTACCGATAGAATACCAGCTGCCTGCTTCTTCTCTAAATAGTTCTTGCACAATTTCGAGGTGTGTTTTGGGTCATTGTCCTGTTGTAGGATGAAATTGGCTCCAATCAAGCGCTGTCCACTGGGTATGGCATGGCGTTGCAAAATGGAGTGATAGCCTTCCTTATTCAGAATCCCTTTTACCCTGTACAAATCTCCCACCTTACCAGCACCAAAGCAACCCCAGGTACAATTTAATGAAGATGCCAGTTGGGGACCTGTGAGGCGTCTGTTTCTCAAACTAGAGACTCTAATGTACTTATCTTCTTGCTCAGTTGTGCAACGCGGCCTCCCACTTCTTTTTCTACTCTGGTTAGAGCCTGTTTGTGCTGTCCTCTGAAGGGAGTAGTACACACCGTTGTAGGAAATCTTCAATTTCTTAGCAATTTCTCGCATGGAATAGCCTTCATTTCTAAGAACAAGAATAGACTGTCGAGTTTCAGATGAAAGTTCTCTTTTTCTGGCCATTTTGAGCGTTTAATTGACCCCACAAATGTGATGCTCCAGAAACTCAATCTGCTCAAAGGAAGGTCAGTTTTGTAGCTTCTGTACCGAGCTAAACTGTTTTCAGATGTGTGAACATGATTGCACAAGGGTTTTCTAATCATCAATTAGCCTTCTGAGCCAATGAGCAAACACATTGTACCATTAGAACACTGGAGTGATAGTTGCTGGAAATGGGCCTCTATACACCTATGTAGATATTGCACCAAAAACCAGACATTTGCAGCTAGAATAGTCATTTACCACATTAGCAATGTATAGCGTGTGTTTCTTTAAAGTTAAGACTAGTTTAAAGTTATCTTCATTGAAAAGTACAGTGCTTTTCCTTCAAAAATAAGGACATTTCAATGTGACCCCAAACTTTTGAACGGTATGTCTATATATTATATATTATATATAATATATAATATTATATATATATTATATATTTTTTTTTTTTTTTTTTTTTTTTTTTTTTTGCAAAAGAAAGCAAACAACAAAACAGAAGCTTCTATTGTTCAGACATATCCCTGACATGTTCAGGTGCTGCCATATTAACAGAAGGCAACAAATCACTTAAAGTAGATTCAGTTGTGGAGATATGGCTTTATTAGCATGAAGATTTCTCTTTTTTAAAATAATTTTTAAATAAACCGATTATCGATCTTCAAAAATACATCGAGATACTTAAATTTTTCTATAAAATTTCCTGAAACTACATTTTTATTTACCGTCTACCGAAACAATACATATATATTTATATAAAACCTGGAAATGCACAAAGAACAAACTGTAATAACATTACATCAACTGTCATGCATTGTATTGGATTTTATACGATAGACCAACCCAATCAACTCAGTCTTCAAAACTCCCCTAACTAGTCAACAAAGTCTACCTGTGCATAATTTAATGTGTAAATGTAGCTATTCTGGTAAGGTTCAAGAATCTGTTGACAGTGCAACTTTTAGTCTTAGACTTCATATATATGGCCTTCATGAACAAGTGCAGAGAATACGGTACGCATTTAGGTGCTCTGCTAAGATCAAAACAGCTTATAACATTCAGGTTTTCATGCAAAGACAGTGACTACGTTTACATGCAGCTAATATTCAGGTTATGGTCGGGTTAAGGTCACTTTTCGGGTTTCTGAAACATTATCATTAATTTGTTCACATGCATGAGCAAAGAGAGTTAGAGAGAGAGAAAGAGAGCAGAGAGTTATTCCAGTATGCATGGAATTTGTATGCCAGAAGAAGTTCCTGTACTAAAAATGCTGAGATTCCTTACAAACAGAAAAGCGCAGAACACAAATCAATGCTCCTTTTGATGGGGATATGCCGATACGTGTTTGCATGACAAAATATTCGGGTAACAAAAGGGGGTACCCCAGGGATCATATTCGAGTTTTTGTACGTGTTTACATGGCCATGCGTGAGCGGGTTATTGCTAATATTTCACAGTTGAACAGGTAATTGGTTGCGTGTAAAAGTAGTCAGGTAATAAGTAATCTATTTAGAGGAGGCTTTAGGATGGATGAAGCTAAATATAAGATATGCCAGGAAGAAAACCTGTACGAGCCAAGATTTCATTCTAGGGTGGAGGTTAAGTGTCCTACAGTCAAAGCTATAATGAAATGGGTTAAATCAAAATCTATTCAAAAGCCAGGATGGGCTAGAAAACATACAATCCTTAATTTAAATACGAATCTGTTCCTAGGAAGTCAGAAGTCTCACGTAAATCTTACAGAGTTTAAGATGTTTTTCAGCATACACGAATAATGGGTAAAGGGTTTAGTCTTTAGATGTTAAAAACCGTAAAGACGTAGTAAAAGAGAACTGAGTCCATGACCTATAAACCATTCTTCATTCTTCTTTTCAGTTTAATCAAAACAAAGAGTTATCATCTTCGTTTATTTTTATTAGAATCTGCATGCATTCAGGACTTTGTCCTACCTTTGAACTGAAGCTTCACGGTGCTGTTCATGTTGCACAGATGCCCATGGCAACACTCTACTATCTGCTCCCTTGACGGCGGCGTCTTGCAGGTCATCGTGCTTTGCTCGACTGCCTTGAAACAGCCTTTCTGGTACACCAGCGTGCCGCCGCTGACTGTCAGAGAGGAGAAACACTGGTGGCCCCAGCAGCGACTCCCCGATACACAAGAGCTGCCCTCGCATAAACACTCATGCTCCTCTTGGCTCAGGGGCTTCTTTTCCCCTCCTGTAAAAGATTAAGTATTTAAACTTCATGTTCATCAATACTAAAAAGAAAGTCACACACTTTTTTTGCATATTCTTTTTGTTCTAAGTGATTAACTAACTAAGGATCTCTACAGCATAAAAAGTGACAAGGTCAGGGATCATTGGCAGCCAACACATATCTGTCCAACGTTCACAAAGTCACCTTTTCCTGGAACTTGCAGTGTGACGTTCATGTTACACAGATGGCCCTGGCAGCACCTGACGACATAGACCGATGAGGGCGCCGTGGCGCAGGTGGCTCTGCCCTCCTCATCGTCCCTCAGGCAGCCCCGCTGCTGAACGACGGCCCCGTCGCTCACGTTCAGAGAGGAGAAACACTGCTGGCCCGTGCAGCGCTGGCCGCGCTCACACGAGCCTCCCTCGCACACGCACTCCTGGTCCCTGAGGACCGGTCTGCCGGCAGACAGCTCGACATCTGATAAGAGGAAGCACAGATAGGAGGAAAACCCATTAGAGCAATACCATTACTAACCCATTAAATTAAATGGCATTCACTCACATATGAAAACATGTAGGTGGAAAGCATCCTCTTGCCGGCCAGTCGCTGCAGACATCCACTAAGGCTTAAGCATGTTTTCCCCATTTGTAATCCAACACTTACTATTATTAAATAAATACTCTGAAATACCACTTCATCTTTTAGACTTTAACAATAAATTCACTCTAAAACGATATTGGTGTTAATGATAAGAAATATTGTTTTAAATAAAACCACAACTACTTACTGGCTAAATTAACAATTCATATGAAAAAAATTGTAACCAACTTTAAAAAAAAAAAAAATTCTTAAAAAAAAAAGATCGATATTTGAAGGCTCTTTCGAAGGGGAATGAATGTGACATGACGGCAGACAATTTCTCTTACCCTCTCTCTCCAAAATGGGGAAAACACAAGAAAGTGTCTTACGGAGAGGCACATGCCAGTTTATCTTCATAAAAATAAGATGGACTAAGAAAGACTTGGAACATTTTGCTCTGGGAACCTAATTTCCATGAGCCTTTTAACTACCAAGACAGTTTCTTGTTTGTGCTCTTACACAACAAAACTTGTCTGTTTATATAGAAAACATAGACTCTTCTTACAATGTAGTTTTGCTGCAATTTGGGAAAGCAGATTTCTGATAATCACGACTGCAAAGCTGAGAAATCAGATAAGTCCAGGATCAATAGCATTTTTGTTTGAAAGCAGCTATGGTTTAAAAGACCAGTTGAGTAACTTCCAAAGCATAAAAGCAAATTACATAGGCAATATTTTACCCAATAAAAAAGGGATTGTAGGGAGGTAGTATTTTTTGATTTATCAAGAACCTTTTGCTGAAGTATTGAGTCAGAACTCAGAATTTCAAATTTAGTCGAATCCGTTTAAAATACTCCTAAAGCTCATTCTGCTGGATTTAACGGTAACAGGTAATTTTACAGTTGTCTGTGCTAAATGAGGGAGTAATCCCTTAACAGAAACGAATATTTTATGAGTGATGAGAGCATAAATGAAGCCCTGGTCAATGTAAATAGATTGTGAAATGCAAATGGTCACAAATCCTCTCTCTATATATGATCAAGCATTTTGGAACGTTACAGGAAAAGACTAGCAGGCTGTCACAGAGGCAAAACGTGTTTTTACAATTTATTAGCAGCAAAGAGTTTGAAAACAAAAACTTATTGTGGGATTTTTTATCACCTATTTTGAAAGGTGAAGTAATGAGCATGGCATTCAAACGCCTTATTTAGAAGAGCCCAATTTATTACAGGGTATTTTCGTCTTGGGGTTTCACACTTGTAGTTGCAGAGAAAAAGGCCAGGGGCAGTGAGTTCAGAACCAACAACTGAGGAGGCCATAGAGCCCTAAACACAAGCCCCTTAAGGAGTGACTGGTCTAAATTTCATATTCCTAGGAAGCTAAATGAAAACAAAAATAAAAACTACATTACATATGCAATACATTGATAACGCATCACTCTGAAGCTTAATGGACATATAAACCTGAAAGCTTTCATTACATTTCCGTCCTGAATAAACTTTCTATGAAGACATATTTCAACCCATTTAAAATCTGACAGTATATGATCTGGAGCAATGGGTTAAAAAGTAGGGTAAAATAAATATTTCAACTGCAGAAAATTATTTGTGTCAATGGGGAATTTTGGATCAGACAGAAATCACACGTGGGGTGCCTCAGGGCTCTGTCCTGGGGCCCCTCCTATTTAATATCTACATGCTCCCACTAACCCAGATTATAACAACCAATAAGAATAATTACCATAACAACGCGGACAATACTCAGCTTTACATTATAATGTCACCAAGTGGTTTTGACCCATCCGTAAATTCATCAAATCAATGGATGGATGTGCCACAATTTACTCCAGCTGAATAGAAACAAAACTGGATTGTCTTTGGACCAAAAGAGGAACCATCAAAAGTCAGCACACCGCTTCAGTTAGTACAGCTAGAAACTACTGTTCAGGCCTGAAACCTAGGTGTAGTAATGAACTCAAACCTGCAGCTCCAATGTCATATAAAGGAAATAACAAGGTCAGGCTTTTATCACCTGAAGAACATTTCTAAGAGTAAAGAACTAATGTCGTAACGGAACCTTGGAGAGTTCATCTATGCATTTATCTTTAGTTGAATTGATTACTGCAACATTGTTCTCACGGGTCTGCCTATAAAAAGTCAATCAGACAGCTGCAGCTTATTCAGAACACTGTTGCTCGTGTCCTCCCTAGAACCAGGAAAGTAGAACAAATCAGCCCAGTTTAAAAGTCCCTCCTCTGGCTCCCTGTAGCTAAGACATAGAACTTAAAATACTTTTACTAGTTTATAAATCACTGAATGGCTTAGTAACAAAGTATGTTAAAGATTTCTTATCAACATACCAAAACCCTAGACCACTCAGGTCTACCAACTCTAGTCTATTCAGCATTGCTAGAATTAAACCAAATACAGAGAAGCAGCTTTCTCTTTCTATGCTCTGCTTATTGGAATAAACTTCCAGACCACTGCAAAGCTACTGAAACACTGAGTTCCTTTAAATCAAAGCTTAAAACTCATATGTTTAGAGTTGCATTTGAGCAGCTGGAATGTCCTATGTCTTAATGTGTCATATTTTTTATTTATTTTATATTTCATTGAATTGCCTTGTTGTTGAAAGTGTGCAATACAAATAAAGTTCCCATGTCTTGCCCTTGTCTTGCTCATTTCCTCAGTTTCTGCTCAGATACCTCACCTTTCACTGGAAACTGCAACGAGACATTCATGTTGCACAAATGTCCGAGACAGCACTTCACCACCAGTGCTGAAGTTGGTGGCTTTTGGCAGGGTAACAACCCATCTTCATCCCCCTCGTTGACGCAGCCCCTCTCAAAGACTTTCGTTCCATTCAGCACAGAGAGAGAGGCAAAGCACTGCCAGCCAAAACATCTCTCCCCACCGCTGCAGGAGGGTCCTTCACATAAACATTCAGCTCTCACGGCATCTTCACCTGGAAAGGAAAACATTTACACCACACATAAAATTGCATCTTTATTAGATTTTAAAAAAAATCCATTTAAGGTAAACACAAATCCTCTTCTTGTTTCGTATTTGCAGGACAAATAATTTCTGCTTATTCTTCTCCTGCATTTGGTTAAACTAAATGTGCGGTAAAAACGAGTGGTTTGCCACTCTGAAAGGCACTTTCCATTGCAATCCACTGCAGCTGTTTAAAATAACAGTGCCAGACAGCAGATGAAAGGGAGACAGACTAAGAGAGGGGTGGTGAGAAAGGGGAAGAAAAATGTGTGATTTCTTTTTGGTGTATGCTGCAAGAGAAGGGAAAGCGACAAAGAAAAGACTGTATGTACTCTGGTGACATTGCAGTAAAACTCTGCAATCAGAGGTAGCAAAACCACCAATTTCAACTGGATCCTTTCTTTTTGTGTCTTGGAGGACAAAATATTTTATTGTTGAGCTCAGGGTCTCTTTTAGTTCTGCTGTGCTTTGTGATAAGATTCTTACCCTCCTCACTGGAACAGGGAAGAACCAGGGTGAGCAGAAACCAAAGAAAGGCCCCTCTCCTCATTATAGACCTAAAAGGAAGAAAAAAAAAAAAAAAAAAATCAGGAAAACACTCAATGAGAACCTCAATAAAAAAAAGTATGAAAATCTGCCAAAAAAAAACTAAATAATGTTAGGTAACTTTACACCTTTTTTTTTTTTATTTAAAAAATAAGTAGGAAAGACCACCAAGAGAAGCTGAACATTCTGTCCACCTCGGCATACTTCGAAAACACAACTTTACAAATGAAGACCTTTTCTTCTTCTTCTTTAAAAAAAAAAAAAAAAGTCAACACCAAGTTTCAAATGCTCAAGCAAAGATGGTCTTCATGCCTTCCTGTTGGCCCTGGCAACAAGGCATTGAGTGGCAAGCAATGGGGAAACTGGTGCTCTCTTATTGGCTGCCTCTGTGTGAGAGGGGGGCGTGTGTGGTTGTCTGTGTGTGTGTTGGAGGGACAAGCTACTTGGCAGTGTGGGAAGAGTGAGGAGAATGGGGGGGGGGGGGCAACAAGGTTTCCTGAATGTTATCATTTACCTGCAGAGTACAGAGGATCAAAAGTGACACAGAACAATAAATAATTGGTTAAATACCTGTTTTACAGTTAAAACCAGATACCTGCAAACAATATACTAAAAGACAGCAATTTTTATCACCAATATTAATTACTTTACATGCTTTAGGTCAGTTGGAATAACTCAAATTATTTCTGTTTTCTAAATGCCAGAACACATACAACTCCTTAATAATTTTAAAAAGGTAGGACTTGGGTCAAATGCTTGGGTATCCGTACACAAGCTTCATAAAATAGTGTGCTTGAGTGACCACCAGACCCAAAAGGTGCAACTGAGTCCTTTGTTTGCACACCCCTTCAGCTCCCTCCTCCAGCAAGAGCCACACAGCATGATTCGCCCACCACCTTACTTCAAAGCTGAAATGCAGTTGAATTAGACGTTTTCAGGCTTGCAAGCTTCAAATTATAGCATTGGTAGTTATAGCCAAGCACTTGAATTCAGTTTATTTAGAAAGTGCTAATGAAGAAATATTGCTTACAAGCCAAACGATTCAGCTTTAGTTCACCGTCACTCGCGAATCTAATCCACCAGAGCCAGAGTCCTGCATGTTTTATGTGTTCTTAGAGCTGCATTAAAAGGCTGCATTTCCTTCTTATCATGTTTTGCAGAAGCCTGTTAATAACTTATTCAACTGGACTGGAGTAGGCCACCCCTAATAAGTCATTTCAATCAAATCATTTAAATTCCACGGGGCTGACATTTACTGTTTTATGTCAAAGCTGAAAAAAAAAAAATCACTGACTTTGCAGCAATCCCTCCTAATGAACCTTCAAGAGGTGACATTGGGTAATTGCACCGGGTTGGTAACTTTGCAACAATCACTCGTGCTCACTCGTGCATGTGCAATTTCGATCCCAGTAGAATGTGAACGATTCCCTTTTAAAGAGGACAAAATCATGAGCAGAATATGGCTCTGTGTGATTTTCACAATCACTGAATAATTTTAACAAATAAAGTTGGCACAATCAGGCTTCTTGAAATTTTACTCGAGGATGGGTTGGACTTGGAGGTCCACAGTTCTTTTCCTGTTACCTGTTTTTTGGGGGGCTCTGTAGTGGTGTCTCAAAATAAATTCATAAGTATGACCCTCTTTTACTCAAATGCTGCAAATTAATATAAAAAGATTTCGTTACTGACTTGTATCCGTTTCTGCACTCAATAGCAGAGGCAAATCCTGCTGTGCTTCAAGTGTTTTAGGTATGCAAGATGTGTGACTAGGTTTTAAGTTTCTGAAGCTATGGGTACGCCAGTTTTATCCAAAAACACAAATTAGAGGGAAGTCAAGCCCCAAGATACCCATTTTATAAAGATAATATGTACAGTCTGTGGAGACATAGCCTGGAGTGTGCCCTGGTCATGTTATCCCGAGCACTGGGAACATTATCTTGGCAACATGCACGCCTGAGTGCATCTCTGCTGCTGATAAATACCCCAACACCACCTACATCCACTCCCACCCCTCCTTCTCCAGGCCTTTGTGCCCATCTCCCAGACATAAATGATTAAGTGCGTAATGTTAGCGTCGGCCAACGGCGTCGTCTGCACAGGCCGCTCACACACAGACCACATGCTGCTCCTTTAATCAGAGCACAAAACAGAGGCTGCCGCAGAGAGATAATCAGGAGCTCCGTCTGCTCCCCTGGGACCAGGGAGAGGAGCAAC
Source organism: Apricaphanius iberus (assembly GCA_028564705.1). Lineage (NCBI taxonomy): Eukaryota > Metazoa > Chordata > Actinopteri > Cyprinodontiformes > Aphaniidae > Apricaphanius > Apricaphanius iberus. Next base: position 1,174,247 of record JAPXFQ010002924.1, read on the forward strand.
GCCAGCGGGGGCAGACAGCGGGCAGGAGGGCATGAGGAGGCACAGCAGGTCCATGGCCTGGGGGCAGCGGAGGGACAGTAGGTCAGAGAGCGACATGTGGGCTGAGGCGGCCTATATCAGTGAAGTAAACCAAGAGGAGGGGGGACGCATAGTGTTAGTGCCAGGGGGGACATGAGATATGCTACGGGAAGGGGGAGGGAGGTGAGGTTACAGGCTCATCTTATAACTAGAAAAACAGGAAAAGAAGATAGACTTAGGCATACTGGAGCCCATATAAGTTCACATAGATGCTAAACTTGCAATACAAGCAGAATCACAGTATATAGCTCTCATCTAAAAGGTATCGAGGGGCCATTCCTTCAGCCAGTGACAGAAATTGCCTACTGCCTTTCCTCTGTTTTCTTTCCTTTACTAAAAAGTACACCTGGTCTAGTTTGTCAGTGTTCAGTGTATTCTTCTTTGAAGGTTCACGAAAAGAAACGGATGTAATTACCTTTAGAAAGACAAATGAGAAATGTCCAATGGAAAGCTCTCTTGACTTAATGCTTCTGTGTTTAGCCATATAATCTTTCTGGATGGAGCATCAGACATGTGCATTTTCTCCCTTACCTTTACCTACAGAAAGTACTCCAGGTCAAGTGCATCTGTGTTTAGCTGCATCTTTTTTCTGAATAAAGTCATCAGTAAAACTAACAATACAGGTAACTTTGCTTTGTACTGTTGCTCTCTGTAATAGAAAGAACTCAAGACTCATTGCTTCTGTGTTTAGCTAAGTTTATTTTTGAGAGTGTCATCAGTAGAATAATTTAGACAATTAAATATGAGTACTGGGGCTGGGCGATATGACCTAAAATCAATCAGCTGATTTATATAATCAGCTGAATTTGACTGTATGACTTTAGGAACTAGGTTAGATTGGAATGTATACAGTTGCAGCTGAATTTGATTGAATGATATGGATCATGCAGGAATGATCTGGAAGGATTTGGACAGAATTGTATTTTCTAAGAGTTGTAAAATGGATCCATTTGGTTTGGAAAAAGGCCTTGTCTGGACATTTGCTTTGAATTCCCAGTTTAATTAAATGTTCACATGATTGGCTCTGACTGGTCATTGGCACATTAAACCATACACAGAACCACAAAATCATAGAAGCCAATGCAGCCTAAAATAGAAGATGATTTGTCTCATTAATCTTTGTATTAAAACCAAAAAGGCTTTTTGGTGTAAAAAAAAAGAAGAATCTTGGTACTACTTCATTCCTTGCAATCTTCCCAAATTTATTTGGTGAGAAAAACAAAAACTCTCAGTGCAATTTCGATCCAAGTCAGCTCTAGCCAGAAAAAAAACTTGATTGATAGTGATGTAAACAGGTGAGGTTTTACTACTCTTACATAATATAATTATAATTTTACCGCCTGGAAAATCTCACCGTTATTTAGTGTTTACCAGAGGCACAGCAAAAACTAATACCGAGGCATGATGAAACATGAAACTGGCCAACTGCTTGGATACTGGAAACCTCAGAAGGGATTCTTGAGAAGGAGAGAGGCAGGGCCAGCATCTGCAGAACTGATTCCGCTCCAACTAAACAATTTTGTGGTTATCTGTGACAGTGTGTTCAAACCCTCTTCTCCTATGCATTGAATCCTGTGTAGGAGGTGCTCAAGGGGTTGACATTCTGCCAAGGGTGTGTTCTCAACAACTCTGTAACTGATAAGGTTCTAAAAGTAATAGTTGTGCAAATAGAAATACTATAGGCACGTTTCCACTACCGGAACCTCAAGGTAATTTGTGCGACCCTTCCTGATAGGTCTCCACTTCATCGGGCCAGGAGGACAAGGCCGTTTTCAGGGCCATTTCAGGAACAAACAGAGTTGCTCTATAGCGGTATGTACTTGGTAATGGCCTGATCAAGTTGCTCAGCGGCAGCTGTGGTTAAGTCGCACTGATTGGTTGTAATTCAGAGGGAAATGATCAGACTTCACCAAACAACCGGCTTTGTGAAAATTAGGGCCCCGATACTGCCTAATGTAGTGGTATGGGTATCGGCTAAACTTAACCAAAAAGAATAATTTTTGTGGTAATTTTGCATTTTACATCAAAATCTAGCCATCGGTATCGGGACTCAAAAAGCCGAATTGGTGCATCCCTAGGGAAAAGATGAAGAGTTTCTTGTCGAATCAGTTTATAAAAAGAGCAAACAGAAACGCAGCAATTCTCTTGTTATTTCTGCTGCTATGGCTGTCTTTTTGCGCTGAACGGTGGCGCTAATCGTTTTGGAAATAGTCAAGAGCAGATTGTGTATGGAGACACAGTGGCCGAGAGAATACACTGTCAGAAAAGGATCTAGTTAAATTACCCTGAAGTTCCGGTAATTCTTCCAAATCACTTAATTTAGGTGTTTCAATCCCTTTGATAGTCACAGTTGATTAAATTGTGCACTGCGGCATGCAGACTTCTTTTACATTTAGAACAGAATGGCTCGTGTTAGGAGCTAGGTGAATTCCAGCATCATGCTGTAAGCGAATGTCACAGTTAATTATAATTAGGCATGACAGCTATTTACCAAGCCATAGATAAAGCTCAGCAAATGCTGATGGTCATATTGCACAGAAGTCACCTACTGTTTGCAGGTTCACCAGCTACAAACCTCAATGCAACTTCATGTAACTTTCAGATTAGCTGAACAGCAGTGCATAAAGAGATTTGTGGAATGGGTTTTCCTGGCTCAGAAGCTGCATCCAAGCCTTACATCACCAAGTGCAATGTAGAAAAACAGCAGATTGAGCCACCACTGGACTCCAGAGCAATAGAGACGTGTATTTCCTGTTGTGACAACTCACAACAATTTGGTTTACTCTTTAGGCACCACAGTTTTTTTCTGTAAACTATTCTAAACTGAAGTCACCAATTCAAAAAGGTTGTAGCTTGAATATAGTTAGAGATAAAGGCATACTGTAAATGAGAAAAATCTTCAGTATGACCCAAAGTTTGTGATAGGAGCAAATTAAGTCATCTCATTTGCATATAATGACGTTATCAGGTGGAAGCCACATTGGATTGCATAACTTTTACAGATGTTTATCTTATTTTACATAATTTAAATTTTTTGTTTTCTTTTCAATATTTTACTTATTCTATATTTTTGTATTCAATTTCTTCTTTAAGAACTATTGGGCATATCTGTTTGTTTCATTGTAATGAGGCTCCAGTCTTCAATATCTAAAACAGCAGACAGGAAATCAATAGGCTCAGAATTTTACAGATCCATGTCCCCAAAATAACCAACAGCCTCATTAAAATGTCTGATCCACTTGTGATACTCTCACCCTTCATGCAAACCCAGCCATGATCATCATTCACAGTCATTTACAGCGGGACCGTGAACACCATTGCTGCCTCGTCCAATATTGGTGTATTTTTTCTCCTGCGTTTTTCCACCACGTCCGCCGCTTTTTCAAAAAAAAAATTTAATATCCGCAACCTCTGTCATCATTAGCGGTGCTTTGAAAACCCCTGCTACCCCACCGTGTACCTTTCTCACACCCGGACATGGTGAAGCAGAACATCGAACCCAGTATGTGATGCTTTCGGACCATCATGGCAAACGGGACTGGGTGTCACTGTGCATTGATTAGAGCTGGATATCGATTCAAATTTCAAGAATCGAATCGATTTTGATTCTTAAAAGTTAGAATCGATTATCACAAACCGATCTAATCTGTTCCAAATCAATGTTGATATGTTCTTATTCAGTTCCTATTAAAAAAGCTTTTTTAGCCGTTAACTTAATTATATGCCTGTGATACAAAGACACAACACTGGGTAAGTAACAGTTAACCAGGTAAAACTGTGTTAACCCTTTCAGACTTGAGCCTTAAAACGGCTTTCTGGACTTTCCCTTCCCATTTTAGCTGTAAAAAGGGCAAACTATGTTAAGCAATGAAAGCGATTTTTGGACTTGTGAAACGATTCTTAGATTTGTACAAAAATCGATTCAGATTCAGTTTTTCAACACAGCACTAGCGCTGATGGAACAACCCTTTCTTTCTCACTGGCCAACTGAACATCTTGATCAGAGGGTGAATATTCCTCTTCAGGATCTAAGCGGGGAACAGACATATCGGCATCGCAAGTTTTATTTTTCTAAAAATAGCTCTCTCTCTATGCTGCAACTGTAGTCAGTACTCCTTTGACTCCTAGTTTTGGTAGGACCGGTTCAAACTCGATTTACTCCAAAACTTTCCACGGTAATAGACCCAGAAATGCGCCTTGAACTGAAGTTACAGATGTCCGCCATCCCCCGTTATAAATTAGTAATCAAATTAGTGGTCACATCTGAAGCTGTGCCTCATTAAAGTCAGCAGTGTTGCTCGTTGCTGTGTTAAGTCGCGTTTAAGTTGCCAGGAGAATGGCACTTATCTGATTGCACTGTGCAGGTTGTAGGTTAAATAGTTGCTAATAAGCAAATAAGCAACTTTATAATAAAAATTGAAAAACACTTTATAATATTAATTGATTAAGCTGTTGGTTTAGTTTGTCACTAAAGCTTATTCAAATTCAGTTCAGTTGCTAAAGCTAGCCAGCTACTCACCTATACCAGAGTGTAGACACAGCCCAGAACACGGAGCCCAGTCCAATGACTGACGCTTTCACATGGGACTCGAGTCGGTATTCAGGTACCGTATTTGCTCAAATCATCTTATTTCGTACCATGAGAACACAGACAACTGACCATAGTAATGTATTTGGTTGCTACAATTAGTTTTTTAATGTGTTGAAGATAAGTTACAAAAGGGACTGAACATTTACCCGAGCTACTAAAACAGGACAACTTCCTCCTTGCTGTGACATCTGACCGAGGTGAAGTTTGTTTTACGGCGATGGTTTACTTAGGGACCATCAACAAATTCTGTTGCGGCTCAAGTCATTTGCTCCTTTTTGTGGTTTGAAAGGAGAGAGTGATGGATGACAGACTAGGTCTGTGTTAATGATTCATTCAGAGTAGGTAGTGACTGTTTTCTTGATCTACCTGATAGCTAGAATGACAAAATTAGTGCAAAAATTGTGTTGTTTTTTTTGGGTTTATCAAACTTTTTTTAATTGACCCCTTTTTCTTCTATTGCACCATATCTATCGATAGATAGATATTGCTATCGAATTATCAACCAGCCCTACTCCTAACTGTAGGGAAAGCCTTCTCAGAAGAGTTGAAGCATCGAATGATGCAACGGTTTTGGTGACAGAGTGTACCCGTAGCTAATCCCGGCTTCTAATTTATACTTTAAAATAAGTATTTATATGATGATTTCCAAACCTGTGAGACTGTTAAGCTTGAACCTGACATTAAGAAGAGACGGACAACAATTCAGCTCAATCTAATCAATGTGTTATCAGCACCAGGGAAACATCTGAAAAAAACACGTTTATGAAAACTTGGTACAGCTATACTCCCACCGAGCGCTACTGGAGAGACTTGCAAGTAATCACGGCTCATATTTTTTGACAGCCTGCTTCGTATCCCGGTCTCCTTACAGTGATCGAACTCAACAGAGCTGTCTTCAGCTACTAACTACTCTAAGAAGTTGAGCAGAGCTTAACGTGATTATGCAGGGATGATTACACATACCTTTCACATTCTGTTGTTAGCTAAACTAAACCTAAAGAAGCAGTTGAGATGAATTAGAAACATGCTAGGCATTCCTTAAAATCTGATCATCATCCATTACCGACAATAAATGGTTGATATAACTTAAGGAAGAGAGGACATAATGAAAGACAGACAGTAGGAGGGGAGGCTGAAACAAAGGACACAAGGGATGAAGGAGGAACACAAGTAAAGGGAGGGAAGAAAGAAAACAACTAAAAAAAGAAGGAAAGACAGGGGGAGACAAAGGACAAAAAGTAAGGAAGAAAGGAAACAGAGGGAAATATGACTGCAGAAAGCAACAAAAAAAAGACAAAAGGACAAAAGAGAAGGAGGAGGGAATAAAACCAAGGATGGACATAAAGGAGGAGGCACACAAGGAAGTAGCCAAGGAAAAAGGAAGGACACCAAGAAGGAAAGACAGAATACAATATTCAGACAATTTGATAATGAATATAATATTGAAATGATCCATTCTCATATTTTCCCCATCTATCAAGATCTGGAAAACACTGACATCAAATTTTACACTTTTCCAGACTGCATAGAAACTCTGCATTTAGTATTCAGGTCAGCTACAATGAGAGAATGACAAAATACTACTTTGTCTGATGAGCATGGTGCATCACCGTGGTTGAGGAGGGACGCTGCTGAAGCCCTGCAGGAGTTGCTGAGTCATCCCGCTGGCAGAGAGGGAGACGAGAGGTGGAATCTGTGTCTGAGCTGGCAGGCTGGCACGGTTACCATGGCACAAATAGCCCCGGCACCAAGAGAACTGCAGTGAACCGCAGGGCGGCGAGTAGAAGAAACAGGCCTAGTTCGGGGCAATGCGGAGCCTGCTGTCCCTGTCACTAGCCCCCCCCCTCGACCTGCAACCACAGAGCCAAAGAGCTGACGTGCCATCAGGGACGCACAGATGGTTCAGTCCTAGGTGGATGTGGGTGTAATACAGACCTGAGGGCAAAAGCAGCACTCTTTGCAGCAGACCACATTTGTATCCACACCACAGCATGCCAGAGCAACATGCTCACCTTTCTATGCCAAGCAAAGTACAACTGTGGGAACGACTAAGCCGAAGATAAAGAGTAAACAACCTCAGCCTAAATCCTGAGGACATTTAGGAGCCACTTGGTCATACAAAGTTTACACTGAGTCAGACATAAAAGCTGAAGATTAGTGATTTCTCTGAATCAGTGGCTATGAAGGAATTTCCTACAAAATATACTTGAATGCTAAAAAAGTGGCTGCTGTTCTCAACAATTAACCTATCTAAAGACATAAGATTCACAATGAGTAGCTGGTAAACATTACAACACAGTATGCCACAAAACAGCTAAAATTTGCTGCTTTTTTGCATATCACACTGCAAGAAGAGTACAATTTAAATGCGGAATTACAAACAGTTGAAAAGCATTCTGCCAATTTAAAAATAAGATTGATTTCTGTGCATAGTGGATGATAATCAAAAGGTTGCCTCCAGATTGAATTGCATTTCCCATCCAGTTTCGATAACTTTCCATGTTCTACATGAACATGTCTAAATTTTCGACAGACACAAAGACCAGCTCTGGTACCAAACACATTATGCTTTCTCATCATTAAAGGCTGTGGACAAAAGCCAGATGTGGGCTTATGAAGACCAAAATGATGATGTGGGTCATGTTCAAGATGTCGCTAGATGTTAGTATAGCTGTACAATGTCAGGAAAACATAAATTATTGTTTATTCAAACAGCAGCCTGTCAGAATATTGAGTCCACAGGTTTAAAAAAAAAAACGGCCCTATCTTCCATGCCTGGGACCGCTTTGTGCAACTGGAAGGACAGGGCTTCACTTCTGCTTCAGCAATGAAAAATACGGTACTTTCTGGGGCTCACTTCAGAACGGAGGATTATCATCACATCGCAGCGATGTGATGGAGCTCAGCGTTACATACCGAAATAAAGATCAGGTGCGACTCACACAAGGCATGGAGCCTGTGGTGCCACCGTCAGCGGCTGCTTCTGGACCTTTAGCAGGCCAGAAACACGATCATTGTAGGTCTTAATGTCTAATATCTGCTAATTACTAACTTTGCTGAAAGACTGACGTTAAAGATTAGAAGCAACGGGACATGTGGGTTACCAAATAAACAGTAGAGCTAGCTTGCAACACCAAACCTAATAACTCCATGATGTTAACTAAAGTTAGCTTCACTTAGCAATGTTTCTGCCATTAATTCTCCCCCTGTTCTCTGTTGCGAACACCAGGCTCATAGCTGTATGGTTGTGGACCATCATATTAGTTGTTGTAAAAATTAAAAGTTTCTTCTGTGTAACAGCCAGCCGTATAATCCAGAAATTTCTATTGTTCAGTCTGACAGGTCTCCCTCCGCCTATGTCAATTCTGGTCTGGCAGAGGTCAAATTTTCTCTAAAAACAACTCAAATATCTGTGTCACGCATCTCGTCACAAAATACAAAAATTTGCAAACAGGTGGAGCTGAGAGTGGGGCTGTGGTGATGGGGGAAGATTTCACGCTGAGCCAATGTAGCTACAAGCTAACTGAAGCTAAGGGAGGTTAGCGGGCCTTTTTAGGCAGGTTGAGCAACTCTGCAACCCCTCTGCCTTCTAGCCAGATTCATTAAATTTGTCAAATAAAATAATGAACCCTTGTTCGTCCACAACTTTCACAAAAAATATGTAATTTTTAATTAATAAAGTTTTAATAAATATGTGAAGGAGAAATGTGATCATTTCAACCGATTTCGACCAACCAGCGTGATCTTAAATACAAAGCAGAATTAGAATTTTGATTTTGTTTTGCATCCGGAATTGAATAAACGTTGCCGACGCAACTGATGCTCAAATTAAGAGAACCAAAATAGCTGAGACTGTTAACGTGACTCCAAGGCTGCGGACATCCCTGGAGCAAGCAGTGGGGAAGCAAGCCGCTAGCGACCAGCGCTGGTGCTGACAGCTAATAATACACATGACCTATTAAACCTGGACAAAAATGTTTATAAACTGTTTGTAAACAAGTTTATTACTTCTGTGAAGTTGGCATTTTTAATATGGGAGTCAATGGGAACTTGCTCCTTTCTGAAGTCAGCCCCTAGTGGATTTGGGGGACTGTCAATTTTTGTCACTTTCGCAATGGCATCTCAGGCTACGTCCACACTAAGCCGATAAGGTTATACGGGGAGTTAGACGCCTGATGTTATCCACTCAACATGAGCATTTACGCCCCGTTTAAGGTCCGTTTAAGGTCCTATGATTGCGCAATCCCATACAGACCTGTGCAAATACTGGGCATGCGCGAAAAGACGAACGGAACACACGTATAATCTACGTGACGCCAGTGCCTACATAATATATACAAGAAGCTCTACAGCACAGTACATATCTGCTTGTCCTGTTAACCAAAGAGAACAATAGCTGCTCAGAAGAAGAGAGACTTTTTGGTGTGGACAGACGACGAGATCAATTTATTACTCTTCGCTGTTGTCTTTGTCTGTAGTGTCCGGGGAAGCTGTCCGGGGAAGCTGTCCACACTAGCTCGCTTAGCCGTTGAATTAAGATTTACACGGCTCTCTCACCCGGCTAATAGTTATCCAGCCACAGACCTTAAACGACGCCGGGTTAGTGTGGACGACAGGGGGGTGTAGACTAAATAATTATACGTTTATGGCATTACCCGGCTCAGTGTGGACGTGGCCTCAGTTTGCCGCTTGGGTTGGACACATTGTTTTCAGAAAACAATACATAACTAAACTATACTTGAGATTTGGGAAATGTATAACCATTTATGTCCATAACCGAGAAGTACTAAACTACCTTATAAGAATACATTTATGTTTTAGGTAAAAAGGTATAAAATGGTTCGTTCACAGATACATAAGTATGTGTAAGTTAGCAAAGGAGCTATTGACCAAAACCCTACTCTTACATAATATTCAATAAAATACTGTAAAAACAAAACGTCATATTAAATCAAAATGCAACATGTGTTTGCTGTAGCCTCCAAAACCTCCTATTTAACACACTGTAGTGCCCTTAGACTGAAGGCTAATACAGCCATGTTCTGATGTACTGTACAGATACATCATGGTGCTACTTGGAATATGGACCTTTTTAACCCCTGAAAGCACATGTTCAAAGGACAAGAGTCCTGTCAAGCAGTGAAGGAAAAAGGGGCTTTAGTGTTTTTGGAATTTGCAGAGCCCCATCAGGCTCCATCTCTCATGGCCCTTCAGTTTCTCAGCAGTAGCCCCCTTTCACAGGCAGAGGAATGAGACCAAATGCAAATGGCCCCCCTACTTATGTGCAATTGTCACTCATGAATTAATTGTAGCAGTCAGAAGCACAGCAACTTTTTGTTCCTTGGATACACTGCTGCCCTGGGTGTTTGCTCACACACATACAAAGTACTTGGCCTGGATCAAATGTACTCAGAGACAATGGGTGTCTTCTCTCCCTCATGGTGCCCCACCCTACAAACCACCTACACACCAAACAACAACACTGACACACCCCACCGCAAAGAAAATAAGCATTTTGAGTGCACCTTTTGTAGTCATAGAATTGCAAAACGTCTGATTTGTTTGCTTTAAACAGCCCAAGACACGAGGAAGTCTGGCATACAGAGAGCATGCCCAACAGTATTTTAATTCCTAAGGTGTCAAACAACACAAGCAGATATCCATAAACGTGTTGTTTTTTTCCCAAGCACAAATCAATTTTTCCTTCTGCAAGTTCCACTATGGCCTTGTTTTTGAGGAATAATTGAAGGTTTTCCTTCACTTACCATGCCGTCTACTCAACTGTCACCATAGCAATTAGAAAATCTTTTTCACACAACCACCAAAGCATCTAAAAACAGCCAATTCAGAGACTGTCTTTATGGCCTTCAGCCAAAAGAGGAATGCACAAACATTCGTGTTCCAAATGAGCATCCCTCAAAGTGCACTATCATGGTGGCAATGTATCAATGGAAAGGACACACAGATTTACATCAAGGTGCACTATAAAACTTTGCTACTTTAGACATCAGAAAATAAGAGCAAGTATAATGAGCCATGGCTGGTATGTCCTACCTGGCCATACCATGCCTAAAATCATTGGGTTAACAGCTGGCAACAATACCACAAATGCATCTAAACCACTGAGTGCAGCAGTGCAGCTGAATCTGGCCCTGACATCCTGATGCCGATATAGTTTTTAGGGCTAGCAGAGCTTCTTGCGTTTTGAAAGCAAAGACTTCTAAGAGATCAGGGCGGCTGTAAATGTCTTCCACCCCCGTTATCAAGTGGGCTCTGAAATCCTGAACATTTATGGACATTGTCCCAAGAAGCAGGACATGGGAATGTAAAAGAAAAACAATTAACAAGTTAACATCGTAAGCAGGCTTTGTTTACAAACCCAGCTTTTTAAGAATAAAGTCCAGATGATATCCAAATGAGCCCATGATTAAATCTAACAGGTAAATTATATCCATCATCTGTTTTCTTTTAAGGTATATTAGCTTCCACAGGACAGCCATAAAAAGATAATCAGAATTGAATAAGAATAGAATAAGATCTGAGCCTAATTCATACCTTCTAGTCTACTCTACTTTTCATCCATTCACAGTACCCCACCAATGGAGTCAGTCTGGTGGTCACTACACACACATGTGTGGAAGCAGGCCAAAATAACCTCCAAACAGAGAGTAGGTGAAGAAAACATGATCAGATCTTACTCGCAAGAGTATTTGTTTTAAACTCAAACTCAGTGAATAAGCTGGTGGATAAATTTCTCTCTAAAATTTAAGTGATCACAGACAACGTTGCTCCAAATAAAGTTAAAGTAGTCTAGTGGACTAGCGATCCACTAGAGCAGGGGTGGGGAACCTTGGCCCTCATCCTGCAAGGTTTCCATGTGTCCCTGGGCCAACACACCTGAATAAAATGAACTAGTAATTGTGCAAAACTTCATTGGCAGTTGGATCCATTTGATTTGAGTCAGGTGTGTTGAAGCAGGGTTGCCTGGAAAAGTTAGAGGAATGCGGCCCTCGAGGACCAGGGTTCCCCACCCCTGCACTAGAGAGACTAAAGCTTGGTTTATGCTTGCCGCGTCCGCAAGGTCCGCACGGCTCCACGCGGCCAAATTACGTCAGTTTAGCAACCACGCCTCTCTGCACGGCCTCCTCCCGCCCCAAAATTTCCGTGCCGCGCACCTAGGAAAATTTTTAACTATGCTGAAAAACATGGCGGACTGGCAAGAGCTCATATTGCCGGAGGTTCGTAAATAGACATCCTTATGATTCGGCCGATAGAGATCACTGTGATCAACTGTGTTTTAATGGAAGAGAGGACGGTCTACTTTTTTCGTCTTTTTTCCTAATGAATAGCATAAAATTCTGCTTTGTTTAAGCTCACGGGTATCACCATCTTGTAAACAACAGTGATTACTACTTCTACTATGGTGTAGTGTTGTATGCATGCCGTAGAGCCCTACACCGCCCCCTACAGTCGTCAAGAATATTGGCTCTCAGCATGGGACAAGCCACAAAAAGTATAAGCGCTGCAAGAAGGCGTCTCGGCCGGTTCCGCACGTCTCGTTTCCGCGCGGAATGTTCATGCGGCAAGCATAAACCAAGCTTAACTAATCATCCAGTGACAGTAGCTCCTGAACTAAATTCAACTAGAATTTCCAGTAAATTTGCCGGCTTTTCTACTGAAAAGATTTGGACATTTAGAGGGTCAGTCTGTACATCAGTACCAAATCCATCACCAACATGATCCCTACTCAGCACCAATGTAGAGAAAATGGCAGAATTTCCAAAACTAAACAAAAAAAATTTAATGAAATCAACTAGTTAACCATTACTAAAGAAGAACAACCTGGAAGACATGTTAATACAGAACTACATGGCAAGCTTTAATCACCCATTCATTAGCAAGCTTCCTAACAACAACCAACTGTTTTGATATTTTTCAGTCTGGTTTCTACATGTACCACAGCACTGAGACTGTCCTTGCCAAACTGTTCAGTGACATCCGCATAAATACAGACTGTGGTAGAACCACAGTGCTGGTTCTATTGGACCTCAGTGGAGCATTTGACACCGAGAGGAGATCTAGAGAAAGTTCGATTTGAAAGCTTCTAAACACAAAGATTACTGCCACTGGCTAACTTTAAGCAGCTAAAGTGAGCATCTGCTTGAAAACCTCCGTTCAGTGTTTGACTAAATAGACTACCGCCATTCAGTTTTTAATCATTCTAGGCTACATTTGATCATCTTTGGTTTCAAAATCCAATTTGCCAAGAATAGTGAACCCTAAAGTGGATTACACTATATTGGACAGATGCTTTTTAAAACATAGTTTGAAATTTTCACACAAAAAAAAAATGTACTAAAAATAAAAAGGACAAAACAATTTTTTGGGGCTAATTCAAGCCTTTTTTCAAATGTTCTTAGAAACAGTCCCAGTGTCCCAATCTGCTTACGTCACTTATAAGCATGTTGATAAATCCCACATTGTATCTAGGTGTTCTTTCAATCATATGCATGCAGAAACGCCCTCAAATAATCATATTCGATAACATCTTCTTACAAATGTATTAAATCCTTTTGTTCTTCCCTTAAAATCATGGCCAAGAGAGCAAAACATAAATTTTATTGACAGAGATCGAGGTGAAATATCAGTGAGGCAAAAGGAGGAGCCTTGATGAACAGAGTCATAGTTAATGCAAATTTATTTTACCACAGAGTTTTTGCCTTCTGTTATCATCGGTTCCTCTGCTTATTGTCCCTCCCCTCTAGCACGCAGCAGTAATACTCCTGCTACAGACGTTAAAGAAAGTTTTTTTTTTATATAGTTTAATTTGCTGTTATCCACTTCTGTGGAAAATACTTAACTTCTTTGAACAACTTTAACCAGGAAAATTTGTCCTGAACATTGCTTTTGTTTCTTTCAGCTCAGGGATAACCGATAAAGAGAAAAAAAAAAACTCAGTGGAGACGTTCCTGTTCGAAATAAAAGGAAAAAGTGATTCAATATCAAATTAAATACATTAAATACTCGCTCAATACACAGCCGGGCCAGAATGTCTACTGGGAGTGCACAGATTATTTTGACAGGAAATTTTTATTTTTTATTTTTAGGTAGTCTTTTGACTAAAGTATAAATTAGTTTTAGGTAATCCAGTCATGTTTTCATTTAGTTTTAGCTGACTAAACTTACAGTAGATTTGGTCAACTGAGGTACAACAAAAATAATAATGTGAAAGTGCAAGAATCTGAAGAGCTAAATTAATATTAACCATTCTTTCAATAACTAAATTGGTAAGACATTTAATATCCAACATTGTCATTAAGCCTGTTTTACAGGAGAAATAATGGTGCTTTGAAATGTTTGCAGTCATGCTGGTGCACACTTCATAAATTAAAATTTGTTGTTGAATAAATAAGATGGTTAATGATGGTAGGGATTTAATCAAAATAAGTAAAGTACTTTCTAAAGAACATTTGCTAAAGACCTGTCAGAAATAGTGTAAACACTGATGCAAAAACCTTTAGAAATAGTTGCCAAGAATTAAGTTTTTTGTTCAATTTATTTTAATTTGTTAAAGATTGAAAAGATTTCTTTTTTTTTTGGTGTTTCTTTTTTTCTTCATACTGAAAACAAAATCCAAACCCAATAGGGAAGAAACTGTAGTGAAGATTAATCCTGTGCACCCAAATCCATTTTACATCTTTGCATCATAATTTTGACCACCTCATGCTGAACGAAAATTCTTAGTAAATTAAAGAAAATCTAATTGGCTATTGATCCAATTCATTTCACCTTTCCAAACAATGTAAATTAAATTTCATTGCATTCATGATCTGACTCCAAATATTAGTGATGTGACTTTATATATTAAAGAAAGCGCACATCTCGTCTCCGCTCTTGTGAACCCAACATTATGCATAATTCGTCATAAGAAGTCATAAGATCGTTTCATCCCTAAAATACATAAAATAAAAACTCCTTTTCTTTGTGTTGAAAGTATATTTTACAACAACACAACAATTACATTATATAGTGAAAGACGTATTTATTGGAAATGTTTTTTATTTTCATTTATTCATATTATAATAATCAACACTAAATTACAAAAACTAAAATTAAAAGGGAACAGAAAGAAGAACTTATGTTATCTGCCCCTTTTAACATAAAGAACATTTATTCAACAACAAAAAAACAGAATAGTGAACTTAGAACAATGAAAAGTCTGGTATGGACTTTAGTTAATAAAGGAAATGGGGGAAAAAAAGAAAATAGGAAAAAAAGAGAAAGGAAAATGTATATATATTTATCTGAAACATAAGGAACGTGTTGGGCATACTCTATAATAGACCCCAAACAGCCAGACTGAACTACCCTATAACAGACAAACATGAACGTATGCCTTTATCACATACAAGATGGAAGATTATTTGCAAATTCGCAAACAAGAGAGCCTGCCAGGGCAGGCAATGAGATCAGGGAGATGCAGCAACTAAAACAAAGCCATAACTTTTCCCTCTAACAGCTGAGTGATAAGACTAGAGCACTGAAGTGAGTGCAGGGCTTATAAAATGTGTATTGCAGACTGTCTCCAGAGCAGTCTGGGGTTTGCTATGGAGAGGAGCCACAAGCACTGCAAATCTATGCGGGTGTGCGTCTGTGCAGACAGCAACGTCTCGACTCCCCTCGCCCTGTCTCCACTGCTCTTTATCCACATTGGAACACAGAATAGGAGGAATCAATAAGTCTGTGCAAGAGCCACCAGATGAGAAAAGGAGGGTGAGCTCCCAAACACCAAGAGGTGGAACAAGGCTAAAAATCCAGTAGATACAAAGGCAGCCACTTTTATCCCATTCTCTTTTTCTGTCCCTTTTACTTCCAGCCGCCTGCTGCGAGTGCAAAGACAGCTTCTCTTCGTCACGATCTGTTTCAGGCTGCATAAGGCTGATGATTATTAAAAGGCTCAAGGATTTTTATTTTTGACTAAATTTAACGCTGCAGACAAGAGGGCCCCGTTCTGAAAAGCTGGACACGAGAGGGAAGCGCAACCCACACGCAGTGCTCCTCCGCAGCCTGCTGCCTTGTCTGATGCCAGGTCTGCTGCTAGTCAAAGTTTCTCTTAAGTCAGCACAAGCACACAAGAAACGGGACAAAAAATGAGGCAAGGTCGCTATTCTAGACTTCAGGCCAAACCCTGCTCTCTATTACTCCACAGCCTCCACCTCCCACCTGCATAACCACACATACACATACCATCTCACACACACACAGCTCCTCCTTCCCTTCCTGTTTTCCCCCTCCAACTTAACAGCCACCTACATTGAAAAGCGATGATCCAGAGACTTGTGCTCAGACTTTAAGCAGTCTATCTTGGTCTCATAACAGCAGTTGTCTTGTTAATGATAGACTCTGCAACACATTTCCACCCCCAAAAAATTTTCTCCTAGGGGTTCGCAAAGCTTTAGGTCTGCTCTCTGGGCCCCACTTGGAAATTGTTCCAGTCACCGATGATAGACAAGTTATTGGGTACAGAGAAGTGATTGTGTTCTGAAATCTGGACAACCTCCGCAAACAAACGAAAACAACAACCCACAACACTCCCACTTTGCTTTGTAAAATCCTCAGACCACCATGACAAAAATTATACACTCTGCATCAAGACAGAAGAGCTCAGGCAATCATATAGAGGACAGGATGGATTCTCAGGAGCCAAAAGGATTTGGTAGCCTTAACAAGGACAAGGATGTTGGGAATCCCCACCGAACAAAAGGCTTGTCTGTTGATTCAACAAGATATTAACACTTTACCATATATTTGTCTTTAGGTTGAGCTCAGGAAACCATTTCAGTCCGTTATCGTCACTGACCAGTAGGGATGGGCGATATGGCCTAAAAGACGTATCATGAAAATTTCAGGTATTTATTGCGATAACGATACAAATGATAATATTTTTTTTTCTGTAAAAAATCAGTTTGTGTTCAAATGACTGTGCTGAAAAACATCACACAGCAACAATGTACGGTTAATGTACGGCTCAGTCGCTCTGCCACTCCACATCTCTGCAGTTGAATCATAAAAATCCGCCAGAGACAGTCATACATCACTGGTCGGGCCGTTTGGAAAAGTACTTCCTTGAGGGCATGTTGTATCTTGGGTACAGCTTATGGACCATTTGCTTGAATCCTTCCTTTTCAACTACTTTCCTTAGCAACATGTTTCAATATTTATACAGTTTTTACATTTTTCATGATAATTAATGGTGAATTACGGGAATTGTGCTGGAGGGAGGAAGACAAAAAGTAGAGGAACTGCTGATAACAGAGGGCGAAACCTATCACTGTTCAAATTAACTTGTGTTAACTTTCATAAATTTCAAAACGTCTGTTCAACATGACTATTTTTTGTCCCCCTTGTGTTTCAACTTGATCTCAGCGTTAAATTCCTTTTTTTCGCTCCGTTGGCAATTATTTTCAAGAACACAAGGACTTTATTTTTCAGAGTATGTGGTGTTACCAAATATGGTTAATTGAGGGCATTTCTGTATGCAAATGACTGAATGGCACAAGCACCTAGGTACACAAAGGTGGGATTTATCAACAGAGGAATGCAGGGGAGCATGTGTATAAGTGGCCACCGCATAATTGATAAAGCCGACTTTTGACTGTTTCGTTCAAACATTCTAAATTTCATTAATATGATAAAATATAGGACAATTTCTACAAACATTTGATAAATGAGGACCGTGGAATTCCGTGGCCACATCTTTGACCATATAGCAAATTTGAGCTAGTGGCTATAGCCAGCATAATTTCATGGACCATTTAAGATATCCTCTGATGTCTGCTAACTCTAATGTCAGACTACGGTACTTTTTCTGCCTCCTGCAAGATACTTCTCTTAAATCAAGAAAAATGCTTTTTATTTTACATGTTGATTCAGACAATTCACATCCGAAACTGTGGGGTCTTACGGATAAAGATTGTGTATATTTCTTAAGAGGAGGGGGAGCGGCGGAGCTCATTTCAATCAATTTCTGTGATGGATCCAGAGATCAGTAATATCCTAGGAAATCATGTTTTTGTTGTTCAGTAAAGAACGTATTGGTAAGATAAACGAAATTTGGTAGTTTTACTTTTTATATATAAATAAAACTGTTCAAATTAAACATATTTTAGATTTTTTAGTCTTTTTTATGTTTAAATTCCCCCAATTTTCTAATTGCCGGTGAATTTCCCATGAATCACCAGGTGAGCCTCAAGGTAAAGAGTGATACATTAATGTTAATGATGGAGGAAAATTTATCAGGGTAATACCTGCATGACAGCTATAATCTCTAGATAAATATTCAGATAAGTTGGGGGTTAAGTCTGGCAAGAAATGTTCAAGTACTGATGCAGATCACTCCTGTATAGTGAACTCACCGTGGCTTTAGAATTCGCAAAACCTTGGATGCAATGTTTCATAGTGCAAACAATCCAGGTCAATGGTTTCAAAATAACCTGAATGAGTTTTGTGGCTGCTTTTATTATATCGCAAAGCTTTCAACAGTCGATCTATCATCTAAGTGATGGGTAACTTTTGTCATCATGTAATCAGATAACAAATAACTTTCCTTTAGGTGTTTTCCAGTCCCTCCACTTTCAAATGAACAAACCCGGGAATTTCTTAGACCACATGAATTCTTCACAAACATATAAAACCTTGATATAAAAAGGTGCCGCTAAAGACAAAGCAGACAAATGTCTCTGGAAACTGACAAGATATGGTTTTTAAAGGGGACATATGCAAATTCCACTTTTAAGCCCTTAAATACAACGTGTTGTGGACTTCCGAGTCTCCGGGAATGCAAAAAACCCACAAATTAGTCGCTCCAGGTCCTTTGGAGAGATTTTGTATACAGTTTTGGCTATATTATTACAACCGTTGAGTTTTCTTTATTCCGTTTTTTGAACTATTACATCAAAATTCTGACAATCGAACTGCTAAACAAGGTCATAACTCAGCTAAACATTGAGTAAATCTGCTATCTTTATTTCTAATTGCGATTTTGTAGTCAAAGTTCAAGAATTAATGTGGAAAAGTCAAAAAGTTTGGTTACTGGGTCTATTATCCCATCCGATTCTTTACACCGCCACTGGCATCAGAACCTCTGGGTAAAAACCTAGGTAGGGTTTTTTGGGGGGTTTTTTTCACCCCGATCTGTGGGGAAAGAACTTTTAGTTTACAGATAAACTTCAGGGACGAGGACTTCACCAACCTCTACCAGTATCCAGATGGATTTACTGGAAGATGCCATCTCATTCAGGGGTTAATTCCTTCTGACTGACTATGTCTCAAATAAAGGAATCCTTTAACTAAAACATTAATTCATTGCCTCTGGGCCATTGTTTTGATAGCATCTGCTTATATTAGTGCCATGTGCTCTGTATTTTAGCTCCCCGGGAAAGTCTTTTTGATGGTACTACCATATAAACAACTTGCATTATTTTTCATTTTATTGTCTTGGAGAATGCATGATCCTAACACTTTCAATGACGTTAGTTTGACACCAGGAGAAGCACACTTGGTAACAACGTTGGGGTCTTGTTTGGAAGAAGAAATATTCATCTGGTTGTTATGGCAGCCTTCATATAATTACATGGTATCTGACAAGTAGTTTGTGTTGAAGTGTTGTCAGTAATATTAAAAGGACTACAGCATATGTCACTAAAATTACTAACATTTTTCTTTGGTATTTTTTATGTACTTAAAAACATGATTGTCAATATTTATAATAATAGTATTGTTTTTATAGTGATGGTGTTTCAGAAGCATTGCTAAATATAGCGCACTACTATATTTTTTATGGAGGTTTTGTGCCATTGTAGGGTTGTCTTATATACTGTCAGTGGGCATGTTATAATAAAAGCAAAACTGTACGGCTGGATGAAAAACTTTATAGCAATATGCAAATATAATGTTTTGTTCCACTACATTGTCGAATCTCTATCAAACTACAAAAATGGCTGAATGGGATTGAGTAGAGAGTTCTGCGACGTGGAGGGCAAGATATGCAGCACCTTATTTGCATTTAAAGAGAATGCACCAAAACAAGTTAATAGACGCCTCAGAACAGGGATAGAAAACGGGGGGCCTGTAGAGCTACAATAATGAGGAATTCTAACCTTAGAACTGCAGTTAAATGTAAAAAGGAAGAATTTACAAGTGTGGCATGCCAACTTTAATGAAATACTGTTGTGTGTGTTTTCCACTATCCATATTTGTACAATTTATAACTCGGAAAGACAAAAGGACTGCACAAACCCGCAGGTGAGACATCACACACCGGCCCTTTGTCAACACCTGTTGGACCGGAATGCAACACTGTAGACCCGCAGTGTTCAAAGAGAATATTTCCTACACAACATCATACATCATTCATAATGGTCTGTTGTGAGGACGTGCTTATTTGACTCCATACAAACCAGCAGAGGGTAATTTAGATTATTTTATAGGTTCCGTGACCCAATAAAGTAACAGAGTCACAATTAATGGAAAAGGGTGGAATATAAAATTTTCCTAAAATAAAGAATAGTTAAATGAGACGTATTTTTCCTCCTGACTTTACACATGCCATCTTCCGACTCTAGCCACGATTACATGTTTTAACAGGTAGAGCTACGCCTATATTATTATTTACATCCTCGATCGCAAGAGGTCTTCTTCAGTGGAAGGAGTCTCATCTCATTTTGTCCTGGGTTTTTTTTTTTTACTTGATGGTGTTAGAGGTAACCTTCTTGCAAAACTTCAAAAAGATATGGGTCAAATTCCTGGAGTGTTACAATTTGAGGTCGCCAAGATTTGTATCTTTTAAATTAGACCCACCTTATTTTAAAACGGTAAGAGAAAAAATGAGGTGGTCCTTTGTTTATTAGAGCTGAAATAGGTGGAATAAAATGGATATGGTACTCTGTGGCTGCATGTATTTATATTATGGCTGTCAAACAATTAAAATGTTTAATCCAATTAACCACAGGGTGGCTGTGAATTAATTACCCTTAATCAGGGATTAATGAACATTCCTAAATATGACTGCAAAAGTACTATTTACTGTGTAAATAAAGGACCAATCCGGAAACCGTTGCTCTTTTTAAAATTACAATAGAGGTGCTGAGAACTTTTGTTTTGAACTCCACTATCTAAATGTGGCTCTGAGCCCATTCCCCTTTTAGCCAGCTGCCAAGGCAAACTAACTGGTTACATTTTTCTGAATGTAAAGATAACTTTTTCTTGTGAACAACAGAGAGATGATTTGTTTTCAACACAGCGACTGTGCACGCAAATGGTGTGACATCCACACCCATTACAATTTTCAGATATCTTGCATTTGCTGTTTTGATTAGCAAAGTTAGCAAGTTTGTTAATCAAAGATACCTACCTGACATGAAGTCATCGCTGCAGACACTTACATTTTTCCTCTGATAGCTTGTTACCGAGGACATCTTTTGTTTGCCTTTAAAGGTGTGCAAGTCAATGGACTTCCACGGAACTTGCATGTTTGCTGTCTTTAATCAACGCGAATTGTGCAACCGATGGCACAAAAGACATGATCGCATGTCTCTTTTAGCAGAAGACATATGCAGTAGAGCAGAGAGTGACATAGATCTCTCTGTATGGCCTGTGACTGAGAATAGACGTTCACGTGGAACCGTAGATGCAGTTTGGGTCCGCCATGCGGTTTACGTGACGATGACTGAATGCAGCCAGGGTTGAATTCTGGGATAAACTGGTTGGGTCACTCTATACATGGGTCAATGTTTTTGTTTTTTATGTTAGTTAATTCTACAAATTAATTAACCTGCAATAACATGTAAACTTTGACATCCCTAATATATATTAAATTATACATACAAAAAAAAATCAGCTTTTTTTTAACTTTTGAAGAAAACAACCAGAAAAAGTTTTATGAAAGCAGAAGAGCTTGGTAGCTTTATGTAGGATGTGTTGTAAGTTTTAGAATGACAGCATCAAACTAGACAAAGTTGCAGAGGATAAGCAGCTTGGAGATGCTATCCCAAAGTAAAACTACACAAAGTGAAAAAAAAATAACAGACAATAGGAGCCATTTTGTCCTGCTCATCAAGCTGAGGATATAAAGAAAGAAAAATAAGACCCCCACTCCAATCCAAGCTGTCTGACACCTTCTGCTCTGACCACTCTGCCATTTAAAAGTAAGTCTGATCTAAGTGTCTGGTCAGCTATGGGGTTACATTCTCCAGACCAGGCAAACACATGACCGCCAAGTGCCACTTCATACTGGCAGCTGTGACCATGACAAATAACCGGAATGGTGATCCCTAAGACCCAGCCAAAGCTTCTTCAGTTACTTCACAGACTCTTGCCAGTTCTGTCCACTCACCTGCTGATGATTTGTGGCATTCAGTCTTCTAATTGGTCCTGAATTACTGTAATCCATGCTGATCATTTACATTCTCTACTCACAGCACTCTTATTTTTATGTTTAAACTCTCACAAGCCATTTACTAACACGGTACACCTTCCTAGTAATAAGCTTTAGCCGTCAGAACAGCCTAATTCTTTGTCGCATTGATTCAACAAAGTGCTCCTCAGAGACTTTGATCCATACTGACATAATAACATCACACAGTTGCTGCAGGTGTGTCTGCTGCACATCCATAATGTGAATCTCCTGCTCCAACACATCCCAAAGGCGCTCTACTAGATTAGGATCTTTGACTGCAGAGTCCCCAAGGGCCGTGTTTATGAAACTAGATTTTTTAGTATTTCAGGTCATCAGACCTGATGCATTATCCTGCAGTAAGGAGCCATCAAAAGATGAATATGCTGTGGATAAATGGGGATAGAGATGGTCAACAGCGCTCAGATAGGCTGTGGGAGTTAAGCCTAGTTTATACTTCTCCATCTGAGGGGTTCCAACCAGACGCATCGATGGAAACGTTTTATAGACAGACGTTTATAATTCTCCGTTTCTGTGTCTCTGTTCTCTGTTGGTTTTTCAGTGTGGCAAAGCAATTCCTGACCAGGACAGCAGGGGGTGATAACTTTTTATGGCTGGTCTGTCTACCGTTGCAGTGTTGTTTCTGGTTAACTACAGTTTATTTTCTTCAGCTTGTGAACCCATCCCCTACCCTTTATGGTGCGTTCACACCGCCCCGAACGCCAGCGTCAGTTGCGGCAAGATTACATGTAAAGTCTATGGTCGAGTACGTCAGAGGCCAGTCAGAGTATCTGCGGTGCGTTGTGTGCGTTGGGTCTGTCAACTTTTCAAGCGTTACTTGCGTTGCAAGCTGCAACGTATGAAACGCAAGCAATGAAGAAGATCAGCTAGCTGAACTTTTGACGGAATTGACACACTGCAGCAACTAATTACAGCGTCTCACTGTAGTGATGTCACTACACATATCTTGAATGAAGCACGGAACCAGTGAAAACGTTTTCAACAAACCCAGATTTAAAAAAATCAGAAATAACCCTTATCAAAGACAGGACAGGCGTTTCTCGGGAGGAACAGAGCCCCTGTGGTTGGTGCCCTGGTACGAGATTTGAGCTCCGATGTGGCCCAGGAGGTCGTAAAATTGGGCGCGGGACAGACAGAAGTAGCGCTTAAAGCGAATGTCATTCATAAGCAGCTCCTGGAGCAAATGGTTAAACTCCCCGAACTCAGAACGCATCTGCAGAATGAGCAATGATGCACCCGATGTCAACGTTGTCTAGCTTTATCTGCAGGGTTCCTACAAGTTTCCTCAAGTTAAATTTAAGACTTTTTTAATACTTTTAAGTCCTCGGATTTTAAAATTGAATGCCCGTTTTTCGGCCATCTTTTCGGCCCCACAGACAAAGAAAACCAAATGCTTGAATTCCAGAGCAACACTTTACTATGCAAACAAAAGCACAACACTTCTCCATATTAAACACAGACAAATACAAAGAACAAATGTCATATATTGAAAACAGAACCACAAAACCAGTGCTCAATAAATACCAAAATGTATAAAACTGTAATTCAAATAAATCTGCAGATAATAATAAAGAGAACCTGACAACTAAATAAAGGATAATAAGGACAAATAAACTACAGCTTAAAACAATTCTGCAGCTTAGAATGAGGAAAAAAACTGTACAATAAATAATAAAATTAAATAAACTTTGTCCCCAAAATCGGACATGGGCATTCAATTGTTTAGATTTTGTGGTCTCTTTCAGACTTTCGTCAAACATCAACACGAAGGGCGATTGGTTGATTTTGGACACCAGCTCGTTTTTGCTGTAGACTGCCAATCCAAACTTGGCAATATATGCAGTTTTGTCGGCTCCACACGAAAACATTTTAGCAATTTCCGAATCTGGAAACATGCATTTAAACAGTTCGGAAATGCCCTCATTGCTGTTGAAGGACTGGTGTCTAGCAACAGTGTTGAGAGTCCACAGCACCTCCGGTTTCAATGTTGCCGTGGTTCCAAATGCTGCGCACAGGTCGACTCCCGTTGCGGTCGCAGAAGGTGCAACTGGTGGCGTGGGAGCACTAGCGGTAACCTGGCTAGAACCAGCGACTTCGGCCGCATTGGGAGCGGCCTGGGATGCTGGAAGGAACGCGGAGGCCACTGAAGGAGTGTCTCTCTTTCCTATAGCGTTTGTGAGGTGTTTTGAACCTGTCCACGGCTTTTAAACCCATGTTACCAAGTTGCAATCTTTTTTTGCACACCGTACAATACCCTTCATAAATGTTTCCCACAACTAGTTTTAACCAACTCCGGAAGCTTTCCTTGTCCATCCATGCCATATTAAACTTACAATTTCCCATATTGAAAAAAATTCTCACCTCTCTGCAGCCTAACTCGCTGTGACGAGCTGTGGGACTGGACTGGAGCGGGCCATTTTTTCCGCGTTCTCTTTGGGGTTTTTTTCTCGCAACGGTTGACATCTCCGTATCCTTGCGCGCTTTAAGGTTTGTTTGATCACAATAATCGTTGTTAAAAATGAAACGTTAGACCATAAATATCGAATAAAAAAAGATTTCAGTCGCATATTTTTTAAGACCAAGATTTCAAAATTCAGGACATTTTTAAGGCTTTTTAGGGCCTTATTTTTTACTTTCCAAATTCAAGGCTTTTAAAGGCCTGCGGGAACCCTGTATCTGGCAAATAAATCCAAGCCACTCTCTCGATATGATCTGCCATGGTTCAGAACGTCCTGCAACAGAACAAGCCCCGCCCACGCACTCCTTTTTGCTCAGAAGCAAGCATTGCAAACCTCAAAGTACATGCGTCAAACTACATGCGTTGCTTGATGCAGGCAAACTCTGCGGTGTGAACGCAGCATTAGACTTAGAGAAGTATAAACTATCCATTAGAAAATCAATGGTCAACTGCGGAAAAGCGGTCAATAATGTGCCAGGTGCATATTTCGCACACCATTATACCACCACCAGCACTGATTCTTTCATCCTGTTTACAGCAAATCCTGACTTTACCATCTAATACAGCTGTTATATCAAAGACACAGACCAAACGACTTCCCATTTTGGCAAGTCTGCGCAAATTGTAGGCCTAGTTTACTGTTTTTAGATGACCCACCCCCACCTGCTCCAAGGCTCAGTGTGTTGAGCGTTCATAGATGGTACTCTGCTGATCTTGGTTTTAACAGTTGTGACATTAGGAAAACAGAATATTGACGACGTTCTGTTTTTGTGCTCGGGGAGCGGGGGAGGGAGGAATTTGGAGAGACGGGGGCGGTAATCAAAGTGTAGGGGTGTTGCTGGGAAGTGAGGGTGTAGCTGGGAGGACTCAGGCGTTCAGCGCTCAACATGGCGACGGTAAGTTTTAAACAATTACTCAAACATACATAAAGTAATCAAAGAAGCAATTTAGGCATGTTTTTAAGGAGGGAATTACATAAGAATGTGATGAAAAGCTTTAAAAAGTGGATTTTACATGCCACCCCTCCTTTAATATTGCAATGACGGTAACGATTGTCACAAATCCATCAACATTCTGCTTGAGCTTTGAGAACTCAGGCACCAAGATATAAATTAGATCTGGGGATAAAAGGCAGAGCAAGTTTATCCATCTGGCCAAACGCATCGTTACAAGCAGAGTATACATGCCTACCAAATTTTACCCGAAATTGCACATGGTAAAGTTACAAGCAACTGCAATTTCATATATTCTGTAGTTCAAGTTGTAACTGGTGTTGATTTGAGCCGTCTGACAGTTCTCTTCTGGTGTTAACAGGACTTTTTTTTTTTTGACAACCATCTGTTAACCTGATATAGTTGTGCCTTAAAAAGCCCTGTTGATCCGCAGTTTTTGAAATACAACAACCAACCTCTCTGGTTCCAGCAAGCATGCAGCCTTCACAGGGACTTAAATACCTCCATTATGATGCTTGAATTCAACTTCAGAAGGTGGTCTTCACCATTTTTAAATGCTTTGTGTTGCTACAAGGTGATTGACTCATTTGCCATTTGTATGATCAAGCATTTAAAAAGCTGGGATTTCCCTAACAAAGTGGTCAGTGAGTGTCAGTTTAAGTGTGATCAATCCAATGCCTCAAGGTTGGTCGCCACAAATTTAAGGAAGCTGAGTTAACACAGCCGGGTGTTCTGCTGTAGCTTCCAGGTTACATGAACTGTAAAGGAACCAGAAAGTAGAGGAGCACTTAAAAGTGATGCATTACCATTCACAAATCTTCAGGACAATTATCTGCTGGGTGTTTTCAGCCAGTTTCAACACCTTTATAATGAAGTTTTACACCCCTCTCATTAGCAAGCCTACAAGCATGCATCAAAAAGCATTTCCTGTTTAACCCGCTTGTCCGAAAAGCACGTTAATAAACCTGGCGGTGTTATCGTCTCACATGAAAAAAATACCACACAAAAAAACCCCAATCTAGAATGAATCATATTTGCTGGATTTCTGGTTTTAGCCCATACTGTTAATTCAAACGGCGCGCCCCTCCTGCAGGACTCAGATTGTGATGTTAATATCGCTTAACATGCGACGATGGGACGCAAACCTCAACGACCCTCCGAGAAATACAGTTTGCATGACAAAAAGAACTCCAATAAAAGTCTCATCCAGCTGCATCCAGTTCGCAAATAGGATCGAAAAGGCGAAAATCTCTGGCAGCTGCAGTAGCAGACACGAATTTTCATTCTTTGAGCCTGACGCTCACCCTACCCAGTTTATCAGCGAATAACATCAGCCTGAGGCATTCCCTTTAACAATGGAAACAAATGTCTAGACGTGTGAAACGTGTGATTCAGCTGCTTGCTAACGAAGTCTGAAAATACTAATAAATTATATCAGTAAGCGTTTTATTTCTTAAAAACAGGGAGGGGGTCTACAAGGCAATGCAGAGACATCGCGAAATCTTCAACAGCAATGAGGCCAAACTTTTCTACTGCACTATTATATTTCTAAACAACACAGTTAAACTTACCCTCCGGTAGTTTTTCCCCCCCAAGTGCTTTAAAACGAGGGCTCGGTAAACGTTTCAACTAGTCTGCCATCTCCCGTGGATCCACCGACAAAACCCGATTTGTTTTCCCAAAGTCTGGAAGGCAGAGTCTTCATGACGCCAACATTATCATCCGTCGGTCGCTGGTTGCAATTTAAAAAAGAAGGGCAAAAACCTACGACCTCACTCGGATCTGGCTCTGACAACAGAACCCAGTAAAAGATACATTTTTTTTTTTTTTACAACCTAGTCCTTCGTCACAGACAGTCGATACAGTCCCGACGGGGGCTTCAAGAATCGTACTCCAGCAGTAGCGTTTCAAGGCAGAAAGGAGAAGGGTCTGTCTGCGGCCTGCAAGACAGAGGCGTGTCGTGAAGAAGGCGTGTCGTGACGGTGACGTAACTTCACTAAATTAAATTTACTAACAGATTACTTTAACACCTCACGCGAGATTAGGCTGTTCATAACCGGAAGAAAAAATGGCCGACCGTAGGCAAACGGTAAGTGACAACGGGTTTTTATTTCTATTTTTAATCAGTTAAATACGAAGCGTTGAGCTGTCATAGCCATGGAATACATGCTGGAGCTGAATCTCGTTATAATGAGAAACTTGCTTGTTATAACAAGAACGCTTCACGTTTTAATGGTTTATGCTTGCCGCGTCCGCGAGGTCCTTTTTTTTTTTTATGTTTGCCGCGTCCGCGAGGTCCTTTTTTTTTTTTTTTACTTTATTTATGTGTATGCAGAATGGTACAGATAGTATGTCCCGACAAAAAATATACTTCATCATGAATGGTGTGGATTTGGACAAGGAACAAGTAACATAATAAAACAAAAATAATAATAAAATTAAAAAAATGCAGAGACAAAGTGCCAACAAATACACATCAGAACAAATATACCAGGGGGTGAACACAGCTACAGTTCAAAGAAAAAAATTGCAGGTTAAAAATGCGTTATAGGATCTAATTGCTTTGGGGTTATCGCTTTTGGAAATAGTCGAAATGTATGATTTTACTTCTTTGACCAAAACTAGAAAGCATGGCTCACTGTGTAGGAATTTACATTTGTGAATGTGAAATTTGGCTAAGAATATTATAAGATTTATAATGTAAAATACATCACAGTCAATTCTTTAAAAAAAACCAAAATAATAGTTTCCCATTTAAGGGAGAGATCATTATACAGATTAGTTTTGATAAATAATTTGGTCTAAATTAATATTATCAGAAACAAGCCAGAAATCTATACGGGATTGTCTGGAGCCATTCTTGTTTTTCCAGGTATAACTCATGTCATTCGGATATTTTTTTCTCCAGACATCAGTTAAGTTATATTTCTGCATAAATTGCTTAATATCATTATTTGAGGAAGATTGTCTAGGTGGCCAACGATCTAATTGATCATTGACAACCATATTAAAATCTCCCCCTATTATTAGAATAGCATTAGGGAATTTGGAGAGACCCTGGTCAATATGATTTTCTAATGAGAGGAGTTGAGAGTTTTCGGATTTTGAATTATACCCATAGATATTAGTGACCAAAAAAACCTTATCACAGCAAGAAATGATCAGAAATACAAAGTGACCAATTGAATCACATTGCGGGAAGCATAAACCAAGCTTTAGGTCGTTATAAGAGGCCATTTCATGTCATAAGCAGCGCTGCACAGCAAAGGCCTGGAGTGGTGTCCTGCTTACATTCAAGCCGTAGTAGAACTAATAAGAAGTTGTCATCTCTCACATAATGTCTAAAACAAAAATAATTATGTGAAGCCACAAAGGCAACCATCTTTGCACTGCTGGATGTATAAGGTATGTATAACGAGAAGCGTTCTCGTTATAACGAGCACGCTTCTTGTTATAGCGACAAGCGTGCTCGTTATAATGAGATACTCATTATAACTCGTTATAACAGATTCAGCTCCAGCATTTATTCCATGGCTATGACAGCTCAACTCTTCCGTAGTCACACGAGTTAGAGTATTAATGAATACATGCGCATCACCCTGAACCGATGAATAGGCCACGAAATGTTTAAAGAAGTCAACTAATACATTGCAGAGAAAGCTATTTGTGTGGGTTTCTCCTGAGAGTCATCAACATCTTTTTTTTAACTGGACAAAAATTATTATTATTATTATATTGTTATTATTTTATGTCTGGTTTCAGCTACATCCTACGATTGTTGTAGGTGTCAGTAGAGCTCCAGTGTTGTTCGAGGGGAACACATTCAAGTGTCATTACAAGAAGCCCTTGTCAGATTCAGAAGGGGGCCAAAGTATGAACCATGGTAAGATTATTGTGTTAAGAATTGATGATGGACATATTTCAATGTGCACTGCAATATCTAATCTGTGTTTGTTCTTTTTGGACAGTGAATGTTCTTTTTGGACAGTGAAATGAAAATGATTGAGGAGGAAATGGTGAGACACTTACCGGAGGAGGCAGCAGTGAAGCTAGAGGCTTACAAAGAAAAAATTAGAAAAGCGCTCTCCTCTGAAGCCTTTCTCTCCAGGCTGTAATGGCTGCAAAGCCAGCATTTATTATTTTTTTAAATAAAATGTTTTGTATTTGTTTCTATGTTTTCCAGTTATTTTGTGTAGAACATATTCAATGTCTAGATTTCACAGAGCCATTCACATAACATGAATTCATGAAAGAGCATTTACATAAAATCCCAGATAACAATTTAATGTCATAAGATCTCCCCCTTCACTCCATACATATTTGAGAGACACAAAACACAATAGTAATGAATGTCTGCTTGTCACAAGATGCCAAAGGAGGGAGATATGCACAAAGTTAATAAATAAATGAATAACTCCACATAGTTGCTCACTAATTGATAATATATTTACAAATGTTATCAGATAAGTTATCACTTACCTGTTTTTGTTCTGTATATCCTAAAAAATAGGAAAACTAACAATGAAAAATGTGCTGTAGAAATATGGACAAATTTAGATGAAAGCATAAAAATATGTAAAAACCTGGTACATTTTAAAAAGGTTTACAAATAATTATGTGTGGTTTATTAAATACGAACAATTATTGTGAGTTGCAGTATATCCTTTTGTTTATTTTATTGTTCCTTATTTGTGGATACCTTACCTTATGTTCCCTTGTTTATGATTTGTTATTGTGCATTACGTTTATTGCTTTGATTGTTAATGTAAATATTAATGTTTTCATATATATATAATA
Source organism: Apricaphanius iberus (assembly GCA_028564705.1). Taxonomy (NCBI): domain Eukaryota; kingdom Metazoa; phylum Chordata; class Actinopteri; order Cyprinodontiformes; family Aphaniidae; genus Apricaphanius; species Apricaphanius iberus. The sequence continues at coordinate 1,204,597 of JAPXFQ010002924.1, forward strand.
TTCATATTTTTTTTTCCACTTAATTAATTATAACAAGGACATACCCCATAAAAATCATTACTGGGCAAAGAATGTGCAGCAAACCGATGAATCCAACTATCAATTGTATTAGTGGTTACTTGGGCTCATACCCCTTTAAGAAAAGCGCAGTAGGCGTGTCGTGAAGTGACGTCACTTCAAGACACGCCCACTCCCCGTGTAACTGATGTAGGCGTGCGTGAAGTGACGTCACTCACGGCACGCCTTACTTCACGACACGCCTCCGTCTTGCAGGCCGCAGACAGATACACTTGGCAGAAAGCCAAGATTGGTGGAGGAAGTTACCTTGCAGGGACTACTACTGTGTGTGGGGGGGAATCGCGTCAAGTCCGCATTGTCATGCGTGTGTTTCCGGTAAGACATTTCAGAATAAAATCCAAACATTCCTTTCCTCTGTTTTGGAGTTCAGGTCTGATAAGGTCAGAAAAGCAGATAAATGAATTAAACTGCACTGAAATTCTAATCTGATATAATCCATTAATTAATTTAGAATTGTTTTGTTTGTGTTTTTCTTTACATGTTTTGGATGCTAATTTTTTTTTATTACTTTATTACTTTTAGACATTTTCAATGGTGCATAACCATAACAACAAGATATTATTTTAACAACTGGAAGCAGCAGATTAGCATCCGAAAAGCTTAAATAATGGCAGAACTCCAACCTCAGAACAGAACCGTTCTCTTCCATTAATCACCAGGCTTTCTAACCAAACAGCCAGACAGAAATCCAAAGAGGAGCGGCAAAAGCAAATGAGGTGGATTTTCAGTGCTTGCCAACAACAGGATAATGTTATCCAGGACATGTTGCTGTCCTGAATGACACTTTTTACATAATAATTGTAAAATTATGTCTCTAAATACTGTTAAGATTTTCTTTTACTCATGTAAATTGAAATTCATAATTACATACTGATGGAGTCATACAATTAACCTTCTTTCTGCTCCTTTTAATTGAAGCTCCATTGATTTCACAGTTTGTTTTTAGCAATTTTATTTTACTTTTGAATGAAATAAAGAATTAATCATAATTGAAATTGTTTTAGGCCCTTTATATGTGTATTAAGGCCCTTTTTTTTCCGTAGTTGTTTTCACGTTTTAATTTTTGCATATTTAGAAGTCCATATTTGTACTCATTGCTGTTGTCTGATGAGAAGTCAGAATTCTTTTCCTTAAAAAAGGTTAAAATTTGTTGAATATTGGTGTCAAAACAAATTCCATAAAACACAAAGGCTACTGTAACAATTATGGAGGTTCACTGTTAAAGAAAAATTGTCATATGTTTTTTTTTAAAAAAGCATTTCACCAGACAACACACAATTAGAATTAAGAAATGATAAAAACAGTAAGATATTTTCTAGCGTAAGATTACTTTTATTTTTATTTTAAAAAGTTATATAGAAAGGGGGATTTTATACTGAAACCAGAGGAAACGCTTCCCACCCCTTATTTTCTGCGGAGCAACTTAACAGCCAGGCTTTAAAGGGACTTGCTGCTCTGCCCATGGTTACAATAATTCAAGAAAAAAGGGCTCCATGTTTTAGGAATTGCCTTGGCCACAAACCTGAAAGTAGGAGAGTCAAATAGCTTAAAAAAAAAAGAAAACAAAAAAAACATGATCTCTCTGCTTGAACATTGTTAAAGAGTATATCACTCAACTTAATAGGAAAGACTTGTATTACCATTTAAGTTTTAAACTGCTTTATTCACTGACTTACATTTAGGTCTATAGTTTGTGATAACTTTTGTTATGTCAGGTAAAAGCTTGTATAATTTTTTTTTTTTTTTTTTAGACAATCAATGTGATGTAAGCAGCAAGCTAAATAAAAAAAAGGTTTATCATTCATCTACCTGTTCTTGTTTTTAAATAACTTTTGAAGCTTTTATGGGGAAAAAACTTTGCAATCATAAACATCTGAAAGCTGTGCTGTGACATGCAGCAAGTGAAATAGGGTCAGAAAGTATTTTAAGGTTAGAATATAATCAAATTAACAGTATACAGTAAAAAGGACAGTTAAATAAGCAATATGAATGTTGCACAAACCGCTGACCCGCTTAAAGTCTTCCCTGGCTACATCAAAAAGACAAAGGACTGGTAAAACTGTTTAAAAAATGGTTGAACTGAATACCTCAGTTGTGATTAGATTTGAGTATTTCATATTCAAACCTTTTTCACTTCCCTCTGATCAAACAGAATATGGTAAGAAATCCGACTGCAGTGAACATACAGAATTCACCAATTAGTGATGAATAGATTAACATGAACATTGTGTAATTTCAACAGAAGCAAAATTATCCATTGCTTAATGAATACAATTCAGAAACAACTATCTTTTTTTTCTAATAAAACATCCTCTGAACATAATATTTAGGGCTTTGGTTTAGGTTTTGTAAAATTAGACTTTTTTGGTTCATTCTCTATTTTAGCCAATTTTTGTGTTTTATTTCTTACATCAGTCAGTGCTGTTTTAATCTCATTATTTACCTTGTCTGATTTATACAGTCTATTATTATTTATTCATTTTAATTATTAATTATTTTAGTTTTGCATTGTTCCACCAATGTTTAGGTTTGACTTCAGTTCCCTGATCTGTTTCCCTGGTTGGTAGGAATTCTCCCTTGGTGCGTCAATTATACTCAACATCCCCTACAGCTTTCTTTGGTCAGTTAATCAAACTAATCTGTTCATTTTCCTTCTAATCAATGCTCTCCATGCTTATTACTCTGGTTTTGTTTTTGCTGTCTCACTGGGTGTTCCTATTTTTTCTACTCCAGTGCCTCCAGTTGTTTTTCCATTCAAATCCCACCTGCCTTCTGTATGTTTGGTTCCATCACAAGCTCTAAATATTAGACGTAATTCTTATAAACACAACATTAATAACTAGGAGATTATTTACTAGGTAAAGGTAAGCCTTTTTGTTGACAAAAAAATATATAATTAAATAAAATAAATAAATAAATGAAATTAATACAGTTAAGAAGTACTGAAATAATCAAAGAATAAGGAGAAAATACAATTACCATATACATAAAAGAGATAAAAATTAAGAAAAATATACATTAAGAGGATAGACAAATCAATGATGATAATAGGCCTATGACATGAAAAAATATGAAATCTATTTAATCTATCTAATTTTACTTTAATTATCACAGAAAGCATCAGCTCTCAAGACATTTGAACCAAAAATATTCACTAAAAAGCGAACAAAATATTAGTAAAACAAAACTGATGATAAAAACATATTATATCACTATTGTTATTGTTGTTATGCAAAATAATAATAATAATAATAATAATAATAATAATAATAATAATAATAATAATAATAATAATAACTCTGAGCAAAATGTAATTATCCAATTTCGTACTAAATTGGAACGTTTTCAAGTTTACTGAAGTAGTGATGCTTAAAGTATGCATGCTACTATAACCAAAAATATGAACTACAAATATATATTTTAAATAGCTCCAAAGTATAGGCTACTTCAATAAACTTGAAAATTTTCTAATTTAGCAGGAAGATATCGGCCTACTTAATAAAAAAATTGCTTCAATTAGTTTAGCTCCTACCTTTGGCTGAGAAAACATCATACAATATTTATCACATTTTTTCTTCAAATAAATGCCTTTTTGTTGCATGTAATTAAAGAGTATTTATTTTGTTTGATAATTTGAACTATGACAGCGGTGATATATAATCCAGAAAGAAAAGATACGGTAGCGTCTGAACAGTTCTTTAACAACAGCCTCCATTGCCGAGCAGCAGCTGTCTGAGAAACCCGTTTCCATGGAGACAAGTTCACAAACGTCCAAACAGAGTGGGCTCAGCAGCTTTTTGTTTGCTTGCACGATGAATTCAGAGTAAGTGACACACAGTTGAGCATGAATATGAACTTTGTCTGACTCGTTACGTGTTGTTTTGTGTTAAAAAAAAACAATTTGCGCAAAGCAAACTTTTTCTAGCCAAAGATAGCTTAGTTTAACGTTGCATCGTTAATGCTAGGATTAGCTGTCATGCTAAGATGTCGGTGCTCTCTGTATTTGTTCCAGAACTTCCTTGGCTCTTACGAGTAACGATGATCAACCAGGAAAATCCGGCAAGTACTGTTATTTATACTTTGAATTTTGAAAGATCACTGGGTTGTTGAGGTTATAACACTTCAAGTGAGATAATTCATACAAAGAAATATACTGGTTGTAATTCTATTCTATATGTGTCTGTTTTTGCTTGTGTGTTTGCATTCAAACAGGTGTCAGAACAGGGTACATAACACAAGATGGACATATTTCCCAGATCCCTGGACTGTCCCCAACCATCTGCTCCCCACCTGAGGAAAAGCTTAGAGGGAGAAGAGTTGCAGTGCTGGACGGCGACTCTGACTATGTTAAACTGGCAAAGCAAGGAGGACATAAGGGTAGAGGGATTCTGTTTGCTGTATTACAGACGTATGTTGGTTAACCAGTACCACAATTAAACACCTTCTTTTTGCTCTTTTGGGGTTTAACAGGGCTTTTGTGGCATGAGGAAACAAACATTTTTAAACCAAATGCATACAAACCTCCAAACTGGTTCTGCATGGAATCAGGAGACCCCAACACACCAAGGTGCTTTCAATAATCTCATATACTGCATTTTGTTTCATTTGTGATTAAGGTAACAGTTCAGATTTATATCTTGTTTTAGATCTTGATACTATCTTTTTTCTGTGGGGCTAATTTACAGCAGCCAGCAAAAAAACCCTGGAGCATATCTACCACAAGAGGCTCCCTTTGGGACTGACAACATGTCAACTTGGGAGAGAGATAATGGCAACACCAATGGAAAAGAAAAAGTGTGTAGCATCTAATCACATGGTATAAGTTATACTCATTGAGCTTGTTTATTCTGCTATAGACCAAACGGTGAGATTGTTCATCATGCAATATATTTGTTATATTCACACCTTTTTGGACGTGATTTTGACTCAGCAAAGGCATATGCACCCATAAAGCCAACGTAAATGTTCTTTAACTTTTTGCTTTTTTTAGAAGCCTGATGCTAATTACAACCAGATGGAGGAGTTGCAGACTTCCAATCAATATGTGAGCAACTATAGGAGAATGTAAGTCATTGTGGTCACAAGATGGTGCTGTTGTTCTTTGTTAAAGTCTGTGCAAGCAGTGTCCAACACTCCTATAAAAAAAAAAACTGTAATCAAAAGCAACAAAGTATTCAGCTGTTGCAACACAGCATTAATAATTAATAAGTATACTTTTTGGTAAGTTGTTGTATAAAATAGTCAGGTGCCTATATGTTTCATATTTATACATCAACCAGTATATGAATAGCAAGAGGTCAATAGTTATAGCTTTATATAAATATTTTTGAATAGGAATGACCAATATCTGATTAATATTATCTCATTTATACTTGCTGCTGGTACATTGTATCCGGCCATTTAAAGTTTAAGCTGATATTACTCTGTATTGGTATTTTAAATGTTAGGGGTATTTTACTTCATATTTTGATGAAAAAAAAATGTATAGTTTAAATCCCACATATTCTAATGTCACTGAGCCTTTCCGCATTCGACATATTATAATCTAGAAACTCAGTGTATTTCATAGTGTAAACCAACACAAAGTGCATATTTTTAAAGTAAAAGGAAAGTATAAATCTGGTGCAGACTTGTCTTCTTGGTTGGTACTTTGTAGAAGTTAGAGCTGCTACTCTTTTGGACTATGCTTCTACTAGCTTTACACATCTACAGAGTTTAATTTGACCCATTCCTGTTTCTAAAACAGCTCAGTCTGAGCCAGTCTGGACAAGAAGCATATATGAACAACAGTTTTCAAGTTTTTTCAGGGAGTTTTAACGGGGCTTATGTCTTGGCTGTGCCTTCTAACACATGGTTATGCTCTTACTTATTCCACTGAGGCTCTGGATGTATGATAAATTATTTAGGATTTTATCCATCATGTCTTAAGTCTTTTGCAGCAGGTGATCCTCCAGGGTTGTCGTGTATTTAGCTCCATTCATCTCTCTACCAATCCCGAGCATCTTACATGTCTCTGTTAAGAAAAAACCTTCCTATGGCACAATAAATACTGCCAAAAACATATTCCACAACTGAGATAGTGTGTTCAGTGTAGTGTGCTGTGTCAGTTTTCCTCCACAAAGCTTATGGCATGTAGGCCAAAACCCTCAATTTAGTCTCATTTGACCAGAACACTTTCTGCTACTGTACTTGTTTGATGTTTCATGTATGGCTTGTGCTTCGAATGCAACTTCTAATGGACCTCTCTTAACATTGGTTTCTGCGTTACCACTCGTCTGTAAAAGTCAGATATGTGGTGTGCATAATAGCTGTCAACAGATTCTCCCACCTGAGCTGTGGATTTGTGCAGCTTCTCCTGAGTTACCGCCTGGCTGCTTCTCCGACTCTCGTTGCTAGTAATATACTCTAAATTTTTAGACAAAGAACTGAACAGAGGTCCGGGTGATATCTAAATATTGGATTATGTTTTAAAACCTTACCCTGGATTAAACTTCTTCTCAACTTTATTCTTAGTCTGTCTACTGTGGTTCTTGGTCTTTATGTTTTAGTGATATTCTCTAACAAACCTCCAAAGGCTAATTTTAATCATATAGCACATTATTAAGCAACAAAGCAATTGAAGGTGCTCTATATGGTCTAAGGAATGAATAAAAACAGCAATAAAGACAGAAAAGAACATTAAAACATACATGCATTATGACATTCCTGTTTCCATCAATTAACTAATCAAAGCATCCCTAAATAGATGGCTTTTTAGAGCAGCTAGATTTATACTGATATTGTATATTTATACAGAGCGGGGGGGGGGGGCGACTTTGGCTCAGTTAAGTAGTTATTTTGCGATCAGAGGGTTGTAGGTTAAATTCCAGCTTCCTCCTGTCACATGTTGATGTGCCCCTGGGCTAAGCACTTGACCCCAAGTTGTCTACCGGGCTCTGTATCTGTGTGTAAATGGGTCTGCGTTTGAGTGTGAATGGGTGAATGTGGCTTCAGTGTGAAGTGCTTTAAATGGTCAATATGACTGAAAAAGTGCTAAAAGTTCAGTCAATTTGCCATTGAATTATACTCCATTTAGTAATTGACCTTTCACCGAGCCCCGCCCCCTTTAGTTACTGTTGCTACATCCGACAAACAAATGGTCAAACATGACTAGCGTTATAACGGCATTACAGTTACTCGGGATGTAAATTGGAGTTAATACAATGCTGCTGAATGAAGTGCAGTACAGCAGTGTCAGGCTTTCTGACAGTCACACTGCAGCTGAAGAGAGAGAACAGGTGTCTGTGATGATGATGCCGCTGCAAATATGATGATTATTTGGTGAGTGGGCAGATACTCTGAGTGCTCTTGCTGTCTGCATGCTGTAAGAAACTTAGTTGTGAACTTAGTTTTAAGTTGGATATTAGGCGGTGATTCATTTCATTAAAGAGGAAACTCCCTCCAATGTCTCACAAGAAATGCGTTAATAAAACGTCTTTATCGCCGCTCGCTCCTGAAGGTGGTGGGTTTGGTTTTCAATAAATCTCCATACATCCCGGAAAATGCCTGAGATCTACCAACAAATTAACCCAAAAATATTAATAGTTGGTCGACACCCGAGGAACTTGACACACCAAGGTTTCTTATTAATATGTTACTGTAAACTAAGAGAGGGAGTGGGGCAGTCCACACTTTTTATACATTGTAGGCATCGCTCACATTGTTTTTCCGGTTTTGGGAATGGAAAAATACATGGAAAAAACACAACTCCTCCAGACAATCTCTTGGGGGTGTCTAGTGTCTGATTTACAAACGCTGTGGGCGCAGCGCTTCACCATCTGGCTTGGAGTCAATGTTTGACGGACCTGCTCGTATAGTAATGCTTGCTATTAGATGTGGCGATATTGCCGTTTAGGGGGCGGGGCTGGTGAAAGGTCAATTAGGTGATTTCTAAAGGCAATTGGTTGTAATGGATTTTAATTAGAAGTATCATTTTAAATGTCTGAATACTAAGGCACGTAAAGACAAAGTCACACCACACCTTTCAGATATTCATTTTGTGGTTAAAAAAAAAAAGCCCACTTTTTGTTTCTTCCACTTCTAAATTATGCACAACTTTGTCATGGTCTATCACATAAAATCTCACTAAAATAGATTGAATTCCCTATGTTGTGAATTCCCTAACATAATCCCTATGTTGTGATGACAAAGCAGAAACGCTGATGGGCCCATTGCACGGTCAGGTCAAATACAGCAGGACAAAGTGCAAGAGCTTCGAGAGCATTCTGGATCCCTAACTGTTTGTTTTGGCCCCTCAGCTGATCAGAGCTGCGTGTTCCTGTACCTCTGGTAAAATGTCAACGACATGTCCGGCACAATTCTCACTGCTACAGAAACGAAACAGTTAGGACTGTAATCGTGACATAAGGATGGTCTTAAATAAATAAATAAAAAATAACAAATCTACACATTACATCGATTGCAACTTGTTTCTTTCTGACCCTAAAAGAAAGTCAAAGCAGAAGTGAAAAAACTAAAATCCCTTATAGCTAGATAGTGTTGGCTTTCTTTTTCTTTCTCCTGTAATTGTTTCAGATGATGTGAGTTGCTTAAGTGTTTCTTTTTTTCAGTTCGTCACTTAGTGACTAAATAAAGACAAAGACAAGCTCATTTTGGAAAAACCAGTTGATGATTGTGAGTGCTTGTGTGATGAAAGAAAACATCTTTAATCAGTAGCCAGAGTTTATCTTGGCATACTGCATCGGGTTAGTCAACAGTAAAGTGCACGTTTAATGTTTAATCTATGGTAACTGTAATCTACTTGGCTTAAAGAAGTACACACGTGTGCCAGTGTTTATTGGAAAAAAATTGACAAAACTGCATTTGTTTCTAAATTTACTAGTAACAATAATAATTGGTTTACGGTTTGATCTAAATTCTAACACTTTTGCTCCTATTTCAGAAAATTTGACAAGAAACCAGCTCCTGTTGACATGACTAAGCTGTTGAGGTTTGGTTATGCGGAAGACAGCAATCCTAAACAGTGATTTGTCAAGTAAGTTGTGCAGCAGTAGAGTTACAGTCTCTTTGTCACTGTTAAACATTTCCCTTTTCTTTTTATCATGCTTTCAGAATTCACTCCTAACACGATAAAACAAAATGAAGGCAAGCTGTTAAGCAGTGTATTGATTTTATGGGACCTCTTTATGAATAAGCACTATGAAATGATAAATTTGCTGTTTAAAACGTTAACGTTTGAGCCATTAGGAATTTATGAGGCATCCTGACAGTATTATGTAGATATAATAGTGACTTATGTGGGAAGGATTAATGGAATGACTCAAGATCTTTTTCCATTTTCATGTCAACAGACTGGAGGAGTGCCAGATGTGCAGGAATGGGATGCATGCACTTCGAGAGGAACAATTGCCATCTTTCCTTCTGACATTAATTTACCAACTTTGTCCTGCTGAGCCAGATCAAGCATTTTCCTAAGTTCTACATCTTTAAAAGTGATGAAGTATTGCTGTAGTGTATTATTTATTTTTGCCTGCAAATGGCGTCTCATTGGTTACATCTGTTAAGTAAAGAAGGGACATTTGTTAGAAAAGTTTGTTTTTTGCTAATGTGAAAATGTGTGAAAAATTACTGAAATAAAGTTTATGAGATATAATTCAGATTAATTTTTTTCACTTCCTTTCACTGACATCTTCAAAAATACAAGATTGACTTATGTGTAGTACATTGAGTTACAGTTGTGTAACCAAACAATATATGACATGTCTTATTTCCCTTTTGTTTAGCTCTTTAAACAATATTTAGAAATGTTCAAGAGGGTGTGCAGAGTCAAATAAGAGCTGAATGGGACACAGTTGGAGGTTCAACCTGGACCTTATTTATTAGCAAATATTATGTTCATTTACTCACCCAGACAAGTTTGGAGCCACTTGGAGTCCTTGATGAGAAGTTTATATCCAGTTTCAACCAGCGCATATCCATATAATGGGAGTTAATGGGGCACGTCAAGTAAAACCTCTGTATTTCCCACAAAACTCCTTCATTTAACCAATGTTTTGTTATTTATTGGTGCCACAATTTCCCTTGTATTTGGGGGCATCTCATAAGTGCTTCTTATTGGTGTGCAGGGCTGTTTTGCAGGCTTTGAATCCAACTACACTAATACACAAACTCCGTTACGTCGCTGTCGTCCACCATGACAGTTATAGTCTGAGCAGTTATTGACAGCAGTCGCTTAGACAGAACTTGCTACTGCAAACACACAAGTGCGAACCATGTTAGTACTTCTGTCATTCCAAATTGTATAAACAAAATGACAAAGTGAACTAAGACCATTGTATAGCACAGAGTAAAATGTCTGCTCATATTACGGCTTATATGGGCCTACGGTAACATTGTACAATTGCAGCTTGTTGTAAATTGGATTAAAAGCCTACAAAAAAAACCCTGCACACAACAAGGAAGCACTTCCGAAACGCCCCCAACTCCGAGGGGAAGGGTGGTACCAATCAATAGCAAAACATTGATTAAATGAAGGAGTTTAGTGGCAGACAATGCCTTATTTTGAAGCGGCACCTGACGGGCCCATTAACTCCCATTATATGGATTTACGATTTTGGACAAAAAGTTTTGAGAATGACACAAACATTAGTTTTCAGAAAGTTTGCTGCTAAACGGCTATTAGATCTTTTTTTCAGTTGTTTCTGTGATGTAATGAAATATAATTACAAGCACTTCATACGTTTCAAAGACTTTTCTCAACAATTACATGACATTTTTGCAAAGAGTCAGTTTTTGCAGTGTTGGCCCTTCTTTTTCAGGACCTCTGCAATTCGACTGGGCATGCTCTCAATCAACTTCTGGGCCAAATCCTGACTGATAGCAACCCATTCTTTCATAATCACTTCTTGGAGTTGATAGGAATTAAGGGTTTTTTGTTTGTCCACCCACCTCCTGAGGATTGACCACAAGTTCTCAATGGGATTAAGATCTGGGGAGTTTCCAGGCCATGGAACAAAAATTTCAACATTTTGGTCCCCAAGCCACTTAGTTATCATTTTTGCCTTATGGCACGGTGCTCCATCGTACTGGAAAATGGAAAACATTCTGGACTATATGCAAATTGATATTATAAAAACTTTAGCAGCAACTTTTCCAATTTCCAATATGTATGTAATTCTCAAAACTTTTGGCTACGACTGTATACTGATCACGAATGGATATAAACATTTCCTGAAGGACTCCAAACTTGTCTGTGCGAGTAAAAGAATGTAACATTTGCTAAAAAAATAATGTCTAGATTAAATAAAACCAAACTTCTCCTTTAAATTAATCTACAGCTGTTTTATTATTCTGCCATTTAGCAAAAACACACAATTTTGGCAATTTTTCCTGACCTAAACAAGGAAAAGGTTTTTTTCTTAATATAGGTTTTAAATAATGAAATCATAAATGTTTTTTAAAACACCTGAAATACGTCCTTAGTGAGGTTATGATAATCCATGCATGGAAGGTTGAAAGTGTGACCATCTCCTGTGTTAATTTAACATCTGAATGAACTGTTTGGTTGATCGTTATACATTATATCTGTTGTATGTTGCTGCTTTGAAGTCAAACTGTTGCATGTAAGGGTCACAGGCTATGTCCATGTTCCCTCTGTAGTTATGTCACAATGTGTCAGATATTCTCTGAACTCAGATTGGTTGAAAATGAGACATTACACTCTCAAGCGTTTGTGTCTCCCAGTCTGTTTCTATTGGTTTTTTTTTTTTTTTTTAGTATTTCTACATGACTTTGCTTGCTCTGTTTATTTGTAACTGGTGAATACCTTAAGCAGAAAAGCTACTGCTGCCACTCCTCCTTTCAGAACCAATCAGTGGCTAGGTCAGGGGTGACCACTATATCAACTCCAACATTGGTTCTGACTCTTAAAATACAGCTGCAACAAGGGCTTGTTGGTTTCACAGCGACTTTTAAAGTCATTTAAAACTTTTTTTCAAAGCATCACCTACAGTCATGGCACCAATACTTCTGAAATGTATGGGGAATGAACACAACGACTACATCAAGTGAGTGGTTTGTATATGTATCTTATGTTCTTGAGTTTATCTTATTATGTGTACATCCTGGCTGCGTTCTAATATGTGGTTAAATACTCTTAGACAACAGGTTCAAGTTAAAAATCCCTATTTGGACGCAATGGAGGAAGACATTCTGTACCACTTCAACTTGAGCACAAAGACTCACAACCTTCCAGAGATGTTTGGAGATATTAAGGTTTGTAAAAGTTTAATTCCAGAAGGAAAAAAAAAACTTAACTGTTATCAAACCAAACTTACTGTTTTAACTGATTTCTGTGTTTCAACTAGTTTGTGTGTGTTGGCGGCAGTGCGAATCGAATGAAAGCTTTTGCCCAGTTCATGCATGACGAGCTGAAACTTCCTGGGAACTCAGAAGACATCAAAGATATCTGCGAGGGGACCGATCGCTACTGCATGTACAAAGTGGGACCAGTGCTCTCTATAAGTGTAGGTATTCAGTTTTAAGGAGATCAACATGAACTATGCTAGTAGTCACAAACCTTTAAAGTTAGATTTCTTAATAATTAACTCTACAGCTTTTAGAAGTCACGTTTCTTTTCTTTTTGTTGTAGCATGGAATGGGTGTCCCTTCCATCTCCATTATGCTGCACGAGCTCATTAAACTGCTCCATCACGCCCAGTGCCGCGATGTGGTGTTGTTTCGCCTGGGAACATCTGGTGGAGTTGGTAAGACCAGATTAATTTAGCATAGATAGATAGATTTAAACTGGTAGATACATCTAGACAAATCTTGTAAAGCAGATATAATGTATAATCTACAGGTCTGGCGCCAGGGACGGTGGTGATCACTGATAAAGCAGTGGACTACTCTTTTCGTCCCCAGTTTGAACAAGTTGTTCTGGGTAAAGTAATCACTCGCAGCACTGAGTTGGATGAAGGAGTTGCCAGTGAGCTTCTGCAATGCTCCTCTGAGTTGCAAAACTTTCCAACTGTTATTGGAAACACCATGTGCACACATGACTTCTACGAAGGTACAACACAATAACAATCTTGAGATCTGTGTTTAAGCAACATTCACAATCCACTCGTGAGACCTCTTGGACACATCATGCACTGAAATATTCTGTATCTCCATAGGTCAAGGGAGACTGGATGGAGCTCTATGCTCTTTTTCCCGTGAGGAAAAACTGGAGTATCTGAGAAAAGCTTACGAGGCCGGAGTGAGGAATATCGAGATGGAGTCCACCGTCTTTGCTGCCATGTGCCGAGTCTGTGGCGTGAAAGGTGTCTATTCATAACAAACTTTCGAACACTAGAATGAACCAGTACAAGAGCTGTGAATACACAGTAGGCAATTAGTATACCGTAATTTGATGTTACTAGACAGATAATACATTTCCTATTTGTACAGTAGAATCAGAATCTGTAACATACAGTGTCTCCACAGAGATACATTTTTTTAATAAAAAGCCTTATAATAATATATCTTTAATTGCAGTAGGAAAATCTCATGCAAATGGATACATTTAATCTGGGGTCCAAGTTTACAATTTTATTTAAGATGCCTAGATTAATCACTGTATAGAAACCGCTTCAAAATAGAAAAATCAGGCAGTTGTGTGTTGCTCAATTTGTGAATTGGCTGGGGGGGGGAAAGAAAGAAAGCTCAAAACAACTAAAACCGTGTCAAACAATGCTGGGTCGCTTTTGTATACATCTTTAGCACAGGCAGCAATGCCAAATATACTAATTACATGCTGTACCATCACTCACCACCTTTTTTTTCTGCAGCGGCTGTGGTGTGTGTTGCCCTGTTGAACCGCTTCGAGGGCGACCAGATAACCTCCCCACATGATGTTTTGGTGGAGTACCAACAGAGACCTCAAGTCCTGGTATCCCACTTTATCAAGAAACGCTTGGGACTTATTGCCTGAATGCTCTGCTCCGTATACAAATCTGTATATAGCTTTGACTACCATGTGTATATGTATATACATAAACTGTACTTAATGTTAATAGTTGAATTGGACAAATATTTAAGCTTTTTTATGATTTAATTGATACACTTTAAGTTAATAGCACATTGCTATGACAACTATTTAAGTATGTATGTATCTTTTCATATTAAAAACATTATTTATGTAAGATAATACAAATCTTTATAATAATGTGTTCTGTATGCTCATTTTCATGTTGATTCGAACCATTATACCACCAAAGTTGACAGACATGGACTCCAAAACCGTATGTTTATAGGATGGAGATTTTTTTTCAATTTTGAATCTAAATGACCTGAATTGAAATATGAAAATCATGAATAATGAAAAAAAATAGGTTATAATGTAGATTTAAAATTAGTGGCTTGATTTTTTAAAAGAAATACTTTTACTATCGCTTTATTCTTTTAATAAAGAAACATGGAGCACAAACAATAAATTACAATATTAAATGTTTTCAAGACAGAAAACTATATTATATTTACTAGTTTACTCATAACATATATGTTGCTGTAAATGAAAACTTAATGTAAGCATCCAATAAATACATATTCATCAGCAATTCTTTTGTTGATGTTTATGTATCATATTTAAAATTTTCAAAAACGTTACATTTTTGTTCTATTCTTACCTTAATAAAGTGAATTTTGGAAGTATGGTGGCTGTGACTGCAAACAACATTAACTGCAATGTATTTATGTTTATACCATGGACGTCCCAAGATTAAAAAAATATTAAGTAGTAAAAGATTTGGGCATTTTTAATTGGTAGTTGCACTGATAACTGTCATATTGCTGCAAAACAGTATTCTTAGCCATGTACATTATTTTGTTGGACTAATGAATCTGGGTTCATTAACACTAACAATCTAGTGTTTTACTTCTTGTCAGTCTGTGTGATAGGACATGGGCCTAGATAGTTGTTGCAAAGGTTAGCTTTTCAGAGAGCCACTGAAGCTCCTGCCATTCAAACTCATGGTCTTCCAAAGAATTGCCTCAGAGACGTCTCAGAAGCAGGACAACTTATCCCAAAACTTTTGTCCGTTCAGCATTAACTTCATTAAAATATCTTGGGAAACAAAATTAACAGTTAGTCTTATGAAAACCTATAGTAAACATTTTAACATTAGTCAGGCACTTCAGCAAACAGTTTACAAAATCACCATCTGGCGTTGACTGCAGAAAAAAAGTACCAGAACTCTGAGATCAAGGATACACATTTTTTGTTTTGATTCCTAGGACAAAACTTAAGTCTCTCAGGGACCAGACTCTTTCTGTGGCAGCTCCCAAACTATGGAATAGTCTACCTTGCATCAGATCTGCTAAAACTTTGAATCAATAAAAATGCTTCCGAAAACATTTCACGAGTTGGCTTTTAGACTGACCAAAGCATTTATCTGTTTTAAAGGTTGAATATGGATTTTTTTCTTAAAAGCGATTTCTTTAAAAAATGAATACTTCAACGGGGAGTTCGGAGGTGTGCAGAATGAAAGGGCACCTTTTCCTTTAAAAGTTATCTTTTACCCCAAAATCATTAAAAAATAACTTTTTCTGACCACCACAATGTGCTTATATTTATGTTCCAGCCAACAGCAGCGCGTCATTGGGGGTTGCCAAATACTATTGTAAACAACTGCATGGAGCAGCAAAGCATTTACTGTAGAAAATGGAGCACTTGGTAAGTTTAGCTGCTGTGCCTAAGCCCCAGAGATTTCATTATCTTTCTCAGAAGAGGGGCGACCTTACAAGATCTAAAACTGGAGTTGGTTTAGGTGAAGCCTACAACAGATGGACACAAATGAAAAACATTCATGGCATCAAAACATACATGGAAATGGTGAAGTTTCTCATGGAAAAAGTTAAGAAAGCTTGGTAACGGATAAAGTGAGCTGTCGGTAAAACAGCTTTGCAATACCTGTTTATATGACGTTGTTCCTAGATATGAGAGCATCAACCTCCACACAGATAAAATGAAGAAAAGGAAGCGGTTTTCTCCTGCTCTGTCCAGTATAGCAGGCTCACTTTCATCACTGCAGTGAGTGGCTATTATAAATACTTTTCTAGCTAGCTTTTTTGTATTGACATAGGTCTCCGACCATACACCTTAGTCAAATACGCACTCTGTGAAATCTGTCAGATTTTTTTGTAAATTCTAAAGTATAAATGATGACTTTTATAGAGGACAGCACCAAGAGTAGTGGAAGATGCCACTCAGCTACTGAAATAAGATGGCTAGAGGACAGGTACAAAAGCTTATAGATGCCTCTGACCCATATTTTGTTATAATTTCTTCGTTTAGTATTTTAAACTTAGTACAAAATATTTCTTACCCTGTAAGATCCGTCACTGGACATGAGGTGGGCTGGTTACGGCAACAAAACTGGCATCCAGACAGCTTTTTGTTATTGTAACTACAACCTCAACACACTAGATGTCGCTGTGGTGCCCATGTTCCATATTCAACCTTTAACTGTAATTTTAGTACTTTTTAAATTACCTGATGTGATTGTAGCATTACATATATATTTGATTTGATTGTTTTATATTGTGAAGCACTTTGGGCAGCCGTTGCTGTAGTAAATGTGCTAGACCATTAAATTTGACCTTGACCTTTTGTCCTACTTAAGAGTTCACCTGTTATGTGCCGACAAAATATCTCTCAACCTTAAAAAAAGAAAATGAAAATCAGTTTTAGCATATGAAAATGGTCATTTGCAAGTAAGTTAAGGTTGATTATAAATGTTGTGGTACTTATTCAGACTTTTTGTCTAATAAAATAGTAGCCAGGGACTATCAGTAAATGTCTATTCTTAAAGAGCTCGTGCTGGTCTTAAAAAAAATATTGTTTACATACGCACTTCATTAACTTAATCAATTAAAATATGAGGCAATGGTGGCTCAGTGGGCAGAATAGCCATGTTGCAAATGGTAAATTGTGGGTTTGATTCCAGCTTCCCTCCTGGGCAAAGTAGTTAACAGTGGATTACAAATTGCCTACAGATCTATGTATTAGTGTATGAAAGCGAGCACATAAATGGATGAATGTGGCAATAGTGTAAAGTCGTCAGTATACCAAAAAAGCACTATGTAAATCCAGTCTATTTACCATTTTAAATGAAAAACAAAAGGAAAATATTTGGGGGAAACAATATGAGCCAAGCAAAGTTTTGGTCAGAATTTAAGTGTAGATTTTGTGTCTCGTCTGGGAGGTTTAGGAGGCTTCATTTGGGACATAACCTCCTTGGCATACTGGTGTTGGTGGACTCCAGCCTTTCGCAAGGCCTCCTCAGCCCGGACTCTTGGATCTGACAGAATCTGGGAAAAAGACATTCAAACACAACATAGTAAATAAATTACATATTTACAGGTTTTTCCATTGGATTATACTTATGTTAAATTAGTTTGTTAATGTTTGTTTGTTTTTTATTTCAAGCTCTAACTTCCTGTGCAGTTTATTGATTGAAATGATGTCCTTGGAATCTTGGCTGTATGCTGATATGAGGGCAAATATTGTTTGATCAGCCACTTGCCTGACAGCTTGGGTCAGTTTCAACTAAAGTGAAACGAAACCTGAACAACTGATTGTAACTGAAGAAATCTGGGAAAAAGAGATAATCTAAAGTCGATATAAGAGACAAGAAGATTGGAGCGAATGATAATGCAGCTGGTCATTGGGATTTTTTAAACAACATATAAAGGTGAGAGGAAGGTAGATATTATCATTCCTTGCCTGTTTGTCTGTGTACGTGTTAATACTGTAGAGAGGCCTCTGCAGCTCAAACTCTTTCTCATTCAAGTGTCGATTCCTCCAAGCTTCCGTATCCGCCATCATCCTCTCTGGGTCAGCCTCTGCCAGCACCTCAACCTGAGATTTTTTGAAGACATTCATATTTATAACTCCCAACTGTCTTCTTACATTTAGCCAAAAGGTGGCACTGATGTCTCTGATCTGGTAAGAAGGAGACAGTTCTTACCTTGTGAGTAATTTGAACTAACAAAAAAAAGTTCAGTGGCTCAAAGTGTTAGGGCCGGCAAGTAGTTCACCTGCTTTCTGAGTGCTTCCAGACGATCCTGTCTCTGTTGTTCCTCCCTCTGCTGCTCGAGCTCCTGCATTTCTTTTTTCTTCATTCGTTGCTGCAGCACATCAGCACGAAACTGCACCCTAAAGGAGACGAGACAGGCTGTATGACATCAGGTCTGGGATGACACCTCTGTTCCTTGGGCCACAGCAAGAGGCAGCACTACGCATCACTTCACACACACGGAACCGTCAGGTCGTAGTGGGGTTTAATGGAGCTGCCATAGTGTGACTCTTCTCAGATCATCAGTTTTTATCTCTTTGCCCCCCCAAAACTTTTTCCTGACAAAATGCAGCTGACTCCATTATAAAGCTGCTATTACATTATTTCTTATCTTGCCCCGCATGGTGCTGCATCTAAAAACTCAACAACGATGTGCATTTTGTGAATCATCATACCTGTCATATCTAGCATTATGCACTTTATACAAGTACACAGACTTTTTTTCTGTCAAAGTTCACCTTTTCTGAACACCTGAAGCTGTACTCCAAACGCAATGCTTTGTTGTGTGAGATCATGGGAAAATCAAAATGATTCAATCACCAGTCGTGGCCATCCTTTTGTACTATTCCTGATGGCAGAAAATTTCACATTTATCTGTTCAACAAGGTATATGTGGGTATAAAAACCATGGAACGTCCAGCTATTTTTAGATCCAATCGGATCAATGAAGGAACAAAAAGGTCTGTTGGTGTTCCACAAGCGGAGGAGGGCTGGAGCAGACCAGAGAGGTGATGTAGCAGGGTGGCACGTTAGCTCTAGGTTGGAGGGGAGAAGATACTGGTGAGGGGTAGAGTTGAGCAAGGGGTAGAATTAGCCCATAAACTAGCAGCAGAAAGGGAGCAGGCTGGAGGCGAGACAACTCTGGAGCTGCGGTGGATCGTGGACAAGATAAATGACCTGGCTGGAACAAGATCTTTAAAATCACCTGTGATTGATCAGGACTAAACATGCAGGAACAGATGAGGAGCTCCAGGCAGGTAAGAGTCGATGACTGAGTCTTTTATTTGAGATGGGACTAAAGTTGATGACTGAGCTTTTATTCAGCCTGGTATGGAAGTCCTCATCAGTGACAGATGATCTGACTACATGAGCTCCTGATGGTGAAAATCTTTGATGAGCACTTATTCCAGAACGTGGCGGGACAGCACACAGGAGCACTCCTTTGGCCTGTAGCTTTGTCAGTCCACAAGTTAATGGTCAGCTAGAAGGACGAGAGTCCAGGATCGTACACGTCGTGTAGACAACGCCACCTTCAACAAAGTGGGGGGCTGGAGTTCGAGAGGTGGGTGAAGATAACAGCAACATTACATAACGCTTCAACAGGGAGCAGTAGAAGACTGGGTGCCCCTTGAGAGAGGTTGGTAAGTATAGTTGATAGGTGCCTTGGCACAGGTGATGAATTGCTGGGTGGCCATGACCTCTACTTCGGCTTCCTTGTGCGAGAAGACGGGTTGCTGGTAACCGTAATGTACTTCAACGGGAGAGAGACCTGTTGCGGAAGAGACCTAGAGGTTGATGGAGGGGTTCTGTCCAGAGCAGAGTCCATGGTCAGGTGGCTGCCATAGTGGAGACGAAGGACATAGGTACTTCCCCACTTGTTTATTGGTCTACCCATTGATCTCTGGGTGGAACCCGGAGGAGAGACTGACAGTTGCACCTATGAACCGGCAGAGGGACTTCCAGAACCAGGTTATGAACTATGGACTATGGTGTAGGTGTTGATGGGAGTGATGGGGATGTTGGAGTGAAGGGTATGATGACCTTTTTGCTGTTCTTGGAATCAGGTTTGTAAAGTAATATGGAAGCCAAAGCAAGTGCCTTCCACTGCTTCAGCTGCTTGGTATTCTTGAAATGGATCAGATTCTGGTGGTTCGCCCAGATCAGGAAAGGTTCGGGACGCTAATGACAGGACTCATCCAAGCGCCCATTTCGCGGCCAGTAGTTCCATTAGGACTACTCGGCAAAGGCGGTACTTTATGTAGGTCCATGCCAACCCCTTTCGCAGAGATGAAGTACCCCAGATAAGTGGTGGAGCGTTGGTGGAAGGAGCACTTCTCCAGCCTGCAGTAGAGGTGGTTTCTCAGTACGCACTGGAAGACTGCCCAGACATGTCGGACGTGGTTCAACTCTGATCTGAAGTAGATCAAGATGTTGTCCAGGTAAGCAAAGACCCATTGTGTCCCTAAGAATGTTGTTGAGCAGATGCTGGAACACCACAGGGCTGTTGCAGAAGCCAAACGGCATGACAAGGTGCTCCCAGTGGCCTGCTGGGGTACGAATGCCATCTTCTACTCATCTCCTTCACAGATACAAACCAGAATGTAAGCGTTTCAAAGGTACAGCTGGGTGAAGATGGTCGCCTGAGAGAGTGGGTTGAGGATGGTGCTGAGTAGTGGAAGAGGATCTCAGTCTTTGATGGTTATCTGGTTCAGCCCTCAGTAGTCAACACATGGGTGGAGTGTTCCATTTTTCTTCTAGATTAATAAGAAGCTGGCTAAAGCTGGAGAAGGGGAACGCATGATGAATCGCTGATCCAGCGCTTCAACAATGTAAGGCAAGGCAAGGCGAGGGAATTGGACTTATATAGCACACTTTCAACACAAGGCAATTCAAGGTGCCTTACATGATTACAAAAATGTAAAAATTAAAACAGAATCACTATAAGAAAGCATAAACAAACATTTATAAAAGAAACAATAAGGATGACATTTAGCATTTGATTAGAAACAACATTTTAGGATATAAACATTTAATAATAGTATTGGCAATAATTGTATCAGTTAGTCATAAGCAACTCTAAATAGGTAAGGTTTTATTTTAGATTTAGAGTTCAGTGCCTCTTCAGTTAGTTCCAGATGTGGAGGAGGATATAAACTAAAAGCTATTTGCCCATGCTTGTTTCTGGTTCTAGGGACGATCAGTAGACAAGAGCTAGAGGACCTAAGTGATCTAGATGGTTAGTATCGCGATAGCAGATCTCTAATGTACTCTGGTGCTAACCCATTCAATGATTTATAGGCTAATAAAAGCACTTTGAACTCTTATTCTCTGAGCTACAGGGAGCCAGTGTAAGGACTATGGAACTGGGGTGATGTTTTCTACTTTCCTGGTTCTTGTGAGAACACGAGCAGCAGCATTCTGGATGCACTGCAGCTGCCTCATTGATTTTTAAGGCAGACCTGTGAAGATACTGTTAGAGCAATCAAGGCAGCTAGAGATAAATGCATGGATGAGTTTTTTTTGGTCTCGTTGAAATGTTCCTCAGATGAAAGCTGACCTTATTATTGCCTTTATGTGACCTTGGAGGTTCAGGTCAGAGTCCATTCTTACACCTACTGTAGATTTTTGGCGTGGTCAGTAGTTTCTAGTTGGACCAAGTGAAGGTGTTTACTGATATTTAATCAATCTGTTTTAGGTCTGAACATAAGTACTTCTGTTTTGTTTTTTGTTCAGTTGGATGAAATTATGGAACATCCAGCTGTTAATTTGCTCAATGCATTTATTGAGGGTTTGGATGGGTTCAACATCACCTGGTGACATTGAGATATAAAGTTGAGTGTCGTCTGCATAGTTGTGGTAGTTGATATCATTTGTTGTTTTAATCTGTCTTAATGGGAGCATGTAAATGCTAAATAGGAGGGGCCCTACAAGGGATCCCTGGGGGACCCTGCATGTGAGTTTTGTGTTTTGTGATGAGAATTGGCTAATTGATACAAAGAAGTTCCTGTTCTTGAGGTAGGATTTCAACCACTCAAGTGCCGTACCAGAGAGTCCGACACAGCCCTCTAGATGTTCCAGTAATATATCATGATCAACAGTGTCAAAAGCCGCACTAAGGTCTAATACACTCAACAAAAGTATAAACGCAACACCTTTGTTTCTGCTCCCATTTTTCATGAGATGGACTTAAAGATCTAAAATTCATTCCAGATACACAATATTACCATTTCTCTCAAACATTGTTCACAAATCAGTCTAAATGTGTGATAGTGAGCAATTCTGCTTTGCTGAGATAATCCATCCCACCTCACAGGTATGCCACATCAAGATGCTGATCTGACATCATGATTAGTGGACAGGTGTACCTTATACTGCCCACAATAAAAGGCCACCCTGGAATGTACAGTTTTTTGCTTTATTGGGGGTCAGGGGTTCCAGAACCGGTCAGTATCTGGTGTGACCAACATTTGCCTCATGCTGTGCAACACATCTTCTTCGCATAGAGTTTATCAGATTGTCAATTGTGGCGTGTGGAATGTTGGTCCACTCCTCTTCAATGGCTGTGCGAAGTTGTTGGATATTAGTGGGAACTGGTACACGCTGTCCATAACAGATGCCTGCCCATACCATAACCCCACCACCAGCATGGGCCACTCGATCCACAACATTGACATCAGCAAAGCGCTCACCCACACGACGCCACAGATTCATCCGTGAAGAGAACACCTCTCCAACGTACCAGACGCCATCGAATGTGAGCATTTGCCCACTCAAGTCTGTTACGGCGACGAGCTGGAGTCAGGTCAAGACCCCGATGAGGACGACGAGCATGCAGTTTAGCTTCCCTGAGATGGTTTCTGACAGTTTGTGTAGAAATTGTTTCGTTATGCAAACCAATTGTTTCAGCAGCTGTCTGAGTGGCTGGTTTCAGACGATCTTGGAGGTGAACCTGCTGGATGTGGAGGTCCTGGGCTCTGTGAAACCATGCCTGTGACGTAGGCATAGTCTCTCATGTACCAATCTCAGCCAATCAGAAAATTCAAATGCAGTACCACACAATGACCATGAACAGCAGCACTAAGAGGTTTTTAGACCAAAAACTGTGGAATTTAACAAGTTTACACGGAAATGTCAAATATAAGCCATTAGACTGAAAGATTGCATTGATAAAAACCCATTTATACAGTTTATAAGCCAAAAAAAGTGGTTTTGGGGTTTAGTTACACTTTAACTATGGTGAAAGATTGTGTTTCCTAAAGGTCAGAGTATGAGACTTTAAAGCATTTTGAGGAAACTGGATCTACTGAAGCTAAGTGTGATAAGGCATGTCATAGCAAAGCACACAAGACTTGATGCCTTGTCCATT
Source organism: Apricaphanius iberus (assembly GCA_028564705.1). NCBI lineage: Eukaryota > Metazoa > Chordata > Actinopteri > Cyprinodontiformes > Aphaniidae > Apricaphanius > Apricaphanius iberus. Next base: position 1,227,877 of record JAPXFQ010002924.1, read on the forward strand.
TTTGATAGCCAAAGCAACAAAATGTGTGCATTTGCAGCTTTATTGATTGCTTTTATCATAAACAAAATCTGATGGTGGAAGCTATGAAAATTAAAAAGAATTACATAGATATAATCAGTGTGCCTATTGACATCACAACATCATCCATCCTTCTGTTGTCTATATCTGCTTATCTTTTCAAGGTTGCAGGAGGGGCGGGCGCCTATCCCCAGCAGTCATTGAGTAAGATGTGAGATCCACTGATAGTCCATCAAAGGGGCAGCATAGACACACAGAATAACCAACCATTCCGAAAAAATGAGTGGAGTAACCTATTAACCTTACAGTCATGTTTTTGGAATTTGGGAATTTGAACCCAGGACCTGCTGCAAGGCAGTGGAAATACCAAATGTGCCATCATACAACCCTCTATTGCATCACAATCTATACATTTTCAAACTTTATTTAATACAAAATTAATATTCCTGAACAAGGTCGTACTGAGTATTTAAATTAGAATGTCCGGGATGCTGGACCATGAACATGAATTATTTAATTTCTAATATGTGTGAACTGAACTGAAACTAGTTCTTATTTCTTGTGAATTTGCACACTGCAACACTGGAAATGCGCCTCATTGTAATCCTTACTGACTTCTGTCTATCTAAATGAATTTTTGTGCCGAAAAAAAATCAATATATGTAAAAGCATCTTTACTTTTTAACACACTGAGACACAAAGACCTAAATTGAGGTCTCGCTATCCAGCACTCACCTCTGCCTATCTCGTCTCGCCTGTTCTTCCATGACCGTCCTCAGAGCTGCAAGTCTCTCCTGATCCCTCTGTTCCAGCAACTCCCTCTTCCTCTGGTGTTTTAAATAAAACTGTTTCAGCTGGAAGAAACAAGAAAAAGAAAAACACCACAAATGGCAGAAAAGTAAACAAGAAGAGCAATCACACGGAAACTAAGTTGACTCTCAGAAAACTCCCAGGATCACCATGTCCTATTGACTGAGATGGCAGGAATCAGATAAATATAAATCGAGCGAATGAGATGATATTTCAGTGTCTGCCTGACTATTGTGCTAAATTAAATGGAACCCAATGAGCCCTGAATGTTCTCATTAATCAGACAGCATCCCAGGTTGCCTGTTTCCCCCTATAGCGGACCCCTGAGGAGGGACTTAATTAAACAGTCAGAAACAAACACACTCTGGTGTTATCGCACCTGTGTGTTCAATAACTAAAATGGATAATCAAAATCCTTGTGTAATCATAACGGCACATGCTTTCAATTTCATAACATCGAGGGCTTTCTTTTGTGTACATCATTTCTGTTTGCGTATTGACTGTTGTTTTGGATTTTTTATTGACCAAGGTTCATCCATTTGAAATCAATCAAGCAAGTAAAAGCTTACATCAACAATATAAGTAATGGATCTCATTAAAGCTGTCTTGACTCCTTTTTTTTCTTTTAAAAATCCTTGATACATTTTCATTACTTAACTGATTAAAAATGCTGTAGGAAGTAACAAACCCCTTCCCTGGATAGAAATATAAAAGAAGTCTCTACTTTCTCTTTCTGCTGGGATCTGATGGCAGCCTCCTTCTCCTGCTCCCTCTTTAATCTCTCCTCTTCTTCCTCTTGACGTCTTGCCGCTATAGCTGCCTCCAGCTTCGCCACCTCCTCCTGCTGGGCCCGCCACTGCAAAAGCTACGAATGCACACCAGGAAGAAACAACAGAAAAAAAAGTAGATTATCATCAAACAGCAGCCATTTTGACAAACTTAAAAGCAGACAACTACCTGCCAAAGTGCCAAATGAATGCCAAGGCAGACAGTAGCAGTGATTTTAAGACTTTATGCTAGTTCAACTCTGCATTTGTCAGTACACTAAAATCATAAAGAGACTAACCTTGGCCAAGTGAGTTACTCCGCCTTGCAAAAGTGTTCATAAAATTTAGAATCTTTTTACATTTCGTCACATTAAAAACTTAACTTTAATTTTTTAATGGGTGTGTCGTAAGAGACCAATACAAAGTTCAGCATACTCAATTTCTTTCTTTTTTTAAATAAAAAAAATACCTTTAAAGCTCCATATTAAGTTTAATTGATCTTTCTATCAATTCTGACCAGCTTTCTAGTCCCTGGTGAAGAAAATGATCCCCGATCATTGTCTGTCGGCACCATATTTCACGACGGGCATAGAGTGTTTGAGGTTGTAAACAAACATGATAGGTCTTCATTAACTAATGTTTTCTATCAAACCTCTGAGCCCTTTGCAGAACAGTTTTATACATACTGAAATCAAATAACGCAAAGGCAGACACTATTTACTAAATAGGTGACTTCTGAAGACAATTGGCTATTCTGGATTTTACTTCAAGGTATCGTAGCAAAGGGTAGCTCAATGCAAATGCACACCACAATTTCAGATTTAATTTGTAAAAAACATCAAAAACAATGTAATCATTTGTCTCTACGCTCACAGTTCCTAGTACTACCTGTACTCTATTAAATCAAATCCCCCAGAAATTTTTATTTGCGATTTTAATGTGAAATATTGTTCTTTATTGCCTATTAAAACTAAAGTTTGGTCCTCTAAACTTTGAATGTGTCTCCTGCTAATCTGTGCTCCTTGTTGTTATATAAAAAGACGAACAGAGTCAACACCCTTAAGAGGAATAAGTGACAGCTTCGTTCTCCAGCAGCCCGTCTGAAGTCTGCTGAGTATCGAGAATGTTGGATTCGACAGGGCAGATGGATTCACAGATCCATCAGAGAAAATCTTTAAAAAATCCCCAAAGGGATGAACTTAAAATTAACATGGTCTCACACACATTAGCACCAGCAGTTATCATAAAGTCAATCGTTCCTGACGGGCTAGCTGAGATAAAAGCAGCAGCTGTGTGTTGAGGACGGGGACTTCAAACGATTTGGCCTCTAATCCACACTACTTAACAATGTTGAAGCTGGAGATAAAGCACCATTCCTTTTCAGACATCACAATATTTTTTTACACAGACTTTTTGTCTTTAATCTGACTTGATATGTAATTTTAGGAACTGAAGATAGATCTAGTGAATTAAAAATATTTGGGATTATTGTCTTTAATGTAATTCAAGTGCACAACCAAAGTTACATTTTTTTAGTCATTGTCACGTCTGTACGGACACTGAAAGTAATTGTAATGCGGCGTCCTGCTTTGGATATTCGTGATTTTGAAAGGCCATGCTATTGACGTCAGTGTCCACTGGTGCTCAGCGAAGCAAAACATTAATTGTACAAAACCAATTACAAAGTTACTCAGCATTGATGAAAGTCTAGGTAGGTATCTGATCTTCCAAAGTAAGCTTTATTTATTGGAAAGTACAGTCAATAATTCCCTGTATCTTAAAAGCAAGAGTGCAAAAAAACCTATTGCATATAGATAATAATAAATCAATAAAAACATAAATAATGAAATTGTTACTAAAGTGCTTGTTTTTAGTTTAAATTACTACAAAGAATCCTGAAAAATAGCCGCTACTACATTCTTATATCTAAAACTAATACAGTTATTGTTAAAAATTACTGTCTTTGATTAGTTTTTTCCTTTTTTGTACTGGTTCTTGCGGCACTATTGTATTTGTGACACTATATCAGCTAACAGGTTATGTTTGTATAGGTATGCAATGCATAAGGTTTATTGTTTCGCATGTTTGTTACCCCTCCTGCTTTTTAAAGCTCTTTTTAAAAAGTTCTTAAAAACATTTTACATGCTTATCAGGTGGCTGATACTAAAAGTGCAGTGTGTTGCACATTTAAAAAAGGAATGCGTGACTTCTGTGTAAAATGCATTCTAGCCAACAATTTAGTCCAATTTTCTTACTTTCTCCACTCAACCCTGGTCAGGGCCGAGTTGGTGCCCATAAGTGGTCATTAAGAAAAAGGAGGGTACAGGAGGGGAAAATCATCTTAAAGCACATTTCAGACAAGTAAACACTTTAGTCTTGTTGAGGAAGTCTGCCTACTCACAGATCCTGTTTGTGGTGTTCATGAGTAGGATCACAAAGCGTTGTTGACGACAGTCTGGTTTGGGAACATCAGGGTCTCATGTTTGCAGATGAGGTGGTTCTGATCAGAGTAACTGGCAGTGTTGACAGAACCAGGACTTTGCTAGAGGGACCTTCTTGTCTGATCCTCCAGCGTGAATTAGAAAAAGATGTCTGGGTTTTCTTTCTACACCTGGATGCATTCAATCCGAACTTGAATTAATAGGAAGACACAATGGACGAATGAAAATCATCCAAGTTTCCAAATAATGTCTTTTTCTGGGAATACCTTGCATCGTTAAGAGAAAAGAAGTTAAATTAAATGTGTAAATCACAACAGCATGGTCTACAGTAAATATAGTCGAAGATAAATTGGCTTCCTAATTGTCCAGAGCAAAAGATATAATATCACCTGGGGGGAAGGACACACTACACAGTTCGTTTACTGACAATTTCCAGTGTTCCTACTTTCAGAAAAAGTAAGGTTGTAGTAGCAATCAAGGAGAGGACGCAAAATTAAATGAGAGATAATTTGTTTCCCTTTAGACGCTGTATACAAATGAAACAGGCACCCATAAATTAATCAGTTACTAAACCCTAATCTCTCAGATATGAAAAGTGTAAACTTTATCCTCTGTTACAGAATGTAAACAACAAGGATACATGTTTTATGAGACGCATATATGATTAGTTAATATATATATATATATATATATATATATATATATATATATATATATATATATATATATATATATGTGTGTGTGTGTGATTTTTTTTATTAGCAAACATTTTTACGTTTTTTACGCGACCCATTAAGAATTAGCGGATTAAGGATTATGAAAATGGATGGATGGATGGATGGACGTTTTTTTCTCAGTAAGTTCATTTTAAGGATCACATTTTATCAGGAAAATCTGGTAGATGCACCCTGTCAGAATACATTAGTCTGACTTATTGTTTAGGCAGAGATGAAGTGGCATTTTAAGGAACACAAAGGTGGGGGGAGAAATACCATTATGTACAGTAATTTGTCACTGGAATCTCTTTTTCTGTGAATTTAAATAGAAATGGGACTCCATCGTTTTTCATGACAGCACAAGAAAGACTGAAGAGATGTCAGAATGACAAAAGAATAAGTGTTTTTATCTGAGCTCTGCAGCATGCTGAAGGCCTTTGTTAGCATAACTGTACGCTTAAATATTTTCTGTCAGTGGGCGTTTCAAAAGCTGTCTACTTTGTCTTCCTGTAGGCCATTTAGAGGCAAATCTTTCATATATACATTGCTGTGCAAAAATCTTGAATCATATCGTATTTAATTTTGTCTCCAATGTGATATTTTGTGTCTTTAAGATTGTCTTTCCAAGTGTTTTTTTGGACTTTGATTGTTTTTCACCTATTTTTATTTGGACATTGATTGTTTTTCACCTATTTTTATGATAAAAGCTGACCATTTTTACAGAAATATTGTTGATTGTTTATTTATAAGAATGAGTTATAAAAGGATAGTTATCACTGATTTATGAATAATTTATAATAGAAGTAAACTTAGCCAAGAGGCAAAGTTTTTATTTGATCTTTTTTATTTAACCTTTATTTAACCAGGAAGGTCCCATTGTGATTACCAATCTTTTTTCCAACGGAATCCTGGCCAAGACAGGGGCACAGTTAAAGACAATTTAAATTACAGGCAGATAAAAAATTAAGTAAATACCAGCCAAACTGAGAAATTTGACTTTGAAAATCTGAGGTTCGCAGTCAACCCCAACATCTGATTCAATGTGGGTGCCATGTATAAAAGTACTGTCAACATTGAAAAAACAAATCCTTTCTGAAACACTGAAAATCGGACAAATACATGTAATGGAATGGTAATGGATCCATAATTTGGGAGACATTAATCAGGGTCCAGAGAAATAAATCATGGTTCAGAGTGAAAATCAGAGTAACTGGCAGTGTTGAAAAGAAGCAGGCTGTGGTAATTGTCAGGAAGCAGAAAACGGTTCAGGTAAATGATTGGGAAGAGAGCAGCAGCACAGGTGGAAGCAATCGGCTGCCAGCAGAAGTGCAAAAGACAAAGCAGAGGAGGTGCATGACATATGGCAGAAACAGGGAAGACATGACAATACAGAACTCTAAAATATATATATCAGTGTTGAGTTCACATGTAAAGAATGGAGTGGAAACATATTATCAGCCTGTGTTTGCCAGTGGTGTTTTAAAGCAGCAGAACAAAGAGAAATTCTCACTGATTTGGGGGATTCTGTGTAGAACAAGCTCAGTTCAGGAGTTTTGTCATTCAAAACCTGAATTAAAATTTTCCTCTGAAAAAAAGAGTTAGAAAAGCAACTGGATTTATTTGTTTTTACGGTGCTAATCACTACAGCAATACAATGTATATCCATCCATAACTAAAAGAACACTCAGATATATAGATTCCACAGTGATATTTTTACAACTGCTTTAATGTAATAGAAAACAAAAAAAGAGCATATAAACGGCTTATTACTACACCACTTTCTGGGTTATAGGCATGGCAGACAATGAGTTTGAACTTGTAGCTGTTCTGTGAAGAAGTTACCTCTGATTTGTGTTTTATAAAAATACACACTTCTGAAACAAACAGAAATTTAATCTTTTCTACCTTATATACAGAGTATAACTAGTTTTCTTCAGTTTAATCTATGATTAAAAAAACCTGAAGGTAATGGTTAGGGGCTGGTTTTATGATAGAAAGGTAATAATAGCTCAGAAAACCACTCAGTACAACCAAAATATGTGGAATACCATCACTGGGTGTAAACCACGTTGGACCTTTAAGGAGATGGACTACAGCAGCAGACAACCAAGCTGAATCTTACAATTCCCACAGGCTCTTAAAAAACGTGACAATAACTAACTGAAAAAATGTTGGCTCGTCCAATGAGTCTTGATTTGAGCTGCATAATTCAGATGTTACAGTCGGTTATTTGGTAAATAACATGAAACCATAAAAATGTTGTTGCTAGCCATATCCATCCCCTTACTACTAAACTATACTAATTTTCTGAGTCCCTTTGGGAAATGGGAAATTCACATTATCAATGTTAAGCCAACAAATGCACAGGAACTGTATCATTAAAATGTGGACAAAATCTTAGAGGAATGTAACCAATCTCTTTTGAATCTGTGCTGGTAAAGAATTACGGCAATTCTATGGGCAAAAGAAAGTCTATCCTAATGCATATATAGCAAACACAATAAGAACAAATGTACTACTTTCCTGATCAATATAATTAAACATGAGATTATGAAATTCTTTGGCGGACTTGTAATAATGTCTGTCTGTAAAATGAGAAAACATTAAAGCTTTTTGCAGTAATATGCAATACAAATGTTCACATCTGGCCCTATTAGGATTTTTTTCTAAGGTCCATAACAGAGAAAATTATACACATGAGCAATTAACTCCTCAGAGAGTTGTCAGCTGAAGCACTGTAGCCCACGCACTGTCTCCACGACTGAGACTTTTCCAACAATGTACTTAATAGTCACTGACAGGGGATCTGCTAACACTTTTACCTAGAGTACATCCTGATTAACTGGGGAAGGGCACAATAATAGATAATCTGGCCATAATTTAATCTATGACAGTATCGTTTGTTTTGCAAAGTACTCTGAAGGCCAATGAGATCTTGTCATAAAACCTCTTGTTTGATGAAAAATTTCCCCCCGTCCGCCAGTTGAGTCTTTTGTCCTGGTGGCCCACTCATCTTTTCTCCCACCTAAGCCTGTTGCAGCAATCTGTCATCCCTCCAGGCTTAATCCACCCGTGTGGAAAAACACAATCACACAATCAAAGAGGCTTGGGGGCGAAATATAAGCAGGAGGTAAAATGAAAACAGGGACATAATAAACGGCTCCAATGGGGAGTAACGCAAGAACAATACCACCTAATTACAACGGCCAGAATAGACCAGAACAAACGGCTGATGAGATGAAAAGACGAGCCTGTTGTTCGATGATAAAAAAGAAATGAAATGAGCTGCGTCTTAGGCGTGAATTTCAACTTATTATAGTATTGATCTAATTCACTTTTCTTTTGCCAATGTATGTTTTATATTTCGAACAAACTTTACATTACAGTTCGTTGCAGAAGGGTTTTATAATGTTATTTATGAGTACAGCAGGTTACTTTTTTTGACTCTCAAGAGAATCATTTTTGATTTTGTGTGGCAAGGAGCACAAAAATCAATTACCCTGAATTTTCTCCCTGGACACTTTTGCTTGTCTTTTGTGAGGATGAGACAGCTTTGCTCTCAAAAATAGGGTCGGAACCAGCCTATCAATTTCTGAAAAAAATAACTTTTTTCAGGATCTTAGTAAGAAAATAATATGGGGCAAGTAGATTTTCTGGGCATTTCTGAAAATGACAACGTAAAAAGAAAGAAGACCAGATAAAGAGATATTGACTATTGGGTCTCAACAGCATTTGGAATTAAGAAGATTATAGATGATGATGCAGCAATAATGCAACCACGGTCCCTCAGACATCCTTTGGTTAAAGAGAAATGCACTGTGTATTTAGAGTTGTCATGCTTCCAGACTCCTGGGTCCTAGCTTTTGGTCTCTTCTCTATAGATCGCACCACAGGGTTCTAAAGGATTTAGGGCTGGGAACATCAGTCATGGTTTTCTCATAATTTTCCATAGTTCAGGCTAATCCCACCTAACGTGTTGGCTGGAAATTGCTCAATCATTAGCGTGCTTTCAGTATGAAAGAAACAGCTTTATGAAACCCATTCAGTTGTATTGCATGCACCATCCAACAATGATCTTGTACTGTGCTGAGTAAAGTGCAGTTGGAGCGTGGGTTACAGATCAGTCGTAGCTTTTCAAATTAAAATCTTGTAGTCGCGTTTACCAATAGTTAAATAAAATAATAATTTTGACCCTGCTGGTAATAATAGTTGGGTTTAACTTTGAGAAGGCCACTGAAACATTTAATTCCTAACTAGCCTTTAGCTGGTTGCAGGATTCACTAAGACTAAGTGTGAAACATTGACTTGTTCTATCTTCCCTTATCAGGCTTTTTAAATACTTGCTGTCTTGGATTTTCTTGCATGTATCGTCATGGTTATGCTTGTCTTCCAAGATGGCTGGTGGGTACGTTTTGTGACGCCATTGCAAACATCCTTAGTTTAGACGCAGGACATCTTCCAAATTCCTCCCGACCCAGAAGGAAGAAGCCGGCCAGTGGGGAAAAATAGCTTTGTCACCAGGTCAAAACTACTCTCTGCATCACAGCGTCTCATCACTTTCTTCTCTTGCTTGCTGTTTCTCCTCCTTTCTGTCTCACAGGTATGGTAGTTACACAAACAAATGTATTATAGTTGATCGCACTAAGGGCAAACAGACAATCGTGGATTACGAATTAGAGATTCCTAGAAAATCTAATCAACTAAAGAAAAAAATGCTTACATTAAATCAATTTCAGAGGAATTAGGGGTACCAATAGCTGTGTAGTGAGCTTGTTGAAAACAATTATTTTCTTATCAGATTTGTGACCTCCTGCATAAAGGTACTAAGCATTTTCATTGTAAGATCATACCATGTTACCATAATGTAATGTATTTTTACAGACCTTTACCAGGGGTTCTTTCTAGCCTCCTTTATTTCTTCCTTTTTGTGTTCACTTCCTGTCTCTTATTATTGAAACTGCTTTGTATTAAGTCATTAAGCTCTTTAGCATTACATCTTGATTATTTTGTTCACTGTGAAATCCTGTTTGCTGTCCAGTTCCTTAAACTCCACCTTGCTTTGCCCTCTCTTTGTCACATCTTCTCTGCAATGAATTTTGATGCAGTTTCCCTCTTTATTAAAAGTTTAATTTGTTTGTTTATCTCCTTCCAGCTGCCTGCTCAGACCTGCACTTCATTCCTTCTTTAACAATGGAAATAGACCTGCTGGAGGGTTGGCAGAAACCAAAGTGTTAAAGACGCAAAGGCAGTAAAGAGGCAAATCCATCCTGTCTCTCTGCTGTGTCACTGTGCTCTGATGATAACAGCAAGGAAAAATAAAGACGGGATGCAAACATGCATCAATCTGATCCTCAGTTAAAGCTGATTGTTTTGTGATTGCAGGGCAACACAAAACATTTCCCTGTGTCAGAGGTCACTGTCAACAAAACCTAATAAAAAACTGTTTTTAAATCAGTGACATGAACATAATTTATGTGAATGTGTTGTTTTATTAAAACTACTGGAAGTTCCAGACTCTTGTTGTTGTTAGGGACACAATTTAAAGTCACCCAGATAAGTTTGGTGCCACTTGGAGTCCTTCAGGGAACGTTTACATCCATTCGCGATCAGCATATATCCATGTAATGGGAGTCGTGGGGACATGGCAAGTGCAGACTCTAAATAAGGCATTATCTGCCACAAAATTACTTAATTTACCCCATGTTTTGTTATGAATCGGTAGCACTATTCCTCTGTGAAAATGTCTCTGAGTTGCTTTGTTGTTGTATGCAATACTGTTTTACGGGCTTTTAATCCAACTTGACTAGAGCCCAGTTTATGCTTCTGTGACCGCAAATTTGCACTCAGACGCAGACGTATTGACGGAGACATTTTCTGGGTGTCTCCGCTCTTCCACTCCATTCTCTATTGTTTTTTTCAGCATTTCTCGACCAGGATAGCGGGGGGTGCTAAGTTTTCATGGCGTCTCTGCCTACAATCACACAGCGCCGCTTCTGTTTTTTTCTAGGCTTGTGAACGCACTTCTTCCACAAGGAGCAATGAACGACAGAAAGTTAGTTTTGATTAAGCTTTTTACTAGAAGTGCGGGTTATAGAATACTCTAGAAACACATAGAAACAAAACACAACAGCCGTTTTTTGTTGTGTTCCTGCACCTCCCTGTGTTCAAAATCGCCAAAGGAACAGATTAGATAAGTTATCCTTTCAATATAAAGCATGTAGTTGTCAAACGCTGCATTAACTACTGATTACAGCGACTATAGAGCCCCGTTCTGGTTATGCGATCTGTGGCTGTTACTGAAACTGACCAATCAGATGCATACGCTCTCCGTCGACGGAGACAGATACGTAAAATTTGGGCCTCTACTCCGTACATTCTTGCGTAGGTGACAAAGAGCCCATGCGTTGACGGATAATGGCTTTGCGTCAATCCGTCTAAGTCAAAGCGCAGTAGCATAAACTAAGCTTAAGACACAATTTCAATTACATCACTGCCATGCAGCATCCCAGTTGTAGTCTGAGCAGGGATTTCACTCTGTGCTCGACTGCGAACGATTAGACAAAAGGAAACATCAACATGGTTCGCATTTGGGTGTTTCCAAATTGTGACCAAGTGGACTAAAGCCTAGTTTATACTTCTCAGTCTACTTGGGAATGGATAGACGCAACACCATTATCCGCCGACGCAAGGTCTCTCCGTGACCTACGCAAGGATGCACAAGTAGAGCCCAATTTTCTAACTGTCCATCAGATAAAACGGTGAGCGTGTGCCTGTGATTGGTCAGCTTAACAGCCAGAGATCATTTCACCAGAACGGTGCTCTATAGTTGATGAAATTAGTAGTCAATGCAGTAGTTTCGGCACTATGCTTTATTTGAAAGAACAGTTTATCTAGTCTTTTAGTGATTTTGATCACAAGTAGATGTAGAGAACAACAAAACAGACTGCTGTGTTTGTTTCCATGCATTTTTAGAGTATTCTATGAGCTGCACTTCTAGTAAAAGGCCTTCCAGCTCAAATAAAACATACTTTCTGTCGGCCACTGTTCCTTGAGGGGAAACAGTGGCCGACAGAAAGCTGAACTAAATAAACAAGCTGAACAGAGATGACACTGCAATGGTAGGCAGACCCGCGAGAAAGAAAAAGTCCCCAAAAACGGTAGTTCCAGTTTAAGCATTTCTACTTGAATATTACAATTTCACTCATCTCTCTCAGATTAGCATGAATTGATTGGCTTTCAATCCCATTGCACAAGTAGAAGTTTGCAGTTAACTGTAGTGAAGTTAAAGATGAAGTTTCTCTACCAGAATAAAAAAGATGGCCAAGGAAACTTGTATATTTTTGTTGAGCGTTCTATTCTTCACAGGCGAGTATCTTCTCACTTTCTCACTTCTGGGTTTTCCATCTCGTTCTTCTTTGTAGTTTCAGATACAAGCCTATGTGACGTGATGCAAACGCATATACAGTATGAGTGGTCAGGCTGTATCCGAGCTTTCAGTCATACAGGGTGAGAACATGATTCCTGTGCTGTAAATTACGGAACCCTGCAATCTAGTCATACAGTCTCAGCTGCAGCTGAATACAATAAATGAACATATCTTGTATGCCAGTCTTGTTTAGACTTCCTCCCTCAGTCTCCCAGCTTTCTTGGTGACACAGCTGTTCCGCATTCCTTCTGATTAGCTTACCTGGTTTGTCTAATATGCTCCTCCATTTTCTGTTTCAATCTTACCTTATGTGAAACCTATAAGTTCTCTTTTTTGTCGTTTCTTTGTATGTCATTAAAGATTCAGCTCATCTCCAGTTTTCTCAGTGTTTTGCATTTAGGTCATCTGCAGTAGCTAAATACCATCACAAACAAGGACTTGCTAATATGCATGGAATGATTAACACTAGTTGTGTCCATCCATCCATCCATCTTCTTAACCGCTTATCCAATTCAGGGTCACGGGGCAGCTGGAGCCTATCCCAGCAATTATCAGGCGTTAGGCAGGGTACACTCTGAACAGGACGCCAGTCTGTTGCAGAACACTAGTTGTGTTTAGACATTAAATCTCTTGTTCTTTTCACAATAAAAGAAAACTAAACGAAAGAATACCAACCTTCAAAGTATTTCAGATCACTTCATGTTAAATTTATACACTTTTAACTACATTAAAGCTGAATTATGCAAGACTGAACTCCTTTAGTTTTAAAAAGGCTTTTCATCATGAAGGTCAGGTTTGCAGGTTTTATATGAAAAGCAAATCACTTGTCTGTTAGATCGGTTTAAAAACATAATTCTTTCTCTGGTCTTTTTTTATCAAATAAAATGCAAAAACAAAATTACAATTTACATAGTGTATTGCTAAAGTATTTATACCACTAAAGCTTTTTCACAATCTGTCATTTATTGCAAAGTTCAGTGTAATGTATTCAGATTCTATGTGACAGACCAACACAAGGCAGTCACATAATTAGTAAGCAAATTCTATTTGTGTGTAATTTAGCCTCAATATATTTCTGTGAATATCTCATTAGTTTGTTAAAGAACAGTTGTGATTAAACAGCATCAAGAAGACCAAGGAGCAAAGGAGACAGATAAGGGATACATTTGTGTAGACATTTAAGGCAGGGTTAGTTTAAAAGACTGTATGTTGAGCTTTTGACATCTAATGGAAGAACAATCCTTCAGAAATGGATAAAAGATGCATAAGCAAACCAACCAAGACATAAAAACCCACCTGAACTGACAGGCAAGGCAAGGACAATGCGAATCAGAGAGGCAACCAAGAGGTCCAACTTAAATGATGGAGCTGCAGAGATCCACAGCTAAGGTGGAGCAATATGTTGTCTGTTAGTCATGCACTCCATAAATCTGGCCTTTATGGTATAGTGGCACGAACAAAGCATCTGTAAGAAAGCCATGAGAGGTCCTGGGTCACAGGAGCCAAATGACACGTGGAAAAAAAGAGTTCATGATGCTGTGTCGTGGCAGCTTCATAGACATAATTTTCTGCAGGAGGGAAAAGCGAGCTGGGGCCTGTACCATGAAGGTAGCTGAACAAACTCGGGGTTACAGGATTGGTTTTGAGTCGACAAAACCAAACCGATGCAATCAGGCTTTATTGGTACTATGACGCAGCTCATCAACTTTCTCTGTCAACTCAGGCATTGATCCTTAAGCTATGATTAATCCACACGTGCATGCACATAAAAGAGTGACGTCGACACTGAACGACCAATCGCGTTCGATATGGATAGAGCGAGAGCTATATTCATTTCAGCGGAGGAGCAAGCGATAATTCTTCAGAAATATGAAGAATATAGAAGTATTTTTCAAGCGCGCAGTAACACTGCAAGAGAACAATCTTGGTGGAAGATTGCTGATTGCGTTAATGCGTAGGTTAAACAATTAATGTACATTTATGTAGGCTAATCATATCAAAAACATATTAAATGTTCAAATGAAAATGTATTCGTGTTGATATATATATATATATATATATATATATATATATATATATATATATATATATACTGTATATATATGTGTGTTTGTGTGTGTGGTGTGTGTGGGTGTGTGCGTGTGTGTGTGTGTGTGTGTAGATGTATGTAAAATTTGAATGTATAGGCTATTACATCCTAAGAAAGATTGATATTCATTGATTTTTAGATGCAACCCCAACTCCAAACATTCTTGGCTTCAGATCAAGACAAGATATAAAAATATAATTCAAAGTGGTGAGTATTTACCATAACCTTTTATTATTTTTTTGAACATTTAATCACAAACACTTGTTTGCAGAAAACAGAAAAAAATGTGAAATGAGGAAAACTGGGGGAGGGCCACCTCCTCAAGATTACACTGTGGCGTAGGAGTCTGAGCAACAATAAGGGGCGGCCGATTATGGATGCGGTACAGTAACGGTATGGCTTCGCGAGTCACATTTGTTATGTGCGGCTCAAAAAGTTCACAAAGATGAGACATTCCTTCCGTGGAAAATCTGTATCTTTCATACAAGTAAGCATCAGGAAAGTTCAATGGATTTTGTCTGTCCCTAAAAACTCTTTCTCTACGAAGTGCTCGTCTAAAAATTTGCACAGAGATTTCCACAGGATTTGGGAAAAAAGGTCAAGCCATTGCAACAGAGAACAGACGCTGGGAATTAATTATGTCACCTATATTTTTCTTTGCTCACAGCTGATTGTTCAAACTTCAGTCTGAGATCTCCAATCCAGAAGATAACCTGCCCCGGAGCAGGTTAGCCGTGCAGCGTAAGATACCATGGCAACGAACACCGATTAAAGCCCAGCTACTTTCATAGTACCTAAAACCCAGGGTTGGCGGAAACTAAGCTGAAACATAGCTGGCTAGCCCCCTAATCCGGCTTCAGGGTACAGGCCCCTGGTCAGAGTTGATTGGAAGACATTGAGAGCTACCTAGACAGCCAATACTTATTGACGTAACACGATTAACACATCATCTGACCATGATATAGCCAATAGTCGACAAGAAAAAAAACTTTTTTTCACTAAAAGGATGAGTTCATCTTGCACTAAGCTTTTTTGCAATTTATCTAAATGTTCGTGCTGGCATAGAAAATTTTACTTGTCAAAATTTTATAAATCAGTTCACCATTTTTAAAACACAGAAAAATCCTTGTAAAAATATTTGCCTGATCAAAAAATTCGAAAAATTAAAATGTGTTAACAATAAAACTATGAAGTACATTTACATAAATCTAGTTTTGCTAACTGATGTATTTTTTGTGAAAAGATAGTCACCAGTACTTGTACCCTATCAAATACTTATAGTACTGAGGAACATGTATGTACTTTTCAGATGATGAAAAAGGTACAGATAGTTGACTTGAGTTCCAATATTTGTCAAATACAAAACAAATTTTTTTGTACCTTGGGGCACAGAAAGTACCTCTTCTCTCTACCCCTATTTCTGACAAATGAGAGCCAAGTGAAACATATTTTCACTCACACAAGTTTTATGGTTGCTATATTTATATTAAAGGATTCAAATTTTTCTGCTTAATGGGAAGAGGACTAAACCTGGGTAAATATGGAGCTAAAACTGAAATAAATATAGCTAGTTAATGAGTGTGAATAGGGAGTGTGACCTCCCTAGATGTCAAAGAAACAGATTTTAAACTGCGCATCCAGACCTGCAGCAAACAAACAACTAATATGCTAATATTTAACAAAATGAGCCTCAGTCATGTCGGCTCAACGCAGCACATGTCACAATGTCCTATCCAAACAGCCATAGGACAAAAGCACCATTAGAAGAGAAAAACATGGGCGAAGAAAATTACATTTATATAGTACAACATCAGCGCCGTATGGATTTGTTGTGTCAGTGTGTAACTAGCAGCCCTCGGAGACAGTAGCATCATGTTCGCCAGACCATCCTTATTAGCTTGTTTGCATTCACAGCCAATCCCAAGCGGCAGCTAAAGCAAGAGATGCTGCAAGGCAGCCCAGCATTATATACAGCCTCATCAGCAGATATACAAGGCATGAGCAGGCAGTCGAAGAAAGCTGCCTTTAGGATCTAGTTCATGCCTTGCCATCACATCGACACTTAAAAAGGACGTTTTATGTGTGTTATCCTATAAGCTTTGAGATAAATAATTTTCATTCCAAACTAACAGCTGTGTATTTATCACCGGGTGGACAGAGGTAAAAGTAAAAGAAACACTAACTTTTTCCCTGAGTTGCAAGCAGATGTCCTGCTGATGCTGACGGTCTCTGTGGTGCTCCAGCTCCTCCTGGTGGGCGTGTTTGGCCTCCTGCAGGGTGACCAGTGCCCTGTCCAGAAGCTCCTCAAGGTCTCTCTGCCACTGCTGGGTTACAACTCTTATCTGAGTTTGAGTGAACCGCTGCATGTCCCACAAACGTCCATGCTGCATCTGAAAGTAGGAAAAGGTAACACTGACTGAATGAGTCAAACTTTATCTGTACCATAAAAAAGTTTTTTTTTAAATCAAAATCAAATGTTTCAGATAAAAAAATAAAAATAAAATTAATAAATGCAAAAAAAGTAATTAAAGACATTAATGTGGAGAAGTTATCATACTTGAAATGTATTACTAGGTTGTGCTACTCTGGGCAGCAATAACAGCAATCAACAGTTTGTTGGCAATGAGTCTTTTACATACAGTGACCATGAAGGAATTGTGACCGACTCCTGGTGGAATTTCCTTAATTAAAATCAGCATGGAAGGTGTTCTAACATGAATAGAATGAATACCACGGCTTCTAAATCGGATCTAAGTCCGAACTTTAACAAGGCCAATCAAAACAAATTATCTTGCAAGTCTTATCAATCTAACATAATTCTGCAGCTGAAAACCGTAATAATTTCTTTCAGATGTGTTTAGTAATCGAAAAGCTTCCATCATAACTTTTGTTAGCATTTTTTTTTGTGTGCGCTTTTTTTGGGTAAGAATTGCAGGAAATTCAAAGGATTTAATCATGGGTTGACATGTGGCTCTATGAGATATCTAAGCCTACTTCATGTTGTCAGACATGCTCTGTGATTTCCTGATTCTAAAGGTCAGGCAATATTCAGGCTTGGGTGTGGCGCATGAAACTGACCTGAGAAAGTATAATTTATTGATTCATGATTTAAGGGGAACAATATTTTCACATGGGATCAGATTGGTTGGAAAAAATTTTTACATCATCTACAAAAACTGGTTATCTTTTTCCGATATCAAAATTACTTTTGATTATCTGAAAAACATAAGTGTGACAAGAAATGAGGAAGGAATTGAAATCTGTAAGCGGGCAAATCAGTTTCCGTTCGATTATACAGAACAAGGAGTATTCTTACATTTTAAAGACGAATCCTGGGAAGACAATAAAAATTGAGTTATTGCAGCTAAATCCTACTTGTTCTGTTAAATGTACTAAATTTATTATGTGCTACAAAGAAATCAGAAATACTTCTGCATGATACACTGTCGACACTAAAAGTTACATTACCATAGGGACACCTTCGTGCCAGATCTAGCTCCGCTGGGGTATAAAACCATCCCTCTCTCCTGGCTGTGAAATGTTCTGAAGGAAAACTGTTCTTTTCGGTGTGAGGGCTGCCCATAGCTATTCATCATTGTGTCAGTACTCTCAGAGGCTGCACCACTTGGCTGCCTCATTGGAACAGAGGGAATGATATTCATCTATGGGCTAATGGTGGCTAACTGACAGTGTGAAGGCATTAGACGGCTGACTGGTTTTATTGAAAATGAGTGAGCCTACATCGCAACAGAAACGCCAGGATTAGTCAAACAAATCCTGTTTATTAATGTGCAACTTTGGAAGATACACCCGTTTATTCTTCACTGTGGCTCATCCTCTCCTTCACTGTCGCTGCCTGACTTATGTGTTTTTAGATGCAATTAGCATTAACACACAAATTAGCACAAAGGCACATGGTTTATGTTTGCACACACTGTATATTTATACATTCCATGTATTTCAGTGGGATTATATGTGATGGAGCAACAAAAAAGGAATACATTAATATGAGGTGTAAGGAGAACAACAAACGGTTTCAACATCTTTTTCCAAACTATCTTCTGAAAAGTAAGGTGTGTGTTTATGATGTCCCCTTTTACAATGATACCCTAAATAAAGTCCACAGTGCATGTCACCTTATATATATCAATAAAGCTGTCATGTGAAGGGCTTAGATGTTCATTTGAATATCAGACAACAAACAGCAGATAAAGGAATATCAGTAGAGCGCTGCTCAATCCATCATCTAAAAATGGAATTGGAATGGGACAGGAAACTGTAAGGCTGGGCAAGGAAATAGTTAATCAGAAAAGCACCCAAGAGGCCCAAATTAACTCAGGAGGAGCCACAGAGATCTACAGCTCAGGTGGGAGGATCTAGTGATGCAATAATTATGTCTCTTGCACCTTATGAATATGCTCTAAATATGAAAATGCTGCTTGCAGATGCTCTCCATCAAGTGTGATTGAACTTCACCTAATTTGCACAAGATTTCACTCTGTACATGTTCAAACCTTGTACAGAGACCCCTCAAAAGACCAGCAGTTGTAAGGCATTGAACGGTGGTTTTACAAAGTATAAATATAGATAGTACAGAGCACAAATGCAAGCCACATATTTTAGACTTTTACTGTACAAATATGTTTCAAACCAGGTGTTATTTTTGTCATTATCATTGTTTCCAACTCACTCTCCCTGCCTCAGCAGTTGATTGTTCATTGTCTTAATCTGTACCACTTCCCATTTAAACACCTGTTCTCCTCAGTGCAAGATTGGCTGTGTCTACTGCCAAAGCCTTCAACCCTGGCTGCCATTTTCTTTTTTAACTTCAGCCAGTAGATCTTTTGGCCGCTACTTTCGTCCGATCCCATCTGATTCTTGTAAATTGCATTTCCTGTTACTGACCATGATTGCCATGTTAAGAATGTGCTATGCTATAAAGTTGGCTTGCCTTACCTTGCCTCAGTTCAGGCCTATATGACTAGGGATCTGTTGCCGAGCCTCTGTACCGCCTGCATAAGACCCTGGACTGATTGTAGATCACGAGTAACTGGATTCTGGATGCTCTTAACCTCGTACTTTTAGCTGCGAACCCCTGAGACCCTCAAGAAAGAGGATTCACATCACTGGGCTGTCTGTTTGCTGGATCCTTGAACTCTACAGATCTCCCTGCCTCAGGACAGGCAGACCCAGTCCTTTGGAAAGCCTCTTCCACCAGCACCACAATCATTTCAAATAAATATTTGTAACTGTCTGAGAGACTTGGATTCATTTTGTGTTTTGGTTCTGTTTATTTAGAGATTCCCTAAAGGTTACAATTTTCCTTCCTTCTCACAATTACACTAGAATGACTTGATCTATCACACAAAACCCAAGAAAATGCAATATACTTAGTGCTTCTTATATGAAAAAAGAATCAAAGGTTATCAATATACTTGCCAGACTCTATAAATATAAATCACTCTTATTGTCATGGAACTTTATGATACATTACTGTGAAATATTGCAGCCTCTGCGGCATATGACTCCGTATGATATGAAGACAATAAAATACCCCATCCAGCAGAGGGAGTTCTATACAAAGTGAGTCTCATCACCTGAGAGTAAATCTTCAGAGATTGGTTCAACTTTAGGTCAGCAAAACACTCACAAATTGCTCATCTTCATCATGTGCTATGCATTATACACGAACTCCAAAAAGTGACTTTGCGGAGAGTTATTTGTACATGGACTGAAACTGCAACCCGTTGTTGCTATGAGAAACTGTTGGTTCCAAATCTCTTTGAGGTTTCAGATCAAGAAAACTTAGGAACTAACAAATTATCTGCAGAAATGTGCTTGGGATTATCACTCTGCAAAACTAAAACAAATAAAGGCAGAACAGGGTCTTTATTTAGCATATGTCAAACTAACTGACAGGTGAGCAAAAATGATAAACAAAAAAATGCAACGATTCAATCTATTCCGTTGAAATAATTCTAATAATCAAAGTGTCTCTCAAAAGTATTCACACCCCTTCAGTTTGTTTCCCATTTGATCAAATTAGCACAAACTTTAAAGTATTTTTTAAATTAATAGACCCATTCAAAGTAGCAAATGACTGCAAAATGAGGTTAAAATTATTCTTGTTTAAAGGTTTTTTACAAATAATCTACAAATGTCACATCAATTTGTGCTCACTTATTTATTAATCTTTCGGGGCATCTCTGTACCAGCTTTGCACATCTAGAGAATTACATTTCTGCTAAGTCATCTTTGCAAAAATAGTTTAAATTCATTCAGTGTGTATGGAGTGCATCATCGAAAATTTAAAGTTATTCCACAGAAAGTCATTTTAATTTGGGCATTGAGCTGGTGTATTTAACTCAATTAATCTGGTATGATTCTACCAACACAATGCTACACTATAGGGATGAAATGTTCAACGTGCCACAGAGAATTTAGCAAGTTGGTCAAAATGTTTCATTTTGGTCAAATCTTTTCA
Organism: Apricaphanius iberus; assembly: GCA_028564705.1. Classification (NCBI taxonomy): domain Eukaryota; kingdom Metazoa; phylum Chordata; class Actinopteri; order Cyprinodontiformes; family Aphaniidae; genus Apricaphanius; species Apricaphanius iberus. The sequence goes on from JAPXFQ010002924.1 coordinate 1,248,628, forward strand.
GAGTACCTTCTTACACACTTTTTAGTGTTTTTTCTCCTACCTGGGCTTTTATAGATTGCAACAATGCCTTTGCTTGTGCCACTCTTCCAAAAGGACCCGAATCTTTATGCAGTTTTACTTATAACTTTCCCTTTCACATATTTTCCCACCTGAGCTGTGACTCTCTGCAGCCCCTCCAGAGATGCAATGGACCTCTTGGCTGCTTTTCTGATCAACATCTCTTGACCCAGCCAGTAGGTTTTCGTGAACAGCCATGTCCTGGCAAGTTTGCAGTTGTACTATGCTCGTTCTTTTTTAATATGTTGGATGGAACAGAGCTCTGTGAGATGTTCAAAGCTTGGGATATTTACTAAAAAACCAAGCCAGCTTTAAACTTCTCTGCAGCTTTGTCTCTGAGCTGTCTGCTTTGAATAAGTTCAAGGGGTGTGAATACTTATGCAAGTCAGTGCTTCTTGAGTAAAGCCTCACAGAAAAGTTCAGTTTAACCAAGTGATGACCTGTTTGGGTATTTTGATCCTAATCTTTTCATGTTTGTCAATACATTGGATAAGTCTTTCTTTAAATGACATTATTGAAGACCCTTTTTTTCCAAACACTGAAAGAGCATAAGCATCTATTCACCTAATCAGAGGGGTTTCACAAAATCAATCTATACACACACTGATTAGCAAGCCAGTTTAATTATGACTAATAGCTGAATTAGGTTGAGATAGAGCTGAAAAGCGAGGAGCGCAGTGAGAGAAACGTCTCCTCCCTCTTGCGACACCCCTTAGGCTGAACGATCACAGCTCTAAATGCGGTACCCAGCTGGAACTGATATGACGACAGGTCTCTGGGTGCGGGCGAGGAGAGGAGAGAGGGCCTGGCGGTTGTCATGGCGATACAAGGCGGTGGTTAGATCCAGTTGTCCACAGTGTGTGACACGGCGCATCCTGCAGCGTGCTGAACAGATCGTTGTCCAGGCTTATCTCATTTCAGGGGGCTAAACTACAATGATCAGGGAGTCTGGGACTCACACTGGGGGGCAGCTTGTGACAGAGTGGGTTGGTGTGAGCATGATCTCTGGAAATGACTGTGTCAACATGGAAGGAATCCAAATGCAGGGTATGTGACTTTTCTAACCACAGAATGCTTCTAAATTTAGTGGCATTCTCTTCACGGTATTATAGAGGTCTAGATAGTAAACATGCAAATTTCCTATATTCAATCTACAACCCCAACAAAGAAAAGTTGGGACATTAGAGAAAATGCAAATAAAAAAAATAAATTGTAGTAATTTGTAAATTTACTTTGATTTGTACTGCATTGCAGACAATATGAACACAAAATATTTAATATTTTCTCTGGTCAACTTCATTTCATTTGTTAATATAGATCCTTTGCTGTCATTTAGACCTGCAACACATTCCAAAACCGGTTGGGAAATGAGCTATTTAAGGATAGAAATCAGGTAAATTGGTTAAATACAGATTTGATTTGAAACAGGTTAGTTGGATATTTCACTTTCAATGGTGCATAACAATTAAAAGACTTAAGGAATCAGGAAGAATTGCAGTGTGTAGAGGACAAGGGACCAAGCCAAAGCTGAACAGCTGTTATCCCTCATCTCATTTGGCAAACCTTTGTTAAGTACCACAATACATAGTTATATCCATAAATGCCAGTTAAAACTGTAGTGTGCCAAAAAAGAAGCCCCATGTTACCAGTGTTTGGAAGCACCATCGACTTCTCTGGGCTTTAAGGAATCTCGGATGGGCCATCCCACAGTGGATTTGTGTACTATGGTCATATGAATCAGAATTTCTGTTAGAGAAGGATCAGAAATGGAACCAGACTGTTACCAGCAACATGTCCAAAAGCCAGGATCTGTCATGGTATGGGGTTGTGTCAGTACCCTTGTCAAAGGTAACTTTGCACCATAGATGCAGAAAAGTACATAGAGATTTTGGAGCACAATATGCTGCTTTCAAGAAAACATATTTTTCCACAAGAAAATGCAAAACCATATTCTGCACATATTACAAAGACCTGGCTGCAGAGGAAGAAAGGCATAGTTCCTTGACTGGCCTGCCTGCAGTTCTGTCCTTTCTCCATTAGAGAATGTGTTGCGAATATTGAAGCACAAAATGTGACAACGAAGACCTCGTACTGTTGATCACGTCAAGACTTGTTTGCAGGAAGAATGTGACAAAATTACACCTGAAAAACTTTATCGCTTGGTGTTTTCGGTAATGGAAACATTACAAAGAGATAAGAGGCTTAACTGTTGTAACTTTTTTAAAATGTGTTGAACGAAAGAACCAAAACTCGAATGTTTGTTTTGAATAAAAACAACTTTAAAATTCATGAGGAATACATTAAATAATGTGCCGTTGTATTGTTTTCAATATTATACAGATCAAAGATTATATAACAAAGTACTGTTTCAGTTTCAGTCCTGTCACTATGGCTCTTTTGGCTGAATGGTTAGCGCACATGACTCTCACCTAGGAGTCGTGGGATTGAAACATGCCTGGGCCCTTGTTGTGCGCTTTGCCACACAAAATATCCCATCTTTATCTGATTTGGTGTTATTTTTGAATGAAAATCTACTATTTAAAAAAGAATATAAAAGATACAAGCGGGGAAAAGTTGAAATCCTAAAGGCACTATTTTCACTAATTCTGGGTAATAGATTTAACAATCTTTTTCTCAATTGTAATGCAGCTAGTATCTTTCTGAGACCTGATTGTGCATGACCGTGTGTAATCTGGTGCCATAAACTTGACTGTGAAACTTAAGAACTGGTGTTTCTCTTCCTAGAAATGGGAGCAGTCCAATCCAACATACGTATCAGATATCAGGCTGATGAAACCAATTAATCTACAAGTCCGGACCTCTCTGTGGTGCTACGTTGGTACAGGTGATGTGTTGGCTGATTTTATTATGTGTTCATTTAGTACTTATAAGTTAGTTTTTCTATGTTCCCTGCAGAAAACACCCAGAAATTCCCCCTTAAGTCGAACTTCTGTCCAAACTCTATTCAGAGCCTAGAGTTGTTCAATTTAATCAAGTCTTGTAGATTCAAATCCACGCTATCCAATTCAGCCTTATTTATTATACAATACGGTCAATTTTATTATGGCTCCCTTTAGAAAACAATATGACTGCCACCAATATACAATATATGTTAATGGAACTTTTCATAAGTATTTCCGTTTTACCTATAATTTAAAAATACAAGCGGATCACTGTCATTCCAAGCACTCACCGCAACAGCATGGCCTTCTTTGGAAATATTTTCTTGTTGATACAGAACGTGCAAGACATCTAGTTGTGATTTGTTTTGTGCAAACAAATAATATAACTTTCAGCATTGAAAGTCATAATACTCATCACTGAGGAGAAAACAGTGCTTCATATAAGAGTAAGAAGGAGCTTCAGCACATTATTACAGGATCCAAGAACCTAACGGTATCTTATTTTTTTCAGCTTTTCCATCTCCCACTGAGCAAAAATCATACGGTTTTTTTTTTAGAAAGACTGAATAGCAAAAGACATTCAAGACATTGCATTTCCTATTTTTCCTATTTTACATTGCTGAACTGTCGTTTTGGAGATGCCTTTTTCATTTCCTATAGGAAACAACCGTCTTGGTTGGATGAAAATACTATAACTTTAGATCTAACCCTGCTGGAGGGATAAATATTGGGCTTAACTAAGTCTATAAATCATAAAAATATGCCCAAAACCACAAAGAAAAACCTTGAAATTTTTATCTTATCATATTATGGGAAGTGAGGGAAAAAAGCTGTTTTGTTATTTTAGAACTTGAAAAAAGACAAGAACCAAAATATATATATACAGTATATATATTAAAAAAAAACATTTTCCTATTTGTACAGAGATACAGCAAGGTTAGAACAAGTAGAATATGGGTTCAAATTCTGCCCTCAGTTCTTTTTCATGTACTCCCTGTGCATGCATGGGTTCTCTCCAGGTCAATCGGTCGGTCTAAATTGTCCTTTGGTATGAGTATGTGTACCGTGTGTCTCTTGCCCAATGACTGCTGGAAATAAGCACCAGTCGCCACAATATCCCTTTATTCAGAGCAATTTTCAGCATTTTGCCCTTTACAAACACAACGAAGGAAAGCTGCCTCTGTAAAAGCTTAGTAGTCCACAGAAACAGTCTGTCTCAGAGCAACGATTCAGTCTTCTCCATGCTATCAACAATCTTTGAGGGTCATTCGGACATTACCACTGTGTAGCTGCGTGAGCGAGACGTTTTACTTTTACTTTGGAGCTGCCGCTAAAAGAAAAGTGAACAATGAAAATAGACAGCTTAAAGACAAATGGGCAGAACAATTTAAATGTATTCTCCCTCCATCCAGGACCAGAACCATGTGCTTAATTTGCGAGGAAGACCATTGCCCTGAAGAGACCTAAGCCTCCCAAAAAACACGGTAAAGACAAATCACAAACTTAGTTGAAAAGACCCCAGGAAAACACTATCTCACCACAAATGCAATTAAGTCATCCTATGAAGCTGCAAGCAGGATTGTAGTTACATCTACGACTCAACAACAAGGAGCAATAGAATGCTCCCACAGAGTTTCATGGACTTTGGGTGAGCATCCTTTCTTTGATGCAGAAATAATAAGTGTTTAGTTTAATTTGAATATACATTTGAATTTATTGCTAAATGGAAATTACAATTTATTCTTGTTGCTGTTTTGAATGAAACAGAAATTTTACTCAAACAAATTTTATTAAGATGCGTTGATTAGATATAACTTATAAAATGACTGGAATGTATGCATGATAGAATTGAAATGACCTGCAAAGCGCCTTGAGATAACATGTGTTGTGAATTGGCACTATCTAAGTATACTGAATTGAAACTGAAGTGACTGACAAAAGATAATGCACGTCCCTTTGATTGGTTGAAATTATGTTTGTGGCCCTTTAAGAATTGTATTTGAGTACCCCTGTTCTAAAGGAAAAACTAACCAGTTCCAGTCTTGTCCTGTTGGGGAACTGTCTCTGCAGCATGTCCATGCAGATTTCTCTGTAGTTAGGTACATCATGAGTGTACGTAGACACTGTGAATTGGAATCGAAGATGGTCGTCTGCACACCAGCCACAGAACCTGAAACAAATTTAACACATAATTACAACCGCTATTTTAAAAAAGCACTAACAGATAGATTGCAACACTGCAATAGTCATAAAAAGCTGCTGTACCAGATGATATAAAGCAGGGGTGGGGAACCCTGGTCCTCGTGGGCCGCATTCCTCTAAGTTTTCCAGGCAACCCTGCTTCAACACACCTGACTCAAATCAAATGGATCCAACAGCCAATGAAGTTTTTCACAATTACTAGTTCATTTTATTCAGGTGTGTTTGCGCAGGGAAACATGGAAACCTTTCAGGATGAGGGCCAAGGTTCCCCAACCCTGATATAAAGTATAAAGCAGCAATGTATAATCAACCACCTGGAGAGAAAACCTTTTCTTAATCAACAGCATGACTTGGAGAAAAGTCACAGCATCTGTACAGACATGCTCCATTTTATTCTGGGGAATTCAACAACTTCTGCATTTCCAAATAAGAAATTAACAGGATCAAAACAGTAAGATTTATAGACTTATTTCATATTCGTTAGGGAAGTCAACAAAATATGTGTTCCTTTATCAGCGCATAGATGATTTGACTTACCTGTCAGTTTTTTGCAGCTGCTCCTTCAGACTCTGCAGTCTCTGCTTGTACCTCTCTGAGAGGGACTGAAAGGCCTGGATTAGAGAGTCTTTCAAGTCTGGATAAGGGCAGTCTGCATCCAAAACATCCTCAGGAACGATTTCTGAGCCCTCCAGGGTGTCTAAATTAGTGATAGCATATTTCTGAAAGGAAAAATATAACCAAATAATGCTATTTTGAACAACCACGTGTCTTTATGATGTTTAAATAAATGTTAATGTTTTATAGTTAAACAAATTACATTTAGCTATATTCTTTTTACATTAAAAAGGGCAGTAAACAAAAGAATTTAAATACGTGCTTTAGCAAACATCAGTTGAAAATATTCGACCATATGAACACAAAGATGGTTGAGATGTGGTATACACAATGTGTGTTTAAGACACAGACATCTTTTTTAATTAACAGCGGTAATATTCTCCAACAAAGAACGTGCAAAGGAAAGAAAAGTAACACTAATTAGCAAAAAACTTTTTGATGCAGCATAAAGCTGTCATGAATATGTAACTAAAATAGTGTGATCTGAATCTCAGAACAATAAAGTAAAGCCCTTTTTTCTCAAATCTGATTTCCATAAGGATCAAATAATGAGTTTTACTAGTAATTAGTAAATCTAATTTCAATAAATTTGCCTTCAACTTGCAAGCAAAATATTTTTTGAAAAGATATTGAGCACTGGAGTGTTATAGGAGATTTTATATTCAAACTAGAGCAGTTTATATGCTTTTTATGTCTCACCAAATAAACAGCCTTTCATTCAATAGTAAAAAGTGTAAAAAAAAAAAAAGTGTTTAAATTGAACCAAAGTCTAACAAGAGCTCCAAACATCAAAACAAATAGGATGAAATTAATGGAAACAGAAATTGGACCAATTCTTTTTACCACGTATATGCTTCCAATTGGTAAAATAATTAGACAGCATCATATGAATTTCCCCAGATATGCTGATGACACACAACTATGTTTATACATAAATTCAGATGAATCCAATTAGTTAGGTAAATTATAAACATGTCTCGAAGACATAAAAACCTGTATGACTCTAAAGTTTCTGCTTTTAAATTCAGACAAGACAGAAGTTGTTGTCTTTGGACCAGAAGCTTTAAAAGGGAAACTGCTATGTCAATTACTTAATCTGGATGGCATTAAATTGGTCTCTGGTAACAGTGTAAAGAACGTCTGTATAATATTTGACATAGATATTACATTTAAATCTCATATTAAACAGGTTTCCAAGATTTATTTCTTTCACCTCCAGAATATTGCTAAAATCAGAAACATCCTGTCTAGGAGTGATGCAGAGAAACTAGTCCATGCATTTGTTACTTCAAGACTGGACTACTCTAATTGCTTATTATCAGGAAGTCCACATAATGCAATTAAAAGACTTTAGTTGTTCCAAAATGCTGCAGCAAGAGTTCAGATTAATAGTTAAAAGAGGGATCACATTTCTCTTGTTTTTTTTTCTTTATCTCCATTGGCTCCCTGTTAAGTCCATAATAGAGTTTAAGATCATCCTCCTTACCTATAAAGCCCTTAATAGTCAAGCTCCATCATTCATCGGAGATCTGATTGTTCCATATGTTCCTAATAGAGCACTTCACTCTCAGACGGCAGGTTTACTGGTACTTCCTAGGATTTTTAAAAGTAGAACGGCTCCGCTCCTGTGGAACCAGCTCCCAGTTTTAGTCTGAGGCAGACACTGTGTCTATTTTTAAGACTAGGCTTAAAACCTTCCTTTTTGATAAAGTTTATAGTTAGAATGGCTAAGATTATCCTGTGTTATTTTTGCAATTATGCTGCTATAGGCTTGGACTGTTGGAGGAAAGACTGACCACTTCTCTTCACTCTTCTACTTTTCTCTTCTACTACTCACCAGATGTATTTTTTGCTGATATTTAGATAGTTAACCTTGTTTTCGCCAGTGTTTTTCTCTCCATAGAAGCTCCACCTGGTCTGGTATCCTGCACAACTACAACGCCCTGCTGGATGGGGAGCATTGATTCAGATGATGCTCCCAGTGCCCGAACATCCTCCATGTCCTGTTGTCAACTTTTTACTTTCTTTAATATATAAAGTAAACTTACATAAATTCCTTTGTTCTTTTTGTGTCTCTATTCTTTGCCTTCCAGAACCCCCAGACAGTCGTGGAAGATGACCACTTGTACTTAGCCAGGTTCTGCTGGAGGTTTCTTCCTGTTGAAGGGGAGTTTTTCCTCTCCATTGTCGCTACATGCTTGCTCGGTATGAGGGATTGCTGAGGAGTTGCTGTGGTTGGAGTCGGCATGTTCCGAGCACAACCTCACCTCAATGACTCAACGCAATCCGCTGGAATTCCTTACATAGAAATCTTTTAACTGATTGGAATGTTTGTATAATTGTATCGAAATTTACTTTTCTTGCAAAGTGCCTTGAGATGACATCTGTTGTGAATTGGCGCAATATAAATAATCTGAATTGAACTGAATTGAAAGTAACTCCTCTTATCCAGCAATTTGATTTTAGAAAGATGCTATAATGTTCTAGCCTGGAGGCCAGCCAAACTTAGTCCCGCCCACAACATGATCCGACATTCCTCCGTTGAGGAGCAATTTTGCCGAACCAGATCTGTTTGTACCAATCAAATCGGGCTTATGATGATTGACAGGTGAACAACAGTAACATAATCAACCACGTCACCAAAGAGTGCCTGGGTTGAATTTGTTTACAAAAATGATGGCTACCGCTGGAGAACTGAGATATATAGATTCTGCCATTGACTCTGTTCTAGAAGATATCGACAGCGCATTAATTATAAAAGAGGAATTTTAAAAGAGGAATAGATAACGTCTGTTGCTCTGCAGAGCAACGTCACACACTTCCTTAGCTCTGGTTGGTTATAGGTCTATCTAATTGAGTGCAGAGGCATTTTTTTCCTTGTACGGTTAAAACACGCCCCATAATCACAGCCAAATGGAGCAGTATCAGACTCACATTTTGGTTAGATTTGAATATGGCTACGTCACGCTAATAATGTTCTAACTAAACCCTAAACATTTGTAGCTTCTAAGTTTATCAGTTGCTGGAAAACTCTAGTACTGTTTTAATACTGTTTTATTATTCAAAGTTTTTATATGTCTTATTCTGTCCAGATTTTCCAAACTGGACTATGCCCAAATAGACTTGCCATCAACAGATGTAAATATGCACAGAATGGAAAATGATGATTTACTGAGAAACAACCAAAGCTACTAGCACAGTCAGTAATAAACATACCTCTATGCCAAGGTCAATGATCTGCTGTTCTGTGTCCTGGTACTCTGCATTAAGCTTTGCAATTATGTGCTTTTGTTGGTCTTTCACAGAATTGATCTGAGAATTTAAGAATGACACACCGAAAATGTTAGTGATTTAGTTTTACTTTATACAGTCTTTAAAACATTTACTATGTGTTATTTCTATCTAATCATTATTTTAATAGCAACAATGCTTGAAATGAGACTTCTCATCTTAAATTACTGCACATTTGATCTTCATCTTTTTGAAAATTGTAAAAACTGACTGAGTGATTCACTGATGGGACCTAATCAGTTGCTGCTTGTTTTCTGAGATGGCTTGAACAGTTATATTCCTTGAATGGAAACACACTTAGATTAGAAAGGCTGAATGGGTTATATTTTTTTTAAATTACAAGATGATGATATTCATAAATTGCACTGATTGGCTTAGTTGTTTGGCTGTGGGAGGGAACACAAATGGTGTCTACATCTCTGACTGTATCAATACAGAAAAAATTGGGTGTACAAAAGCACTAAGCTATTTCAGAATACTTAAGCGGTGACTTGAGCTCCGTGGGAAGAGCATTCATCTGGCAGTCAGAAGTTTCTGAGTTCAGTTCCAGCTGCTTCCACATGTTAGAGTGCCCTTACGACAAAACGTTATCTCAAATTTTCTTAAGGTACAAATGAATAAATTGTGGATAGACAAAAGAACTGGTTGACCAGAAACAAAAACTATATAGGTTTAGTCAGCTTATTATTTAGGGTAAATGCAAAAGTACTCATACCCCTTAAATCGTTTTTCAAAATGTGTCATTTTACATTTAGAGATGTCACTGTATTTATTGAGATTTGTTATAATGTTGTTGTTTGTTATGTGATGGACTGGCGACCTGTCCAGGGTGTACCACGCCTGTCGCCTGTTGACAGCTGGAGATAGGCACCAGCCCCCCGGCAACCCCTTGAGGAATAAACGGTTCAGAAAATGGATGGATGGATGGACGTTATAATAGAATTGATGTAGTGTATACTTGTGAAATATAAAGATAATGATAATGGATTTTCCTCATCTTTTCAGGGTAAAAAATCATGTGCAGGTTATGTCTCTAGCATCTTCGCTCATATTAAGACTGATTTTTTTAATTTTTTTATTTTTTTCCTAAAATAGGAGAAACTCAATCAGATTGGATAGGAAATGACTGGATCCAGCACCTTAACAGTGAGATTTTGGTCAGGACAGTGACGGGGTCACTCATTAACTATTATATATGGTAACCCTGACTTTATAATTTGTTTTGTTTCTCTCTAAGAAGGGGAGCCTCCACGAAAGTTTCAAGTCTTTTGCAGCCTCTAAATGGTTATATTCCAGGATTTTCCTGTATTTAGCTCCATCTTATTGCTACATAACTCTTGCCAGTTGTCAAGTCCCTAATGAAGAAAGCCATGAATGACACTGCAGCTCCCATGTTTCAATATGGAAATAATGTATTTATGGTAACGTGCAGTTAGTTTGCTACCATGCATAGTGCTTTGCATGTAAGCCAAAAAGTTTATTGTTGGTCTCATCTGACCAGAGCACATTCTTACACATATTTGCTGTGTCCCTTACACGGCTTGTGGAAAACTGCAAACAGAAATTATTTCAGCTTTCCTTCAAGAATAGCGTTCATTTGATCACTTTTACATTAAGTCTCCTTACTGACCTTTGTAGCTCCTGCAGAGTAACCATGGGTCTCTTGGCAAATATTCTGATTAATGCTATTCTTACCATTTACCCAGTTTTTGTGGAAGATCATGACATTAACCGGTAGGGTCCCAGTTTAATCATACTCTTTGATTTCAGAGGATATACTGAGTAGTGCTTTGTAAAAATACCCAATATTTGAGACACCATATAACCTGCTGTGCTTGTCTTCATGATGCTGTTTGCTCACTATTGCTCCATAGGCCCTCTGATTAATACTGAAAGGAAATCAAACAGAGATGTGCTTACCATTTCTCTGATTAGAATCTAACATAAACTGTTTTTTTAGATTGTTTTTTATTCTACTTCACAATTATGCACTACTTTATGTTGGTCTACGACATAAGATCCCTGTGATACATTGCAGTTTGTAGATGTAATAAGGGATATGAGGACCTTTTGTAAGGCACAGTCAGGAAGATGCAAGAATTTAATATACTTCCCTTTTGTCTTTGTAATTTAATTGCAAGGGTACCACCTTTCATTTATGAAAATTGTATTCTTTGCACTCCATCACAGAGTACAACACTGATATTTCGTGTTTAATGATTAGATAAAAGATTACATGTATTTAGAAATAAGCAAAAATGTTCAATATGATCACAAATCATAACGTTTTGTTGAGCGAAAACAAATCTCAGAAAAATCATGAGGTCTATCCATTCTGAATAGTAAGGTTGCACAAGTTAAACAGTGAAAATGTAAACAGAATACATTGATTTTTAATTAGTAAAGAGCTTTTTATAACAAAAACTGACTTTGACTAAAAACAACAACTAAATGGTGATGCATTTTTATATTTTCAATCCATAAAGCCAGACTGTACTCACTGCCTTTTGTAAAGTGTATCATTCAGTTCTAATAAAACTAACTTTTCAAACTTTTAAATTTAATTCTAGTTCAACAAGATATGGGTTCTTAATTGCATAGCAACTTTCCTCCCTTATTTAAAAAAAATGAGTAAACGTGGCTTTGTTTGTATATGAGCTGTCAGCTAACAAGAGAATAGGAGGCCATGGGAAAGTAACTAGCAGAAGTGAGTGGACAAAATGTCTGGCAAATGGTTCAGTCCAAGTGGTCTGTTAAAAACCCTTTGTTACCCCTTAAGCCTACCATTCATCTCTAGAGCCAGCTACCAGCAACTGGGAGTCAAACAAAGAGCTGATGACTTAAGGATTGTGAACAGCTCAAAACAAGGGATTGATGAATAATAATTACGGCTGTGGACAAACTTAGTTCCATTTGCAAAAAAGAGAGTTTGAACTTTGTTTGACAATTTTCTACTAGCAGAGTCAATAAGGCTCCACTGTTCAATGAAGGTAGGGTACCAACTGGGTAAATACTGTTATATAAAACCAAAAGTTGTAAAATTCAATTTGATATTCTAAGAATTTCTATATTTAACTATACATTTTTTTTACTGTTAAGAACATTTAACCAGTGTTTGATACATACAGATCTAGTAAAGGAAGTCTTTTTTAATGTTGGAGTGGCCAAACTGTAGACATTCAGCTGTATCTTCATTTCATAACTCAGATACCTGCTGCTTTACTTGTTCCCAGTCTGATGGATGTTCATGGAGCTGCTGATCATCCACCTTGCCCAGTCTGAAGCACAGGTCATCTCTGAGCTGATACACAGGCTCAACAGTAGTTATTCTGAATGATTCCCGTTCCTTTTCAAGAGATTCTCCTGAACATGAAAAGATATTCTTGCAGTGCTTATGGGTCCATCAATAAGTTTAAATACACTCATTATGGGCTTGAATCTGATATTCATATTGGGATTTTAATCGGTATGGAGGCTTGTCATTTTTAAACTTCTGACTTTTAGTTTGGTGAGCTCCTGACTGCTTAAGTGAGACTGAATACCATTTTGGGATACAAAGAGCTATCTGAGCCCATTTAGTTGCACAGCAAATAGTCTACAAATGCAGGACATTTAAAAAATTTGCTAAAAGAGAGTAGGTGTGTCCAAAGTTTTTCCTCAGCATGAAAACACATTTTTGATATCCTTTGCAAAATAAAACAAGTTCCTTTTGTGATGCAAGTCCAATTAAGTTACATTCTTTTTTAGAGATGAACTAAAAAGAAAAAAGAAAAAATTATTACTTAGTTAAAAACTGAATTTCAATAGGTAGCAAAGTTTCTTTCCAAATGACAGATGTAGCCATGAGGTTGATGCATTTTAAGTTAATCTACTCTGGACATGACTGCAATATGGTAATCGTACCTGAACCTCTGCCAATAAAAAAAGCATGACACTGTCATCACCATGATTGACAGTTCTGTGTTCTTGTGTTTCAAAGACTTTGCTTGAATCCTAAAACATGATTATTGTCATAGTGGCCAACCACATTAAATTTATTTCTCCTTTGACCATAAAAATTTATTCTACGAAGTATTTAGCTTGTCAATGTGGGCATCTGGAAATTCTGTCATACTTGAATATGTTTATTTTAGAGCATATGGTTCTTCTTCATGATCATCTTCTAAATTCAGGCTTCTTTTAAACTTATTGTCTTATAAAAGTAAAGTCTTATAAAAGTAAAGTGACTCTGGTGTTCTATTATCTTCTTTTTTATGGTAGACTTGAGCCTTTGTTTTTCTTGGATTTTTTTCTATCATTTAAATTGATTTCCTTTCTTCTGCTGGTGACAACTTGGGTAATGTAATTGAAGCCCAACCATAAGTGGGTGTTTCAACAAGACAATGATCTCAAACACTTCAAAACTAGTTTCAAAATGGAAAAAAAGGACTACATTCAAGCTGCTTGAATAGCTGTAAACTCAACCAAGATGAAAAATAATGTTGATCTCTGGTTATAAGCCAAGTAAGAACATATAGAGTCACAATTATATCAGAAGCTTGTTGATGGCTAAAAAAAAAGGTGTATGGTCAGGGTTCAAATTCCTAAGAGATATGTATCCAAATATTGGTGATGTGAGACATATATATTTCAGCCTGAATATAATAATTTGACTTTATGTGTACTAGAGAAAATCCACATCACATTTAAAGTTTTGCAGCTAATTCTTGTTTTCCTAAAAATCTCTTGTTTGTTGTAAAACCATTCAACTCTTGAAAAATAATTGTTGAACTAAATCACTTAGAAGTTACAAATGATAATGATATTCATACCCATAATGATCAGAGCTGTATAAACAACACAGACACACACTGTCAATGTAGTTTACCGTATTGTTGAAGTAAGAAGATGGCAGTGTCTGTTATACCATTTGGCTTGATCTGATTGAGAAAGTTAAGGATATCATCCTCTGCCTGCTCCCTGTATTTGAGTGAAAGAGATAAGACAGTTCATGAGCAAAAAAAACTAAAGAAACTTAATAAAAATATTTACTGAAGAAGAAAGAACTATGAGCATCTGTAAGTATACAGTATATCACGACTGTCATAAAACAAGTGTACATTCAGTTTTTCTTTCAAGCAAATAATACATCGAACCTCAAAAATGTCAAGTGAGTGCAGCATATAAGGATCTTAAAGTTACATTATGGTCTCAGATCCTTTTGTGTTTTGACAGGCCAAGGTCGACTAGCAGCTGATGTGAGCAGAGGGCAGCACCATTAAGCTGTCATGGACAGATCCATGGACTGGTATTACGAACACCTTTTGAAAAGCATGTATCTGTCACTTCGTTTACACAGCCATCTAAATCAGGCATTTGGCAACCCTTGAGCTAATACCTTAACCAGAATCAGTTTACATGTAACTCAGAAAATTGAATTATTGAATAAAGTGCGTTAAACTCCGCGACTCTAAGTGGGTACATGGACCCTTTCACGTTGGCATTCTTCCAGGTGGCCTATAGAGTCAAACAGCTAGTAAAAAAAAATGCTGGCAGCAGTGAGTCAGACGGAGCAAAACCAGGATAGGCACAATTAGTGAAGAAATGGACAACAACGCTCCAACATAGTACATTTCGTTAGTACTGTACTGATTGTGTTATACTTGTTGTATCATTGCTGTTCGGGTGCTGCTATTCCTGTTTCTGCAATCTCGTCACTTCGCAAAGGGGAGTGCCCAGGCTGCTAATAGCTCGGCTACATTATCTGTGTGAGGTAGGTTGCTTAAGATTAGATTAGATTAGAGTCCAGCTCAGGAAACCCAGAGTCCAGGTCAAGGAACAGGGACTGCCACCCACCCACTACCCTATAGAGATAGTTTCCCGTCCACTACCCAAAACTAATGAATTAAAAGTTAATGCTACTAGAGCAAAGTATAAAAATCTCATAAAGATAAATAAAACTCGGACTGAACATAAAAACAAATCAATTAAATGTGGTTTACTAAACATAAGATCTCTCCCCTCAAAAACACTCTTGGTAAATGACTTAATTTGTGAAAATAATATTGATTTGTTTTGTCTTGCAGAGACATGGTTGCAGGAAGAGGACCATGTCACAATAAATGAGTCAACTCCCCCTAGCTACTTAAACTTTAGTGTCCCTCGAAGTACTGGTCGAGGAGGTGGAGTAGCAACTATCTTTCATTCCGATTTACTAATTAATCTCCAAAAAAATAATAGTTACAGTTCCTTTGAGCATCTAGTTTTTAGCTTTCCTCATACACATAACAAAGCAGTAAAGCCACTTTTGTTTGTGGTCTTATATCGTCCACCAGGACCTTATTCTCAATTTTTAGATCAGATTTCAGATTTTCTATCTGACTTAGTTTTAAACACTGATAAAGTCATTATAGTCGGAGACTTCAATATTCATGTTGATAATGAAAGTGATAGTCTAAATACAGCTTTTCACACTATCCTAGACTCAATAGGCTTTACTCAAAATGTGCAGGGACCAACACATTCTTGTCACCACACTTTAGATCTTGTGCTGACTTATGGCATTGACTGTGAAGAAATAACAGTCTTTCCACATAACCCTATCCTGTCTGATCATTTCCTTATCACTTTTAAACTTACTCTAATGGATCATATCGAACCTGAAAGAAAACTTCATTATACCAGAAGAATTTATCAGACAACGCTGTAGCAAATTTTAAAGAAGCTCTTCCAACTTTAATTTCCTCAGTTTATAAATGCAGAACAGAAAACAGTGATTTAACTCGTGACCCCTCACAACTTGACATTTTAGTTCATAGCGTTAATTCCTCCCTGCGTCGGGCAATAGACAAAGTTGCCCCCTTGAAAAGGAAGGTGGCTAGCCATAGAAGATTAACTCCCTGGTTTAATTTAGAGCTACGTACCCTAAAGCAGAATGTTAGAAAACTAGAGAGAAAATGGCGCTCCACGCATTTACATGATTCCTTTTTAATATGGAAAAATAGTTTATTGCTATATAAAAAGAGCCTTCACACAGCTAGAACAGCATATTATTCATCTTTAATCGAGGAGAATAAAAATAATCCTAGGTTTCTTTTTAATACAGTTGCCAAACTCACACAGGATCATAGCTCTATCGAGCCAACCATTCCCCAAGCTCTAAGCAGTGACGACTTCATGCAATTCTTTATAAATAAAATAGACTCCATAAAGAATAAGATAATTGGGAACCTTCCCAATATGCTTGCTTCCTCCTTAGTTAATGAGGCAGCCTCAAAAATGGTGGAACCTAATATATGCTTAAACTGCTTTAATGCAGCCGAACTTTGTGATGTACTAAAATTATTAGCTTCATCTAAACCTTCAACTTGCGTTTTAGACCCAATCCCAACTAAACTCTTAAAAGAAGTTTTCCCTCTGATCGCTGCTCCAATTTTAAATATAATGAATCTATCCTTAGTCAATGGATATGTACCACAGGAGTTTAAGATTGCTGTAATTAAACCTCTACTTAAGAAACCCTCTCTTGATCAAAACGACTTAATTAACTATAGACCGATATCTAATCTTCCCTTCTTATCTAAAATTCTTGAGAAAATAGTTGCACACCAGATATGTGAGCATTTAAACAATAATGAGCTGTTTGAGAAGTTTCAGTCAGGCTTTAGAGCTCATCACAGCACTGAAACAGCTCTGGTGAAGGTTACTAATGATATTCTCATAGCCTCAGACAATGGACTGGTGACCATTCTGGTCCTGTTAGATCTCAGTGCTGCCTTTGACACTGTTGACCACAATATTCTCATAGAAAGGCTTCAAAGTGTCGGTATAATAGGAACAGCACTAGGTTGGTTTAAATCTTATTTGTCTAACAGATTTCAGTTTGTTCAGGTAAACAATAGATCTTCCTCAACCTCAATAGTTACTTGCGGAGTACCACAGGGTTCAGTGCTTGGGCCGATTCTCTTTACTATATATATGCTTCCTATTGGTAAAATAATTAGGCAGCATGGGATAAAATTCCATAGTTACGCAGATGATACACAGCTATATCTATCCATAAATCCTGATGAATCCAATCAGTTAGGTAGACTACAGGCATGTCTGGAAGACATAAAAACTTGGATGACTCTAAACTTCTTGCTTCTAAATTCTGATAAAACAGAAGTTGTCGTCTTTGGACCAGAAGCTCTGAAAAAGAAACTACTTAGTCAGCCCCTTCACCTGGACGGCATTAAATTAGCCTCCAGTAATAAAGCAAAAAACCTCGGTGTCATTTTTGACCAAGATATGTCATTTAGAACTCACATTAAAGAAGTCTGTAGGATTTCCTTTTTTCACCTTAGGAATATTGCAAAAATTAGAACCATCCTGTCCAGGAATGATGCTGAAAAACTAGTCCATGCCTTTGTTACTTCAAGGCTGGATTACTGTAACTGTCTATTATCAGGTAGTCCACAGAATACAATTAAAAGTCTTCAGTTAGTTCAAAATGCTGCTGCTAGGATTCTGATGAATATTAAAAGAAGAGATCACATTTCCCCTGTTTTAGCTTCTCTTCACTGGCTCCCAGTAAAATCTAGAATAGAATTCAAGATCCTCCTTCTGACATATAAAGCCCTTAATAATCTAGCTCCATCATACATAAGAGACCTGATTGTTCCATATGTTCCTAACAGAGACCTTCGCTCTCAGACTGCAGGTTTACTGGTAGTTCCTAGGATTTCTAAAAGTAGAATGGGTGGCAGATCTTTCAGCTATCAGGCTCCCCTCCTATGGAACCGGCTCCCAGGGTTGGTTCGTGAAGCAGACAATTTGTCTATCTTTAAAACTAGGCTAAAAACTTTCCTCTTTGACAAAGCTTACAGTTAGAGATATGTTTATAGGTAGTTAGAGTCAGGTCAGACAGGTAGATAGGAAGAGACAGGTTAATGTTAGTAGTCAGGCAGAGTGTCAAAAGTTAGGAAGAGATAGGAAGAGGTAGAGTAGCTAGGTAGAGATAGATTAATGTAAGCCAGGTAAAGATCCGGAGCCGGTCGCGGCTTACCGCCGCGGAAGAAATGTGCCCCACAGGGGCCAGCCAGCGCCGGAGAGAGGTCCCTCAAGGGGATCCTCCCGCACAGTGCGGCCGCCCATTACCTGCCGGGTTGAATCCCCCGGGCAGACTGTGCGGACCCCACCCGTTTATCTCTTAAACGTTTCTCGCCCTCTTCAACTCTGTCCTCTCAGTTCTGTCTATTTTTCCTTAAGATAGTTGTCGACTATCGGTCTCGTGCCGGTATTTAGCCTTAGATGGAGTTTACCACCCACTTTGGGCTGCATTCTCAAACAACCCGACTCCGAGAAGACCCCGGCATGACGGGGGCCGTTACCGGCCCTACACCGTCCACGGGTCAGGAGGACTCAGACAGAGTGTTGGTAGCCAGGTCTCCTAGTAGCTAGGAGACAGGTTAATGTTAGTAGCTATGCTGCTTTAGGCTAGGCTGTTGGAGGACATTATTAGGGTCTGTTCCTACTTTCTCTCCTACTTCTCCCCAACTGCATGATGTGCTGTCAATTCAAGCACTAACCTGTTTTCTATTATAGTAGGTGCTCCGGATTAGCCCTGCTTGACGACCCTGACTAAGATGGCATTGCAGTGACGGAAAATTCTCCACGTCCTGCAACAAACTTCTGCATCAGTTCTATTGCTCTTTCTGTGTCTCTGTTATGTATTCTCCAAGCCACAGACGGTCGCGGCAGATAACCGCTTGTGCTGAGCCTGGTTCTGCCGGAGGTTTCTTCCTGTTAAAAGGGAGTTTTTCCTTCCCACTGTCGCTGCATGCTTGCTCAGTATGAGGGATTGCTGAGAATTCCACGACGCAATCTTCTGTGGTTCTGTAATTTCTACACTAAACATTGTATTGTAATAACTCTTTTTGTAAAGTGCCTTGAGATGACATCTGTTGTGAAATGGCGCTATATAAATAAACTGAATTGAAATTGAATTGAAGATTACGCCAATTCAATTGGATTTCAGCAAGAATAAGGCATGTAAATGTTTTTTAAAAGTCCGACTTCAGTCAGCCTAAGGCAATAATTTGATTTTAATTATGACCCTTTCCACTAGGGCCAGAACAGTGTACAACAGGTAGCTTTAGAATCATTCTGGCATGTTTCCATTACCTGTCTGAGCCTTTTTTCGTTTATTTTTTATTTTATTTTTATTTTTTTTACGTGTCCTGTCTAGCAGTATGCTACTCAGAATTGGTGTCTGAGTACCAAGTACAAGCCCAACAGTTTTACTTTCCCAAGCAGAGTATTACAGCTTCGCTGTAGTACGCCACTTGATGTATATGTATGAAAAATCTTTATTAGTGATTACTGTGGGTTCAATTTCCTGACGTCATGGACACTAAACCGAGACAAGAAGGGAGAAAGGAAGAAGGTGAGCCTTCTTCCTTCCTGAGCCTTTTTTCGGACTATCTCTGCCTTGGTCCGAAGCGACTCAACACGCCCACCTATGGACTGATTGGTCTGGTAAAGTGATCTCACTCTCACTCCAACCTAGCAATGACAGCAACTGATTGGCCCGGCATTATTTGTTTTAAGTGATGTCACAGAATGGCTTCTAGCAAATTCAAAACATTGCAGGGGAATACTAAAGAAATTAAAGTGAGAAGAACAAGTTGTGAAAGACCACAATGGCCGGAGTGGTGTAGACTGCAAGCACTGGGCTTAGCGGAAATGGATGGCATGTACGATGAAAGACAAGCAAGGTGTTAGTTGTATTGATTATTTTTCATGAAACGTTCTGGCTGGAAAGTTGTGAATAAATATTGCAAAAGTGTGAAGTTGTTTCTGATTGCTGCATGGGTGGCATACAATTATTGTGCACAACGTTTAAACTTCGGTCTCAAATGAGACTGAAATATCTAGTAAAATAAAGTTACTATTCTAAAGATAGAAAAGGTGCCCCAATATCTAAATGATAACTCAAAACTAATCAATAATTAAATTTATATAAAAATATTTATCATAATTATTGTTGAGTTTATTAAAGCAGACACTAATCACTCTCTGGAATTTGCTCTATATCCTCTTAATGCCAATGACATATCTTGATTTACTGGTTCAGTCACATTGACAGGATGTATTGGAATTGAAAATAGTGTCAAAATTTATTCAAATTTTAACAGCTTTTTTAACAGCTCAGCAGGGGAAAATGTATTAACCCTTTCAGACCAAGGACTTTTTTTTTTACCTGTTTTAGCAATAAAGTGGGCAAACAAAGTAAAAAAATTAAAGTGATTTTTGGACTTGTGAATAAAAATATTCTTAGAATATTCTTCAGAATCAATGTTTAATTTTTTTTCAACTCAGCACTAATTGAAACACTTATATGATGTGGATAATTATTATTAATCATGGGTAATTGCATACAGAGGCCAAAAATTCAAAATCCTGAAGCAGCATTCTAATAGGAAGGAATAAGGGTAACATCTATTGACCTATAAAAAGCAACAACCATCATCCAGGATGAAGCAGCAGAGAAACTGGAATATGATGATCTACTTAGTAAATGCCTCAGGTAGCAGAAACTCAATGTGTAAGAGATAGACCAGGAGGAACGATCATGGAAAGACAAAACCCTGCATGACGTATACCAGTTCAGTGAAGTTCTATACAGATGCAGTATTCACGGCACCACAGTGACAAGGGCTCAGTATGAGAGCAATGCAGTCCAGGGTCTACCACAGCAAGCATGACCCAAAATGCAGCGTGTGTTGGACCCCTGAAATAGTCAGTTATATGACAGCTGGGTGCAAGATACTTATAGGTAAAGCGTTATTGGAAACATCCTAAACAAGAGGAAAGAATAGTGTAAAGGAATATCCATTCTGAGTATGGGCTAAGGGGGAAACACTACAAACGGTAATGAGAATAATAGAGCTAAGAGAGCTTTAGGGACTTTCAAGATGAAATCATCAAAGCATTCCAATGAACAGGGGATTGCTAACCACACTGAAATTGTAGTGATGTTAAAAGCTTGAGAAATAGCATGGACTCAAAGAGGAAAAAGAGAAGGAAATAAGTAACGTAATTTCCGGGACTATAAGGCGCACCTGAATATAAGCCACACCAGCCAATTTAGGGAAATAACACAAATTGGAACATATACTATATGTACCTATAACTTAAAAGCAGCATCATATGCATTTTCTTCGTTTGTTTCTAAATTGAGGGTTTGTGCATGAAAACTTGGGTATCGGAAACTATCTTGTTCTAGTAATGTCTGTCTGTTCCACTTTTGCTTTCATTTTTTAAGCAAACTGCCTCTCTCACTCTTTTCCGGTCAAACTGTCTCTTAAAGGCAAGTATCCCTTTAAGGTGAAGGACGTAACCTGTACAATCCATGGTGGCTGTTAGCTGTAAAAATCCATAAATAAGCCGCACCGTTGTATAGGCTGCATGTTTCAAGGCATGGGAAAAAAGTAGCGTGTTATAGTCTAGAAATAACAGTAGGTGACATTTTATTTATTTATTTATAAAGCACCTTTCAAGATGTAGGAATCACAAGGTGGTTCACAAAAAAAAAAAAAAACACTCAACGAGAAGGCAGGACCGTATACAGTATGCAAAAGACAGATTATGAAAGTTAAGACAAGGAAATTCTAAAAAGATAAGTCTTTAACTGGCCTTTCAAAGAGACCCTAGAGTGGAGTCCACAAATCTCAAGTCTATAGGTTGGCAATTCCATAGTCTTGGAGCCACAAACCAAAGAGAATCAAGGCCTTGGTGGTGTCTGTGGTCATCAATGCACCTTGAGCTGTGACCTCCAAACTGGGAGAGTGGCTACAGGGGATTCCAGGAACAAAATGAGTTCTGTCCGGTAGAGTGCAATCCTAGCTCCAAGGTGTCCGGTAAGGGATCCAAGCCTTAAGTGGAACCGGCAGAGTGGATAAGGCAAGTGGAAAAACAAATCCTTAAAAGGTGGCACAAGGAGTCCATCAATTCTTATAGTTATTTAATCTGTTAACTGCCATTGGTTTTTGATGACATAGTACTAAATTATCAATAAAGACCTTGTTGAACGTTCTGAGATGTTCTGTGAGCTTGGACATGGTTTTTGAAGAGATGACAAGTTACAAACATCCATGACACAACCATAACCCACTTTTCCTAAAGATTTTTCATCGTTCAGACAAGGTGTCTTATAGCTCCAGTAAGAATTGTACTAGAGGCCTGTCGTGGAAATTACTCATAAATGCTGGCTTTCTAGCAGCAGACCTAAGGTTTGTTACAACTGTGGGAAAAAAGACATGGTAACCATAGGAATTTATTTACCACTTTTAAATGTGACAATGTAGCTTTCACATCCCAAGGTATTCTAATTGTTTATGTGTGGAGGGATGCAAGAAGTGGCATGTCTCGATGGCTCATTACTGAGGCTCATGGTTGTGTACATCATTAACCTTGGTTGACTCAGACACAGTCATCATACAGCCAAACAAGCTGCACCCCAGAGCTAACACTGCCCTTCTCACTTCACAAGGCAGGACAAATCTGGGTCCCGATCACCCACCACTGCTTCAACACAGAGAAGGGCAGACATAGCTCCCTGGAGATGACAAAACTATTATCTCCTACTTCTCCTGGTCACTTTTGTACCTCAATTCAGACCTAAAGCCCCATCAGGTAATCAACTTAAGCCTCTCCTCCTTTTCCTCCCCAACCATATTTCTGCTTCTTGGTCTGTATTGGTCCAAATTTTTTTTTTAACAGCCCCATCTTTGTCATGCAAATTTCTATGCAGGTGCAGTAGGGGCTCAAGTGGAATGGTTTCTTTGTGTTAGAAGCTGATTCAGAAAACTACAGCAGATAATGACAAGCAGGTATAGAGGGTACTTACTCAGCTTTTTGCAGCCTGAGGCATTCTCTGCTCCATACCTGCCGGTGCTGCCGTAATAAGGAGCTCTCCTTGGTTGCCTTGGCTGCACAGCACGTCTTCAGAACCTATAAGACAAGGTTTATTCCACAAGAAAAGATAGCGCTGACAAAAAGCTTCTTACTTTTAAATGTGTCTGGCATTTTATAACCTGGAGAGAAAAAAAATTACACTTGAATATCAAGTATTTTCTCAAATCTGAATTTAAAAAGAACATTTAGAAATAATACTACTTTACACAGAGCTGTGAAACAGGTGGCTTTCTAATGGGAAATTGTAAGCCTTTTACATCCAAGTACAATAACAATCTTCTTCTAGGGAAATCTACTTTAGTCTTGATTAGCACAATTTTGTCTTTGTGAACTCCTAAGCTGTGTTAATTAAACTGAAAGAGCCAAATAAACAGTGGGAAATTAAAATAATCAAGGAGACACTTGCATGACACGCATGAGGCATGTTATTAGAAGAGAAAGAAGGTTGTAACAGTCTTAATGTAGTCTCATTTGTTTTGCTTTCATACCATGGCCTGTCCTCCAGGGAACAGTTCTTTGTTTTATTTTGGTTGTTTATACACAGGTCAGTGATTCAGATAATTGTACCAAAGAAAATTTCACATACAGCAACACATAAATTGGTACCGTGTGTTTATTTCAAAAAGGACATCTAATGGATTTTGGCGCTAATTTATGGTCCACATATGCCCAAAGGCAGTTGCAAAAGAAATTGTGCACGCTCACTTGAACATTTACCCTTAATCTAACATCCATATCAGTATGAAGCTAAATTTATGATCAGCGTTGCCTGTCAGGTGATCACATACACCCTGCATACTCACTTTTTCAGCAAAAAACACGTTTGTCCTATAATTCTAGTAGCTACATTTTAAAAACTAGCCATTCCACACGACCAGGTCTGGCCATACAAACAACTGTACTCTGAAACCAGACTACAAGACAATAAAAAAAGTTATTTTTAAAAATCCACAATTATCATCATGAAATTTAAAGCAAGATCTTACTACTGTTGATATAAATATGCAGGGCTGTCCAATTAGACAGAGACTAAATATTTATTTGATTAAATATCAGTACACAACTTCAGTTGGTCCAAATAGACACTACTGACCAGGCCAGAAATCTAGGTTCAATAATGGACTCTGTCCTGAACC
This sequence comes from Apricaphanius iberus, assembly GCA_028564705.1. NCBI lineage: Eukaryota > Metazoa > Chordata > Actinopteri > Cyprinodontiformes > Aphaniidae > Apricaphanius > Apricaphanius iberus. The sequence continues at coordinate 1,272,770 of JAPXFQ010002924.1, forward strand.
TCCAAGGTCAAATAAAGCCATAACAAGGTCCGCATTCTATCATCTGAAAAACGTTTAGAGGATTAAGGGATTACAGTTGCAATGGGACCTTGAAAAACTCGACCATACATTTATCTTTGATCGGATTGATTATTGCAACAGTGTCTTCACAGGTCTACCCAAAAAGTCAATCAGACAGCTGCTGCTGGCATCCTCACTAGAACCAGGAAAGTACAGCACATCACCCCAGTTCTAAAGACCTTACACTGCCTTTCTGTAGCTCAGAAAATAGACTTCAAAATATTTTCACTAGTTTATAAATAATTGAATGGTTTAGCTCCAAAATATGTTGAAGGACTCTTATTACTAAACAAACAACCAAGACCACTCAGGTCCTTCAACTCTAGTCTACTAATCATCTCTAGACTTAGAACCAAACATAGTCATCAGTTTCTATGCTCCCCTAATCTGGAATAAATTTACTGACAAAGCTGCAAAGCTAATATTTCACTGAGCAGCTTTATTTCAAAACTTAAAACGTATCTGTTTAGAGCTGCCTTTGAGTAAATAATTGTGATCCTTAATTGCTGTTTTTTTGTTTTTTACTTTCTCTAATTTTGTATTGTTATGCTTTCCATGCTCTCTCCGGGTACTCCGGCTTCCTCCCACAGTCCAAAAACATGCATGATAGGTGAATTGATCATTCTAAATTGTCCGTAGGAATGAATGTGAGTGTGAATGGTTGTCTGTCTCTCTGTGTTGGCCCTGCAACAGACTGGCGTCCTGTTCAGGGTGTACCCTGCCTAACGCCTGATAATTGCTGGGATAGGCTCCAGCTGCCCCGTGACCCTGAATTGGATAAGCGGTTAAGAAGATGGATGGATGGATGGATGCTTTCCATGCTTTATCTTAATTGCTATTTTTACTTTTCATGCTTTTATCATATGTTCTGTTTGTTTCTTTACCATGACCTTGTTGTTGAAAGCATGCTACACAAAATAAAATTGCTTACCTTTGTTATATTTAGATCAGTGCTCTTTTTTATAGTTTTATTTTATTTTTTTTGTATGGTAATGACGCCAAGACTTAACTGTTTTTAAACAAAGCCTGTAGTTTATCATAATGTGAAACAAATTTCAAGCTTGAAGCAACCAAGAATAGTCTAATAACTTTCGATGTTGTCACTGAGAGAGATGTTAAAAAGGGTTTCCTTTGATCAGGGTGACTGAATGTAAACATATAGCTTGTCTCATCTTTAATGTGCAGACAGCAGCATTGTAACAAGCGGAGGGGATGATGCAGTAAGACGTCTGACAGCTCAACAATTAAAACAACATAAGCCTAACACCTTAATCACCACTAGCCCTCATAATAACTGCTGTGCTTAGAGTCACATGACTAAGAACTTTAAATATTCACAAAACTGTTATTCTCCACCGTACTGTCATTAATGCACTAATTTACATTTCTGCACTAGCTGAAAGTGCAATGGAGTACTTTTAAAGCGTTTGTTTTATGAAGTCAGAATATCCTATTTGATATCAATGGAGTCTTATTGTGTTATAATCATTCATTAAACAAAGGTTTGATGTTCTGTTAAGGGTACACTTAAAATGACTTTACTGCAATTTCTTCCTCATTTGCTGCTAAATCGCAGCGTTATTAAATGTCTTAAGAATTAATTTCATACTACATTGTTTTTAGGGCATGGATGATCTCGATAACGAAAATCTACCTTTTGTCCAATGTGATCGTACTCCAGACGTCTGGCATCAACAAAGGCCTGCAGCGTTTTGTATTCAGTCGGTTTGTACTTGGAGCTGCCAAAACCGTTTTTTATCCGCAGTGTCAGTTTTTCTGCATGGATGAAAGCAAATGATATGGCTGAATTGAAATCCTTGAAATTCTTGAAAATCTCATCACTTATTGTCTGAAGTGAAACCATGATGCTGACTTCAGCTAAGAATATAATAAAGAGGCAGACAGAGGCACAGGAACTGTTGAGAAGTATATGGATATTTCAGAAATTATTTCACAGAGAGGGGTTAGCAGACAGAAAACTCAAGCTGTCAGACATCTTTTTCTAAGTGCTTCACCTGCGACTCTGGGAGGATGGTGAAGAAACAAAAAGCAGTGTAGCCTCTGACAAAAACATCAAAAACATGACATCACCTGGGGCTTTTAACGGGTTTAGTGAGTCGGAGAAGTACAACAGTTCAGTAGGCCACTTTGTCAGATGTCAGACATCTCAGACCCACTTCTCAGTAACTCACCTGCATCTTCTGCCCTGTAGCTTGTGATGAATCTTGGTAGATTTCTTGCCTTTGTGCTGTGCATGTTTCATCAATTTGACTCCTTTACAGAAAAAATAAAATGAAATCATTGCATTAAAAAACAATTCTAAAGGACAAAAATGAGCACATTGCTCTACTGATACAAAGGGCAAAATTAATAAATCAGGCAACAACTCGTTTGACAAAACCTGAAACCTGAACATAAGCATACATCAATAAAATATTACATGATATGAATATTAATTATATTAAAAAAATCTAATTCCAAATTCTTAATGTTTGTTCAGGTCTATAGAATTCTTATTTAACTTATTCGTTTAAAATAAGATGTGTTTTTGTGTGGTTGTTTTTTATTTTTATTTTTTTCAAATGTAGAGAAACTTCAGTGATTATTGGTATTAACATTTATTTTTACCACAGCCGCACAATTTGACATTAAAATCAATTTAGGAAGAAGCCAATCTTTAATTAAATCTTTAATAAAGCCGTATACCACTTGGCTTTTGAAAGAGAAACGGTGTCTCAAATCCTCTATCATACCTAGGAGTGTGCAGGAGACCTTGAACTGTTTGTATGCCAAAAAGCTTTTTCTTAGTCCCAATTAACCAAAATATGTAGATCCGGTTAAAGTCCCAGTGGAGTTTAGTAAACTTCACCTGTTTGCATTTGGGATGGGAGAACATTCCTACCATACAACTAGTTGGCAAGTAAATATAACCTATTGGTTGTTATGGAGACTGGGTGACCCCAAGATGTCGTTCTTTGCTGCAGTTCTCTGTGACATTTGGAAATATTTTACCTCTCTTACCAGCTTGCTCACTGTGTAGATAAACATGGGTCCACATTCAACCTTGTGGTAAGGGATAAAAACAAATGGGCCACTAGGTCATGTTATTTTTATACCCCAAGGAAAAAGGAAGTTTAACACGAGTATTTAAATCTTTCTAAATATTTAAATGATCTTAAAAATAAAATAGCTTGGCTTTTAGTGATGAAATTCTTTCTCCTTGCTTGAAAAGATAAGTTGCTCAGTTCCCTATCCATTTTTCTCTTTTTACATTTAAAGCCTCAAATTTATAGACCACTCATCTGGGGTGTAATTTTGTTCATGCTTGGTTGTTGCTAACAGTGAAATAAAACTTAAAAAATATGATAAAAATTTTGAAAATATATAAAAATCCTTTAATTACATATATTTTATGCAAACCTTTAGGGTTAATAATACATCTGACAGTGGGTTTTTGAAATAACAATAAAAACAAAACTATTATCACTTATTATTTTCTCTTGCTGAAAAAAAGTATTTAACTATAGATCTGCAATAACAAAATAATTTAAAGGGTTTACAATACACAACACATTAGCATATGTATTCGAAGGAGTATTATATGATTTAAAAGGACTTTTGAAAATTACCTCAAGGAACTATTAAAAAAAATGGTTTTTTTTACTGCTCTGATGCAATATTCAAATCTTAAATGTCATGATTTTATTAGCTAAATAGAAAATCCTTCCTCTCCCTGTGCTGCCACCTTATTGTGGTAGAGGGGTTTGAGTGTCCCAATAATCCTAGGAGCAAAGTTGACGGGTCACCAGGGGCCGTCTCTGGAGCCAGGCCTGAAGTTTTCAGAAGCTAATTCAATGCTTGTTGTCCTACATGGTAGCACAAACACTTTCAGAGACCTCCTGAGATACAACCGTGTTTTCCTTCCAGATTTCCTTAGTGAACTCGTTTTCCGTGTTTCTCCCCAGGATTCCTCAGGTGGGGAGCCAGTCTCCCGAGTTCTCCTGTGATCACCTTTGAGCCCCGCGATCATCTACTGCCGTAAGGACCTTAGGATCACGCCGTGCCCTAAATTTCATCAGCCTACCAGGTCTCCAACATACAGCTCACTTGGTAACTATTCCTCTGGATCCATCCACCTGCACAGTAGCTCCCTGCCAGAACCTAGCACCCTCCTCAAGCTCCAAGAATCATCTCGACCTGTAAGTCATTCATGATCATCATCAAACTATCTACTTCAATCTACCATAACCTAACATCTCCTTCCAACCTGCAGATCCCGTCCCTCCCAGAGTCGCTGATTCCCTGCCTAACTACTTATTATTGTTTCAAATAATGACGGACATCGGGGGAAGTTCCCTTGGATTGGCAGACCAGAGTGGTGGTCTCGCCATTTTATAGGGGGGATCACAGAGTGTGTTCCAACTATAGGGGGAATCACACTTCTGAACCTTGATGGTAAGGTCTATTCAGGGTTTCTGGAGAGGAGGGTCTGACGGATAGTCCAACCCCAGATCCAGGAGGAACAATTTTGTTATTGTCCCAACTGTAGAACAATGGACCTGCTCCACCCCCTAAGCACGGTCCCCGAGGGTACATGGGAGTTCGTCCAAATTGTCAACACATCTTTGTGGAGTTGGAGAAGACGCTCGACCGTGTCACTCTATGAGTCCTGTAGGGGGTACTTAAAAAGTATGGATTACCAGGCCACTTGATACAAGCGGTGAGGTCCTTGTATGACCGATGTCGCTTGGTTCGCATTGCCGACAAGATGGGCTCGTTTCCGGTGAGCGTTGGACTCCTCCAAGGCTGCCCTTTACCACTGATTCTGTTCACAAGTTTTATGGACAGGATTTCTAGCCACAGCCAAGGTGTTAAGGGGATACTCTTTGGTGCCCTCAGAATCAGGTATCTGCTTTTTGCAAACTATGTGGTTCTTTTGGCTTCTTCAGGATGTTATCTACAGATTTGCATTTCATGGTAAAGAGACAGCTTAACTAAAAGGTAAAGCTCTAAATTTACAGGTCGATCTACTCAGGCTCAGGCATCTGATTAGGAAATCGCCTGGATACCTCCCTTGTGAGGTGTTGAGGCACGCTCCCTCTGGGAGGAGACTCAGAGGAAGACCCAAGACGTGTTGGAGGCAGAATCCAATCTGTGAGTCATTATACGATATAATGTGTTTTATTTAGAAAATGGAATTACTGTAATGGAAAATGGAATTACTGTAATGGCCGACCGTGGCTCAGGAGTTGGGAGTTCATATTGTAATCGGAAGGTTGCCAACTGAATCCGAATGTCTCTGTCGTTGTGTCCTTGGGCAATACACTTCACCTGTTGCCTACTGGTGGTGGTCATTGTGTCCCAGGGCAGCTGTGGTTGCAAAGTAGCTTGTAATCACCAGTGTGTGAATGTGTGGGTGAATGGCTGAATGTAGTGTAAAGCGCTTTGGGGCCTGTAGGGACTAAGTAAAGCACTATACATTCAAGAAATTTTCACTAATTGGCCTTTTCTAATTTATAGAATGTGACTGTATATTTTTAAATAAGCCAATAAATATTGAACACACATTGTGAGATGTGAAATGGCTATCATCCTGGAATCATACGCTGACCAACCTGAAATTAGCCAGTAGCCTACAAACTTTTTAATCGATAAGGTTATATTTAGGGTATATATTATTTTTAAGGTAATATTTTAAATTTGTGGACAATAATATTTTTTTAGAAGTTACAACAGAAGATTTTCTTTAAAATAATTGACAAACTAAAAAAAAAACTAAAAAAAACTGCGACCCTAGAATAAACACTTCCGACACAATCTGGACGACGCTCTTCACATCACACCAAAATCCAAATGATCCTGAAACTTACTAGAAAAAGCATTAGTAGCGAACGTTTAAAATCAAACCAATGAGGCCTTACTAAATTGTAATGGGTTGCCTTTATAGAGCTCTGAAAAGTATTCCTTCGCTGCCGTGCTACAGAAATGAACATTTATTTATTTACTCACTGAGCCAATACCGTTTTCCTCGCTTCAGTGTATAGGTTGACAAACCACTGTAACCACGGTAACTGTGATCACTTTTCTAACTGGTCAGTTCAAGCATACGTACCTCCTCCGAAACGCCTCCTTGATGTGTAACAACCAATCAGGATTGCGCTTCGGGTTCCCACATTCCCACTTACGTCATGGCAGCTCGCTCTGCCTGGGACTGCTGCTGGAAGCAGGGAAGGGGTTGTCTCTTCTTCCCCTCCAGTATGGATACGAGTTTCGTTCTTCCACATGCATGGGAGTAAGCGACTGGACTTTACAGATGAAGTTGCACGTTTCCACGTAGGTCCGAGCCAGAGCTCAGCCTAGCGCAGAAAACTGTCCACCAAGGTATGCCAATTGTTCTTTTTTGTCGTTTATTTGTCGTGGCATCGCAAACCGCAGAGTAATTTAGAAGGACAGAGCATCTCTGCTGCGCAGAGAAGAAGCAGGAGGGAACGGGCAGCTGGTTCAACTCTGAAAGTGTTGGAGTCACGGCAGAAATCAAAAGGGAGCGCTTTATGTGCGTGTGAAAGAGAAGATAAGCTGTTTTAAAGCTTCTTCTCAGCGGGAAACAATCCAATTCAGAGCTAATCTTCTACTTTGGACCGTTTCCTCGCAGACCGCGCTCACCTTTCAGGGAGACTCCTCGCTCTGTTTCTTCATATTGTACCTAATCGTGGCTGGGGAAACTTAGCTGGATAGCGCAAAGAAACTGTTTCTGCGCCAGTTTTCCTCGGAAAAAGCAAGTCACTTTGTTTTTGAACATGCCCCTGTAACCTCACCCAGTAACCGGTAAAGTAAAAGGCAGGTGAGTTTTGTAAGAGTATGGGAATCTCTGGAATGCGAGTTTGCTGAGAGGCGGAGATCCTAAATCCTCCTGCCCCCACTGGATTGACTTCACCTTTTTAACTCCCACGTTTTACTCGCAACGTTCAAACTACGCCATATTTAATTACCCTAATCTGCATTTTTTACCCATGGGCGTTTCTTCCAGCTCCAATTTCTCCCATGCAGAAAACCGACCTTTAAGATAATGGACTTAGTTGCCACCGTGAATGCTTTGGAAAAATTCTAATTACCTAACCTCATGTGTTTAGATGTAGCATGCTTACGCCGTTTTAATTAAGTAATTGTCTCAAATCTCATGCTACTCCCGCAAGGATTATATTATTTGTAAAGGATCCTATTTTCATGGAAATGTCCTTTTCCTGCTTAATAATTTCTGTTGTCCTAGTTTGTTTGGAAGTACATCTTTATCACAAGTGTTACACATACTATGAATAACAAGTAAATTAAATAAAAAATATTAGTAGAGCATATAAAGAGCTGTCAAGTTATATCATGATTGTGTATGTAGATTGAAAATGAAAGCGGTTACAGGGTTTTAGAATTCAAAATCCTGAGGGCAATTTATGGTCCTCAGTTTACAATTGGGGATTTAAATATGCTGAAAGAGAGAAAGAACCTCACAAAACTTCATAGTGTTGACCCTATTTTTTTTTATTTTTTTTTTGGAAAGGTCATGCTTGTGTTTTACACTTTCTGATGATATGTTGAAAATTTCAGCAAATGTTGCAACATGCATAGATGCATTACAACTTTTCTTTACAGTAACAGCAGCTTGATCTACCTTTACTGTCCATGATAGATACAGAGCTTAGTGACCAAAATCAGAAAGCATTTTGCCTAATATATTTAGTTCTTCAAATAATGCATTTCTAGTGGATGGATTAAATATACCTTGACTGACTTCAAGTAGTTGAATATTCAACTAAAAGGTAAATGTTGTTACTCTATAAAATGACAAATTTTACTAATTCAGAGCAGCAACTGAAAGTATTGCTATAGGAGGAAAAACAGCATTTTGCTTGAAATTAATTTAATCATCAAATCATTTTATTTCCTTTTCGGTAATACGTCACAGACTATATATATGTGTGTGTGTGTGTGTGTGTGTGTTTGTATCTAGGTTTGTTTCAAATGTTTAACGCTGTGCAGACTGCTCCTGTATCCAGCCTGCATTCTGTGATGGGTGGCACTCATTTAGCTTCCACACCATTACTCTGTGTTTTGCATAAACAGAAATATAAACAAAAACATTTTCTACACTTTTTTTCTTGTAAGTAAGGGAAAAGTGAGGGAATCAACCAGCTGAACAGCAGCAACAGGTGGGGGAGGGGTAACAGTTTGCCTTTTAAGATGCAGGTCACTCTTTCTCTGGCATCCCATTAAAATAGTTTAAATCATAGGCCGGTATTATGGAAAGCTGTACATTGATATACTTCCATATCTGTAATCATTCCATGACTATTCATAAATAAATGAGAACTGGTAGTCATGTCATAGTAAAGTATTATTTGTAGTAAAGTGTTATACAGACACATGTTAAATCCTTGTTCCACTTAAAAACAGCATTTGTAATAATTACATTTTATTACTTAGTTATAAAAGGAATGACTGAAATAAAAGTAGAGCTGGGTATTGATTCAGATTTCAAGAATTGATTCGATTCCGATTCTGAAGCGTTAGAATCGATTATCACAATCAAAGCAATTCAGTCTTTTCTAATTCGATACTGCTATGGGTCTTGGCTGTTAAAATGTTGTTGTTTTTTTTTAGCTGTTACCTTAATTGTATGGCTGTAAATCAGTAATCTAAACTGGGTGAGTAACAGGTCACTGGGGAAAATTGTATTAACCCTTTCAGTCACAAGCCTCAAAATGGCTGTCTGGAGTTTTACTTACAATTTTTGCAGTGAAAAAGGCAGTCTATGTTAAACAATAAAATAGATTTTTGGACTTGCGAACAATTCAGTTCAATTTTTATAAGAATAAATTCAGTATTGTTTCTTTTTTTTGTATAATTAAAAAAAACAGAAATTAAATTAAAGTTAAACTTTTTTTATGTTTGTAATTTGTTTTTAAGAAGAGAAAAGGAGAAAAACAAATTATATCAGAAATGGAATTAGGCTAGATTTTATTTTTAATCCATATTGCCCAGTCTTAACCTTGTTAAATTTTTCTGAAACAGTTGTACAATGTTCGATCACTTGTTCAGCTTTTGAAAATAAATCTTTAAATCAAAAATAACCTTCTGATACTCTCAAATAGTACCGGGGGGGTATTAAATATTGACATAGTACTGAATAGTGTTTTGTTTTATATCTTGATATACATATCGATATGGACTTGTGTAACAAATATAATCGCGATATAATTTTCTTTTTCCATATCGCCTATCCCTAGGACTCATGATATATTTGGATCAACATCATTTTCAGATGATATTGATCATTTCTCAATGTATCGGTATCGGCTCGCTAAGAATATTTTTCTACGGTTTGGCCTGTCATCCACACATAAAAGGCAGATTTTCGGCACCAGAAATGAATCTTTTTAAAAACTCAGGCCAAAGTGAAGATCTGCATTTTCTCTGTTTTTAGTGTCTGTGTGTGGACGGATAAAGCCAGAGCTTTAAGTTCCCTAATGTTTCTATCCGCGACAAAAATAGCTCCAAAATCACTTGTGTAACATGTGTTTTTTTTGCTCAGAAACAGCATTTATTCCCTTAAAGTTTTTTTGGTGTTATCGATTGTCCAATTGTCCAAGCGCTTTTTGCTCGCTTGTTTTTCAGAAGCTCTATCACTGCTGTATGCTGAAGTTGGAGAATAGAAAGCGACTCTGAGCGGATAGGATTTGAGAGAACCACTGCCCCCTTACAATGCCTATGAATGTGCTTAAACACGCATTTATCTGCTTATATGTGGAGGATTGTTTTTTCTTTTTTTTTTTTTTTGTTAAGGAGCGGAGGAAAATGGTAATAAAAAAAAAAAACCCGTCTACATGTGTACATGGCCTAAGTAAAAATGGGCCAATATCAACAACCGGCGTCTATTTCCAACTGGTTGCTTTTGGTGTTTCGTCTCATTTTTGGTTTTTGATAAATATTGGTTATCAGCCATACCGGCAGTATTGAGATCAGACACGGATATTGGCCCAAATGTTTAATCGGTGCATCCCTAATTCTTTAACTCATATAAACTGTCTATAAGTTCTGTTTACAAGATGTTCCACCCAAGGTTCTTTCTGCTAAAGTAAAGGACCCCTTAAAAAAATCCTTTATTTTCAGAAATGACATTCACTCATTTAATGACAATTTCTGGGGGGAAAATAATTTGATCTGAGTGCAGTAACTTTACATAGTCATTTGAGATGCTTAATTTGCATAAAAGCAATCAAAAATGAAAACAAAATGTCATTTTAGAATCACCATAAATATTCCAACAAAAATCATTCCTGATTTTGAGCTTCAACTGGTTTTCATTATTTAGTTATTTATATAATTTTTTTGTCTCACTCATGTTTCAAGGCGTGCAACTCAAAAAATCTGAATAACTTCTTTAAATAGCCGTCCGCTGGCATTTATATTGTCTATTTGGTTTAGTTGAAAAGAAGATATGACAGCTATCTTCTTTCTTGGCCGAATAAAAAATGTAAACTCAATAATCTGGAGCTGATTTTTTTCTTTTTTTCTTCTAACAAATAGAAAAAGTCAACCTAATAAACTGAGATTATACAGTCTGTTGGAGCATCTGGAATAACAATGCAGCCCTGCTTTAACCTAAGGCTTTATAAGGTTTGAAAAGCATCATTATCATTTAAATGTTTGGGACTAATGAAGGCTCTTCATTTTAATAAGGAGTCCTTTTCTCTTTCTGCTTATCGGCGTATAAAAAGGAGCATTGTTTCAGCTTTCATCAGTTGTCATGCAGGAGTGGTCAGGTTATCCACATGCCACTGTGTAAGTGGGTTTTATAATACGTGAAGTTCAGATGGTTCGCTGTCTCTCGCACTCATCCTCCCTTTTTTTTTTCCCGTCAGATACTTTGAGACCCTTCCCCTCATGATTCACATTACTGCACTACTTACACACAACCTTGCAGCTGACAACTATCAGGGGTGGTTTTCTTTGGAATCGAAACAGCAAGACGGAGCCAGACTTTTCCACTATCTCTTGTTGTTGCTTTGCTTTTTTCTTTTCTTTTAGTTTATACTAAAAGTACATTGTGAATCTGGATGTCGATTTTTTTTTTTTTTTTCTAAGGTATTCCTGTCCACTGTGATCTGGTTATTTTGTTCTTCTTTGGCAAAAGTGTGATTTGATTTAAAGAGCTATGTGAACTGCTTGTGCTAGCACTATTATGTTTGGGGAAAGCACTCTTTGTATAAAGAACAGCCCCATCCTGCAGCAGACAAAACCTCAACCATACCAAAGGTCGCTGCTGTGATTATTTGACCCAGACTTCATGGTGAGTTCTTTTTAATGGAAACTGACAAGAGTTGAATAGCTAGTCTTTGGCAGGTCTGTACTCCTTATGCTTCGCGCCCCCCCCCCCCCCCCAATTCTGGCTAAACATCAAGGCTTAATCCTTTACCCCCACTCTGCGTGTCAGATTTCCGTTTTTTAGGCTACAGTCAAATAGAAGCCCCCCCATGCCTCTACCAATCCCTACCAATTTCTTTTGGAAAGAGAAAGTATTTTCAGTCTCTGCTTCATAGCCTGTAAGCTTAGAAACAAAATGGTGAGTTTACTTTGTGTCTGTGCTGAAGTGCGGGGGTAATAGCCTCCCCTCCCTCGGCACGTCAAGAAAAATTCAGTGTCCATTGTGTACAACTAAGTCAGTTATGCTCGCTTAAAACACAGGTTCTAACAACTTACTTTGTTATATTAGCGTAACACCAAATCTATAGACAGTGCAGGTACAGTGTACAAGCACATCTAAACAAATAACAACATGGCTATTATGGTTTAACAGTGAAAATCCTTTTTTATAAACTGATTACTCATAGAGTAATCTATTTGATTTGTTTCTGTTCATTTTGATGATGATGGCTTAGAGCTCATTAAAACGCAAAATGCAGTTTATCTGTTTAAAGTAGTAACGTTTAACTGTAGTAAGGTCAGAAAATGAATAAATTAAAGGAGTTTTAATGCAGGAGTATTAGACTGGTCAGAGCACACAGATTATTGCATGAATGGGACGATCAGGCTGTGGCTCTGTTCAAGTTAAAGGGAAACTATTAACTTGTGTGTATTGTTGGATTTGTTGAGCCACATCTTTGTCCTACACAATAGATTATCTTTGGTGTTTAGATCAGATGACTTTTTCTGACTAATCAAGCACAGTAATATTGTGGTCATTAAAGCTGCTTTCAGTAACTTTGACCAGGTAAAGGTGGTAAATCCTGCTGGAAAATGAAAGATGAACTTTCTCTCCAAATTATGAAAGACTGTTCAAACTTCACTCTGGACTTCAAGCAGCTCAGATTCTGTGCCTCTCCACTCTTCCTCTATACTTCAGGATCCTGATTTCTAAGTAAAACACTGTACTTTCATCTGTAGAGGACTTTGGATGACAGAGCAACAGTCCAGTCCTTTTTCTGCTCTGCTTTACACAAGAACTGAGACAATGTTCTGGATAAACTTGTGTGTGGTGATGGCGCTTGAAGCACTGACTTCAGCTGCCGCTCTCCTAAATCTCCCCCAAACTTTTAAAAGGGTTTGGTTCCTCTTATAATTACTTGTGCACTTTTCTCTATCACAGTTTTTCCTTCCACTCAGCCTTCAGTTAATAAACTTGTGTCCAACACAATGCGAACAGCTAGCTTCTGCATCAATGACCTTTTGAGGCTGACCTTCCTAGTGGATGGTGTTAGTGAGACAAGTCCAGCGGTCTTCTTTGTAATGGTGTAGATCATAAATGACCATAGCTAACAGTTTCATATTTAAATAGGTTTCAGGTTTTCAATAATTATAAAATTAGTAGACATAGATGCTTACAATACATCTGTGTATGACTTTGTGTATTTCTTTATAGTTTGCAGAATAATGGAGACACGTCTGAGTGATATTTGTGCGCATTTATCTTGTCTAAGAAGTTGTTTGAGCAACTTTGGTGTATATAGCTTTTGTGGGATGACTGTGACTGATCGCAGCACAGTAGCAGAAGCAATCAACCCAGTGAACACGTACGTTCATCGTGAGTCGTATAAATCACTTTGTCATGAAATCCAGCAGACAGAGGTTCTTTCCATTCCACATTATGGTTTGGTTTGAATGCATTCATCTTCTTCCCACTGAGCAAAAAACACATGTTGTAAAGCAGGGAATTTCCATAGTTATATCAATCTGCCATCATGTAAAAACATTCTTTCTTAAGTACTAAAAAGGTATACTTACGATTTGGCAATATGATATTAAAACTATTATAAACAATTAGTATCTAGTTTTATAAGTTGATTGTATCTAAATAAAAACCAAAAAAAGAGACAGAATTTACTCCAGTAAATTTAACAGCCCTAAATGATCAATATGTTGCAGTAAGACCTGCTTTGACATGCATGTGTAGATAAGCCTCGACATGCTAGGCCGGTGGCTGATTGTTGATCTAACTGGATATGTAGATGGGAAGAGTCCCAGATTTCATGCTCTTGTTGGATTCCTGATAGCTGAAGATAATACAGAGCACAGAGCATGTCAGCGTTTTTAGAGATTAGACGTACAATAGATCTGACATGCTGAGTCTGAAACACGGACATTCGTCTCTGTTTATGTGAACAGCGACAGTGGAGGGACAGAGTTTTCTTCGCCTCACGTAGCAACAAACTAAATGTAATTGTTTAAACAATTCTGTGCTAGAGTTACCTCAGCAGGGAACACTCTACCTTGGTGAATATTCCAAAGTTGTCCTCACATTATCTCCCTAACGTAATCCACTGGTGGTTGAACGATGGCTGTTGTGAGAGACTGATGAAGGAATAAAGACAGCTGAAGTGACACTGACGTTTGGGCTTGGGAATTTTTATGTGGTGGACAACTCCTTGTCTATATATGTGCAGATATAACAAACAGGCATGTTACTTCAGAATCAGCTGATGAATAGTTGCTCAACTGTATTTTAGTTGGTTAAGGTTTGAAAATGTCGAGCTGATTTTAGGGTTTCAAGATAAAGCCTCCTAAACTATCTGACTGACCAACACTTTTATGTCTGATTTACAATCCTGCATTAAGAAACCTAGTAAAATAAGAGTAACCAGCATTGTGTTTGTTTTTCTCTGTTTTGGGGATCATTAGTTGAATCGTATCGTCAATTTGTTCCTAGACGTTTGACTTAAAGTATTTGACTTCTTCTTTTTTGTGTAAAATCTACAGTTGGTGTTGTCAGTCTGTTTCGATAACTAGTTGTGAATCTGTTGGTTTTGGAGTCAGAGCTATTCTCTTATAATCGAGTTTTCGTAAGAAAATTTTAAACTCGACACAGAAACTGAGACAAATAGTCGATATTGAAATTTGAAACCCTTTTTTTGACCACCTTTTGTTGAAGATTGGAGTTATTTATATTCAAGAGCAGTAAATATGATCAATTACAGTAGGAAAATATCTCTGCTTTGATTAGGCTGTTAAGTAGAGGCAGTTTACTCTTTGTTTAGGGAAAAAAAAACACAATTCAGAAGTGTTGCCTTTCCTTTATTGCAATGCAGTAGACATGGCAACACTTGTGTTTCTGTTCTTTATGTAAGTATGAACCTTTGATTCAGCTGGACAGTTATATTATTCTTATTACTGCTCTTTTATTGTTTTTTTTTATTTATATCCATGTGCTTCTATTTGCCTGTAGATTTATTGGTGATACAATGAGGGCCAAATACGGGTATATTATATTCTAAAGTTTGTAATTTTTAGTATAGACATGGATCTGGATTCTTACAAATATTTGTAGCAGACGCCTTGTCCAGTTCATGTTTGTGTTAATTTTGCGTCAAATCCCTGGTGACCAACTACATTCTCCAGCTGGGTCCAGTGTGATTTATGGTTTCTCTTTTTTATTATTAGCCACATTAGCTAAACCAACGAGTAAAGGTGGGGGCGCGCTGATCATCTCGTCGCTTCAGTGTTTAGTATCAGATTCAGCTGTGTGCTGAGGTATATTTTTCTGCGTTAATTCGTAGACCCAGGAGGAGGATTGGACAGTGTGGATTCCACAACAGCTTTACTACTTCTCAATGGCATAGGCTGCTTTCTACGTTAGTGTTTCAGATATAGGAACTTTCCTCACCTTTTTAAATCGCCCTGAAACATCAGTGTGGATTGTAGCGCTAGCGTAGCTTGAAATCCTTTGGTGTTTTTCCTCCTTCCTACCATTTCGTTAATGAAACAATGTTTGCATTATTGGAGTTTCAAACTTCCAGCTCACGGTTTGTTTGGATTTTCTTTAGCCATAAAGGTTAAGGTGAGCGTTTGTTGGAAAGGGAGGGGATGCGTGTCTTGGTTATAGTTGTTCTGCTGTCTGAACAAAGGTGATAACTTGGGGTGATGAACACGGTCAGTTTGCTTTGACTGTGATGCAAATTAGTATCTTTGAATAATTATTTTTATCCAAATATCAATCATTACATTACAGGAAAGGAATGGCATCTCCTCGTGTCATAGTGACCACACAGCTTGTGCTAATTATCTAGTACAGAGTTGAAGACTAAACAATGTGCAGGATTTACATTTCTCACCTGTTTGTATAACAGATTCACTTTTTAAATGTCAAGGCATTTAGATTAGTGCAACAAAGTCAAATTACCTCAGAAAATGGATTTCTTGACTTTGGAAATAAGCAAATGAATGCAGTTCAAAGTCATGGCATTTAAAGTGACATTTTGTAGATTGCTAAGCTTTACTTTTTGCTGTAAAGTTTAGATGTGAATATGGGCTGCATTAAATCAAAGCTTATTATAACTGATACACCGATGAGGCCATAGGAAAACCTGCAGCCTTAGAGAATTGGTTGTTTCTTTGGCAGAACATTTAGTTTGTAAGTTCAATCCATGTAGAAAATAAATATGTTTGAATAACAGTGTTTGCCCTAGACTTTTTCTTTAGAAACCTGGGGGGATGGGGTGGAAATTTTAATTCAAATACACCAATAAATATTGGTACTGCTGTGCCCAACTACTTAATAGAATCATAGACTGCTCATCTATACCTTAATGCCTTTGACACGTGTAAAAACATTAAAGTTATTTTTCTGCTGCTACCTTTCTTCTTCGAACTCAACACTCTGTATAAAACCTATACTCCTGATTAAATACTTGAAATAAGGAATATAGTCATTTTCTACTATACTGGTCATGATCTTTAATGTTTTTTTGCCCTCCACATGACACAGATAGTCCGTAAAACACACACAAACACACACTTGTTCATAGTTCTTATTTTGACTAGTTAAGTGAATTGACCTGACTCTAAAATATCTGCACTGGACAATTTAATATTGAACAGTAAAAAGAAAACTAAAACAAAAAAGTTCTACTTGCTTTTATTATATGTGTGCTTATAAAAGCTAATAGTCACAGGTCACTGCATTTTATTATTTCATATTTATTTAAAATAAATAAGCAGTGGCGGAGCGCCACTGTTATGCCTATGGAAGGGAAACCGCGGATAAGTTGCACAGATGGAATAGGTCCAGTAAAGGTCCAGTAAACTAAGAGTCAATAAAAGGACAATGTTGTTTAAGACAGTAGCCCTTTACCGGCGGGGCGCGTTGGCTCGTCCCTGCCATTTCCTGGGCCCCGGCATTGTAGCTGCTGGGTGTTCCCCTGGGGCTTCAATCTGTTCCTCTCCTGGGGGGTATGGTCGGTCTTGTGTTAGTCCGCCTGTGGCTCCTGGACTCTGGGGCACTCTGGACGTATGTATCCCCAAACTCCTTCATGTCTGCGGTAATTCCTGTAGGACCGATTGACGGATCCTTACACCAGCTATCATTCATTTGCAAGATATAAATATTGAGTCATTTTTGTATGTTATATGAAAAAATTTCAATATCTTTTAAAATTCAATATATTCTCCAGCCCTAAGTTATAACAAAATAATATATAATAAAAAGCCAAACACTGAATTTCCTTAACAATGAAATAACTTTATTATTTTTAATAATGCTTTCTCAATTAGCAATATGTTAAATTACAAATCCCCTTTGGTGTACCTTTGCAAATGTGTTTGTGTACAACCAGTAAAAAAGCATTTAGTGTTCATGCTGATGTGTGGACTGTTCTACGTCTTGTAAAAAGGCTTATGTGTATGTTGCCCCACATACAGCCTGTTATGCATCCTGTCTTATTGAATTTTGAATCTTTATCATTATTATTGAACTTTTCTGTGTCTTGATAAACTATTGAAGTTGTTTTGTTGCCCAGCACTAATCTACACTATTTTGAGCTATTAATAGAAGTTTTTCTATTATAAGAGTCACATAGAAATTTGGGTAAAATGTTTTTTTTGTTTGTCATAATGTTGTATTTCTAAGTCTCTGTTCATAATGGAAGTCTAATTTGGTTTAAATCGGGGTTATACATCTTTAGAGCCATTTGTGGTTTACTTTCCTTCCACAATTTTACTACATAGTTTTGGGAACACATCAGATTTTCAAAGACTCATGCTCCAACAAATTGTTGAAAATTTGTGATAAATAGTTATTTCCTAAAAATAAAGTGGGACTTTCTAGCATTCATCTAGCCTGTGTCATGATCTTCCTACATTTTCCCCTACAGGAAAAAATAAAATATCGATATTCTTAGTCATTGATCTAAGGTCAGGCATTTGACTTGGAAAGTTCAGGGATCTACATGCTCACAAAAACACAAAGTACAAGCATAAATATGGACTATTGAATACTGATTAAGATTTTCTCTTCTTTCTCTGTTAAAAAACTGTAATTTTGGAAATTTCTTTAAGAGCAGGACTAATTAGAAAGAGCTTAAATGTTTGAGATTTCTGCATATGTTTTTTGTTGCTATGCGTCACATTTTAATAATATATCTCAGAAATAATTTAATTAAGTAGATAAACTAATGGAAAACTTGACCTTATGTTCTATAATAATTATTCTAAAGATATGAAAATGTTATATAATTAATCTTCCTACAGATGCACATTTCAACATCACCACGCTCTTGGTGATTCACATGTGTCAGAAAGATAATTGCACACCGCTGGTTGGTGTAGTTATGAGCTGGTTGCATATTTAAATGAACAGCAGCACAGCTAGAACCACAGCTTGTCTACCCTGAATATCAGGGAAAATTAGTGTTCAGATGGAATATTTTCTCGCATGTTTTTGTTTGCTGTGTCAGATACGCTGCACATCATTAGGGATGGGTATCGTTTAGGTTTTATCAGATACCAGTGCCAAACAGTTACCTTTGAAATGGTGCCGGTGCTTAAACAGTGCTTCAAGAATGGAAACCATACTGTACATACTTTGTCCAAAAACCCTCTTATTTAATTATTTTAAGTAGGGCTGTCAAACAATAAAAATTGTGATTTAATTAATCACAGGGTAGCAGTAAATTAATCACCATTCCTAAATATGACCCAAAAAAAACTACAGTTTTCAGTTTAAATAGAAGGGCAAATAAAGATGCATTTGTTCTTTAACAAAATTAAATATAGGAGAAATCAATTATGTACACAGCTATTTCCGCTAATAGTTAGCACTAATTTAAGTCAGAAAACATAACTTTAACAGAATAATTTCGTATTTTTAACGCAGCGGTATCTCACTATTAAATGTACTGAGGCTATAGAGTGAGCCCACACGCATTATTCAATTTAAATACGGAGCATTTAAACTCTGCGCCGCACACACAAGGCCTTGGGACGTGGGCACGTCACTGGGGTGCGGGATGGAGCTTCCGTCTTCGCTACCCGGTGGCGGCCTGGGTCCCGATTTTATTGAGCAACTTAGACACTTACACTTGCAACATTTACATGGAACGCACATGTACGGACCTGGCGGTGGGGCGCATTGGCGCTGGGGGCGGGACCCCTCATGGGGAGCCCCTTATAGGGGCCCGTTGTGGGGGGCCTCGCCTGTGGTGCCGGCACCCACTGTTTAAACGCATCTAGACACTGAGGGCCCGGGGGGGAGATGGGGGTACCCGGCAGTATTCCCATGTCCCACCCCTCTGTTTTAAGTGCACATTAGAACAACACGCAACAACACCACATTGAGCGGGGGGAGAGAGGCTGGGGGGTCTTTCCACACCCCTGTTCGTTGGACCATCAGGGGTCGGAGCCCGGATAGAACATCAGGCCGTCTGGTCGGGGTCCTGGGCTGGTGGGCTGCTCTTGCCGGTGTGGGGGCCTTGGCGGTCTGCTTGTCCCCATCCTGGTGGGCAAAGGGGTCTGTCTCCTGGGTGCAGGGGCAGGGTTCTCTATTGGGGCGTCTGTCCCTGGGCCTGGGAGTATGGAGTATAGTGTACGTATGGGGGGTATGAATGAGTGTATAGCGTCCTTTTTTCGTATGTCCTGTATTTGTAAGAATGTGTACGCATGAGAGGGAGGGTACGTATGAGTGTCTCTGTCTGTCTATGTCTACCTGTCAGGTTGGGTGTTTGGCTGCTCTCTGGCCTGATGCATCTTCTTCCCTCCCCGTCACTCCCCGTTGGTGATGGATGCTCCTGCCCGCTGGTTGACGATGGCTCTCGATGCCTGGGGCCGGGGGTCCCGGTTGCGGCCTGACTCGGTCCTGGTGCATGTCGGGCGGGTCCTGGGTGGTCCGGTGTGTCGGGCGGCCGCTGTTTCGGGCCGACGTCCTCCTAGGATTGACTGGGGCACCTCTTATGGGGGTGCCGGGGTTGTAGAGTAGGTTGGTGCCGTGCGGTGGATCGGTGGGGACCGTGCCTGGCACCCAGGCCTCCTGCCGGTTCCAGGACTTCTGCTGGCTGGTCTGTTCACCTGGGGGGGCTGTCCGGCATTGGCTGGGCCCCTGATCTTGGCGCCCTGCGTGGGGCGGGATCTGGACCCAGGAGCTGGAAGATCTGGATGTCCAGGTGCCGGCTGGGCGCGGCCTGGGGAGGGCGTACATCCGCTGTGGCTCTTGCTGTGGCTCCCTGGCGTGTGGGTGTGTGGGGGCGGGCCGGGTTGTTGGCGATGGGTATTGGCCCGGGGTGGCGGCGGCGTGTGTTGTCCGTCGGTTGGTCTTTTCTTCACCTTCTTCCTTTCTCCCTTCTTGTCTCGGTTTAGTGTCCATGACGTCAGGAAATTGAACCACAGTAATCACTAATAAAGATTTTTCATACATATACATCAAGTGGCGTACTACAGCGAAGCTGTAATACTCTGCTTGGGAAAGTAAAACTGTTGGGCTTGTACTTGGTACTCAGACACCAATTCTGAGTAGCATACTGCTAGACAGGACATGTTAAAAAGAAAGAAAAAAAAAAAAACTCTGCGCCGCACACACCGGAGCTGATATACGAAGCGGACGGATAATTCTCACAGACAATTTATGAACTTATCATATTTCCACAAAGCCAATATGCCAATAATAATATACTCACATGTCGTTTAGGCTCACAAACACATGCTGCTGCATAACAATCCACATTTTGGCTGGTTAGGAAGGGGAGCTGATGTGGTGCTGGCTGAATTATAAACAGGACGCTGTTCTGGGAATGTGTTTCTCATTGCGTAAAAAAAATGGGAAAGAAATAGTTAATTGTAGGAATTAAACGATCTGTGTTGGTTTGTTAATTTCGACAGCCCTGACTTTTAGCAGTTTTTTGCAGAAAGCTATACAGTACAGACCAAAAGTTTGGACACACCTTCTCATTCGATGCATTTTCTTTATTTTCATGACTAAATTGTAGATTCTCAGTTAAGGGCATCAAAACTATGAATGAACACATAATGTATGGAATTACTGTATGTACTTAAACAAAATCGGTGAAATAACTGAATACATGTGTTATATTTTAGATTCCTCAATGTAGCCAACCTTTGCTCTGATTACTGCTTTGCATTCTCTTAAGCTTCAAGAAATAGTCACCCGAAATGGTTTTCCAACAGTCTTGAAGGAGTACCCAGAGCTGCTTAGTACTTATTGGCCCTTTTTCCTTCACTCTCTGGTTCAGCTCACCCCAAATCATCTCGATTGGGTTCAGGACCGGCGACTTTGGAGACCAGGTCATTTCACATTTTTTGGAAAAGTACTACATAATTCCATATGTGTTCATTCATAGTTTTAAAGCCTTCAGTCAGAATCTACAATGTAAATAGTCATGAAAATAAAGAACGCACTGAATGAGAAGGTGTGTCCAAAGTTTTGGTCTGTACTGTACGGAATCGGTCTTGGCTGATGTAACTAACCAACACAAAAAAAAAACAACTAAAAAATGGAAACCACATTCAAGGCTTGCATAAATATCTATTGCATGTTTGTGTTTTTTCATTTTCATGACACACCACAAGAACAAGGAGTTCCTTTCCTTGTTTCCCAACTTCACAAAAGTTCAGAAGGACATGTCTCTTCACAGAAGAATTTAGTCTCGCAATCTTGATAATTTATCACTATTTTCTTAAATAGCTTTCTCAGTACACTAAACAACTCTTTAGCAGGACTTTAAGTCACAAGACTGGAATATGTTTGTCCAGATGTCTCGTGTCTGGCCATTGTCAAGAATGAAAAGGTGTTTGTTTTTTTGTCTAGAAAGAAATATTATTTTAGCATTATAATGCAGAGAGACTTATAAAGATTTCCCCAAAATATCCCGGAGCTTTGTTACATTGCCAAACTTTATCCACCATACACATAAATCAGTATTTTACACATGGGTGTGCCCCTCTGGTGAAATAACAACATACCTATTCAGAGCTTTGCTTTTGATTGTTTTCATTACCTTTCTGTAAATCCTGCTCTTCTGTAGAGCTAGAGTTGCTGGATTGTTCAAGTTTTATGCCTACTAAAAACACACTTATAACAAATTGCCCTTGTCAACAGGCAGAGACATCAAATTAAAGGTTTTAGAAATACTTCTCTTGGCTTTTGGGGTTTTACAGCAAATACTTTTAAAATAATCCCATGTGGAAACAAATATTTCATAAATTCATATTTTTAACTATAGGCAGTATTTATGGAGCTAATTTTACCAGTTAGTCTGTTGACAGAGAACAAACCATGAGGAGTGTTAGTCATAGGGAGGAAATTAAGGTATTCGGTTACTTATTAAGTGCAAGACCAAAATTATTATTTACCCTCCTATTTGAACTGCTGAAATTATAATCAGATCCAATGGGAAACAGTAATTATTCAGGGTGGTCATATCTTTAAATTGCTTTAATTGCCATATTTAACTTTCATGCTCTCATGACAGTAAGGTGGATTTTCAATTCATGCAAGTGGAGCAGGAAAGAGAGAGTACACTTTGGCGTTTTAGTGCACTGAAGTGCAGCTGTTTGAAACTTTGAGCAAGTGTCTCAAGGATAAGTGAAAATATTGTCAAAAGATGCTGCATCTAATGAGAACACATCTGAACTTGGCTTGAGCTGGGCTTACTCCTTTGAGAGTCTCAATATACAGATTTTTAGGTAGAAATACTGCAGTTTCATGTTATTAACATAATTTTAAAACAAACTGACAGTTATTTTTTTATTTTTTTTACTTTTAAGCATTATATATGTATACAATAAAGTCAAGTTTATTTGTATAGCACATATCAGCTACAAGGCAGTTCAAAGTGCTTTACGTGATAATAACATAATGTAATAAACAAATCAAACATGAAACCAAACAATACGGTGGCACCATAAAGAAGTTATGAAAAACTGCCATAGACTAGAACAAAGGAGCTTTAAACAAATATTGTTTTAGGCTGTATTCAAAGAACTCAGTGTTTCAGCAGTTTTGCAGTTTTCCCAAAGTTTTTACCAGATGAGAAGTGCATAAACACTGAATGCTGCTTCCACATGTTTGGTTCTGTTTCTGCGGATGCTAAGTAGACTGAAACCAGAAGACCTTAGCGGTCTGGCAGACTGATACAACAACAGATCGTTAATGTATTTTGATGCTAAGCCTTTCAGTGACTTATGAAACTAACAGAAGTATTTCAAAGCCTATTTTCATGGAACCAGTGTAGGGACTTTAGATCTGGGGTGACGTGCTCTATTTCTCTAGTTTTAGTCACCCACTTAATTTAATAGTTGTTTTCAACTGCTAACTATGCAGGATATTATATCCTTATGCTGTTTCTGCTCCCAGTAACATGGGGGGTATACCAAGCTGCTTTCCAACCTTTATAGCTGCCCAAGTATTGTTTTAAAAGAGCATTACAGGTATGAAATTATAGGTAGTTCTTTTACAGTTTACAGACTATATGAAATATTTTCACAACAACCAATTTGTTTCTCTATAGGTCAAGGGAAGGGCTCATGTGGCTTTCTTTCAGCTGGTTTTCATTGTCAAGCAACAAGTTGGGGAGGGGCATCATATAGCTTCATACAGCCAGAAAAAAGCACCAGGTTTTACAGTTTTTGTTCATTTTTTTCATTTCATTTTCTTTTTTATGATCTTGGTGTTTCTGTCAATTGGGGCAAAAAATCCAAACATGCATAACCACTTCTTTTAATTATCAAGGTATATAAAATAATTTGTTCTAAAGTTAAATATTTATGTTACAGCTGTTAAAAAAGGAATTAGTTACTTTTAATGACTGCACATAAGATAATCTAATTCTATAATTCCCTACTAGGGAGCTTTACTGCAGCACTTCCTGTGTTAGAGTTGTAACTATATGCCGAAATGCATCAGGGTATTAAACGTATTTAACTAACAATGTGTGACAGGATGAAGCATGTCTGCCTAGCTCAATCTGTGATTCTATTTAAGGGATTTGCATGCAATCAGAATAATTCATGTCCCACTCTGCCACAACATATTGCCGCTGGTGCCATGTTGGAAGCAGCTGATGAGAGTTAAGTTGAGCCTCTCTGCTCCCCATTAGGTGACCCACTGTTGTGAGGAAATTATTTTAGAGGTGAATCACCTCCATTGGGATTTGTTCGCTGAAAGATATGCTGCTGCACACAAACATAGATTGTTTGGGAGTGCTGTCTCTTTCCACCATTCTCTTTTGTGTAAACATTTCTTGCAAGAGTTAGTGCAGCGGAGGACGCATTAACAACGTGTACGTTAGTGTGCACTGGTGTAGGAACAGTGCTGTGAAAAACTATTTGGGTCAATAGATTTCTTCAAATAAATTTTTTTTGGGGGGGGGGGTTGTTGCACTTATGATGGCTGTTCAAGATTCAAAATACTTTATTCTCATTGAACAGTTTCCTATACAACAAAATAACTAGCAGATCCACATTAGTTGTTTGTTTAAAACGTAAAAAACGAACATGCGAGCAAATACAATATACAGAATGTAGACAAATAATAATTTACAATAGCAGTATGAGGTAGATAAGTTTTACACATTTAGCTATACGTATTTCAGATGAGTAACAGCAGTGAAGTGGCAGCAGTATAACAATAGCAAATGTATGGTAATTGGCCTGTCCTTATATAGCGCTTTATTTAGTACCCTACTATATTCACTATATTCAACCATTCGCACATTCATGCACACATTAACACACAAATATTTAAAATAACAGTTCAAGAAACCTGAGTAACTATAAAAATCACAAATGATTAAATCATGAATTAACCATAATTAAAGTTCAGTTTCACTTGCCACACACTGTCTTGACTGCTGCCTGACCTGTGGAGTAAAGCAATAACCTAAATAGGACAATTTCTGACAACTTGATGTGGTCTAGAAGATCTCAAAAAGCAATAAATCCTCATCTACAGAAATTCACAAACATTTGAGGTGCAATCATTGATATCTATCTGTCAGAAAAGGGTTAGAAAGACATTTCTAAAGCTTTGAGACTTAGGTGAAGCACTGTGATATGGTCATAATTCACTCGGAGAAAATGTGGAGCGACAGAACTAGGAGGTCACAAAAAGAACAAAGGTCATCTAATACATTGCAGTGTATGTGTCCCAGACTAAGGATTTACACATTTGAATCATAAATTATTGAATCTTTCTATAGTTGACTGATAGTCGAATGATCTACTGTATGTGTGCAGCCTGCTCGGGGGATGGTTGTACACCGCAAAGACTTATGGATAATATGTTAGATAGATAGATACTTTATTTTTATATGTTCGTGTTGATTGTAGAAGTTTGCGGTTTTAAGTTATAGTTTGTGTTCCAAATGTAGTTGTGTTCTTTAGTTCTCCTTCGAGTTATGTTGTTGTCAGTGTTTGGTGTTTGTCGGTGCACCATCTTAAAGGTGGCGGTTGACGGGAATGACCTGTTTAATGAACTCTTCTGTCTTTTCACGTTTGGTTTAACAGCATTATCATATTTGTTGGCTGTATACTGTATGACTTCATATAACCAATAGTTCTTTGTGCAATTAGACATTGAGCATCCCCATAATGCCAAAATGGTATTATACTCGTTTCACCTGTGAAGATTCGACCTTGAGATTGGTTGTTGAATCATCCTCTGCATATCGATGCAGCGAATCTTCGACTATTTGAGGTTACCCCTATATTGCAGTGTTCATGACTCAACAATAATAAAAGCCAAAATGGCCTCCATTGGAGAATCCCAAAGCTAGAACTACTTTTGTCCTGAAAACACAAAGGCGTACCTCAAAAATGTCCCAAAAAATTACTTGATGATACCAAAGAGTTGTTAGAAGTTATTCTGTGAAATAGTGAGAATAAAGGGGAACACTCTTAACGGTGTGGGCCCTTTTCATCAATATTTAAGAACAAGAATATCATACCAAAACATGGGTTGTACTGGGATGGCCTGGGACTGTTTGGCTTTCTCAGAACCTAGACAACCATGAATTTTTCTCTACAGCAGAAAATCCCGAAAGAATTTGTGAACTTAAGCAGGTTTGCATTATGC
Organism: Apricaphanius iberus; assembly: GCA_028564705.1. Taxonomy (NCBI): domain Eukaryota; kingdom Metazoa; phylum Chordata; class Actinopteri; order Cyprinodontiformes; family Aphaniidae; genus Apricaphanius; species Apricaphanius iberus. The sequence continues at coordinate 1,298,670 of JAPXFQ010002924.1, forward strand.
AGCTGGACAATACACCAGGGAACCCTGCCTCCAAATACCTCAAAAACCCAAATTAAGATTGTTGGACTTTATTGGCTTGACCTTTAACAGTCTGTTCATACTTGAAATTAGGGGTGCCGGAAAAAAAATCGATTCACGTCCGAACTGTTACAGTTTCAATTCTTAAAAATATGTTTTCTAAACATTTACTACCTAATTATTCAGTGTGTGTAGTGTTTGTCAGGCAACGGCCTCCATAGTGTGTTGTTCCAGCAAGGGGCGGGTCTGATGCGCTGCCAACGTGTTAGCTAACTAGCATTTCCTGCTAGCGCTAAAAATAGAAGTACAGAAATACGGCCTTCCCCGTCTACTCTGAAGGCAAATGTTTGGGCCATCTGAAAGGACTGCTCCATGCTAATGACCACTAGAGGTGTGAACCCTCACAAATCTCACGATTCGATATGTCAACACATCACGATTATTTCATTTGGGTTTATTTTCAATTATAGCTATGTTTTAATATTAAATGTTTTTGTTTATCAAACATTTTTCCGACCATAATAGGAAACCTCCAAAACAACAAAAACAAAAAAAACACAGGAGAACACTTATATTTTAAAGCACAGATAGACAGTCATTATGAAAAAATAGTCTGTGTTTTCATATTTTCTGGTTTTATGTGTAATAGTCTTGTATTCTTGTTCAACAATAGTTGATAGATGGGAGAAAACAAACAGATAAAGATAAAGATACTGTGTTTTTTTTCCGAGTCTTTCTGCAGTAAATTTATACAATATTGATGGATGTAGACTATTTTACATGTCACATATCTATTTAAGAAAAAAAGTTATCAATCATATTTGTTTGCTTACCTAAATTGTCTTAGACTACAAAATTCAAGTGTCCATCCATCCATTATTTATACCCATCCTTCCTCTGCAGGGTCACGGGCAGTGATGCCAGTAACCCTTTACTCCTAACATGACCACTTTTTAAGTGACGATTAATCTAACATGTTACTATTTCCATACAGGTAATCAGATTAAAGTTACTTGTTTAAGCCATTGTGCATTACTATTTTTGGTATTTTCTTAAGCAAAACATATATTTGGTACATGGCGGCAAAAGCATTAGGAAAACAAACAACAATTGCGGTAAATATGGTCTAAGATACCTTCAACAACACTGCTGCTGTCTTTTTCTGTCGTAATCCAAAACAGTTGATTATCTGCTTTGAGTCTGAGTTCTGTACTCTGTAGGCGTATACTGCCCCGTAGTGGAGCTCTCTAATAGTACGTGCAGTGAGCAAGCAAGTACGTCCCCAAGACGCTGCTTGTTGCTTCATAGTTGCTGGTGTCAACGTGAGGTTAAAAAGCAAGTATATTTCCGACCTTACTATTAAAATGCATTTCCAATAAAGTGAATATTGGCGAAATTGGTGATTTTTTCTATGTTGATGCAGTGGGAAGTGCTACTGGCAGCTGCTGAAAGTAACTAATAAAGTAACTTGTAATCTAACTGGGTTACTTTTAAAATAAAGTAATAAGTTATTAACTAATTTACTTTTGGATGGAGTAATCAGTAGTCAGTAATCAGATTACTTTTTCAAAGTAACTTGCAACACTGGTTGTGGGCATATACATTATATACATAGACGCCTCATGAACTGATGCTGCCTATTGGAGATGATGCATCAGCTCAGCCGGCATCTTGGATAGGTCTCCATTCAATGTATTCTTAGTGAGGAATTTGTAAAGCTAACAGCAAAAAACATATTTTATTATTGTTTTTAACCTAAATCAGACACAAAATCAGATTTACTATACGTTTTTGTTGAGTAAATATGCCCAATGTATTTTGTACTAAATACTAAAGAACAAACAAAAGTTATATTCCTTTTATGATTTTTTTTTTTTTTCTTCTTAAAATATTTCAGCAATTTTTGTCAGGAGTTTATAGTTATAGTTGATGGCTACAGCTTAATAACATATTCCAGTTAGAGGATAATAGTTGATCTCATAATGCTTCAGGTAGTTTTTTGCCTTAATAAATAAAAATCAGGATTTAAAAAAACTTAATTTCATGTTTACTCGGGTTCTCTGTCTGATTTTAAAATTGGTTAACAAAAACACTGAACCAGAAGATATGAGCAGGGGAGCAAATACTGTTTTAGAGCCCTTTATGACTGTATTACAGAATGACTGCGTTTCGTGCTAATCAGGGGCAAGCCCTACCCTGTGGACACATGCTCAAATAGGCCTCAGGTTATTGCAACACTTGTGGGCGTGAGGTTCAGTCTGTGGGATAGGGTATGGTGCAGTACCTCGTGGATTCATTTTCCCTCCTCTCGTCATTGAGAAAGAGGTGAACATGCTGTTGGAATGTCGTCGCTAGTCAACACAGGCTCGTGTGTCCGACTATGTAGATGTGTTAGAGCCACAGGATGACAGGTATGTGCCTATTTAAAGGACACTTCATCATTCTCGTATGCTTACGGGGACTACACTGGGTAATCATTGATGGAGTGATTGTGTTTGTACTGCTGAAACCGTTTCAAGCCTCAGCATTCATTTGCTTGCTTTTTTTTTGAATTAGGTGTGTTGTTTTTGTTTATTTGTGTTTTGCTAGCTATTCCACCATGTACTTCCAGAAATTATCACCCTCCCTAGAGGAATTTTATGTAGGCTTGTTGCTCATGAAAAACCACAGTATTGTGTGGCATGCTGGTCTTTCCGGAGCTTCCTTACTATTTCTTTGGAAGTGCTCGGCATAGGATTGCCAGTACTGTTTCACTGTTTTCGTGTTTTGCCTGAAAACATTTATGCACCTTTTTTTGTGTGTTTTGTTCAGTTTAATGATTGAAATAGGTTAAAGTTCATCTTGGTAACCTTCTTTGGGACTTAAGTTGTTAGTTTTATCAGGGAAGTCAATACATTGTTTTGAAAGGAGTGATTATGTGGGTCTTTTGGGAGGCCTTTGCTGCAGCTGATAGCATTATAAGAAGCATAATTATCCCAACTATTCTTTTGATTGTACTTAAGGCTCCCTAGTCATTTTAGATTAAGCTAAGAAGCAGCTGTGTGTCACAGAGTCTTGAAAAACGCATCTTTTTTGTTCAAATGTATAATTTTTTTAGTGACCTTTTGTTCTCAGTTAAACTGCTTTCCTTTATAAATCTCTATAGTTTAGGTACTAATATGTTACAGTTTACTGCTTAATATACTCTTATAAAAATAATTTCAGCTTTTCTACCAGGTTAAAATGTATGTTAAAATGGTTAAATTGTACATAACCTGTATTGTAACATAAATGTAAACTGTAACTGCAAATGCAAAATGATGGCTAAATGCAGAGATACACTTATCAGACCTTTGTGGCTAATTTCAATTCTCAGAGTTTTGTAAGACAAAATAATTATTCTCAAAGCTCCCACTCTGAGCAGCATTGTTGTCAATAGGTGGTACTGTAGCAGTCCTGGACAGGACAATATGTCGTCATCACAGTATTACTTTGTATAAATATTGCAAAGAACTGTTTGGTGTGCCGGCTAATATATTGTATAAGTGTTCTGATCTTGTGTTTACATGCTAAGGTAATGCAACCCCAAATCACAAAAAGTTTGAACATGTTAAATTAAAACTGAATTTAAAACTGAATTTCAAACTGAAAACAGTACTTTATTAAATTATCTTTGAATTGTATTACATTGAAAACCATACAACAAAACATTATGTAATGTGTTCCTCATGAATTTTATTGTTCTTTGTTTTGTTTTTTTCCCAAAAATAAATACATTTTCCAATTTTGGTTCTTGCAACACATTTCAAATAAAGTTGGAACAGTGAAGCATTTACGCCTTTTTAAAGTTGCCATTCCTTTTCACAACACTTAAAAGACATTTAGGGACTAAAGACACCAAGTGATGAAGTATTTCAGTTGTAATTTTGTCCCGTTCTTCCTGCAAACAAGTCTTAACATCTTCATTGTTGCATTTTTGCACTTCAAATACACTACACATTCTCAATTGGAGACAGGCTGGGACTGCAGGCAGGCCAGTCAAGGACCCCTACCCTCGTCCTCCGAAGCCAGGACATTGTCATATGTAGGGATGTAGTTGTTTAATCATGTATGGGTTTCCATGAAAAAGATTTAATCTTGAAGGCAGCAAAATGTGTTGACATATCGAATCTCTTTGATATCTCTACGTTTCAGCATAGATAGTACTGTACCATCACAGAAGAGAACGCCCATGTAGAGATATCGCTTATAGATGAATGACGATTCTTGATGCAGTGCTGCCTGAGGGAACGAAGATCACGGTTGTTCACCTTAGACTACGTCCATACTAAGCCGATAAGGTTATACGGTGAGTTAGACGCCTAATGTTATCCATTCAACACGAGCATTTTCGCCCCGTTTAAGGTCAGTTTAAGTTCCCATGATTGCGCAATCCCATACAGACCTGTGCAAATACTGGGCATGCGCGAAAAGACGAACGGAAAACGCGTATAACCTACGTGACGCCAGCGCCTACATAATATACACAAGAAGCTCTACAGTACAGTACATATCTGCTTGTCCCGTTAACCGAAGAGAACAATAGCTGCTCAGAAGAAGAGAGAGTTTTTGGTGCAGACAGACGACGAGATCGATTTATTACTCTTCGCTGTTGTCTTTGTCTGTAGTGTCATATTGCTATTGACGCAGCATTCATTGACGCCACTTCCTTTCATTATCCGGGGAAGCTGTCCACACTAGCTCGCTTAGCCATTGAATTAAGATTTACACGGCTCTCTTACCCGGCTAATAGTTATCCGGCCACAGACCTTAAACGACGCCGGGTTAGTGTGGACGATAGGGGGGTGTAGACTAAATAATTATACGTTTAAGGCATTACCCGGCTTAGTGTGGACGTGGCCTTAGGCTTGCGCCTTTGTCCTTCACACACACTGAATTTTTTCCAGATTCCTTGAATTTTTCTATTTAAGTTATGCACCGGTGATGGTGAAATATCCAAATCTCTTTCTATCTTTCTTTGAGGAACATTCTTTTAACCATTTCAATCATTTCCTAATGTATTTTGTGGCAAACTGGCATTCTACGGACATTTTTGCTCCTAAAGGACTAGACCTTTTTTTATGATATTGCTTTGATAATTACAAATACCTGTTGATATCACCTATTTCAAATCACATAATTATTTAACCAATTTACCTGATCCCTAGTCTTAAATTGCTCCTGTCCCAACAGTCTTTGGACTGTGTTGCAGGACTTAATTACAGGAAATAATGTATATTTACAAACGAAATGAAGTTTGCCAGACAAAAGATGAAGTATTTTGTGCTCATATTGTCTGCAATGAAATACAAGTCAAAGTAAATATAAAAATCACTACATTTTGTTTTTATTTGCATCTTCCATACCTTCCCAACTTTTTCTGATTTGGGTTTGTATTTAGCCTGTTGGGTAGAGTTTTAGCTGCAGATGCTCACGCCACACACAAACGATATTGCCCAAAAGGCTAAAGGTTACAAGGTGATGAAAGCAAAGATGAGAAAGAAAAGGAAGAAGAAAATGAGCAAACATCACACTAGGGATGGGCTATATGGCCTAAAATTCATATTGCAGCATAACATTGCAGCCTCTTGCGATAACAATATATTGCTATATATAAATTATAATAGAACCATTTCAGAACAAGTGACATAGACAGTAAAAAAAAAATTCCTAAAAAAATGATGCGTGTTTACATCAAATTGATATCATATCAAGAAAAAGGCTGTCAAAACAATTCATACGTAATTTTTTGTGTATGGTATTTTTTATAACACCCTTGGCTGTTCGCTTCTCTTGAATTTCTCTATATACTTAATTTGTTCGTTTTTTTTATACTTCGTATTTGTTTAGTAAAGTTATTTAAAACTTATTTAGAAAACTACATCTATGGGAGCCTTCCTGAAGGCCCGTAGGTCCCCTGACCGAAAAAAAAAAAGAATAGAACTCAATGGAGCGATGAAAGTTATTTTCTGGTCTGTTTTTTCTTACGTCCTGAATTACACATGTTGTACCTCAATTTAAATAACTAACTATGTGCAGTAGGACTTTGTCAAGTGATGTGGTATTTATTTCATTGTAAAAATTTGTAATTGAAATGCCTACAAATCAGAAGTTGCATATACGATGTAACGGAGCTAACACCAGCTAGCACTAGTTAGCACATAAACACTCACCCAGACCTTGTAGAGCTTCTCCCGCAGGCTGGCTTTCTGTCCACCAACTGCTTCTCTCACAGCATAGCTGCCACTTTCCACATGGTAAGATTTATAGTGGCTTTCTCTACGTTAATCCTCCTTTCTTCGTTCTGGAGGCTAGCCCATTCGTCTCCTTCTGCAGTTGTAGTCCACTAAGTGTTTTCACACAAAACCTAAAGTAACTTTTGCCACTGCTCAAAAATCAGCATTTTCTATGCATTAAAGTTTGTCTTTAAAATTTGTGGACATCATATGTTTGATCCATGGTGCATTTCAAACGAAATCAGAAAATAACTTGTATCCCTCTCATTCATTTTTTTTTGGGCAGTAGGGAAGGGGAAAGGCAGGACTTAGGCTCCCAATGTTCTAACGTCCAGCCAATCATGTTTTCTAATGTCAGCATCTAGCCTATTATGTAATGCTTTGTCATAAATAGGCGCAGGCCCCCAACCAGATCTGGTTAGCTGCGCAGATCCGGTACATAGACTGGCTGCATCTCGTTACTCTAAATTTCAACAGTGTGAACAATAAATTATCAACATGTTTTATCGCGAGGGCAATAGAATTTAAAATCTCTATCCTAGGACAATTTTGTATCGTTTATATCGCATATCGTTTATATCGCCCATTACTATATCGCACCTGATACTGTCACCTCAATATTTACTAGTGTCATCGCCATGGCAAAATGTTCTAGTATCATGCAGTCAGTCTAGTGCAGTCGCCTTTAAAAAAAATATAATCCTGTTTTTGTGTTCTGCACCATTACGTAACTATTCAGAGCCGAAAATAATTCACCCCGTATAAATAGCCGAACATTTCTACTTAAATGTAATAATTAGTAGGTTATTTAGATGGACTTTCACTTCCTTATTTTATTTTCACTGGATATAGATTAATTGTGAAAGAGGCAGTTTAAATGTTTAAAATTTAATTCAAGAACAAAGTAACAAATATATTTTTTTTAAATTAAAAATTACAGATCATTTTTACAATATCCAACCATCCATTATCTATGCTGCTTATTTTTGAAGGGGTGGGGTGTTTGTGTGTGTGTGTTGGGGGGGGGGGGGGTACGTGTGTAATGTGTTTGTGCTTCTTTGTGTTTTTCTGTGCTGAAAGTCAGTTATTCAGTGTCAGTCGTATTCTTTAAGACAAATATTACATGTCAGAAGATAATGAGAATAATGGCTGCAATTTACAGAACTGTACATCTTCTTCTACAGGGCCTCATTTTTTAAAAGCAGAACATACAAAGAACAAAGAGTGAGAGCTTTTGATTGATTATGTTCCTAGCTTTCCTTTTTGGATTTCAAAAATATAATCTTCCAAGATTAAAGAGTATTTCTGTGATTATAGTGATCTATTTAGCCCTGTATCTGTTTAAAAGCATTTGTTCTTGCAGCATTGAAGTTTTAAATAGATACAACTTAAGCTTTTACTCAGCAGCCTTCAGTCTGTAAATCGGTATGAGCAACTTTGCTCTTGCAATAAAAATCCAGATCTGATTTTTTTTCTCCTCACAGAAGAGACCCAGATTTCTGTACTTTCTAGAAATCCCTGTTATAGATACAGCTTTGAGCCCTCTTGGTACCTCTCCACGGGCTTTGCACCTGGGTCTGAGCAGTTTATCCCCTTCTTCGGAGACCTTGGATACTCAGACTGAATTAAAAGTGTCAGTGGAACTTCACTTCTCTTATATATGCTTTTTGATGCTAAAGTGTGAAATTTGGTTAGACCATTCAAAGGAAACTGTTATATCCTAAAGTCACTACAGTATGCTCTTCTTTCTGTTACATGGGTCACAGAAAGGCCATGGTTGATAGCACCGTGTTTTTACCAAAATTGCATGAAAATTAGCTTTTTGCTATTTTACAGACCCATCAAATAATATTTTCTATACAATGGGGCGAAAAAGTATTCAGCAGCCACCGATTTTTCAAGTTGTCCCACTTGGAAAAAATGTGAGAATTCTGTAATTTTCATCATACAGTAGGTACACTTCAACTTTGATGACAGAATTTTAAAAATAATCCACAGAATCACATTGTATGATTTTTAAAGAATTTATTTGTATAATTGTGCAGTAATTAAATGTTTAGCACCTATATATAAGCAGGAATTTTAGATCACTCAGACCTTTTACTTCTTTAAGAAGCTCTTCTGTCCTCCACTCGTTACCTGTATTGGTGGCACCTGTTTGAAGTCGTTATTTGTATAAAAGACACCTGTCCACAGCTTTAAACAGTTGGACTCCATCCTCCACCATAGCCAAGACAAGATAGCTGTCCAAGGCACCAGGGACAAGATTGTATACCTGCACAACACTTGGATTGGCCATTCTACTCTAGGCAAGCATCTTGATGAGAATAGATCAACTGTTGGAGAAATTAGAAAATAGAATAAATACCAGATCCCTGAAAATCTCCCTCAACCTGTGGCTTCATGCAAGATCTTACCTCGTGGGGTACATATGATCTTAAAAATGGCGTGGAAAGAGCCCAGAACTGTACGGGGGGAAAGTAGTCAATGACCTGAATAGAACTGATAGTAAGGGTGGGCAACATGGAAAAAATAGAAAAGAAATCAAAATTTTTCAAATATATTATCACAGTTTCGATTTTATCATTATTTTTTTTAAGATGATGACCAACATAACTTAAATTACATATTAAAGAAGAGAAACACTGAATAAATGAATGAATTCAAATTAGGGATAATCAACACAGTGCTAAAATACTTATGTTGACAGCGCACACAAAAATACACTGAAAGTCCAAACAAGTTTTATTTATATATATATATATAAACAGATCCTGCTTACTGTTCTATGATGGTTTTTTTCCCTCTGCTTATCGTCTGTCTTTGTCTTTTGCTCTTATATAAACATGAGTGGGTCATATAACTCTCCCTATAAGTCATAGCGACTGCTGGATGGGATTCAGGCATGTGAATTAAACAAAGCATCAAGTCAAAGGCTCTTGTCTTCAGGATGGGTTGTATTTGAATCATTCTGTGAATTATTTGTAGCTTTACGTTGAAACATCATGTCTTACAGTAATGGAATTAACCTCGAAGTCCAATGCATAAATGTTTCCAGCAACAGATTCTGAACAATTCACCAACTGAGACCTGGCCCATCTAAGGTCAGGGCTAGAAGTTTGAAATTTTGAACCAAAATCTATACTAGAAAGACTAAAAATATGCTGCAAGTTATTTATTTTTTAAACTCCATACGTGTACAGATTTGAAAACACCTCTGCTTCTAAAAACACCCAAAAACCTCAATATAATAAGCAACATGGAGAAATAGAAGAATCACCCTGACTTCCTCAACACTACTGTAAGTACCTGATTGGGTAATTCAGACTTCTTCATCTTATTGCTGGCAATGAAGGTTTTACATGCCATTACATGATGAGGTATTCAGATTGTTTCACTGCTTCTGCAGTTTGGCACTAGTTTTTAATAAATGATAAGTCTTATAGTAGTTCATTTTCTCTTGATGACATAACTTCAACATGTTAAGGACGAAAATGTTTTTGATTCTAACATGCAACACCTCCAAATTTTCAAGCATGCACCTTCAGTTTACTGTGACTGTATTTTAACCTTAAAAAAAGCAGCAGATTTTCACGCTCTGGAACAATAAATCTGTCATTCACTTTAAGTGTTCAGCGCTGGCCAAGATTGGCCTGGGGTGAAATGTTCACACTGACTCGCTTCATGTTGCAATACTTCTGTTTTGGTATTGCATCTGAATCCCTTTTCTCCTTTTTTTCCTCTCAGACAATTGCATGTGCATGCAAACATGCTGGACAGTTCATGTTTTATGCCAAAGTGCTTGACGAAAACAAACAAGACACAGTCGAGATATAATGATCGTCAGTGCGCCTATTAGTGCAGGCGTCCTGACAAATTAGAGGGACAGCGGGAGAATTTAGACATGTTCAGCCACTTTCAGGGCTCCACCTTTTACATAAACTTTAGAAATGTTTGACATGTTCTAGAAACAGTTTTTGTAGACGGCCAGACTTCTTTCTCTCGCTAACGGTGTCTGTCACATTTCTTCGAGGTGGGGAGACAGTTTTGCACAAAAAGTTGTTGTATAAAGAGCTCAGAGGAGTGGCCAAGTCTGAGGTCAGCACATCAGATCATGTGATTCAGCTTGTTAGGGTGGGGTCAGACCAAGACTTTACTTGGGAGACTGAGGATTATTTTACTATAAAAGGGAGATTGAACTCTAACTACATATAGCAGCTGTTATTATACCACATGAATTGACTAATCAGACAAATATTTCACTGAATAAAATTTTGTTTGTCATTCTCAGTCATCTTCTCCCTTAGTGTTAGTTTTTTGCTTGGTGTTAAGAAGTATCTGTGATGTTTTGACCAGAATGAGGTGATATTTACATCGAGAACCGCACAGTTTGATCCTGAGACGTTAGTCTGATGACATCCTTGAAACCTGAACAGACCTGGCTCAAGTCCACAGCTTCTTACAGACTTCTCTGTCTCGTGTTGCAAAGAGAAATGTGGCAGAACAAGTGTGCTGGGCGACCAACCTCAGTTGGTCGCCGCGTTTTGGTTTTCATTTCCTTTTTGAAGAAACGGAGAAGTTTAAAATTAGGGGCCGAAATGATTCAATATCTGGTCAAATCAGGAATATTAGAGGCAGGTTGCGTTTTATTTTTCATTGCCTAATAGTGTCTTCTGGATAAATTCCGCCTTCTTTCTTTCGTTATGTTTATTCTGAGTATTTGCACACTGTCCTCCTTTTTAAATCCTAATAGACCGACGGTAAATATTCAGATAAATTGTTCTCCTTATATAGAAGGTTTTTTTGTTTTTTTCCTTTTGGGTTGCTGTGTTTTTGTTCGGCATGTATCATAGAAATCTCATGTGTGGTAGTAGTCATTTTCTCTGGTGATATGAATAGCCTCAGGGATGACTTGTTATCCACTATTAGGCATGGGCCCGCAGGATATGCTCATGGTGTCACTGCAAAGGTTTTTAAAAAAACTCGTACAGCATGATCGAGCTGATTTTATTTAAAAACTCAATGTCAACAATCTCACAAAGCTACTAAAATAATATATTTGAATCAATTCAATGTCATTAAATTGTATTTATTTTCACTCTGGGTTTGGGCTGATGGCTAAAGCAGTACAGCTGCATCTCCGTCAGCTGAATGACAAATAAAAAAACTGAAACTCTTTCAGATTCGTTACAGAGAGGATATGTTTCAAGTGTTTATTTCTCACATCACTCCGATGCCCACGCCAGGGGTGTAATCAGGCGCTGGGACCTTTCACCAAACAAACAGAGACGTCAGAAAGGTGGCTTAATCATGTCTTGAAATGTTTTGTGACAAGGGTCTTCATTTGTCCTTCTGTTTGGCTCAAGAAAAAAATATATATTTTGTCCACCCTAACTAAGATGGCTTTATTCTTGGTTGCTGTTTCCTTTTGCTTCATCTTGTGGAAATGAAAAGCTATGTCCTTTAACTCAAGCCTGCAGTGGAAGTGGGAGGGATTTTTGGAGCTGCAAAACTATGCATCAAGAACACAGGGATCTGGAATACAGACAGGGAGATTCCTGGAGTATTCTGCATGGACTGAACCACTCCAACAGTAGTGCAACATTAATCTCTCATTCTAGAGCCAGGCTGGCACCTGTCCCCCGACACCTTGAACAACCCATGCTGTTTTAGGTGACAGGCCCCCAGAATACCTAAGGAGTCACATTTCGTCTGAGTGTCTGGAGACCTTTTTATGTGCTACGTGGACCAACATTGTTTGTCAATGACAATAATTAGGCACGCTTCATCAGCTCTCAGTTGGTTTTTACTATTCTGACTTGCTGCTTCTAATAAATCTGGATCTACCCTGAGCAGAGATTCCTTCGCTCTGTCTGTCAGCGGTTGATGGCAGGCTAATGAGACCATCACTATTCATTCTGCAGCCTTCGCCTGGAAGATAGAAAGCCAAGAAAGGAACACCTGATCCCTGTTTTTTTTCCGCTTTCGCTAATCTTCTGCAACCCTTCCACGTAGAAACACTGACAGTCGTTCTCTCTTCAGGCCATATGGCATGCGTGGGTGTATGTTTGTGTATTGCATTGGTATGGTGTGTGACCACTAATGGTCAACTCTCAGCATCACTTGCCAGTGTGTAACAGGAATGGGTTGATTTAAAGTCAAATTTATGAGGGGAGTGTGTTTGCACAGGCCCGCACACATTCTGTTCTGTGTAGAGGAATCGGAGCGGAGTGCCTGAGGTGACCATGGCGTTGTGTGTTTATGTGTCTGTGCAGGAGGAATGCCAGCTCCTGAGCAGAGCCCGGTGACGGAGGAGGGGCTTCTGCTGACCATCCGTGACAGTTCACCTGGCCGCAAGATGGAGAGCGACAACACGGCCAATAACATCCTGGCCTCCGTCAAAGAACAGGTGGGGTTTTCTCTTTAAACTCTGCATACACCCTGTTTGACTCATGTTTTATCTCTTATTATACGGAAGTATCTCAGACTTTATGAATCATTTGTGTACGTTGGCATTTATTTGCTGTAAAGTTGTTTAGTGACTCACATATTTTCTAATGTGCATTTTTCCTGGCTAATTTATAGGTAACGATTTTACTGTGACTTACAGTAACTACATAAAGTTTATAGGAAAACTTGTTCTCACACACCGTTTTCACCTTTTATTGGACTTAGATCAGGGCTTTTAGATGGTCACTCCTTTGTCAAAATCTGACTTGATTGTCCTTAAGCTTTGCAACAAATTTTGTAGCATTGTCCATTTTGAGGACCAATTTGTGCCTAAGCTTGAACTTCATGGATGATTTGTTAAAGGTCTGAGAAACCGTTTTAGGCAAGGCAATTTTAATTGTATAGCACGACCCTTCAATCTGAGTAGAACATGTATGCTGCATGTCATGTTGTTGTTTCACCCCCCGCTGCCTGCTTCAGCCCCAAAAAGGAATCTGAGCTGAAGACGAGCGAGTCAGAGAAAGCCGAATTATCTACGTAGCCACGCCCACCTTTTCTTGCGACCACCCACAGGAAGGTGGGGGCCAAAGAGAGATGAGTGCATATCGCCTAGTGGAAGCTAACCTTTAACTCCACAGCATGGCAAAACATATTCAGACCTGGTTTACTGTGGACATAAACTTCGGCGTAGCATTTTTTACCAAAGAAAAAGGAACTGAGGAAGAAACTGTTGGAATTTGTCTTTGAACACTGACAGAAAAGTTACTAATTTGATTGAAGGCATGATAAGAGTGACATTGCTGTTAACCAATCAGAGACCAAATGATTGCATATGGTGAATAATAATGAGTTACAGTCACAACCCTGATGTTTCACCCCACCTACTCCTTTGACAACTGTCAACCTCTTGTAACAGGATTGAGACAGAGGCATGTAATTGGGCTAGAGACCACCGGAAATTCATTGAACCTTCACAGGTGTTTTTCTGTAGACCATTGGATTAATACAATTTCTAGAATAGTTTAAATCTGAGATTATTCAGTTTCTCCTAAAGATCCAAAATGGACCCATCTTGACTTGAGACATTGTTTCTTTACGGCCTGCAGCCAGGGTCTGGCTTATATCAGCCGACGACCAGGAAGCTCAGCTGTAGCAGCATTTTGGAGCTTGAGGAGGGACATGACCTCTGATTCGCTCCATTTTTGCCTCACTCTTTGTGATTCATGAAACACTCCCTTTGGTCTTTCACACACATATGCACACATGACATACACACACTTTCCTTTCCTTTCTGGAATCACGCTGCTTGTTCCTGAAATTTCCTCTCTGGATATTGTCCAAAAAAACTAAACGTTATGATACATTTTTCCCCTTGAGTAATCTATTTGCAGCCTTAAGAACCTATTTAGGTTTTAGATTTGCTGCTGGAAAGTTGGTATTGTTTACCCAAGTAAGGAAGGGGAAGGAGGGAGCACCTGTCCATGTCACGTCCTTCCTTAGAGTATTTCTCAGTTGCTCGTCCAGTTGGAGCAGATTTCCATGCAGGCAAACAGGAAGAGCAAGTAGTCTGTCTGAACTGTTGCTTTTCTGAATGAGTGACTGACTCGCTGGTTGGAGCGACGCGTTTAAGGGCGACTGCTATCGGAACAGTTGCGCCAGTAAGATGATCGTTCTTCTGTGTTTGGACAGAACGGAGTGGAACAGGAAAATAAAAGGGTGAGTAGAAATGAAAACCTGTGAGAGGTCACGCTTGGCAAATGTGAGAATGTTTTTTTTCAACTCCGGCTTTAATGGTTTTCCTGTGATTGTTGCTGAGGAAACCTTCCAGAGATTTTTTCTATTGATGTAAACATGCTGGACTGCTCTGCTAAAGTCCATGCGTGTTTTAACGGCTCAGGCTTTCAAATGACTGGGTGTTTGCTACAAATGTTACTTTTTTCTTTTTGCCCTTGCTGTTCATCGACAAAATTCTTTCCCTGTAGTGTCCTTACTAAGCCTTTCGTTTGTTTTACTTTTCTTTCTACTGAAAGAAGAAGACTGAAACTCCTGTTTCAGTCATTGTTATAGTAACAGCTGCGCAGGGCTTGCCAAGATGCCTAAACAAGGACAGATTTACCCACATACTATGGTTTCATTCTCCCAGAGTGCACCGTTGCTTGGACATGTCTTCCCTCTTTCCTTTCCACGTTCACAACGATTTCTAACCTGGCTTTTCTTAAATAAAAATTAATTGCATTTATTGCTGTACCCTGCTTTTTTTCCCTTTCATTACCTCATATTTTCCATCACAATCATTAATGGACTACATTTTATTTCTCCATTATATTTTAGAATTAACTTTACAAACTCTTCCATCAGTACTTGGTGTCCTAATGAAATTTAATTCAGCTGTAAGGGGTCTTTTATGGATAAGCAAGGAGCTGGTAATTTCAATCCCTTTTATCTTAAGTGTAATTAAAGCTTTGCAGTTAAAGTTGTGGCTGTATGCAGCACTAATTTAGAAAGACTATTTCATGTGGATTCAGCCTTTGTGGCTTTTATGTTTCACGTCTAAGCATTAAACTTTTGTTGTCGTTCAAAATATCTTTAACAATTTTTGGTTCGTGCTTTATGTTTTTTAAAAGATAGAAATATAGATGTGCATCTCAGATCATTTTTAGTGAAATTACTTCGGCAATTCAGGTCAAAAGGTGCAGCTCATTCAGTTGAGACTAGTTATTTCCATTCAATGTGTACAAATATAAGTATATTTTTCCCACTGACAGAAGATTAAATTTCTTCCTCTTTAGGCCAGTTTAGATTACTAAAATTATTTCTGTTAGCTGAATTTTAGAATAATGAGTGATATTTTTTTCAAAAACTTTCAAATTAAGAAGTTTATTAGCGTTTTCCTAAAATTTGGTTCAATGGGGGTTTTTTTGTTGCATGATTGGGGTCAAACATTTTGCGTCTTCTGTTTACAAGCTTCTGACAATAGTTTGCTTGAAACTCGGCCCATTGCTTTCCTACTGACAAAACTAATGTTGTTAGGCCAGGTTTGTAGGCGGCCTTGCTGATGTACCCATCAAAATTCTCTGTGGTTGAGAATAAGAGTTTTGTGATTACCAGTCCAAACCCCTCAATATGGTTTGGGTTGTTGTATATTTAGAAAATTAATTTGTGCATCAGTCTAGATCATACACATTTATACAAAGATATTATTTAGCTGTGTTTGGGATGAATGTGGCTCAGTGGTAGAAAAGAGTTGGCTTGCAATCAGAGGGTTGTAGGTTTGATTCCAGCTTTCTCCAGTCACATGTTGATGAAGGCACTTAACCCCAAAAAAAGCATCGTCCATTATCGGTGTATGAATATGAGTGTGAATGGGTGAATGTGGCTTCAATGTAAAGCGCTTTGAGTGGTCAAAATGACTAGAAAAGCGCTATATAAGCTCATTCCATTTGTTATACGATATTATAGATGTCTGATGCTCCCTTAGAACAGCTGCTAACTATAGGTGACAGGCTTTTGTATCCATTTACTTCTACCAAGTATGACCTCTGCCAAGCAGGTTATGTTTTCGGTGTTGGTGTGTGGACTGAGCTGCTTTAAAAGAGGTCTGCACCTGCTCCTGAGTTCTTTTCTTGTTAGAATATGGTATTGTAGCAGTATATTAAAGTAAAATGTAATACATTTAATGTATCACACCTACTAAGTGGCTTCTTCTTTTCAACCAGTGTTAATACGGTGTTATTATTGAATTTCCTTGAAGAACTGCATTCTTGTTACATAATAATATGCATGTTTATCTTATTCAAAAGAGGTGGGTTAAATTTCAGAATAGCTTTTATAAATGCTCATTATGATTGGAGTTGGTACAGATTAAAGTCGCTGACATAAATCCACTATGTAGGTTTGACATACTGTACCCATAAAGGACTGCTTAAATTGAATACCTGTCATAATTTTCATATGGATAAAAGTAATCAATATTGTTAACATGGCCTTAAACAATTGTATCACAATTTGATTATTTCCGTGCAGTGTTTTTCAGTAACATGTTTAGAGATGATGTAGCAATCTTTGTGTCATTTTGAGCAGAGAGAAAATAAACTATTTGTGGAGAAATGTTGTAAGTACTGGTATATAGTTTATAACTAGGAACGAAAATATTCTAATTATGATTTTTTTTTTGTCATTATGCAATTGCGATTTTATTTGGGATTTTTTTTAATGGGGATTTTCAAATGTATTTTTTAACTAATCCAAGCAAAAAAATTAATGTGCATTATTATAAACAATGTCAAATTTTATAATACATAATTTATTCTATTCCATAGGCTAGACTTATTTTAAGATAATAACAAATAAAGCATTGCTGAATATAAACAAGATTATTTATCTACTTAAATGGCCACATTCAGTAATGCAAACAAGGTTTTTTTTTCTGCAGATTCCAGCTGGCCAAGCCCTTCTCCAGGCCGGCTGCAGTGTTTTCCCTCCTGGGGTCATCTGATGGCATTTAGCCATGCAACTCTCATACATGGTGGTGTGATGTTGTTTAGGTGTTGATAAAGGTTCTTAGTGTACATGAGGTAGCAACATAATAATCAGTATAATACCTGGTGTTCAGCATCATTTTTATAGCCAATATAATTTCCCATGTACTATTCCTCTTTGGTACCAACTTTTGAGCAGTGTTGGCTTCTGTTAAGCTTTAGACCATTTTATAACAGGTTAAAGCACAGTGTTTCCTTCTCTGACTGCTTTGTTTGAGTTGCTTAAAAGTCATATGACTTTCCCATATCTCATGTTCATCACCAGTCAAATTGCAGCCTTTGCCATTAGAAAATCTGATTTAGTCATATTGCGATATTATTGCATATGCAATTAATTGTTTGGCTTTATTTCTAACCTTTTTTTATTTGATCTTTGATTAGACATATACTGGTAGATATTTGACCCGTATAAATCATAACCCATTGTAATAAATAAATAACAGAATAATTATGATAAATTCATACAATCCTATATAGTAACTTGCCAACAAGCTTATGTCTCTGAGATTTGTTGAGCCTGCAGAAATCTGGCCCATGATGGGGGTGATAGAGCTGATCCTCTTCTGTCAAAATAAATGGTTTCAGACTAAACTGCAGACACTCCGTTAGAGTTTGCGAAGCTGTTCAGTGAGCAACTCACTTTTAATATAAAAAAACCCCCATAGGATTATTTACAGCTAAATATTTATTTTGGCTATCACTTTCTGTCGGAGGTGATATTTTTGCTCAGGTTAGCCTTCAATAATGTTTGTCCCTGTATCAGTTTCAGGTATTTCATGGCCGTGGATGGTGAAAGTATAATCTAAACATTATCAAGCTATGTACACACATCGCAGGCTGGTAAACCTAGTCTAAACACAAGGTCAGCCAAAGTGTTTTTTTATAGAAAATAAACACATCTCAAAATATCACATTGCTTAAATGTAATATTTGGTTGAATGTTTTAACTCAAATGATATGCGTGTAAATTCAATAAGCCAGAAATTTAATTTGGCCTGTTGGATAGACTTAAACACCCCTAGATGTATTGTTTTTTTTGTTTTGTTTATGTGTGTGTGTGGCTGAGATTCAAGGCTCTCAAAAAAGATTGTTTATTTTACAAGAAAGAAAGAAAAGAGTTGAAAAAGTGGGATAAACATGATCAACATCCTCATTAATTTATTCAGCAATATCTTAGAGCTGTATAATAATAGCAAAAAAATACAATCTGTAATAATGTCACTTTTTTATTTAATAGGCCATGTTACCTTATCTTGACTTCGATGGTCACAAGCTGTCTGAAAAACAGCTTCCTCTGACAGCCGAAAGTCTGGAAACTGTGTAGACATGCTGGTGGACCTTGGGGATTGTTTATACTTTTCTCTGAGATAAGATTCTACCCCTTCTTTGTTTTTGGGTTGTCTTTATCATATTTTGATGTGGAAGTTATTTTCAGGTGGTGAAAACGTCAAACTGCGGTCAGGTATTTTGAGCACCCTCATTCCTCAACTGTAGTCATAATGTAATATATGTAATCACTGTTGGCTCCACCTCAATAAAAGAAGTCATATGGATTTTAGCTTTTTTGTCAAAACCCCAGCGATAAACTTGACCTTTGATGGTAGCTTTCGAAATGTGTGCAAAAAGTTTCAGGTTCCACTAAGAGTCAAGCAGCCTGCATGTGAGAGATGCAGGCACTCCAGTCTGCTGTATTCTGGTAATCCTTTTATTCTCTATAGCTTACAGACAAACAAAGGGTTTCAAGTCGTCTGAACAGTTTTCCTCAGCCCATTAAATCAATTCCATCGAAGAAAACATGTCAATGTATATTCAAGTGCATGTTTAGTTTTTGTTTCTGTTTTGCATGATACAGCTTTAACCAGGAAATTTATAGAAGCGCTTTAAGGGTATTGACCTATCTTTTACCTATACCTATTTTTTGCATTCTGTTTTTTATTACATTGTACAGAACAATCTAACTGTATTGGGGTTTTGGCTGTACTTGCAGGTTTTGTTTTTTAGTTCATATAATCAACGATTGGTGTACATATTTTTATATGGAATACAGTTACTATTTCTATTTACAATTCATTAATGAGGCATCTTTACTGCCACAGTCCATTAACTGCTATACCTATTAGCACACATATAAGTTTAAGAAATAAATGGTTCTCCGTAGCGCTGCACTGGGGTTTTGGCTCTTTGTTGAGCAAGTCCTTTTAAATCCACCATGCATGCATCAGCGCCTAAGAGGTCATTTCATTTAAGAGCATTCCAGTGACGACTTTGACCTATTAACTGCTTTCAAATGGCTTTAGCACAAGCAAATTGGCCTGAGAAATCAAAGGCCCTTCAGTTTTTTTCAGCTTTTATTCTGTTCACAAAAAAAAAAAAACCTACTTAATGTGCACTCAGTGCCTATAGTAGTTTCCAGTGCAAAGCTCAGATGGATGGGTCTGTGAACAGGACAGTTTTTAATCGTGTGCCGACAAATCTAGCCTTTATAGAAGAGTGGAAACAGGATAATGACTGCCATAGAGAGTCATGTTTGCAGATTTCCACTGTGACTGGTGGGGACACAGCAAATGGTGGGAAGAAAGTGTTCCAGCCAATTAAAATTAAATCATTGAGGTATCACATACAATTCCAGTGATATATTGAAGGTTTGACAAAATGTAAAAATAAAAAATGAAGGGGTGTGACTATCATTGCAGGGCTCTATATGACTGGTACACACACAAAACATTTTACAGTGCATATCGTTTTTTAGTTTGTGACAGTTCCACATCACCGGTTGTGTACAGCAATTGTCAATGTTCTCTGAGCTCAATCTACCAATTTTTTATTGTCTACACTTGCAAAAATGTTGTGCTTTTCTTTTTTGTAAAGGTTTTTAAATACTTTGGCAACAGACAGAGAGAGGAAACAGATTATGTACTATTTTACCTGCTAAATTAAACAATTGTCTTGTGGGAAAAAACGATTAAAGACCTTTTTTTCCCCTTTAAACCTTTTGGTCTGTTAACTTTAGAAAGAAATGTGTTTTTGTTTGCTGCCGACTGCTGAAAGAAGACACTGATCGGTTACATTTCATGCCCAGTTGGCAAAAATCCCTACTAAGGAATCATTGTGGTATTTCAGCATGCTTTGTTTGAGTCAGTTGCACATAAACACTTTGCAACCTCCTGCTCACCCCTGACAAACTTTTTTACCCTGTTTCCCCCTGAATCAGACACAGACTGTGTCTTTACAAACTCAAGAACTGATAGAACTGTTGATTTGAGTGTTGCTTCTTCAGGTCCTCCTTAAAGCTTTGTTGCGCTGTCAGTGATATTCCACATTTGAGATAACCACACAAGCCTTCATCTTGTTTTAATGAAGACAAGTTCACCTTAGTCTGAATGATCTAGGTAAAGGAGTTAATTGTGTGGGTCAAGGTAGCGCCTTGAGGCAGTTATTTTGCTACTTTGCATTTCCACACCAGAACAGCGACAGACAGGGTGAATTCCCACCACAGGCGATAGTGTGTGTTCCTCTTCCATAGGCGAAATAAGAACTCTAATTACAATCGACTAGTGATTTTCTCCAGTCCTGAGGGTTTTATCTCCCTTCCTCGGCGCTCTACTGCCGCTGTGACACAGGCAAGGAGAAATCTAGAGGCATACAAATTCTGGCCTCGATTATGGTCATAAAAATGGAAGCCCGGGCTCCGAGCAATTACCCCATGGGGGAGCAGAGTAATAGAGGGAGGGGATGAGACATATTCATAGTTGGGAGATGCAGGTGAAGGAGAGTGCTCAGAAGCACAGGGAGGAAAGACAAAAGCGCTCAGATATGTGAAAAGGACAGAGTTAGGCTGCAGACATTATGGAGAGTCACAGAGGCTGTCACCGGTGGATTGTTTTCTTTCTAAAGTGCCATGAGAACAGGCTTTCAGTGCAGCTGGATATAGATGAAAAGAGAAGGAGTGGATCTGCTCTCAATGTAACGTAAAGTCAAAGGAGTGGCGCTCTACCCTCACATGGTGCGCTGTCGACTTAAACACGGCCATGGGAGCCTCTCCCAACTGGCCTGCTAATACTCATCATCATCACTGTCATCATCATCATTATAACTGTAATCATTGCCACTGTTAACACCGTGCACAGAGGATGCAGTCTTTGAGGAGCTACGGTGTGTCCACACCAAAAGCGATAGGAGCGACTAGAGCTTCAGGTTTACATGTAAAATCAATGTAGGAGCGCGATGAAGCGCGACTTGGTGTCCCGCGACTCTTCAGAAGCAGATTTGCGTCGCGAAAAAGCTTTTCTGCCTGATTCGCGCGAACAATTCGCGCTACAGATGCGATGGAAAATTCGCGCTGCTTTTTATGCGGAGCATTTTGTGCATTCGCGCTCATGGCGTCTATCGCTCGAGTTGGAAAAATCTGAACTCCAGCGTCAAATCGCGCCGCGACAACCAATCAGGCGACAGAGTTTCAGTGATTCTGTGACTGTCATGGAGTCACAGCCTCAGCAGGACATGGAGGAAATACTGATAAACATCGTGGCTAATCACCCCGAGCTACATGACACAAGCTGTTTTCAAATACAGAGACAGAAATAAAGAAATAAACTATTAAGACAGGAATGCTCTTAAGACGTTTGTGGGTGGCTTTTAAAAGAGCCGTTGTTGCTGTAAAAGCACGTCTCAGCCTTGAAACGGCCTCCTCACCTGGTTTCCTGGTAGCTGCTACCGCACCACGTCCCACGCTGCTCAAATATTATAAACTTTTACGAACCGCAGACAGATGGACAGCTGCTCAGAAATGTAGTTGGTGTTTCGGCAGGCGAAGGTTGGACATTCACGGCACAAACTGGGCGAGCAGGTCACGTTCTCCAGGCGGCGAGGAGCCGGTGTTTATGAGAGGCTCGCTGCGGTTTATGGATCCCTCCGCCGTAGCTAGACTGTATCTGTAGCTCACCAAACCCCCAGTGCAGCGGTCCCAGCTCTACCGGAGGCCAGGTCGAACACGTAATCCACGCTGTCCTCCGTCAGCTCGGTTCAGAATCCACCGCCAGCTGCACTGTAGCCCCAGCTCCGCTGAAGCCGGGCCGAACACGCTGTCCTCCGTCAGCTCGGTCCTCCTCCGCCAGCTGCACTGTAGCCCCAGCTCCGCTGAAGCCGGGCCGAACACGCTGTCCTCCGTCAGCTCGGTCTCCCCGCCAGCTGCACTGTAGCCCCAGCTCCGCTGAAGCCGGGCCGAACACGCTGTCCTCCGTCAGCTCGGTCCTCCTCCGCCAGCTGCACTGTAGCCCCAGCTCCGCTGAAGCCGGGCCGAACACGCTGTCCTCCGTCAGCTCGGTCCTCCTCCGCCAGCTGCACTGTAGCCCCAGCTCCGCTGAAGCCGGGCCGAACACGCTGTCCTCCGTCAGCTCGGTCCTCCTCCGCCAGCTGCACTGTAGCCCCAGCTCCGCTGAAGCCGGGCCGAACACGCTGTCCTCCGTCAGCTCGGTCCTCCTCCGCCAGCTGCACTGTAGCCCCAGCTCCGCTGAAGGCCAGGTCGCGCGTGAAAATACCATATTTGAAGTGCGACCAATTCGCGTTGTACATGCTTCAAGGTGCGAATGTGCACGCGAACAGTTAGGCGTGTGTCGCGCTTCATATTCGCTCCCATCGCGTTCAGTGTGGACACAGCGCTAGAGTTGTGCTCTTCATACAGATGTATGGGGTCGAGTTAAATCTCCCGTTTTCTCTCCATTCATAGAGGTGGTTCACTGTACTGACCCGCTGAATAATCATCAAGGTTTATGTGTCTGCATCAGCTCTTACCTAAAGTAAATGTCTTTCAGATGGTTTTCTCTAAATTACTGACCTTTAGGTAATCACACAGTCTCTGTTCACTACATTGGTCTTTAGATTGACAGTCCCTACACTGTTCACTCTTCTCATTATTGCCCAGAGCAACTTTCTTTTTGTCTGACACAACACTATTGATCTTTCAGTGGAATTGTGTGTTCACTGGTCTACAGGATTTGCTCTGGCTGGGTGAATGCAGTGCTCCACCTTTTAGGCTTTTTCCTCCAGTCAAGAAGATACAAAATCCTCTTTGTGTCACTGGTCACATAAAAAAGATTAAAGTCTCAGAATTGTGATTAGCAGCCTTGTATGTATGCTTTTTATTTTAACCCAACAACAAAAACAAATCAGTAGGCCTGGGCGATATGGGGAAAAAATGTATCCCGATAATATTTTTCCTATCAAACCATAGTGGTATTGCTGGGTTTGCTGAGAATATATTGAATGGACTCAGTCCTCCAGCATCCCTTGTGCTGGGTCGGCAGCCATTTTGTTGACGCGAACAGCTTCCCATTGGTGAGTTGCCCAGCAACAGCTAGTGATGACGTCGCCAAGATGGTATAAAGCATTCCTTAAAGCATCAATTATTTGGGTTGTGATTTCATATTAGCAGCAGTGCCCTATGAAGAAAGGCCCACCCTATTGTAATCCAAGGACGCACAACATTAATGACACTGAGAGGTGAAATTAATAATGCAGTTTTTCTCCTCATAACGGCACTGGTTAGTGGGTGGGATACTTAAGAAAGCAATTTAACTTGTTATCCTAAGACACTGAAAAAAGAGGATGCAGGTCCAACTTAAATAGATTGCTTTACTTTTTTTTACAAGTAATTGATTAAAGTTAATCAAACTTAATTCATTTACATTGTTTAACTTGACAACTTGAAGCTTAATGAAGTAACTTGGATGAACTTAATTCAATTACTTGTAACAAATTAAAGCATTTTATTTAAGTTAGATTCTCTTTTTTTAGTGTAGTTCATGTGTTATAAACAGGAGAAATTGCAAAAGTTTTAAGATATGGTTAAACATATGGCAAATGCTTTTATCCAAAGAATAGCTACAAATGTTTGAGGCCTACACAGAAAAGCTGCATCATTCATTGTAAACTAAATTTCTTACTAGCGAAGACAATTAATTGATAATCAGACGGAAATGCAAATTAGTTTATTCTTAAATTTAGAAAATGGCCTTGAATGTCCCATTGTTTTGTCAAGTTGCCCAACCTAGTGAGATCTTAGAACTTGGGTGCAAAAACAAATGTACAAACTTTTACATCCCTAGCTTGTAAATGACTCAAAAATGACACCGTGTAGGAGTGAAGGTGAAGAAAAATTACGCAGGAATAATTTTGTTAGAGAAAAAATTTGAAGTTATTGTTCAATGTGTTCATAAAAGCATAGTTTTTCTTCACCCTCCCACTCATGCAGTCTTTGTTATTGACAGTCTTCCACAGGGTTGTCATTCTCTTTTGTGCAATGAACTACACTGGAGATGACAGCTCTTTTAATAGCCTCCACCACATGTGTCATTCCTGAATGACATTTTAATTGTTAATCTAAAGCGAAATTGGAACCTCCTTTTTACCGTTTTTTTTTAGTAGGTCAGTTTTGAAGATCCATGTTGGATTCTTTCAGTTTGATTGAAATTGGTCTGAAATTGTTTTAATTATATCACCTGAGATCTGAGGAAAAAATGACACAAACAATTTTTTGGATAAAGTCGTTCTTTTAAAGCAATGAATTCTAAGGTAATTTGGCATTTTAAACAGTAAAACAAGGACAAAAACTTAAATCCTACAGAATTTACCAAAGCATTTTACCTTTGGAAGCACCTTTGTTAATGAATATAATTGCCATTTGCAGCCAGTGGGTCATATGTTGTATTAAAATTCAGATAATTGTAAGATTTTTCGGTCAATAGTTTTTTCAAACACCTGGCAAAGAAATTGGACAGGATGCAAGTATAAGTCAGTCTCAAATAGTGGAAGAGGTTCACTGTTCACTGAGTGTATTTGTTGGAGAAAGTTTGTGAAACCTCCCATCGTCAGGACCAGACCTTCACAAAAAAGTTTTAAAAAGTGAAGGCAACTCTGGACCTGAAAAAAAGGTATGACTGCAGCTTTTTTAAATAATTACGAGGCTTGATTCCTCCAGGTCTACCCCATCAGCCTGGCCCAAGGCTCGTTGTCCTCTCTCACCTTTAAGGGCTACTGCTGCCGGCATCCTTTAACCACTGCTGTCTTTCTCCAACTGTGCAGCAGCTTTTGTCTGGCTGGAATTTGTTTGCATCACTGCGGTGAGGGTGTGGCGCTGTCAGGCCCCATTACCACTTAATGAACAAACAAATTTCTGTTAGATTCTTCGGTTAAGTGAGAAAGCCATCAGTACAAGTTATGCTAAATGGATTTGTAGATCACAGATGAGCTCCTGTCTTGTGTTTGTAGCAGTTGATGATCAGGTCAGCTTTAGACATTGTGTGTTTGCCTGTCGTGTTGCAGAGCAGGTGAAAATGGTACTCCCCAAATCCATTTCTACATGCTTTTTTTTCAGACTCTGTTTACTTAAAAAACATATTGTGATTATTTGCAAATGGCATTTTTCATTAAGGATGTTTATTATAACACATATTAAGTTATCTTTTTTGTTCATTCTGGTACACAAAACTAAAGAAAACTAGGAAAATTTAAAACAGCACAATTATAAAAAACGTATTCAAATGTAATGTTTTTATTGCATTGTATCATAAGTAATCTTATGACTTTTGCACAGTGAGCCCAAGACCTTACAAAATTATTGACAAACTCCATAAGCCTTCTATTGGCAGACATAGAACAAGAAACCACAATGCCATAGAGCAGGTTACTAAAGCAGTAGTTCACTCTCTGTGGTCCTCTTCCTAAGGTGGGCACCAACGTTCTCAGAGGACACGAGATGCTGTTCCAGCACACTTGTAACTCTCATAGACTTTCACACACTATTGTGTATTTGTGGAAATTCTAAACGAATTGGAAGATAAGAATTAAGAAGCAAATGAACAAATACTAATGGGTTTTTAGTTATAATTAAAACGGATCGGCCTGAAGACGTGATCGGTCTCTACGGTGAGGCCAGCAAGTAGATGCAAAGCTCCAATCCAAACATCACATGTGAATTAGCAGTATTATAGTAACGAAAGTGACAACAAAACAAAAAAAATCATCCAATAGTTCTCTCTTTTTGTCTTTTTTTCAATGAATTACAAAATGCTTTTAGAGGAAATAATCAAGCCAGCTCCCAGGAAAGATTCCTGAGAACCACAAGAATGAGAGATGATGAAGAAAAGCAGTAGAAAAATGGAATTATATAAAAAGCCATCATAACTACTTTATACTGCTGTAATATAGACAGAATATATTTTTTTTATGTTCACGGTCAAGTAGCAAACCATGCTAACTTCTACTATTTACAAAAATGTAATATTGCTTTTAATACATGGAGTTATAACTAGCGTAACTTGTAGCTAGGCATGCACCAGTAATAGATTTTCACTTCATGATCACACTGAGTAATAATACTTAGTTTTACAGCATTAACACACAAATAATCAAATAGAAATGTATAACATCTTCCTTTTAAACAGCAAACAACTATTACACTACTGATGCTAACATTTTGATTATTACTAGCATTAGGGATGTACCGATAGTGGCATTGGGTATTTGTCCCGATTCCGTCTAATGTACTCTTATCTTTATTGGTTAATGTTAACCGATACCATGAACTGATACTTAAATGTGGAAACCGCAAACATTTGACAGAAAATGTTTATTTTTCACTTGAAATTTTAATTTTGTGGTGTATTTCACCATCATTTGTTGTAACAAACAGAGAAGAAAATAAAACCTGCCTTCCAATTCATTGCTATTTTTTTGTGTGGTAGTAGTAATGGCATTGGCACTTGGTATCAGCAAGTACTCTAATCCAAGTAACTGTATCGTTCAGTTTGAAAAAAGTGGTATCGTTTCATCCCTAACGTTTTCCCTACAAAATATATTTATTGTTGAGAATGTTAAAGATCGACACTTGAATGAAATTAATTAATTAAAACTTAAGCTAATGATATTTAAAAAACTAAAGTCATAAGTAGTCAAATAAGATTTGATCTACTATCAGCTGAAAAGGGTTTTGACAGATTCACATGGTGGAAGACTGTGGCTAACTATGTAATGAATATCCTTGGGAATTATTTGAAACTTTTGTGTGTTTACTGGTGAGGATATTATGACTTCTTGCCATTCTGTTATTCATGGACTAACTCTGAAAGTTTATTAGCTGATTAATTAGTCTGGTTTGGTTAGTTAGCCTGCAATCTGTTTAACATACACAACTTTTAACATGCCAGCCTTACCTTCCAAACAGTATTTCAGTGTACCCCTTCCTATGTTTGGTTCAATATTTGTGGATTTCCTTTTGCAAACATTTCTGTGAAAACTAAATCAAACTTATTCAAGATAATTTCACATATTAATGGATTTCTTTCTAAGAGTATATTTGAAATATTCAAAAGAAGATGCAACTGAAACACCTAGTGATAATTCTACTTGATATGCTATTGGCTGAATTGCAAAGCAGCCAATCTTGGAGTGCCATTGCTGCTTTTGGTGGACTGTACCTCCAAGAGCGGAGACGAGGATTGTTGTGGATGTTAGCTTCTGTAGTAGTGCCAAGATGGTTTCCACTGTCCATATTATACATATTAAGGTAGATTTCATGTTTGTAATATTAAAATAGGCGTTTCTAAACTTTTTTCAAGGGGGTGTCAAGTATTTCTGGATTTCAGCTATTCACGAGTGGTTGTGGTTCTCAACCAACGGGGGTCCATTGTAGCTTAATACCATTAAATGTCAGCATCCTTTAGTTTTCTCTTTATAACTTTCCAAGGAGCTGACTGTAAGGTTTTGTTTCAAGCGAAATAAGTGGGAGCAGGCAGGTGTTTGCCCATACAAGGTAAAGAGGGGTGACTCTGCTCCAAATGTCGTCCCTCCAGAATTTTCTCTAGTATTTTATTAAAGAGGCATTAAACTGATGGAATGATCATAAGAAAAAAATATCTGGTACTGCAGATATTTCTGATAAAAGTGAAGTCTTTATTACAAAATACTATCCAATTTGTAGTGCTGGGTAAAAATATTGATTCATCAATGCATTGCAATTATTTGTTTCTCAATTCAATATCAATTAATCAAATCCTTTGAATCGTTTCAGTCCACCGCCCAATGGTGAGGCTGTCGGCAACACTCTGAGAGCGTTGTACAACATGTACAATATTGTACAGTTTGTTCTTATTAATAAACTATGACATGCTGGGATCAGTTTAATCTCAAACATTGGTACTACTGCGCACATTATTTAAAAATATACACAGGCACTTAGTTACTGGTTTATTTTCTTATTGTTGAATCGATATCAAAGCTAATAAATCAACATTTCCAAAAATACCCAACCCTACCAATCTACATGCAACTTAATTTAGAGAAATAAGTCCAGGCTATTATTGCAGGCCTTGGATATGAAGCTGAGTGCTTAAACGTCGACACCATGGGGCCATTTTTGAACCGTTTATTTTGAATTTCAAATAGGAATTAGTTCACACTCTTGTGTTGACAGTCATCTAATAATGATGCAGCTATCGGCTTCATAAGCCTTTTAAGAGGGCTCCGCTATTTTTAAATTGTTTAGCAGCATTTTGAATACTTAGAAAAAAATTAACAGCATTGTTTAGGTTCAAACCATTTGTAAGCACGGTGAGAATACAGCAACTAGCCAATCTGTAGCCACTAATGATGTTATGTTGGATTTTGCTCTGTAACTTTTCTATAAGCACCATAGATTTGTTTCAGTTTTTATTAATTAATTACCTCTATAACTAAATGTTAACA
This sequence comes from Apricaphanius iberus, assembly GCA_028564705.1. Classification (NCBI taxonomy): domain Eukaryota; kingdom Metazoa; phylum Chordata; class Actinopteri; order Cyprinodontiformes; family Aphaniidae; genus Apricaphanius; species Apricaphanius iberus. Next base: position 1,327,669 of record JAPXFQ010002924.1, read on the forward strand.
CTTAAACTGATCAAACTTTAGCTAATTAGCCTTAAAAAAATCATTTAAAAAATCAATGTGTTCACTTGAAAAACTCACACTGTAATATACTATGTTACATATTGTTTTTCCAAAAATCTTGTTGAATAATTTAATACATAATATTGTTTATTGTTCTCTAGAGAGAGTGAGAGGGCTGAATGCAATGCAGCTTATGGTGTCTCGCCTACTCTGATATTATAAGGCAGAAATTCTCTCTACTGCTGTCTGAGCAGTTTCAAAGAAAATCATGCTAACCATCATTTACAATGTTATATTAAATATGCATTAAAGTGTTTACAAGTCTAAACTGGAATCAGCTACAGATGTAATTAAAAACAAATGGCGTACAAACATTTTTTATGAAATATGCTTTGAGTTTGTATTTAGATCAGTGGGTAGTTTTCTGCGAATCAATAATCCTCTTAATATCTGTGTACGGGGTGCGTCTCGTCTGCTTTTGTTCATAAACAGTATTTTCAATTTGCATATTTTTCTTGGTGTTCAACAGTGTTGTCACATAATGGTGAATTATTGTGTCTGTGCTGTATATGCCTGTATGAGAGGACGTTGGTCTTTTTGAATTAAAGTATGGGAAAGTAGATATACATCATTTGGAGCGAATGCGCGTGGAGTCTCTCTTGTGAACGCTGAAGCAGCAGTGGGCTGAAGCCACTTCAGACACTGCAGATAGGTCATGTGTTGTCAGCAGAGCCCACAGAAAAGACATGGGGCAGTGAACGTGTTTCTAGTTTGATCTGCTGCCATGTGTCATCTGTTTCTTTAGGGCCTGTCAAAGGACACAAGAGGACAGGATCTGATTCAGCTCTGGAACCGCTGGCAAATCCCACCTAACAGGCTCATTGTGATGGCAAATAAAAGGCTTTCGGGGCCTCGTTGCTGCAGGAGAGCCTCTAACCTATTGCCACTGTCCTCTCTCTCTCTCTCTTGTTCTCTCTCGCTCTGCTGATTCTGACTGGCTCTAATCAAGACTGGACTTACATTGATTGGATCAGAATTTTAATGCTCATTACTCCTAGGTTTAGCCTGAGCTGGTGGTAAGTTATGCTTAATGCATTTGGTGTTCAATGTGTTTAAGTTCGAAAAGCTTATAGGTTTTATGAATACATGTAGAAAATGAACAAAATTGTCAATTTTTTCCTCTGAATAAGGTGTTTTTTATAATTTGGTAATTATGAATATACTTTTTAATATGCATACTTGTCTTAATGCATCGGGTCAAGGACAGGCAGACGGTGTGACACATTGATGTAATCCTTTAAACTCAGAGGCAACCCTGCTCAGAATGAAAGAAAACATGAACTCTTGTTCAATGTTGATTGAGTGTTGTTCCTTTTTCATCCTGACGTCAGCAGTCCTCCTATATACTGTAGCTGTACAGAAAATGCTTACATCAGTCAAGTACGTCTACAACTTAGAGTTGTAGCTCTAAGAACCGGAACCAATACATCAAGCAAGACAAAAGGTGTGGAAAATCCAGCCCGGTCCAGGAAGCTCGGGAACATTCCCCTTTCCTCTCCTTAGTATGGAAAATAACTGGTTTGGGCCTGAATTTCAGAGAAGTTTGCTTTGGTCTAGGAGGAGATCTGAATATCAAAATTCAGGCTTATGAGGCTTTACTGGTTAGTCTGAAAGCCCCTTCATTAAATTATGTACGGACATTTTTTTGCTGTAATTTATGAGAAGATGCAACAGTTGCACACCACAAAGAACCTTGAAGGCTCCGTTGAAGGCGCTGGATGTGAGCGGGTGATGTTTTGCCAAGCCGCCAATTGGATTATAAGCTTAGAAGAAAGCAGACATAGAAGTGGCAGCCCTAAGAATAGTGACATTCCCAGGACTGGACAATCTCTGAGATCCCAGTGTTCAGTCAGGCAAGTGTGCGTTTTATTCTGGTGTCTTTTCCACCATATGTTGGATCTTTTCACTTTAGCAACTAGTATCGATTGTTGTCACCCTGTGCAGGTAATACCATGTTTTCTTACTTTAATAACTCGCTCCAGCTGTTGTTATGCTTACGTTTGCCTTTTTCTTTGGAGAAATCGCAGAGCACTTTTCTGTCCTTGATGTAATAATGGGTAGAGCATGTCACCATTGCAAACCCACCAGCCAGGAAGCCCATAGGAGGAGATGCAGTGGCAAGAAGTAAGCTACTGTTGAAACAATGTTATAAGAAATCCAGTTACCAATTTGCCATGTGTGGAACAGAGTGAGCAAGTAAAGGAATGTGCTCTGGTCAGATGAGACCAAATTCTTGTTTTGTTGACTAAAGTGCAAAAAGTAAAAGTATACTAAACATGACCTAATTCCCACTTTAAAACATGGGAGTGATAGTATCATGGTTTGGGAACACACAGCTAAGTGTAAAATATTTCTGTGAAAAGGGATGTGACTTTCCTTGTTGTTTCCAGATGTGCAACTTCAGACGTTGCCGAAATCTTTGATTTGGGAACCCTGAATGAATGACACACACTTCAGATATTTATTATTAAAATAACTAATGACACTGCATCAGTCTACGTCATATGAAATACCACTAAATGAAATTTGGAGTTGTAATATGTCAAAATGTAAAAAATATTCAAGTGGCATGAATATGTTGGCAGGACACTGAGTCCAAGCCATATAAACAGTTCCTTTACATTAAGGAAACAGGGTGTAGCAGTTTTTCTTCCTGTAAGCTCCCTCTCGCTGCAGTCAGGCTTCACGTATCTTCAGCTGAAGCAGAGCAGAGGAGAACTGTGCAGTGGAGAGTATAAAGTGGTAGCTCGGGGGAGGGGGCGCGGAGTGTGGAGGGGAAGTTTTGCTGCGCCCCCAGGGGAACACAGCAGAGGTGTGAAATGTAGGATGGTCTTAGTGATATAGGGTGACTAAATGTCCTCAGACAGGTTAGAAAAGCTGCAGATAGCTGCAGAGCGTGCGTGTCCGTTTGTGTATGCTGTGGGCTGTGAATGTAATTGACCGCGGTAATGTTCATTACATGGGACAGCTAAGGATAGCAAGCAGAGGAGCGTTCCATCCGTGCACTAAGATATGGTGAGTGAAGTCTTCTTTTGCTAGAAAATGGGGAGAAATATTATTTATTCTGCCCAATTACGTCCCTGCTTGCATAAAAAAGTGTTTCAAATGTATGCAAATAAGAGAGCGTGTGTGTGCCATAATATTTCTGTGTGCAGAGGACCTTTTGGGTCTTATGAGTGTCATGATGCAGTGCTTGAAGCTAGAGAGCAACACAAGTAATGGCCTTGCTCATGGTAGGTAATTAGTCAAATGCGTATTCCTTCCCAACTCCCGTAGGAACAGCACCACGAAGGCTGCATATCACCCACTAAAGGGGTACTTATCCCTCTGTGTGGGCTGCAAAAGTGACATTATCATATAAGCCACATGAAAATCTGTTTAAGTTGACAAAACTAGGATTGTGTAGAGATGTATGCATGATGCCTCTTTCTTTTAAAGTTCTTAATGAGAGAACAGTTTTATTTAACACTAGGCTACTTGCTTCTCTCACTTAAGACACATTGTAGAATCCTGAACCTAGAAGACTGTGGGAACAAAATGTTACCTGCCAATCCGACACCTTTACTTCTCCTGCCTATTTTGTCATGTATTTGTCAATACAACTGCAAAAAGTTCTCGGGGTGCCTTAATTCAGCCCTGACTCGCATGTTTGTGTTTGTTGTGTTTATGCGCAGGAGCTTCAATTTGAACGGCTAACCAGGGAGCTGGAAGTGGAGAGGCAGATTGTGGCCAATCAGCTGGAAAGATGCAGACTTGAGGCCGAGTCACCAGGCGCTGGTAGCAGCAGGTAATGGGAAGCTCCACACACGACACATGGCTTTTCCTTCCTTCACAGACTGTGAAACCTTATGGGATTATAGAATTGTGACAAAATGAAAATTTCTCCTGATTTTCCTTTCATTATACATGTTTATAAGTTAGTATACGCTTGAACAAGTCTTGCATCAGTGTGAAAGGCACATCTTTTTTTTGTCTAGTCCCTTCTGTCTGATATTAAAGGTTTACATTCTTACATTATCACACCTACAAAGAGATACTGGGTTAGGGTTAGGTTACTGGTAACTGTGCCAGTGATTGTTGCACTACCTGAACTGGCTGTCAAGCATTTGTGCTTAACTTTAGTCTAACCACCATTTTATCCCTAAACTTTGTGGGGGTTTTTACCGATGTCCCGTGGCAAACCTCTGAAGCGTCCCCTGTATAGTTGTATGGAAGATGAGATTACATTTCCCACAGATTGATTCTGTTTACCAGTCAAGTGAGTTTTGCAAGAAATTGGTTGCACAGCATTTAATTTAGGAGTATGGAGTTATGATGCTGAATAAATATGCAGGCTGTTTGAAAAGCACAAATAACCTTTCCTTCATCATTGAAAGTTGTTTCTGTAATGTGAAAAAATTTACACCTCCTGGGGTGTTGTTACTTTTGAAAGGCACTTTATGTAGCACTCCATTTTTTAGGGCTCAAATATGTTGGGATCATTTGTTAAGTGCCACATGTCATATAAAAATAGTTAGGTTCTCATATTTACAAAAAGAACCTCTAGTTTCACTTTTGATTACAGTAAATAGACATGATTTATTTTTTTATTCTGAATTCAAATTCATATATCTAATACATTTAAGCAATGGTTGCACCTAATAAAAAGCATAGGAATATTTACAATCAACTTGATTTATTTTTATTTTTATAAAAAAGTCATTAGATAGACCCATATGCAACTTCTGGCAAATAAATAGCTTAGCGCTTAAAGACTGTATATGAAGCATTGACTGAGGCATCAGAAGGGATCTCAATCAAAAATTTTCTGTCTTTACAATGTGCTTTATAATGCTAATAAATTAGCTTCCATTTCAATCAGGCTAGATGTATTCCAAAGTTATTAAAAAGGTCTAGATTCTACTTTAAACATGTACTTCTAAACATGCAGCAGAACTTATTTTATTTTTTATATGTTTTCGAGTAGCTGCCTAATATTTTCAGCCTATATCTGAACAGTCTTTAGGCTCTTTATCATCATATTTTTATGTTAAAGAACATTTGAGATGAACTGTTTGGTTCGACTATAATGCCATATGAAATACCTTTTTTGTGCTTTTGAAAGCAGAACCTGTTAAATTCCTTGGTGTGTCAAGGTACACCAATACAGTAAAAGGGTTTTATATATTCTTTGCAAATTTGTGCATTCTGATAAAACATTGGAGCTAAATTCATTGTATAATGGACTGTACTTCTTTGGGGCTAAATCCACATGCATGGTGTAATGGCTTTGTGTGATATTTTCTATCTTTGTGATAATAACCACAATGCCCTTAGGCAGTGCACACTCTGCTGCCTGTAATCTGCACCACTGAGTGTCCATTTCCCCTTTTTTACTCTGGTTAAGAGGAGGTTGACAGCAGCAAGAGGGGCTGCTATATAGGTGTTAACTTAAATTTGTTAAAAACAGCTTTCAGGCCCTTTATCTGTACTTTTTGTTGTAAAAGTGCTGTTTTTAGGGATCAGGTTTAGAGTACCCATCCACACCTGTGATGATGCTAATTTTTTGCATAATTTTGGAGTTTTAGAAGCGAGTAACTCTTATGTCTGATTTAGGCACATGTCCTTTTCTGTTTGTGTGTGTTTTATTTATTAATGTGTTTTTTCATTCAACAGTTTTAATTAAAAATGTAATGCATGTCAAAGAGACAATCACAGAGTGCATGGCACAGTTTTCTCGTGCTATAGGTGCTTCCAAACAGCCTCATTTCAGCGTTAGGCAGACTAATATGTCATCATCAGCATAAGAGAAACATTTACTTTGAGCAAAAACAAAAAAAGAAAGTGTCTGGATTTTTTTTTTTTTGTTTGTTAGTTTCTTTCTGCTTGACTTGGGTTTATTAACACAATCTTATTCTAAAACCCACTTTAGTTTTAGTCCACTCATCAGTGAAAAATGGCATATTTGCGAGATTGAAGTGTCTTTTGCAGTATCTTTCTAAATGAGCTCTATTGGTTTCACTAGCTGCATGTCGAAATAGCAGGTTAATATTCAAGTTTCCCCAGCAAAATTATTTCCCTGTGTCTAGCCGCTATAGTGATACCCCTTGAGTACATTTTATAGTTTAGTTTTTAATACCAGTTAAGCTACATACTTGTATATGATGTTATTTACTCCTTAGGGCAAAAGGACCACATATAAGATCCCATGAAAGTAAATGAAAAGACCAGTTGCCTGATTTTTGTATAAGCGAGAGAGGAACAAATGAAATGCTCGTCACAGGGTATTTGTGTTTGAATGGAGCTTGGCTTTAAAGCTAGAAGTCACACCGACCAGCTTAAAAAGCACAGCAGGACAGCGGCAGAGGAGACGGGACACTCAGGACGTTTACATGCACATCTAAATTGAGCTTTCAGCATAAATCTGACTAATGGCTTAGCAGATTTGAGAGTTAAGTCCCAGTTTGTATGTCACTCAGAAAATCGAATTATTAAATGAAGAGCGTTCCACCCCGCACCACTAGACGGCGACGTGCGCCCTTTCGTGCTGATATTCTTCCATTGGACATGAGTCACATAGAACTTAAAATAATACCAGAGTGAGTGAAGCAGATAGAGTAAAAGCAGGATATGCTCAATGACCAAATAAATGGACATCAACAACGCTGTAGCTGTTTGATTTTGTTACATGGTTTGCTGCTGCTTGGTCTGTTGTGCTGTTCTCGCATCCACGGCCGCTTCACTTCCTGAAGTGGGAATGCCAAGGCTTCTAAAAGCAAGGCAAGTGGTGATCTGCGTAAACATGCAGAAAATGTTGATTTTCCAGTCGCATTATCTGGGTAGGTTAGTCCAACTTCTCAAAGTCCAGTTCCGTTGGACTTAAGTAGAGCCAAGGTGTATACATGCATTTCAAAAGTCAGATTTCAGACGGACTGAGACAATAATTAGAGTTTCTCTTGCTGAATGTGAAAAAAACTGACTGAAAGGTAGGGATGGGAACCGATATCCTGTGCCATAATGTCACCGGTTCTGACATAAACTGTACTAACCAGACCGAAAAGCAATTTAGATTTCAGGGTCGTATTTCAGTTCTTTTTTTTCCCGCCGATATCAAACACTATGGATTCTTGGCATGCCATACAATTCCCTATATCACCAGAAAAGGCTAACATGGCTATCTTTACAAAAAAACTGCTAAAGGTTAGGTCTGTCAAAATTAACGCATTAACACGGGTCGATTTATTCCCAGAATAGTTCCTTTTTTTACGCAATTAACACATACACAGAACACATCATCTCTCCTTCCTAACCAGCCAAACTGCGGATTGTTGTCTAAATGACATGTGAGTATATTATTATTGGCTTATTGTGTTGATATGATTATAAGTTCATAAGTTAACTGGGAATTTTCAATACCGTCTGCTTGGGATGTCAGCTCGCTGTGCTCGGTGCAGAGTATAAATGTGCCGTATTTATATTGATTTATGCATGTTGGTTCACTGAGTTACCGCTGTGTTAAAAATGTGCATTATTCGATTAAAGTGATGTTTTCGGACTTGAATTAATGCTATCTCATTTGTGGAAGTGGCTGTGTACATCTTCACAATAAGAGCATTCATTTCCTGATGTGATTAACCGAAGAGTTTGCTGAGTGTTATGGGAAAATGGTAAATTGTGACATTTGATTTATGTAATGTTAAACACAAGCTGGTGATATCCAAATGTTAACTTTAGTTGTTTATATTTTTCACGTGAGACCACACATACATTGTGAATGTGATTGTGGAGTTCAAAATGAAAGTTCAATTGATTTCTCCTATATAACACTTTAAAAAAGGGCAACGGCATCTGGATTTCACCTCCATTTACACTGAAAATTTTTGGGTTTTTTTTGGTCATATTTAGGATTGGTGATTATTTCATAGCTACCCTGTGATTAATTACATTTAAAAAAATGTAATCGTGTGACAGCCCTACTGATAAAAAAATAAGAGGGTTTTTGGATTAATTTGTGTTTTCAATCCTTTAAGCACTGTTTCGAGCACTGTTTAAGCACCAGCACTTTTAAAAAAATACTGGTTTGGCACCGGTTTCGGCTAAAATCTAAACGATACCCATCCCTACTGAAAGGTTCTGACGAGCTATTTCATGAAACCTTTAGTTCTGGTAAATTCCTTTCTGCAAGCATAAAGGTGACGGTCCTCAAAGCTGCTGTCTGGCCAGAAGGTTGAAGATGTCGAAATCCCACTTGGTTTGTTTCTCACTAGCAGAAATGTTTCATGGGAAATCAACTGTCTATAAGGCAGAGGCTTTTTGTTCTTCAGTATTTACAGTTTTACTTTCAACAGGAGGTCAGTTTCAAAGTCTGCACTCAGATTTTAGCATGTACACACATTGCCGTGATGGTGATAATCAGCTTTTCTTTTACTCCATCTGCTACAGTTCAGTGGACCAGAACTTTCCCAACTTCCCTTTCTTAATTGGAAGCATCCTCATTAAAATTTAGAGAACTTCTCTTACTAAAGCTCATCTAGTGCTATCTTGGCAGAAATAAGAAAATATACCTTTACTAGCAGTCAATGCTTGATATTGTTGATCAGCAAACAGAAGCTACTTGAAAAACTCATCATTGCACCACTTGGAGGGCTTCTACTTGTCCTCCGCCTATGTCTCAAAAGATTTTCTTCGCCAGCAAGGGGTTTTATTGATGTCTACCGTTAACATGTAGCTGCTTAGGTGTCTTGGGTACAACGCACAATCCGCACTTCTCTTTGAACATTCTGATATATATATTTTTCTAACTGAATGATATTTATAAATATTGTTCTCACTCTCTCTCAAATTTCTCCTCGTTGTACTAGTAAAGGATTTTTTTATTCTATTCTATTCTTAAAACAGTATCATAGCTAAATAGCACCGTAACATTTAAAATTTTTGAATTTCAGAAAAGGAAAACTTGTGTGCGTTACCTTGCACTCATACCGTGCCTTGTATTAGTGTAAATACTCCTTTAACATGAGCTTATTTTGTTACTCTGCAAGAATGAGTGTTTTTTTTTTCTTTAAGAGAAAATTCCTAGAAGTATGCCATGCTTTTATTTGTAGCCCCTTTTACCTTTATACCCCTCAATAAAAACGTAGTACAACCAAATGCAGCTGTTCTGTTAAGAACCTCTAAGGTTTGTAATAGAACATTTGTGGACAAAATCGCCATCATGAAAACCAAGCAACACAGCGGACAGGTCAGCGACAATGGTCTTGAGATGTTTAAACCAGAGGCAGGTTACAAAACAATATCCTTGGCTTAGAGCATCTGAAAGAGGACTGAATCCATTCAGTTTGCAAAACTGCAAACCTCCCAAGAATTGGTCGTCAGTGTGAGCTTAGAGATCAGGAAATGAGAGCATTAATCAGAGAAGCTTTTGCCTGGAAAATCTTTGGTTACAGTCATAAATCTGGCCTTTTTTTAAGTGGAAAGAAAGTAATTAGTGGTGGCAGTAACTTTGTGTGCAGGTGCTTTTCTTTATTGAACAGGATTGCTAGTTGAGTAAATGGGAATATAGTTTGAGCTACATCCAGGGCAATCATGCAAGAAAAGCCGTTTACCTTCTTCCACGACAACAACCCTAAACATAAAGCCAGAGCTGAAATGAAATGGTTCAAATGAAATATTTGGTAGAATGGTCCAGTCAAAGTCCAAACCTGAATTTAATTAAGATTCTGTGGCAAAAGTTGAACAATGATTTCCATGGTTATTTTCCAACCTGTCTGAAATTAAATATTTGTGAAGATTTATGGTCAAGGGTTTCTGGATGTGCAAAGCTGGTAGACACTTGCAGGTGAGATCAAGGAGGAGGAAAGTTCCACAGAGTACTGAATCGAGAAGGTATGTGACACACGAATGGGGTTTTTCTCCGATTCTTCATTTGTTTAAAAAAACAAAGGGAAAGCTGTGCTGTGTTTTTTTTCATAATTCTAGGTTAAGATATCAGTTTATTAGAAGCAAATATAACACTGAGCCACTTTACGAAGCAGAAGTATTTACACTGAATACATGCAGACGAATTCCTCTTTTATGGAGCAGGATGCGCTTGTTGTGCTGTTTTGTTGCAGCAGTGCTAAATTAGGAGCTGCAAATGTTTTGTTGTACGGACCACATAGACGGCCCTTTTCTCTCCAACACACTGCAGCAGAGGGTTTCTTCATTTTTAGGCCTGTGTGTTTTTAAAAAATAATAAACTTAGGGATGCAAGGATACCACTTTTTTCAAACCGATACTTGCCGATACCGAGTACCAATGCCGATACTTCTATTACACACAAAAAATGTGATGATTTATTTTCTTTGCTGCTTGTTAAAACAAATGATGGTAAATTAGATAAAAAAATAATATATTAAAAAAGATGACATCAGAACAAAAATTTCAAATGAAAAAGAAACATTTTCTGTTTAATTATTGCAGAGAGTTTTCACATTTTAAGTATCGGTTCATTGTATTGGTTAACCTTAACCGATACAAGTACATTAGAACGGTACCGGCCCTGATACCAGTACTGGTATCGGTGCATCCCTAACTTAAACTTTCAGTACTTCCTGACTAAGAAAATTATTCTCATGCATTATTTAATCAAGAATGACTACCGCTAATAAAGGCTCCCTGACCTGGAGTAAATTCTGAATCACATATGACGGTGTTGTGATCATGCTTCTGATTTATTCAGAAATATGTATTCTCAAAACGTATTATTATGTGTTATCTTCGATTCCTTGATTTTGTTTTAAATTAACTAGTGATATAGGTGTCTCTGTGTTTTACTATTATGTTTTTTTTTTGGGGGGGGGATTAATGTGTTGATTGACTTTTTACATTTCCTGTTTCCCCCTACAGCTCGTCTGAGAAATCCCTGCCATGGCGAACTGCAGGTATGTTTGTTAAAACATTGAGGACATGGTTAAATTGTCACCTTTGTTTTTACTCTGACCATCAATTTAATTGAAAAATTCAATTGCAATTACAAACTTGTGACAGCAATAATCATATAAGTTCTGAACACCAGTCGGTCTTCGTAACATACTGATATTATTACACATCTGCGCTTTCAGATTAACTCTGCTCTGAATAATAATTAGCCGCACAGCAGGCATTGTTTATATAGTCACTGTTATATGAGGACTGCATTTCTGTTATGTTTTACATTTCCACTACAGTCCTTATTATTGCTCATTCCTTCAGCAAAGCAGTTGATGGCCCAAAGGTCTGCTCTTGCTTTTATAGTTATTGAAGCCGTTTCTGTTCCCTCAAAAACAAAACAGTCAGTGACACATCAATTGTCTCTTTTGTTTTCCCCCAATCTTTATCAGCCCTTTAGGAGAGAACCGATATTGGGAAAAAAAACATTTAATAATCTCTTTATGGCTTATTAATTACATTGAGCAAAGCAGAAATTTTGCTTTGGTCATTAATCTTTTTTTGTCATTTCTGTCAGAGGAGCCCATAGGGGGTTATAGTTGTACTTATGCACTGGGAATATTAATTCTACTCTTCTTTCTCATTTGCTGTCTGCTCTCCATTTCCACGCTAAAAGCATTTCATTAGAGTCGTAGCAGCATGTGGGGTTAATCACAATTACTCAGTTTTTAGCAATGAGTTGATAGATAATCATAACGTAGATAATGACTTGCAGTCACATTTGATCGTGTACTCCTCGGATTTAAGGTCAATTTAACTATAGGTTTTGGATTTAGAGCGTGTCTCTCTGATTTCTCTGACTGAATTCATGAGCCATGTATGCTCCTCCTGTGACAGATGAGACACTGCAGAAAGGCTTCTTGCCCCTGGAAATGTCAATGCAGCCACACCTGATGTCCACTGAGAGCTGAGAACAACATCCACAGAATCAAGCTTTGTCAGTCCCCGTAGTGATTATTGCACTGGCATCTGAATTAATTATAAAGGACTCGTTTGTGTTGCCAAAAAGAAACAGGACCAATTAAGGAGTAGCTTCAATTTGATAAAATAACTGAAGTTAAAAGATATAGAGCAGTATAAAGTCATAATTAAAAGAAAGTACACCCGCTCTTAGTTTAAGTGTTTTAAAGTATAATATAGATTATAAAATGAAGATTCTTTCTCGCTTAAATAAATATTCTGCCCCTCACTCAAAAGAATCTTTGTGCTCATAGTTATTGTCTGTTCCCTAAATATGTTAATCTCCTGAATCTCCTAATTCCTTTATCTTGTACTTTTTATTTCTGCCGTGGAGGGAAAACAATTTTCTCATTATTTCTCTTATTTCTCAATGTCAATTCATGTCTTACAATAAGCATGTTATTTGAAAATTGCATATGCAAATGGATAAAATGAAAATTAGTGCTGTTGTTTGGAGTCTATACAGCATGTTTAGAAAAAGGTTATTTTGTTAAATTCAGTTTAGTAACGCTATATTCTGTATGTTCCTTTTCAAACGAGAAATATTGGAGTTTGCTTGCTGATGTCTAAAGTTGGAACCAAACTTTAACACATTTTTTCATTTTTGTTTGAATATGAATATATTCATTTCATTGGCAGACCTTTTCCTGCTCCCTGGAATGAAATATGTAACCAGGAAGTTGTTACATTTGGCAGTCCTGTATTGGAAAACTTAATCCCCTGCCATACATTAACATCAGATTCTGACAATGCATTAAGGCTCCCTCTGTGCATACCGTCTGTCTCTCTTCCTGTTTCTCTCCTGCTCTGTTTGGCTTCTACGTTAATAAGAATGGTCAGAATGAACACAGTGTTGGCTATATATATTGGCACCCCTTGTAAAGACGTGCGCAGTCCTTAATTTTTTTTCTCATTTTGTTTAAAGTGTAGTAGCCGATTCTCCCTTTTTTTTAAATTCTACCTTGCATTTATTTAGTAGTGTCACTATTTTATTAGCCAATTACCACAGGGTTAGTTGAGAATCCATATTTATCTTGCCAAGCACATTAAGGAGGAAAGGTGAGGTACATAAATCTGAAGCTCACCGTAGAGTCTTGAGAACACAAAGTCTTCATAGATTAACCATTAGATTATATCTTGGCTTAACAGAATAAAACTTTTCTGTCATACGTTCACAGACATATGGATTTGGGTTAGGGCTGGGTCGTAGTTGTTATCTTTTTAAACCCACTATTTACTTACTCTTTTCATTTTTTTTCATTTTTGACAATGAACACTTTCTTGTACAAGTAAACATGACAGGAGTCTGAATTTGGTTATACATCATTCTCTCCCTCTTTCTACTTGTGTTTTACCTTCCTTCCTCTTTTTTTCCTATCCATCATTTCTTTTTCAAACACTACTTTGCTTTTTTACTATATCCTTATCCACTGTAAATATAGCTGCCATAATTTTTATGATCATTAACAATTTAGAAAATTTCAAAATTAATGGAAAGTTGAGCCTAGAAATGTCTGAATTTATGGACTCATATCAACCCTGACATAAAATAGCACAATAATTAGATCTGTTTTGAGTTTAAAAAAATAATAAATATTGACAGTTGCAGCACATATAGACTGAATGTACATAGGGTTTCTACATTCGGGTCATGGAGGATTGACTTTTTATCAGCAGGAAAGTCGAATGTGTATTCTGACATTTTAACTGAAGACCCTCCTTAGTCTGGCTTGAATTACTCCCTTCTGTCGGTAGCGGTCTTAAATGTCTGGATGTGGAAGTGTAAAGTTTCAAGTTGTCAACCAGTCTTTGCCCGGTGTTAACGGCATTATTCTACAGGTCAGCTTCAGCAGCAGCGACAACTTCTTTATGGGATTTAGATTTCCTTCAAACACACAACTAAGTACACTTATTTTAACACAAACAGATACACAGTGTTTGGCTGATTGTTTTGCTTTTCCAGAGAACCCATTGATTGCTTTCATGTTCAAATAGATTGGGGTTATAGGAAAACATTGCGCACATGGACACTAGGTTCCAGTTTCTGTCTGGTATGTTAGTTGATTTATAGCAAATACATCTATGGAGATGGAGACGACTTTTAGAAGAGTCTGGCTGCTTGGAGCTAATCTAAAATTCCTTAATGAATAAGGCTGTAAAATTTGACGACTGTACACAGTGGTGAGGCTAATGTTGCATAAATCACTGTTTGTATTGTTTCCGCTCAGCTGAAAGGTGTTAGCTTTAATGACTCTAATACATAACCAATCCCATTCTGTCAGATGTCTCTGTCTGACTCTCTTGCTCTGCTGTGTTTTTCTCAGATACCTCTGCCTCGGGAGATACCAAGTCTCGAGTGACTGACAGCTCCCAGTCGCCCAGCTACCGAATCAGGGCCGAGTCGGAGCAGGTGTCTCTGTACTCCCCGGAGCAGTCCTCCCTTCATGAAAGTGAGGGTCCGTTATTACATTCTGTCTTTTTGCAGCCTTTCTATTATACTGTTATTTATTTCTTCTCTCGACATCAACTGAATACACTTTGAACCTCAATATATTTATTTACTTCTCTATTTAAACTTGTAAGGTAAGTTTTGACTTCATTTTTAAATCAGTGGGGCATCTTCAAAACAGGACAGTTGTGGCCCTATTTTGTCTTTCCCTCTACTTTTCGAAAGCTGCAGATGCTGCATGATGGGAAATTAGATTTGTTATATTGCTAGTTAGCATAGATGACCACAATCCCACCAGACACAGTGTGTTTGTAGACATAATCTGATTATGTGGCACTCCCTTTGGGATGGGCAATATAGACCTAAAAGTCTGTCATGATATCGATAAAAATTTGATGATTGTAAGTATTCATTGCAGGCTCTGGGCATAGATTATGTAGCCAGAAAAGCACTTGGAAAAAACAAATTCAAAACTCAACATAGAACAACTTATCAGTTATTGAAAAGGCTGATTCAAGATGCATGTTGCATGAGTAGTAGTGCAGTTTTATTGATTTATGTAAATATTTTAATTTCAGGATAAATTGAAATTTTATATGACAAACACAGATTTAAAGGGTAAAACCAGTGCAAACTGCACAACATCACAAAAACAGACTCAAGATGATTTACTTAGATGGCACAGAGGAGGAGGAGAACAGGCTAATAAGTAGGCATTCAAACCACAGCGTGATTTACTAAACATAAAAATTTTGCTCCGTCTATTTTATATCTTTCTGAAAGGATCATTCAGTAGTTTTGATGAAGCAACAAACTGAAGAGGCTGTTGTACTGTTTTATGGAAGCAACATTAAGAGTGGTGATGGTAATTTCCCTACGCTTAGCACACGTCATGTGTCTGCTGTAACACTAATGTTTTATTTTTGATATACAGTACTGTAGCTCATAAATGAGCTATCATCTTAAATAGTCAGTATTTTAGGTACTACATAACACTTCAAGCTAACACAGTTATATTACAGCAGCTTCTTTCGGCTGCAATAACGAACATTTTACACGTGATCCGATTAATCGACTAATCGTCAAAATAATTAGTGATTAGTCGATTATCAAAATAATCGCTTGTGGCAGCCCTATTCACATATACTTCATCCTGTCTGACTGAGCTGTTTTGTAAGGTACAATGGACACAAAGCTAGTAGAGAGATACCCCCAAATGACATGCAACTATAATTGCAGCCGGTGGTTCTACCAGTATTGACCCAGGGGAGCTGAAAGCAACCACATGCTTTACGTTGAAGGCGTTGTATCTCCTTCCTTCACATTCTTTATTATCCATTAGTTTGTTTTAAAATAAACCCCAGCAAAACATTTTTTTTCTTTGTTACATGATAAAATGTGGAAATTTGCCAGGGTTATTAATATTTTTGCAAGACACAGTAGGAACACAAATATCCCCAACAATCTCTGAGTTTTTTCTCCAAAATATCCATTAGATTCATTAGTGGGATGTTGGCGGCATTGCTGACGGAGTCCCTGTATAAATCCAGCTGTTTTCGTATTTAGTGTCTACTGCAACACAATATGCACACTATTGTTATTAATTCAAACCACTTGTTTTAATGACATTGTAAATACACGGACACAATTCACGAGGGATTGATTTTTTTGAATCAGTCGTCACAAAACTTAATTTCCAAAACTGTGTCATCAGAAGTAAATGATAATTTCCAGTGGTGTCTGATTTGACCATAAAACCTTATCTAGTGCCAAACCAATTCTGTTCTCTACTGAGATTTTAGGCCATAAAATGACTTAAAATTTCTCTTCAGTAAATGTTTGATCCTCCCTTTGTTATAATCCGAATTTCTGTGGTGACTCCTAACTACTCAAATAAGAATATATGTCTCTAAGAACAATATGGCATAATATCTCCAGTTTAATTTATTAATGTTGTTTAAAACAACAATCTGTGTTTATGAACGTTCCTCCAGCTCTGACCAGCTGCTCTCTGATCTGTTAAAGGAAAACACATTTCATTTTAAGCAGGATTTGTTAACAAAAAGATCTGACGATATTAAAATACAGACGCTGTTTTTATTATTGGATTTGAAAGCAACATTTTCATCTACAAATACCGATTGTCAGAGCAGCTGTATTCGTAGCATTGACCTACATAAACACCTGTGATAGGGTATGTCAAACAGCTGGAATATGAGACTGCATGCTTATGTTTTTTTATTCATTGAGGATTCGTTAATATAACGGCAAATTACTAAAGATGTCAGCTTAATTCACTTTTTAAACCGCTGTATTTCCTACAAAGGGCTTGCCAGTGCTAAATACACCTGATGACACCTTAATTAACAGGGTTCCTAGTACAGTGTGAAAAAGTTGGACATTTGTGAATTCGTTTGAAGTATTTTTCTGGTCTAAATAAGAATGGACACAATACAGAAGAATATTTATATTTCCAGACACTATCTTGCTGTTTATCGGTTCTTTCCATTCGTTTATTATTCCATCCATTTATCACTGGATCTGTTCATTTAGGCATTTGTCCTTCGATCCATCATTTTATCCTTATTCTTATTCTTGCAAGTTGTATGTTTAAAGCCTAACCCTTCATAAGGAATTTTTTACTTGTATTTATACAGAAAGATCTGTACAAACTGTATTATCAATGTCCGTTTCATTTATGTAGTCCTTTATAACAACAAAGGCTACAACAAAGCGCTCTACTGCAAGCAGCTAATATATTATTATAAATACAACTAAACAGCACAAAACCATCAAAAACAAAAGAACAGCTTAAAAACAATTACTTTTTTATTAATCAAAGGCCAGTGAGTCAGAGTGGGTTTTTTAAGATAATAATGCTAAGATGTTTTTGGTAACATTTACACAAAAAAAGCTTAAAACTTTAACTGTGATTGTTTTTTTATGATCTTTTATGAGCTTTTCTAGTTCTAGTTGCAGAGGCTACAGATAAAGGTCTTTTTTTAATATACATTCTCTTAGCAATCTGAAGTATTGGCATTATTGTTGGCTCTACAGTGTGTGAAGACAACACTCGGTTATTCATCATATTTCATAAGGGTTAAATTATGACACATTAAATCATGGTTTGCTAGATGTGTTGTCTTCCTGCTGTGTCATTAGAAAGGCAATGTTTGTAAAGGTCATAGCTGTTATGAAACCTCCTATGATATCTACCCCTGACTTTCCCACCCTTATCTGGCTCCTTCCACTAATGTCCATTTCTGTCACCCTCTTTCTCTCAGGGTCTGCGGGGAATTCATGTGGCTCGGCTCAGATGAACTCCTACTCTGACAGCGGCTATCAGGATGCCAGCAGTGGCTACCTCAGCAGGCAGAACCAGGGTAAAGCCGAGCTCAGAATGCAGCACTCCTTCCCCGGAGCCGGCACATTGATGAGGAACGCCAGGGCTGAGGGGCAAGCTTCAGCCCAGGTAAAGACAGCAAGTGTATGCTTGCAATAATGCACCCAGTTATTTAAAGGAGATGGAAAATGATAATTCAAACTAATAGGCATGGTCTGGCCCAGGTACTACTATCAAGGTTTACTGAGATGTAAGAGAAAGAGTCAGAGTGAGCCTTCCCCCTACTTATTGCTGTATGCTGTTAGTTGGGTTATAGAAATCTACAAGAATTGGTCTTTTCATCTTAACTCAAATCTTAGAAAACAAAAATATAAACAGTCATGAAAACTAAAGGAGCACCATCCATAATTTTTATTGAGGTAATGCTGTTTATTAAACCACAGGCTTGTGACAGGACTAGATAATGCTGATATTAGGTTGCTAATATCAGCTTGGTGCAGTTGTGTAAAGACCAGAGCACCTAAAATATGACATTTGCTAAACAGAAAGCCGATTTACTTAAACAGCCTTACAATTTAGAAGGTGTGCATTCTCTGTTTTTACCCAAGTCTGTCATCAAAATAGACATAACACTAAATAACGTTACAAAACTTAACAATATGGGGTTATTTTATTAGAAGTAGGAATAATTGTTGCTTTTAAAAAAAAGCAAGTGGAACATGTTAGAATTTCTTTTTCATACTTTTGTATAAATACTGTGAAGCTGTGAGAATCTCATTCCAGCCCATGTCTTACACTAAAGCTTTTGTTGCTTTTTGGCTTTGGAAGTGAAAGGGCCTTAAAGCACAGAGGGTGCATATTGAACTGAATAGTTCAACATAATCACGCTGCCTACAGTTTTGCATAAAAAGGCAGCTGAGAACCCAAATGATGGTGTCACACTCCGGAGGGGGTGGAAAGATAAAGTAAACATGGCCTACAGTAAAGTCGTGACCTGTGAGGAAGCTGCTTATATAAGCCTGTGTTATTTCAAATGTCATTCCTGATGTTGAAGTTGGTGTGTGTCACAGAGTTCAACACACCATGTTAATGTACTTTATTCCATCTTTTAGGCTGAAGAGACGTGCTGCCAATTATGTTTGTGGTTTTCTTTATCACCCGCAGGTTCCGACAGTCACAGCAGCTCTGCCTGGCCGTGCTATGCGAAGGGTTAGCTCAGTGCCTTCTCGCTCTCACTCGCCAGCCTATGCCAGCAGTATTTCCCCCTCCCGTGGCTCCCTGCGTACCTCAGTCGGCAGTGCCTACGGCTCCCCTGTCATGACAGAACCCAAACCTCTCTCCAACATCCACTTCCCCACCTTGCCCTCTGTGCAGCGCACCGGTAGCATCAGCGGCGGCGGGGGCTCGCCGTATTCCCCCCAGAAAACCTCCCCCGCGGGACTCAGACGCATCAGCTCCACAAACTCACGGTCAGGCTCCGCCAGCCGCACCACCTCGCCCTATCAGACCTCGGCAGGGTCGGCGTCGGGCCGCATGGGCTCACCTCTGACGATGGTGGACGGCGTAAACCCTCCGCTGATGAAGCAGCCGACTCACTCTTCACCCCCAGTCAGGGCTAGCATGACCGCCGTTCCACAGCACTACAGCTCCACGCTGCCTCGCTCCATGCTCCACAACACTGACCCCTACGGACCTCAGAGTTACGAAATTTACGAGAGGATGACTCGACCTGACAGCCTCACAGGTGTGCCACTAAACACAACACACACAAACACTGCTTTGTTATGTGCATCAGTGATTTTCTACTTTCAAGAGAGGGTCACTGGTTAAGAGTTTAGGGGTGAGTAAATTGAAGCTGATTGATAAGGGTAAGTGAGACTTCATAACTGACTGTGTGAACGTGTATTTGTGGATTGTTACCTTATTAAAAGAAACTCTCTTCCCAGTGCTGCCTGGTCTTAATGAGGGGAAATGTTATTATTATCCTATTTAGGGTTATTTTTGAAATGTGAATTGAGGTCACGTTAAGGCTAACATTAGGGTTGCAGTGTACATATTAACTAGAAATCTGTGTTTTCTCACAATAAGAATGGATGGCCTTGTTTTTGAGTGTCTGCATAATTTATTGCCGAGAACGGATCAAGATGTTTTTGGGAGAACATGCCTGCCCAAACTGGTTTATACGCGTCATCCTTGTAAGAGATTAGTGGAGAAAATGAGAGCTGGCAGATGAACCTGAGTTTACAGTATATCTCGTCCTTATCTGGAGCAAAACCAGCAGGAAAATACCTGCCTGTGCTCATGCTCTGCTTTCACACTCTTAATGCATTTCATGCTCAGAGAGTAGCCTGAGCAGATACTCAAAACAGTATTCATTGCATAACATTTTCTAACAATAAACTTTGTTTGCATTTCTGTAACCGGTGAAGGTGTAAAGAATAATAAACCCCGTTTCTCATACAGATAATCGACAGACTTACAGACGCCGATTCTGATTAAAATTTTTAAAAAAATTTAGGAGGTTAAACCAAGCTCCGTCTCAGCAAATCTTCTGTTTAAGCAATAATGAATCTTTTTTCTTCTCAACTTCATGCTACCTGGGATTTCCTCAGACGCCCTCATTGATGGTGATATTAAAGGTGAAAGTTTTATCATAATTTGTTATTTTCATGCGTCTTTTTGTTTCGATGTTGGTGCTGCATCTTTTATTAGTCGTCCTTAGCAGGTTTACTGGATAATGGTAAATGTTTGAGCGTCACTTGCATCATTATTAGCATTGGCTGGACCTCACATGCCTTTGGTGTTTAATCCGTACTGCAAGGCTGTGCTGAAATGGCCCAGACCTGTGAAAATAGGTAAATCCTGCATTAGCTTTTAAGGTTTATTGCTCAATATAATGTTTTATTAAAAAAGGAAATCGGCTAATCAGCCACCTGCAAGTGCATTGTAGTGAATATCATCCAAAACAATCGTTTATTTTAGGGTAATAGTGAAGCTCAGTGTTATTCCTAACAGAGTGATATATTATCTGTGAATGGTTAGAGCTTACTGCTCAAGAAAAAATCAAATGACAGGTTTTCTACAAAATATACATTGCTTCTTATCTGCTTCTGGAAAATAACCTTATCTGAGTCTGTGTGGATTATTGATATAAACAAGGATTTTGGGCCTGCAAATAAATACTTCTTTTATTATTTTGCCATCCCCCTGCATTTTTAGCTTGAAATAACTTTTTTTCCCCCTCTAAATCTGTAGTTGTTGTTTTGAACGTAGTAAAGAGACCTTGATGACTGACTGTGTTTAGCAGAGAAATCTCATCTAACTCCTTCCTAGCTCTTCTGATCGACCATTTCTTCTATGCCTTCCTTCTTCTCCTCCTTTTCTTTTTTCGTCTTTATCTCACTCAAGCTCCCATCTTATTCCCATCGTCTCCTATTTTATTTCATATAAATGCAGCCTCTACACTTTGCCTTTATTACAGTAATTTGTCATCCATGTCGTATGAGCCATATTAATCGGAAGTGGAATGATCACCTAGTCCCAATTGCAGGTGTTTGAAAAAGACCGCCTAACAGCCTGAACCTACATATTTTTTTCCTAAAATTAGTTAATCTTTCTCTTATATTCATTTTTTATTTTTATCAAAAATTTTATTATTTTCTGATTTATAAGTTTCAGAAATTCCTTCTTTTTTTTTTTTTGGAAGGGGGGTCAACTCCTTAGTATCCCTTCTGTCCTATAATTTTTTCCCAAACCACCCACCTGGTCCCACGCCCGCACAGTAACCAGTGTCGTAGAATCCCTTTGCTGCTGAAGAATGGAAAATGAAGACAAATTGTCCCTAATAATGTGCTCATTACATTCTGTCCATAGCAGAGCAGAGCGGGACAAGTAAAGGGGGAAATATATCTGCTCTCTCATTCTGACAAGCCAATCTACCTTTGAAGTTCTGACCATCCTGCATCCTATTATTGCTACTATGGTTACTTTCTCCTGTGTAGTGGGATTGTGGTAATCCTTAACCTTTTATTTGCTGAGCATTTGCTGGGGTCTGACAGGATTTCTGAATATTATATTTGAGAAATGGATCCAGTTGTATCTGTTTCTCCAAAGCCAGCACACGCCAAGCCACCAGCGCCTTTTATCCCGTCTCCGCCAAGTGTAATCTGTTAACGCCACGGTGAGAGGGCTGAGGGGGGAGAATTAAATGACTATAACACAGAAGGAATGTGGGCCATTCATCCTCAACAGACAGCGAATGTAATTTCTCCCCGAGAATTTGCAGATTTTTTTTTTTTAAGTGACTGCAATCCTTCTATCAGGGGAGTAGAGTAAATAAGGCACACAGACTAGTTCCATGGTGGGCTATTTTAATGTGGCTACTTTCTGGAGTTGCTGAAAGAAAGAGACAGACATGAAGGTTCAGAGGATGGAACATTTCTCTCCTACTTGTTCACAGGAGTGCCAAAGCCCCCAGTTATTAGTCCTTTGAGACCTGATGATGTGACGTGTGCTAGATCACACCAGATGCAGTGGGTGTGAAAAGTGTTCACCCCCCTGTTGAAAAGGCATCTTTTTGTTACATAAGATTTTGTGGTAGTTTTCTTCCTTTGTACCTTGAAAAGGTTTCTACAGTCTAAATATAACTTAGATCCACCAATGTTGCCAATAAAATGGGTGTAATTTTAATTCCCTACACTTTCCTGTTTTGTTGTGACATTATTCTCAGTTATATGGCAAAGATTGATCATTTAATTCAAACAAATTTGATTAGATATTTACGTTATCTGTCCAAAATTAGCCATTTCAAAATTGAACTATTTCATTATGATATAAACATACCCCACATTCATCCTAATCTGGTTTATTTTGTCTACATTACAGATGTAAGATGGGTTATGTAACAGGAGTGCTATGAGGGAATGAAAGGAGCAATAATAAATTATTTGTGAACCTGAAGAGTTGCGTGTTAGCTGAGCTAGCAAGTCCCACGCTAAAGCTTTAACCTCGTTTATTCTCACAGCACGTCAGTCCACCATGAGCTGTTTTTAACACAGGTTTTTGTTGTCTACACAAGTATATCGTCACACCATTCAAGACAACGTAGTTGGTGTTGTGTCGAAAATGACAGCTTGCATTATATTGATACTAGTGTGTCCAATCATTAGTAAGATAACACCTGGGGTCTGTTGGTTGTTAGTACCACAACAAAAAAGCTTTGGGTGCTTTGGTTTCATTTTACATTGTTTATCATTTTAGGTTTATTACCAGAAAGTGTGAAGCCATTTTGGTGCTTGTGTCCCTGCTTCCTTTTTGCCATGTCCAGCCAGTAAGTGGTACTTCAGTGACACCCTGGAGAGATTTCTAAATGTGGTAACGAGAGTCTTGAAATGTGTTAAATTACCTTAACGGCTCAACGATTCGTCTAAATCTGCATTTGAACACATCTTCAGTCCATGCCAGTCACTTTTCTTTAGATTGCCAAGGATGTGTATTCCCACCTTGTCTGAACAACCACCTATTTGAATAGGCTTTTGCAATGGATGAGACATTTGTGGTGGTCCAAAACAGCCTCATTAACACTCCTTTTATTTTGTGCCCTCCAGCTTTTCACCCCCTTTCATATTCTCCTCTGCTTTCCCTTTTGATTCACCCGCGTTTTCTTGTGTCTTTCATTACCCCCACCCACCTCTCCCCTACAAACCTTTGAACAACAGAGCTGCTGGTTTCCTGCCAACTTGCTACTTACAACAGCTACTGCTTATTGTGTGCTGTAGTATATAGTAAAAAGCTTCCTTGACTATTGGTTTTGCTAAAACAGTGAACAGGGAAAAATAGTCTTTTATTCAATTTTAACTCTTGCTTTTCTCTGTTTAAATAATTGGCAATAACTAGTAGCATTTATAGATGTAGTACTCTTAACATTTTGTACCTCCTGAGATATTTTTGCTTTTAAGGTAAACATAGCGTAAAGATATTTTTGGATAATTAAGACTAAAAGGGAGGGAATCTCATCCTGGTGAGCCATAAATCCTCTAAACTGTTTAAATACGGATCGCATTTAAACATATTTTTAAACATTATGGCAGCATCTGTTTAAACTGTCATGGAAGAGAAACATAAAGAGAACTTCAATAAACTGATTCTTTGTTTGGATTATTGTTGTGGTCCCAGCAGTTCAGATTATTATTGCAGTGATTTCTTTCCATAGTGTTTATAAACAATGCAATGTCATCCAGAAAATTTAGGATTTGCAAAAATGCCATTTTGATGTCCAAGGTGAACGAGGAGCCTGGTTTAGGAAGATAGAAAGGTAGCAGTAGCTCAAATAGCCTAATTATTATTACAAGGAAGGTAAAACATCTCTGAATCTAAAACACATTGAATTTTGCCTGGTCTGATGATTATTGTTTTTGGGTGCAACATTCAGTTGGTAGGGTAAGAATTTGATGTAACCAACATAAAAGCACGGATATATCCTGTTTTATACCCATAATTCAGGCTGCTAGCGGTGTAATGGTGTATAGCATATTTACTTGACTCGCTGTTGGCCTTTTAGAACCAACTGAGTTTTGTTTGAACCCCATATTAATGCCAACCATTTAACTGTCTTTATGACAACACTATACCAAACTCGTCTAATCCCATTTAATTTTTAGCGTTACTTTTTCGATCTGCATGACCACGTTAGCAATTTGACAAATGGCAAACTTGAAGCATCCAGAAAATTCAGCATCTAAGCAGGAGTTGTTTATATGCATCATCTTTATTATGATTGTACACCACTTTTGTCAAAATGGGCAGTTTACAAATACATTTTCCAACAGAAGTAAAGTTGCCATTATCAAAGGAGTCATTCAGGTCTCAACTTTAATATTCTTATTAAGACTCTGAACTTAACTGATGTTTAGAGTCATTTATAAGGTTTATGGAGGGATGGGTGGCATGCAGGGAGGTTCTTAAGCTCATCAATCGAACAATGTCTAATAGCCATTGTATACTGGGCTTCAGCTCTACTGCTACGCCTTGTGCTGCCTTTTAAGGGTCATTTTTTTTTTGTAGAAGTTGATTCACTCGCTTTAGAGACTTGGTTACTTTATTAGTGAAATCGATTCATGCTTTTGTCTGGTTTAGACAGAAATTATCCTTTGAATAGATTTCCCCACGCTCCCCACCAAGCTACTGTTTTTTTTATGTGACCATGAGGTCAACATCAAAATGGTCCACTACTTTCATCTAAACGCTTTGCTCACCTTCCCCCAAGAGTGTCCAGTCCTCAAGAAAGCAAACATCCTTATTTATTAATTCTTTAGTTTTATGTTGTGACAGGACTCCCTCATTTAGCTGGTTCTGCATGGTAGGCCTGATGTTCAGTTACAGTCTGTGGCTGAGCTCATACTGTTGGAGAGGACCCAAGTGACGTCTGCGGGCTCTTGATATGTGCAACGAGCAGTAAGTTGCCAACTGTATAGTGGTCCACGGGGGCTCACAGTTTTATGAGCTCCATTGATGTGAGGTTTAACGCAAACAAACATCGGCGCTGAGATCACTTACATTAGTTGGGCTTAATTGGATTAAAATGTACAACAAAGAAACCATCTTTATAGCCGCGTCTACATTTCAGCCATGTGTTTTTCATTTTTCCTCAGCTCAGAGTAGCAGCCCTAAAGCTTTAAACATTTATAGCCTCTCCATTATTAAGCAGTATGAAATTTGCATTGTGTCCCTGAAGGAAAACAAAGCTTTGTCTCAACAGTATTTTAGTGTATTTTAGTATAATATAATCAAACATCACGTATTGCTCGACAGAAACTTTGATACCAGCTTACATCACCTGTCCACGTTCATAAATTGCTTAACTGAGATATTTCAGTCCTTCCTTTTGGGTAGATTTTTTTTTTGTTTGTCTTTTTCTGTTGTTGTTTTTGTATCTTTCTGCTTGCTTAGTTCAGCTTTAACAATGCATCAGAATTTAGCTTTTTGCTCACAGAGAAAGAACAGAAGTAGACTGCATTTGATGTTTTGTTACCAACATTTTTTTTTACCCGTGTGTGGTAAAATCTGATTTTTATCATTTTTATTTGTTTATTTATTTTTGGTCATACCAATACTTTATGGCTTGTATTACTTCTAATAAGATACAAGATGAAGTTCTATGGTGTTCAGAGTTTTCTCCTGCTGTATCGGTCACACTAATGCAATGCTATCCTTCACCTGAACATTGCTGACAGGGCTGGTCAACCACCTGCAAGAATATGGTCTCTGCAACGTTTAATTCACTTAACAAAAAAAAAAAATGTTAGGTGTTAAAAAGTCTCCATATGTCTTACATATTATTTAGTTTAGTCATATTTTGTTAATTTTTGCTCTTCCTTTTTTTTAAGGACTGATACTGACAGCAGTTTTCCACGTTTTATACTTCTGTGTAAGCAGTTAGGTTTTTTTTTTTGTTTTTTTTTGCTATGATAGTAAGAGATGAATGAAATCTGTTTTCTAAGACTGCTTTATTGTAGTCTATTCAGAGAATTTACCGGTAAATCAAAACTAGTCTTGTTACTGTATCTCATACCAGGTTCTTTAGGAGAACCAAAAAAAAGAGATTTCAGTACAATACCCTGTTCTCAGTAACAGTTGCAGTGTTTGCTCTATAGGTACATGTATAACTAAACTTACAAAAGAACTTTAAAACATTCAGAAAATTATTACGTTTGGTTCTGTTTTTTGACATTCAAATCAAGACGGTTTTAAATGTGACCTACTGAACCTGCAGAAAGCCTGAAGTACACAACAGCCATTTTCCCTCACTTATAAGAAAAATACATTTGGCTGTTTCAAAATATTTCTTGTCTTAAAAAAACCCAGTTAGAAAGACAGTTAGATTATGTGATGCAAACCGATCCTTTTAAGAGACATTATTTAACCGCAGGCTGGCTACCAGGGGTTAAAGTTGTGATGATGTTTTTATTTTGGGTTTGGGAAGGGTGGGGTTTGTGGGGTCCTTTTAATCTGTAAAACACTTTGAGAAGCTATGTGGTTTGAAAAGCGCTTTATAAATAAAGTTTGATTGATTGATTGATTGAAGGTGGACGTATTAAAAGATGAGAACTCAGACTGATGCCACAGGTGCTTATGCTGTTGCTGTCTTATGCATGAATATCTCTTTACATCTGCAGCTGCAGAATATATTTAGTCTTCATTGCTGTATTAGTGCCTGCAATGTTTCAATTAGGGCGAACTGCTTTGATGCAGTGTTTGGTAGTATATTATATTTCAAGTGTCATTGATTGATGCGCTGCATATTGATAATTTAATTGACCATTTGAATGGACTCTCTTCAGGGCCACATCTGTGGCATATCTTTGATTCCTGAGATGGTACAACTCACAAAAAATTGGTTAAACATTACACGATAGTAAAGAAAAGAAACGTTCCAAAACAATATAGATGAATTTTAATTTATATGATAATGCAATTACAAATTTTCCTGGTATTGTGCAGCCGTTATCTAAACAAAATATTCGTATTGACCCCCCTTGAGGCTCAATGCCATGCATCACATTTACTTATTTACAAAGTTGACCAATTTTATTTTATCTCCTGTGTGTTTGCTCTGTGTAACATTTATTCCTTTTTCTGTTTGCTTTACACACTGTTACTTTGTTCTGTTTTGTCCACCACTGTAATCTTTTCATATTTTTGCTCTTTTTTTGTATTCACTGCATTTATTCGTCTGTGGTAGCAAAGTAAAAGTTGTTGAAAACGCCAGCAAAAATCTAAACTGTATCAATCTATTAGTGCAGGTTTCATTTCTTTGTCACAGCTAACTAATTTCTTGTGTAAATTTTGTACAGTGCTGAGAATTACTCTTTGCACTCTCACTGATATCTTGTAGTTTTTTTGGTCAAAATTAAGTATTTTAGATCAGAATATTAAGGATAATCTAAAACATTTATTTGTGACAAAACAAACAAGAGCAGAAGTGATAAATGGCAGATATATGTCAGAAATTAATTTACGGTATTTTTGTTACTATTGGTAAGAACATACCTTCATTTTTTCTGTAGTTTCTTGTCTTTTACAAGCAGTGGAGCTAGATTAAAGTCATTTATAGTAATTAATTTATGCTGATTAACACATTAGAGAAAGATGTTGCTTTACACTGCCATAGTACGCAATCTGTTACTTGCAAACTGATTATTCAAGATAATTACCTGCTAACTGTGTTTTTCCTGATGTAGGAATACGGAGTTCATATGCCAGTCAGCACAGCCACCATGGACAGGACATGAGGTCAACCATCTCCCCAGATCGCCACATAGCACCCATATACGAGGATAGGACTTTCCGTGGTCCGTTGTACCGCAGCCCCAGCCACACCCAGCAGGGGACCCTTTACAGGAGCGGCTCAGGTCGGTCACACTTTCTTCTCGAGGGAGTCTTGTAAGGATAGTAGCACACAATCCATGAGGTACAAATAGGGGAGCCCTTGCGTGAAATTTGGAATGAAAGTGAAATGAGAAGAGTCTGACAGTAGTTTTTAGAAAAAATAAAAATCTTTTTGTTTGGTTTTTGGTCAAATATTTTAAGTTTCTGGTTCATTCACTGCTGTTGTTACACTTGTTCTCGTAATTATCTAAAGTAACGTTTAAAAAAATATTTATTTGGAGTTTTTCAAATAGAAAAAACCCTATAATTTAATCTCAAACGAGGTTTAAAAAATCCCTGTTTAGCACAGAATAATGTGCTCTGATTAGTCAAAGTATTTTATATCATGAACTAGAGGTGGCTAGTCCCTAAAACAGAGAAATTTACTTTATTAGAGCCAGAACACAAATGACCAACCTTGTATTCACCCAAGCACCCTTTTGGTTTTTAGCAGTATTGCACACACTGGTGTTGAGGTTACAGGTGCAATTTGATGTACTTTACTGCTCAGCAGTAAAACGCGTACGTTCAATAAAAAACAAACTTGCGAAATCGGTTATCTTCTTCTAGTTAGAAGTAAAAAAAGAAGCCATTTTAAACAATTTTGTCTGGTAAGCACAAAAACACTGTGATACATGGTTTCAGTCTACAGGGTGTTCCACTCCAAGTCTTAGTTTGTAGCGAGTCTGGATGTGACAAATCATACTCTGGGTTATTTCAAATGTATCAGAAACTCTATTTATTTTTTCCTCTTCTATTTTCTCTCCTCTTGTTTGCTGCCTGAAATTCGTGCTGCAGGTCATGGGAAGTCTTGATTTTCTTTCGACTTATATCAAACACATCTTTCTCTAATCGAGCGCTGATGCTCTCTTTGACTCCAGATATATGCCAGTATGGTTGTGCCCATCACTGTCCTGTTTTGTCTTCTTGGGCGAAAACAGTCTTTGCTCTTTATCTCTATGTACATTAAGGTTTTTTTATTTGCTTTCCTGTTTTGAATTCCATTTATTTTTTATTTTCCCTAACTACTCTTCCTCAGCCTCACATTTTTTTTCTCCCTTCACCGTATGAAGAAAAAAGAGTGAGACAGAAGTTAATAGGCAGGTTCGGATGTGTCATTCTGCCTGAAAGGAATCCATTACCCATGTGTCACGCTGAGCTCTTGAAAAAGGACGGAGTCAGGGGACTTCTAGTTTATCCACAACTGCCACCTTTTTCCTCCCAGTTATCTTTTCCATGCCTAAAATAGAAATGTAAACATATTTCACACATTGAGACTTACCCAGGGCACTCTGAAGAGCTGCTTTGAGTAATAGGTTCACTAATAAATGCTATTGATGTTGTGTTGAAGCGCCAAAAAAAACAATCCACTACCTGTTTTTCCAAGGATGATGAGAAAAATTTAGTGAGACTGAGCTGAGGGGGATGTTCGATAAACAGTCTTTGCATGAGCTGCTTCATTTGAAAAATCCAATTCGATCTGGGGGTTTTCTTTGTTATATTCCAACATTTTATTTCAATTACCCATTTTCTCTTAATTGTTTTTTGTTTTGTTTTGTTTCATGCTTCTTCAGCTTTTGCCAGATGCCTTAAGTGCACTTGGTGTACGTTGGAGGAACACGGGGATCATTATGTGAAGGCAAAAAAATTTAAGAAAAGGGTCAAAATACAGTTGGGTCTCAATAAAATTTCAACACAATCAGAATGTTTCATTTAATTTCTAGAAAATAGAACTACCATTTACATGACTGAGGCTACATTTGCATGACTTACTGCATCAACAAAGAGTGTCATAGAGGAGATTATAATTAAGTTAGTTGTACTCTGGAACCGAAGACATGTTTTATGTAAACTAAATACAACACTGATAGAAGAAGAACCTTGTGCCAGCTGTAAAGTATGGAGCTGAAGTGTTTTGACTGGTTGGATGCTTTGCTGTAGCAGGACCTGAACAAATTAACATAAAATCCCCAATGAATGCTACTTTCTATCAAAGGGTATTTGTAATTTATAAAATGCTATGGAAAACTTACCAATAACGAGGGGACAGTTAAGGGTAGATTCAAGCGTGTAACTGATTTAAACCTGGTTATACTTGGAAGTAGGGATAAACCGATACCGATACTGGTATCGGGTATCGGCCCCGATACTGCCTAATGTACTGCTATCGGTATCGGTTAAACTTAACCGATACCA
This sequence comes from Apricaphanius iberus, assembly GCA_028564705.1. Classification (NCBI taxonomy): domain Eukaryota; kingdom Metazoa; phylum Chordata; class Actinopteri; order Cyprinodontiformes; family Aphaniidae; genus Apricaphanius; species Apricaphanius iberus. The sequence goes on from JAPXFQ010002924.1 coordinate 1,358,049, forward strand.
TGAACTAATACTCGAAATGGGGAAATTCTGCAACAAATTCACCATAAAATATTAATTTTTCACTTGAATTTTTTTTTTGTGGTAATTTTATATTTTACATCTGTTATTTTGTCTCAATTATGTTTAGTTTGTAAAGTCTGGTGCCTTTAGTCTCTTCAAGAAAGGCATCAGAAGTTATACAGTTTATTAATTCAACAATATGTGGCAAGGTACACCCAGGCGGGATTCAATCCCACGACTCCCAGGTGAAGGTCACGTGCGCTAACCAGTCAGCCAAAGGGATATCCCTGTGGCCAAGCAGCCAGGAGACATGATCTATCGGAGCCATAGTGACAGGACCTCCACACTGTCACAAATAGTATCGGATCGGTATCAGGTGTTGACAGATACACAAAATCCAGCCATCGGTATCGGGACTGAAAAAATCGGATCGGTGCATCCCTACTTGGAAGAAACATCTCTAGTGAGATAAGCTCTCCTCAGATTGATGTCAGAGACTAGTATATGGCAACAATATTCGTCTCACTGAATGCCAAAAATAATTAGTAATCAAAGATTTGAGAACCTTTTCCTAAGTAATTAGTAAAATTCCATTTTGAACTGCAGGACTTCGGTCAGATGTTTGCATATTCTTGACAAGCTTTTCAGAATAGTTTGCTGAAATTTTGCTGCCCTTAAACTACGTTGTGAATAATTTGGTGGTCATTTTTTATTTGGAATGTACAATGACTCCAAGAATACCAGAAAAAATGAAAAGGTCTTTGTCTCTGAGTGCATTCCCAAACAGTTACCTGGCCTGGAGTCTCTCTTGGAGAAATGGCTTCTTCTGCTCTAAGTGGCTTCTCTGCCCAAGTCTGCACAGGACTAGTTTAGCTGGGGATAATGATACTGTCTTACCAGCTCAAGTTTTGCACACATTTTGAGCCAAAACACATTCATGTTTGGTACAGAGCTCATCTCCTTTCTCAAAGGCACAGTGTGTAATTTTCGGCCGGTAGAGGGAAGTGCAAATTTAAATTATCACAAGCCTGCTTTATATGTGTCTTCGAGTAAGAAACTAAACAATGGAGATCCAACTAGTGCTGTTTACAAACGCTCATTTCCCTGAGAATGATCTATTTGCAGCAACATGACGAGCACATCAGTCTCTCTTTCACCGCTTGGAACTAGCGAAGAAGTAAAAATGTATTTATGGCGAAACTTTTTTGCATTTTGAGGGGAAATCAATGTTTTAATAGCGGGCGTGTTCCATGCGCTTTGTCCATCCGGGCTCTTGTAGAAGTAAAGGTCGCTTCTAATATGGCTTTCCCCATAAAAGAGGACCCGCGCCTATGTATTTTAAAACTGATTTTTAAATTCATATTTTACATTATCGCCACTATTTTGCAATCAATGTGCATTACGTAATTATTATTACATAATATTTTAATGGCTATTTTCAAAGATTTACTGCAAAAACTACACACTGTAACTTTAACAACGTGAGGGCTGGATTGTCCCATACTGTTTATCACATATTATTATTTAAACAGATAAACATGTCACCTTCAGATATTATGAAATTACACCCAGTGAAGAACCAGGCTCGTGGAGGTCCATCAGTTCTCTTCCTGATTTCTTCATTGTGTTTGATGTGTTGCCTTAGATTACATCCACAGGTATAACTGAATAAACTCAAAGTAGCTTATAAAGCTATCATCAGTTGGTTTTTTGCAAATTATTCAAAGACATGGAAATCTTAGTTTATACTAACATCTGACTTTGAAGAATGGAATAATAAATTAAATTATATAATTTTATGACATTTAGCAAATAAAAATAATTTAGGTCATTCTAACTAACCTAAACGACAATGGTTTAATTGAATTAATCGCAAACTAAGGTCAACAAGCTGGTGTCTCTTTATGCAGGGCATAAAAACATCCGATTTCAACTGTGCATCTCTCAGTGTGTAATATATCTTTGTAATGGGATGTTATCTGTTTCTTTTATTGAATTCATTGAAATACAACTGTAGTCCTGGCACAAAATGAAAAGCTGCCCTGTGTTGTGTCGAATTCCTCCTCCTGCATCCCTGTGAGGTTTTTTATTTTGGGAGGTGGACACTTTGCAGGCTTGAGTCACTGCCTAACATAGAAGTGCACCCATGCGAGAAATTGTGTTTTTGGAGTAGCACCACAAGTTGACGTCTTGGTTCCTGGTAGGAGGGAGTTTGGGCACTGGTGCCCAGTTCTTTCGGGGTTTGCTGATACAGATCTGACCAGCAGCAGGCACGTTGTCACAGATCACGTGGCTTCAGCTAGAAGGAGGGCTCAATCTTACCAGCCTGTTTATGCAGTTTAAAGAAATGGGTCACAATGCTATAAAATCAAATGGAGCAAATGAGGAGAAGACAGATGAATAGACGAAGATGCAAACAAGCTTGCTGTACTTGTCTTTTTAATTTTGATGGTTCATTTCTAGCCATTTTAATGTTTTTTTTCCTTTCTTTTGGATCTGGTCAGTGTTTACAGGTGCCTTTTAGCTGATTTAGTAAACAAAATAGGAACGCTAAGGATCAAGAAGGCTGTGAAGAAAGAATTTGCGGATTATCAAGCAGGTCGGGTCCTTCTGCGCTCTCTGAACACAGGCAGGACCCCCCAAGCTACGAACAACCTAGTAAAAGTTAAAGAAGCCTTTGAACAAGAATGAATCTACTTTCCGCAACCACAGGAGCTGTGTTTTATCCTCACCATTAATTGGGTCCACATTTGAGAATTTGCAGAGTTTGTAAGAGCAGCAGCATGTTTGTATTTTCAGCTCTTTGTGAAAAAAAACCCCTCTTAAGTTAACAAGAGTACAAAGCTCTCAGTTTAGCTGAAAAGGTCAGAGCTCTTGTCTTGCATTGCTTTGTTATCTTGTGTGTGGTTTTCTGCGTTTAATCTCGCTCCATGTTTTGGGGCTTTTTCAGGTGTGGGAAGCCTGCAGAGGACGCCCAGTCAGCGCAGTGCCATGACTTACCAAAGAAACAACTATGCTCTTAACACGACAGCCAACTATGCTGATCCGTACCGCTCCTCTCAGTACCGGCCCTCCGATCCAAACTACGCTCGACAGACCCTCGTCATGGATGACGGCGCCCCCCGCTCCCCTTCCATAGACAGCATTCAGAAGGATCCCAGGTAAGCACCGACACATATCCAGGGTCAAGTCATGTTTTCATACCTGCTGGATTTACTCTATGGTTAATAGTCTAACACGCAAAAGTCATTCAGAGGGGGAAGTTGTGCTTACAAGGCATCCCTGTTCTGCTGGATCAACACCGGTGTCCTCTTACTGTTTAAACTCTGAGCTCTCCCCCTGGATAACCACACATGGCTTTAGCCATTAAGCTGGCTCAACCGTGCCTGGTCGCCTCACAATAGATTCTCACAGGCCCTGAAGTGCTGCGTCTGCTCCTGTTGTACACATGTTGATGTGTAGACCATAGATTGACAACTTGTGGTAAAAACCATGACCCTGCACATTGTATGTATACGTGCATTACAGAAGTAGTTTACATTTTCTTTACACTGTAGCTTTTTAAGGTCAAGCATCTCAGGAGCGGCTGCTCAGGAAGTTCACCAGACTGGAATTTGGTCTAGAATTTCTGCCTCTTAATATATTTTTAGCTTTAAAATGGACAAGTTAATGTTGACTGTCCAGGGAGCTACTGTGTGTAATTCACCCTGAGTGGTGCAAAGTAATCTCTGCCACAACTGTGCACACACAAATTGTAATCCAACTGTAGCAAAAGGGGGATCTGATTAAATAATCATTAAAATGTAGGCCTATTTTATTTCAGCAATTCAAGGAAAAAATATTCTACCATTTTTTTATGTAATTTCACACCAAGTTTTTTTTATTAATCCAAGTGTGTATATCTGTTATTTTCGAGGATTATGGGTTACAGCTAATACAACCCCAGAATTCAGTATTCTCAGCAAAACTGTGACTTGAATTAAATAAATAAATGGTTTTTAGTATAGAAATGTTATTTTCTGCTCCACACAATCGTTGGCAAGACTACATACTGGACAGTGATCAAGATTCATTGACATTATCCAAAGACAAAGTGTGCCACACAAGGTCTATTCTAAATGTGCTGGCCATTCACAAAGGCCTGTATTAAAATAACATATAAATTATGATAGAGCGGTAGCCCCCACAGTTCGGGTCTGGATCCATATTGGGGTAATGAGTATGTAAGTCTGGGATCATGAGCTGCCATTTGAAAATCAACCAAAATACCCCAAATGATTGTGATAAATCATTTGCATAATAGAAATGTTGTAAAAGATGAAAAAAACCAAGGTTGACAAATAAATCCAAGCAAAAATATTGGCTAAAATATTCACTGTTGGTCCTGATTGTGTTGTTATTTTACTTTTTCCCTGACAAATTGAAAATATTTGTATGTTCAACCAAACATTGGGGTCATGACCCTCTTATATTTTTATTAGTAATGACTCTGAAGCTAAAATGTTTGGGAACCAGTGTGATAGAGGAAGGTACAAAGCCCATTCAAGGGTTCTGGTGAGATTTAAAAGGCAGGAATCAGAGCGGGGACATGAACTACAGCTGTTTCATTCCTTGTGTTACGCCAACTGAACCAGAGGCAACATTTGTGGCTTTTTATCTGAACTAAGGGGAACAAGGAATGGACTTTTTGTTTAGTGTTCAAAACTCACCTTTTCATAATTGGAGAGAGGGTCCAAGTTGTCTGAAGTCAACTTTTCCTCATGCTGATTATTTTGGGAGTTGTCATCTGCTGTTTTCTTTCTGCTGTGTTTGTCCAAATACAGCTCAACCGTCTACCAAACAAATTAGGAATGCTTCATCCTTCTCTCTGCTGACAAGCTGTATGCAGACGAAATGTCCCATAGAGTAATGTCGATTAGAACTAGCAGAACCAACCATACAGAAATATTAAGGATGCATATTAAAGACACCTGGGCTGTATTGACCCTCAGCGGAGCCACAGGCGGATCGTTTCCATTTGATATTGCATTGATATGGCATTGAAATAAACTTTTTGATGACCTTAGATTAGATCTAGATGAGCTTTTGTTGTTTTTGTTTTTTTTAATATGCTTGATTTTTTTATTTTATTTATTCAAGGAAAGTATTTATAAATGTATATTAAATGTGTGGAGTACTTCAATATTTGCTCATTGTGGTTATTAAAGTGCAAAAATGTACATAAAATTGCAGTTTTAGAATAAAATCAAAATGTTGGTTATGAGTGTGAATTTTTAATTATAATTTGACAGGTTCTATCTGCACTTTTGCTTAGGCTTTTCAGGGAACTCTTAAAAAATAGACACAATGTGAAGATAAATTATTGGGGTTTTTTTCCTCCTTTTTGTTGCGCCTGTCGTCACGCTGATATGTTTTTACCCCACCTGTGCTTCCAGAGAGTTTGCTTGGCGTGACCCAGAGCTGACGGAGGTAATCCACATGCTGCAGCACCACTTCCCCTCGGTGCAGGCCAATGCAGCCGCCTACCTGCAGCACCTGTGCTTTGGTGATAATAGAGTCAAGAGTGAGGTGGGTAGAGTTCTAGTGATCCTGTAAGGAGTCTTTTTCCAGTTAATTCGCCTTAACCTCATTCAAAGCTTTTTTACATTGTGTTAATTTGTTCTATTTAAATCATTCCAAATTATATATTTTGTTGTAATTTAGCATTTATTATGTCGCATGAGTTTTTTGTTTGTTTTTTAAGCATCAGGGTTTTCGTTGGTTTCGACTTTCTCATATGTAAGACTTTTTTTTTAAGGCAACAAATCAATGCAAAGACTTAACGTTAGTTAATTCTCATACTTAAGTGGAAGGTTTTTGTTCATCTTTTATTGCTTTATCAAAATTTTCCTGTTAACATTTAAAGCATCAATGCTCCCCTTTTAGACTGAAAATGTATTATTGGTTAATTCATGATTTGGGTTAATCAATTCAGTTATTTTCACATGATTAGACAAGAATCAAGTTTTCCAAGAACACATGCAAACATTTTTCTCTGCTCCCACCACAGCTGAACAAACTGAAAAGCATATTTTATTTTGGTAATTGTTTAAGGGAATTTAAAGCCTTTATTGTTTCGTTTATTGTTCGGCATAATGTATTTTTGTGAAAAACCTGATTTTGATAGAAAGACAAATAATGTATTCATCATAAATAGTATATTTTGTGTTCTGAAATGTCAAATCTCAGTGTATTACTGAATTATTCATACTATTTAATTTAAAGCTGTAGCTCTGTTATAGTTTTTTTTTATTCACTTTATTCTGTGCATAAAAGAAAAGCTTGTTTTTCTTCCCCTACCGGTAATCTCCTGTGGTTAAAGCTTTCATTCAACCAGCATTACTTTTCCAGATAATTTGGGTTCGGTATGAATAAATTCCTTGCTGCTGAATCTTTTACCGCATGAATAAATTCATGATTCTTGTTCTCCCCGAAAATACAACTAAACAAGAAAAAACACAATTTTAATAATTTTTATTGTGAAATTTACGCACGACCTTATTCACCCTGTCACCAGGTGTGTCGACTGGGTGGAATTAAACACCTGGTGGACCTGCTCGACCATAAAACCATCGAGGTCCAAAGGAACTCGTGCGGGGCTTTGAGGAACCTTGTTTATGGGAAAGCTATGGACGACAACAAGATCGCTGTCAGGAACGCAGGAGGGATTCCTGCTCTGCTCCGCCTGCTGAGGAAGACTGTCGATGCAGAAGTGCGGGAGCTCGTCACAGGTTGGTCAGCACGAGTGGAGACACTGGGTTTTACACTGCTGTGAGTGATTTTTCAGCTGATGTGATTTTCAGTCGTCATATGAGATATTGTTTTTTAGATCTTTTTATTACATTTTGACTTTAGAGCACCAATTATTTGCAGGGCTGTGTGCCAGGAATAAATAAATAGAAGAAGAAAAACACAGAAGGAAAGAGAGAAAGAAATGAATTCTGTTGAGCTGGGCTTTATTAATGAAGGGATTCCAGCGCTGAAACATAGCTGAGAGAACCAGCTCAATGATCAGATCATTGGTTTCTTAACTTCTCCAGTAAATGTTACCCCAATCCCTGATTCACACTGGCTGCAGAAGCGTGCTGTAGTTCACACCAGACGCAAAGCATCGCCATCCTCTGCGGCCAACTCGCGCTATGAAGCTATTGTTTCAGCATCTGGTCTGCTTTTTGCACAAGCCATGAGCAATCCACGTCAATTCTGGCATGAAGTTATAGCAAGACACACAAGACAATCCGACCACTTTTCAAAATAAATGCACTTTTTCTAAATAAAATAACGCAATTGACAAATGTGATCATATTTGTGTATCTAAACAAACTATAGAGATGAAAATAAACAGAACGCACGCCAACACTAAATGTTATTTCAACACAAATATGTGTATTTCAACTGTATATCTACACTACTACTATATACTACCTCACACACTCGACCACAGATAAATTAAAGAAGTGTACAAACTTCCTGGAAACAGGTACATGGCGTAATAGTTTTATGAGGTTATTTACTTACCCATGATGAAAAGTTTTTTGTTCTGAATAAACAACAGCAGAGCAGAGGCGCTTATGGACTGTAGTGGAAAAATACGCCTCTGGTATAAACAGGGGGACAGCCGTTAGCGCGTGATTTTGATGAGCTCGCTGCTTCGCGGCACTACCGTAGCCGGTGTGAACCCGGCCTAATATCACCAACTTTATTTATTGATGTTGTTTTACTCAATAAGCGGTCTTTATGAACTCTTCATAACCCCAACAAACTGATCTCTGATCCTTCATTATCAATCATGCCAAATCAACAAAATAGATGAGCTGATGTATTCTAAACATATGTTCATATACGGTGCATGAGATTAGTTTGTATATTTATCACTTAGATGTGACGCACGTTTTGGACTCTAATAGCGATGTAGGAATGGATCACCCCCATCTCTAAACTCATCACAATTTTGTCAATTTTAACATACCTGACCCAAATCAGTTTCTTGTACATATTATGATATAAAATGCTTATTTTCCAAAGAAAAGAACAGGTGCTAATGTCAAAGCTATTACGTTTCTTACATTTAAGAGGTTTCTCATTCTTTTAGGGTTGATTAATAAGACATTAGATGACTTAGCAACTAAAATGAGTGTTTAATAATATTGCTGAAGTAATCAGATCACAAAAGCTTTTCCGTCAATTATTGAAAATGGGGTTGGACCATGAAGAGGCAGACATGTAGCTCTAGATCTCGATTCAAGTAGGTGTTTTGGTGCGGATTACCTCAGAACATTGTTAGGAAGTGACATGCAGTTATGAAACTTTTAATATTCAGTTAAACAGACCTGATAGTGTTGCCTTCGCTGAGAAAATTGGTGTAGTTTTTACCGTCTGTCTTAGCTGATGCTTTTTACTATTCTCCTTTGTGAAATAGTCTCCACACATCCCCTCCTCCCCGTCTACCCTTGGCTGCACGCTCCGCAGGTTTGTTTGTGTTGTTTAAACCCTGTAAACGGGGTATAAATCCATGTTGTTTTGGATCAGGGTGGAGCATTTCTGAAATGAGCAAAGCCAAAGACATTTGGCCTTCAGGTGGCTGAGTCAGCTGTTTGTGCAGGGACTCCAAGTCTTCTTTATTGCCCAGTTTCAGGTTACAGTCTAGTAGTCCCCAGGGCCAAAACAATTCAGCTGGAGTATGAGCACAATAATTTCGAATTAACTGGGAGGAGATTGTTTTCAGCTTCCTCTATCAATCAAGTGTGTATTTACTTTGCCTAACACAAACCGAAAGAGAAAATATTCAGCATTTTTAAAAGGCCACAAGAGTATAATTTGTCTCTGCTCCCATTTGTTTTTTCATTTAAGCAGTTTAAAAAGAAAATCTAAGACATCCGTCTTTGTGCTGTTTATTCAGACCTGAAAAGAGTGTGCAGATTTTTATTTTTTTCTCCAAATCAGATAGAGCACCTTTTACATGAGCTCTGTTTTGGTGTTCTGCTTTCATCTACTGTTCAGAAAATTGCTGATTGGCTGTACAGACCCCAGGGTGGGGTGAAGATGGGAGTCTCTTTGGAAAGGTCAGCAGTACAACATCACCTGTAGTTAATTACAGCTAATGAGAACAATCCAGATAAAGAACTTTTACCTGCTTGACTAAACGATCCCACACAGTAGCTTAAAGTGGGGCAGTCAGGGATCATTCATTTGCCTATAATTTATTTCTACTTCCAAAGCAGCCTCTGAGCAGTAGGTATCTTTTGAATTATTAGATTTCCCGAGCATTTTGGTAGTTAAAAGGCTCAACTGATGGGGCTTCCGTTGTCTCTTCTGCAGAAGGTCAAGGCGTCGTATTCAGGTTAGCTGCACGAGGTAGCCACCCTTGCTGTCAGCCTTAGGTCATGTTGTGGTCTGGTCCTCATGTCCTGTGCTGCCAGCTGCCTTGGTTACTGCTCCTTCCACAAACAAACCATCGGATCGACAGGTCAAGCTGACCATTCAGCCTTTAGCCCACACTCTCAGGCTCTGTTTATTACTTTACTATTCCAAATCAGCTTTCGTCTTGGTTCATTTTGTATACGTAACAATGCTTTAATTAACACAAAGTTGGCAACTTACAGCAGATAAAACACAAATTTAATGCATTTTATTAGTTGTTGTTTTTTTGCGAAAGACGAACACAGAATACATTTACAAAAAAATAAATAAATAAATAAATAGCAGACAAATGTGCAGTGTCCTCCAGTCTCCTTGGGTCAATGTGTAGAACCAGGGTTTGTTTCTCTTGAGGTGAATCTCTACCTACATCTAGACATCAACATTTTTGCCAACTCCACTCTGGCTAGGTCTGGATTGCAGATTAGACTGGGCCATTCTTACTCTAGTTTTATAAACTAACCGTGCCTTAAACTTGTCGATGTTTTAATCCCTAAAATAGGTTATGTTCTCCTTGGTCTTTATGCTGCTCATCGTTCCCCTATGTCCTCCAAAAATACCCTCATAGAACAGCTGGAGTTGGGCTGAGATTACAGACGAGTTTACTACATTTGCTTAATAAGGTGGCTTCTTAAGAAACAGGCTTTTGTTTTACAATTTTAGAGCTGAACACAAATGCATTACTCAGATTTTATTTCACTTGACTATTATGCACTTCTTAGTGTTGGTCTATCACATACAATTTTATCACATACAAATATGTTGAAGTCTAGGGTTGTCCTGTGACAAAATGGGAAAAAGTTCAAAAGGGTATCAGTAATTTCACACAGCACTGGATGCTGTGATTTCAGCTGAGAAGCGCCTTCTACCCTTTAAAGTACACACCAAGATGACTCTGAGGATCAGTCAATAGAGCATTGACATTTTTTAAGTTCAGCTCCCTGATTTTAAAAGGTTAATAAACTGGGCAGTTTTCAGGTTATCTGCACCATTACAGGCTGACCTAAATAGTGGCCCTGTTAAAGCTTCACCAGGCAACGTCTGTGACCCGCTGATATTTAATTCAGAGACAAAGATTGTCTTAAAGGAGCAGTTGCATGTGTTTTGGGAATCGTTTAAGGTCAGTTTCATTTAGTATAAAGAGAATTGTTGTAACAAAGATGTAATTCATCTTGCACAGAAGCTTGGACTCCGGGGAATTTATATGATCAAAAGTGAAAAAAGTAGCTGTTCTTTGTTGCAAGAACATGGATTTACAATCCTGTCTGTTGCAAGACAAGGAAATAAAAAACAAAAAGCAAAGGAAAAACATGAGAATGAGTTAAAAACTAGCAGAGATGGATTTCCTGCATACAGAATCTGCAGCTACTGATAAGAAAAATAGATTCAAACACACTGTCAATCAACCGGGCAATGGTTAGTTAGAAACTCATGATGACACTAAATCATTCAATCAATAACCACTTTCACACATCTGCTACAGCTCATCGGTATAAAAAAAGTGTCCTTGTGAATCTGTCTCTGTTTCTCTTGGATGATTCAGTCGGATTACACAGCTCAGCTCTAAAACAGTGACCAACGGCCAATGCAGAACCTGCTGGGTAATAGCGCTGGTTTTGTGTTGTTGTTCAGGTAGCACAAGATGTTAGCTTTGAGTCAAAGATTGCATGACCGTTTTTTAACCCAAGAATTTTATCACGAAAATTAAGCCATCTTTCACTAACTGCTGATTCCAACATTGAATTAAAGAAATTGGTGGCTATTTTAAGGAGAGTTAATGATGTAACTCTCCACAAGTTATTCCATAAACTCTGTTGAGAAGGTTGGCGAGCTACCCTGAGAAATCAGACAATTTTTCAGCTTTATTGTCCCATTCCTGACTGGCTTGTTTGAAACTCGAAAATCCAATCTGCCTTTCAGTCCGTAAACGGACCGACTATAAGTCCTACCAGGTTGTTCTGAGAGCAAGACTGCTCTGTGTGGAAGTTGTTACTGAGAGAAAAGCATTCAAAGGGAGTTGTTTTCAGTATCAGAGGTGTTAAGAAATTTAAAATAGGAATAACAAATATATTAAGAAATTATTATAATGTAAACAAATGTCCACAGGGATATTCATTACATTATGTGGTGAGTTTGCCCTTAATGCACAGTCACTTATCCCTATTTTTCAGTTTGTTTGTTTTTTCTGTTTTTTCTTTTTTAATTTGTCAAGTTTATCTTGAATATGCATACTTCCATTTACATGTAAGTTGCTGCTTGTAAAAATGAAGTTCCTCATTTTGGGACAGTGAAGGATATTTCTACTCTTTATTGTTCATTTATTTTTTAATAGTTACTATATTCATGCAACACTATCACAATGTTTATACAGTAATTTAACAGCCTGGAACTGTTTCATCTCTACTCTAATGAAGTTAGTTAAGCGAGCTCATGGGAATGGAGAGAAGTAAAACTGATGCATCAGAACTAGAGCAGAGAACAATAAGGCATGTTAGGCCTTATTAATTTTTATTTACAGTTCTTTAATTCTCACCAACATGGTGCCCGCATTATGATTTGGTGATTCAGTAAAGTTTTTTTTTCATAATATCGCCTCCATGGTGGAAAATGTCCACAGCTAAACAACAGTTTTCTTTCACAATATTTTCTTGCGGGGCCATTGCCATGTTGTGTAAAAACATCCCATTATGTTCTTGGACATTGTTGCCAGGGCCAAAAACACCAAGGACTCTAAGCTACCAATCTAATGTCTTTGACAAAAAATTTAGCAGCACGTTGGTGTTTATCTGCAGCCTCTCTGATAAGCTTGTCTTCACTTAGATAACAGTCAGTGTTTGGGTCAATGTTTCAAAAGCCAAGCAAAGGCACAAGAAAGCAGCAACAAAACGGAAAACAAATATCAGGCTGATTTGTAAGTGTGCGCGCACGCACAAAAACGAGTGGACTCAGGTTCGGGCCATCTGACTGTCAGATATGACTTATGAGTATTGCTCCTGGTGTTGCTCCACTGACAGCGCTGTCAGTCACACCTCAGTAATTCCTGCGGTTGATTTCTCCAGCATGTTGTCTCCGCAGGACCAGTCAGATGTCCTGCAGAGACGATTCATTTCTACAAATTGCCGTTAGAGTGGGTGTGGACTGGGAGAACATGCTTCTGGGGGCGCTGTGGATTGTGAAGTTCAAGGAAAGACGTTGGTCAGGAGGAATCAGAGTTTTTGGGGTTTTTTTCTTTCATGAAAGCCGCTCCTTTTTTGTGTTGTTTGAAAATAAAAGATATAGACCTGAATTTGCTTGAGTAAGTGCAGGAAATTTCATAATGGTATCACTGCGTTCTCAAGCAGAGATTGCAGTATATCCCACCTTATGCTCTGCTTTTGGTATGCAGAACCAGTTTTGCTGCTGTCAGGCCTCTGTAGGGTGCCAATGCTGCATATTTAAAAGGCAATTGGTATTATCCCTGGTTTTATTGCAATGATTTATCAAAATAGGGACATTTATGTGTGGATTATGGGATATCATAAATTTTTAAAAGACAATGATAATTAAAATAGTTAATTACATGACTTTTTCATGACATTAGTAATGTACAGATGACATGGATTCCAATGCATACAAACTGCTTTTTACCTTGAAATTAACCTGAAATTTTCCAAATAGGTGTTTCATGGTCTCAAGCATTAAAAAGTGTCATAAAGGGTGTTTTATAAACATCTATCATTACAGTTCTAATACTAAGAATCTTAATTGGATAATTTAGAAGAGCTCAAATCTTTCAAAATTATATTTTTGGTACGTTCCATTTGGGCGTCACCAAATTGGAATCCCGATTTGTCTGACTGTAACTGGAACACTGTTAACTCGGAGGAGTGACATTATTCCCAGCTTGGAGGTACGACTTCCGAGGCCAATGAAACTCACCATTACTAAACACTTAAATATTGATTGATGCATTTAGCTATAAGTGTGAACTGTATTTTTATTCAATAGAATGAGAAAGATTTATGAAAACTTAATCCTTATTTCCAGAGAACGTGCTTTACATAGAGCACAGTTTGTTACATTCTTGGTCTGTCTCTAATTTAAAGAATTTGCTCTTTAATAATATTATAAAAGCTGTTTATCTTAGCATGGGTCACATGTTTTCCAAATTCTGCATCCAATTGCTCGACTAGAACCTTGTGTCAACCAATGGCCACTGACTGCTCTGCTTTTTGACCGCATGCCATGGAGGCCGCCATTGCTCCTCCATTGCTGTAGTACCTCCATTTGGCCGCTAGGTCCCCATTGAAAAGCATTGGACTTTGGACACGTTAAAAACAACTTTAATGCCTGGTGCCCCATTGTTTTAAACTTTCTATGGCTACATATTCTTCCTGAGATAACGCTGGGCTCATAAAAAACCTGGGCACCATGCTGGTTTTCGTAAGATAATTTTTTGAAATCTTGCATAATTAATGAGGGGGCGAGCCAAGTTTAGCATCAGAGCTAATGACGCGGGAGCAGAATGGGCGTGATTACGACCGAACTACTTGCCCCGCGAGGTCAGACTCTACAGTGAAGATCCCGCCCCTATGCACTTTTTAGGAACATGCTTCGTCAGAGCTGCGGAGGAGGAGTCTGTGAATCCGCCATGAATTCCCCCATGAAAGTGTGTCATTCTGGTAAACAGGGAGGAGTGAGGAGGCGCTGTCTATTCTTTTTTACAGTCTATGGTGTCAACCCCTTCCCTGTTCTTAGACTAATACCAAAGCCGTTCTAGGAAAGCCGTCCCACTCTCCATTCAGTCTGATTGTCAAAATTCTGGTAGCAGTTCCACCAGAGTTCCACTGGGAGTGATTACCATGAGTGCAAGATGAATGGGAGTCTATGGAGCTAGACGGCTAAATTTGTCTCTTTCACCCGATTGCCGTTGAGAAATCGATTGTAGGTTTCGCATGTTCAACATGTGTTATACGTCGAAAGTTGAATGAACGAGTACCTATGTCCTTTTGTTTTCTTATAGGTTGAGTTGTTGTTGTCCATAACATGCTAGCATTTTGCCAATGACCGCTGATTGTTCAGGGAAGGACTGATTACAACCAGATGTACCGCTTGACAGGACCGTAGCATCCGATGCGATACCAGAATGTTAATGTTACTTTTTCGCTCAAGTTTTTTTCCAACCTAAAAGCTTTTTTTTTTTTGGGTTGCTAGCACTATGGTTATGTACGTAATGTGAAATTGAATGAGGAAATAAGGATTGCCGTAACGCAGTATCTCTGGTCGTACAATGTGTATGAAGTCATTGACAGTTTAAATTACTTTTTTAAAGCAAATAAGTGACTACAAAATCTGACGCCCAGCAATGTGTAATTTCTTTGCATCTCCTTTCGAAAAAAATGTTCATATTAGTAGACAAAAATTTATATCCTTAGGATATTCTGTGGATTTTGAAGGGTTTGCTCTATAGACCTCCATTCATTCTGCACTCGTCATCAGAGCGCCGTCATATGGAACCAGAGGGGAACTGCAACCAGTTCAGTACCCGGAAGTACATAGAGAGTGGGATTTCTCTCTTTATTAGAATTTCTCTGCTAACATGTAAAGAGACAAGAAAAACAAGCTTGAATTTTTCTCCAGTTGTGTCAGAACTGGAACTGATCATCCCCTTGAGATTCAGTTGCAATTAATGTTTTTGTTTGCCCCCTGAAACTGAGAGAAACTGAGGTTGCAGAGCCCCGGAGAAAGTTTCAATTGTTAAAATGATTGATTGATTAATGTACAATAATATAGTTAAACTTAACTTATAACCCTACGCATTACAGACATTTTTGCGTATCTTTCTGTAAAGCTTTTGGCCGGCACTGTCAGAATTGAGCTCCAGGGATCTATTATAGAATTTTTCATTTCCATTTCTTCAAATAGTCAGAGAAAAACATGCTGAGAGAAAATAAAGAGTACGATTTGGAGAGAAGCTGCAGGAGTTTTTCTTTATTTACCGTAGCTCAACAAAGAAGATTTCATTCTGTGTGACATAAATATGAAAACACAGAATGAATCATGACTTTGTCTTTGAGTCAGTTCAGTTAAGTCTATTTATATTAAATACCACCAAATCTGAACAAATGTCATCTCAAAGCAACTTTGCAAGAGAAATTTATTTAATGAATATGCAACAAATGTAGTCATATCAATCAAATTGTATTAACAAATTGATACTTAATTACATACATAAAAATTGAATTATTATACCATACATTTATTTTATTTATTTTTTTGCCAATTGTTTAAAGGCTTTCTATCCAAGTAAAGAACAGGTGATTTCATGCAGTTTTCCATTGTTGTGTACAGAAAGCAGTAGATTGGACTTTTTCTGGTTGCACACATGCATGCTTTACATGTCCCTTTTAGTTTTGTCATGGGAGCATTTATGAGATGTAGCTCCGTGTTTACTCCTGAGACTTTACAGTGCACTCGAGCTTGTGCAGCATTAGGCTCCTGCAAGGTTACAGATACCCTGCAGAAGGCGGCTGGTGCCTTACTATAAGCCCTGCAGCAAGAGCCATCTAATTAGGAGAACATGCTACATGCTGGCTAATCCTCGACAGATGCAGCATCAAAGGCTGTCAGGGCTGCGCATGATTATCAGCGGTTACCATAAGTATATTTGAATAGAGGGAAATGATAGAAGACTTTCCGTTATTTATATTTCATTTCAAAACGACTGAGCCATAGCCATCCTTGCCTCATCCTCTCTTTTTTTTAAATCCAAGTCATAATTTAGATGAAACTTGATGTTAAGGCAGTGGTTTCATTCTAAGAACTTTTTTACTTTAGCCTATTTGCCTGAATCCCTGTTTGTCTGCATTTGTTATTGGACCCATGCTGAGCCCATTGCAGGTTCTTCTTTTTTTTTTGTCTCTTATGGGCTCCTGTAACTGCAGACGACGGCTGATTAAAGAGGAGCTTTTCATCTCTTCTTTGCTTCTTCAGGAGTTCTTTGGAACCTTTCGTCGTGCGACGCTGTCAAGATGACAATCATCCGGGACGCCTTATCCACGCTGACCAACACTGTGATTATCCCTCACTCCGGATGGAGCAGCTCGACATTCGATGATGACCACAAGCTGAAGTTTCACTCCTCCCTAGTGCTGAGGAACACTACAGGCTGCCTTAGGTGAACCACCTGATGCTCCAGCTGGGCACTAGCACCCCAGTGTGGCCATTTAGGGCTTTTACATCTAATATCTGTTTTAGATAATGGTCAAATTTTGTCTCCCTCCCTTCGTTTGAAAAAGATCACTATTTTGCAGAGATTGTAAAAAGGTCTGGAAAGGTTTGGAATTTTATTTAGTATTTTCCGGGACCAGATAACATGTAGAAAATATTTTCTATCACTAATCTTTATTTTCTGTTCCACAGTCCAAATGTTTCCAATTCTTTCTTTCTTTCTTTCTTTCTTTCTTTCTTTCTTTCTTTCTTTCTTTCTTTCTTTCTTTCTTTCTTCGATTATTCATTATGGATCCTGGTTCTGCTGGTTCCACATTTAAAGACTCCATGCTATAGAAATATCTCCCAAGCATTTATGGTTAACTTTGGTACTAACTGAGAACCCTGGAAAGCTACATCTGGAACAGTCTGGATTTATTTATTTTTTTACATAAAAACTGTTGGACCACAAAGACTTGTACAGTTAAAGACCATCGAAGGGTCTCTTTTTGTCCTGCCCTATTTTGCTTTAAAGTTTTAATTAGTTGCAGTCACTTTACTGTATGTATGCTTATGCATCATGTGAACAGGCAATGATGGTTTAAAGATCCTTATTTACTGAGCAAAGAACAATAATTACTTGAGTAAAGCCACACAAACACTCCTCATCCATTAAAGATGGCGTCAGGGAGCGACAAAGCCCACATTACCATTTCAAGTAGGAGACGCACACAGCTATGATTTTAGGTGTTGTTTACTGAGAAGAGCCCCAAATTGAATGGCTAATGAGTATGTGTGCGTTCTCATGCATTCATGTTTTTTTTAAAAGGAACCTGAGTTCGGCCGGAGAGGAAGCCAGAAAGCAGATGCGTATTTGTGACGGCCTGGTTGACTCACTGCTCTACGTCATCAAAGCCTGTGTAAACACGTCTGACTTTGACAGCAAGGTACCCCACTCAAAGCCTGCCACCCACCATTGTGTGCACACACACACACGCACACACTCATATACACACACACACTCCTAGCCCTGGAGGAGAATATGCAGCCAGTCGATAAGAAGCTCTGGAGAAAATACCCTACTTATCCTCTTTGAATCGTTTTATTGCCTGCGTCTTAACGACCCTCAGAGCGGTTAGCAGAAACTGTTTCATGTGCTTTTTCACCCACAGCCCAAGCAGTATGTGCAGAACAGACATCAAGCCTCAGATGTTAATCGCGCAGTAAATTAACATTTATTCAATGGCCGCAGTAAAGAAAGTACGTCTCCCAGGCATGAATCCTTGCATTATAGAAGTTCAGTGAATCATCTGAAATGTGGAGATTGTTTCTCCCTTTGGGAAGGATACTTGTCAAGCAGATAATCTTCTACAGGCTGCACGGTGGCGCAGTGGGTAGCACTGTTGCTTGCGCAAGGGTTGTGGGTTGTTGGGGGTCTTTTGCTGGGTTTGTGTTTCGTGATGGTGGGTTCCTCGGTACTCGTTCCTCCCACATTCACTGACTGTCAGGTTATTGTTTTTAGGTGTGGTGGTGTGGTTTTTGTCTGTGTTGTTGTGGTGGGTGTGGGTGTGTTGGTTGGGGGTGGGATTGTTAGAATGGTGGATGGATATCACATGTTTCCTGACATCCTGTGTGGCTTAGGAATGTAAAGCTCAGTAAAAATGGATTTATAATCAATCATATTAAAAGTGTAGCATCAGTTAAGAAAGGCTGGAGAAAAATCAAATTAGTTACTTTTGTTACACATCGCATTTAAATAAACCATATCAGTGAGCTTATGTCTGTAATGGCCAGCAGATTTGCTATGCATCTTGATGTTTTTTCATTTAATATACACCATTGCTATTCATAATATTGAGCAAAAATATTGCTGTTGCAATATCTGTTGGGGCAATATTAATATCTCTAAAGTCTGTTTGGAAAGCAATATTTGTTGGCTATTCATTACAAGTGTCAGGTATTCGTGTTTTGCATGAAAGTAATAACTTCAGCATATTGGATGGAGTCCCACCACGGTAGAAAGTCACACCTAGTAACAACAATGAAAGGGCAAAAAGAAGGAGATTTAGAAACACCATAATGACAGATGAGAGGAGTCAGGATGATGGGGACTGTTAGGACTATCACACAGATCTCAATACTAGCAGTCTGGCTGGGTGTTATTTGAATTATCACCGTCTTAAGGAAAAACTAATGCGTAAATCTATAAGCTATTCTATTATTTTATGTTCTAATCACTGAGACAATGTAACATTTTTAAGACCAAAGTAGTTTCAAAACAGGATGCATCTGAGACTAAGCAAAATTAAGGAAAAAGTTGCTGCTACTACTACTTCAACCACTTAAAACAGCAGTAACACCCTAACCCAGGACTGCAGTCTTCCTCCTTCCTTCTAACCATTTCTAGTTTCCTAAAGCCAAGTTTATACTACTCCGTTTTCATGGAGACGCAGCGCCATTATTCGTCAAAGCAAGGGCTCTCCGTCACCTACGCAAGGATGGACGAAGTCGTGGTCCATTTTCTAAGTATCCTTCAACGTAGAGCTAGAAGTCAGTTCAGCAACAGCCAGAAATTGTTTCACTAGAACGTGGCTCTATAATCGCTGTAATCAGTAGTAAATACAGCGTTTGGGCAGTACATGCTTTATATTGAAAGGAGAATTTATCTAATCTGGTGTTTTGGTGATTTTGAACACAAGGAGGTGTAAGAAAACAAAAAAAAAAGGCTGCTGTGTTTGTTTCCATGCGTTGTTAGAGTATTCTATGAGCTGCACTTCTTGTAAAACGCTTAACAGCCTAAACAAAACGTAAGTTCTGCCGTCCATTGCTCTTTGAGGGGGAATGCATTCACAAGCTGAAGAAAAAAAGTGAAACGACATGCACATAGTAGGCTTTAGCCACAATGAAAAGTTAGCACCCCCTGCTGTCCTGGTCAAGGATTGCTTTGCAACGCTGAAAAATCAATGGAGAATGGAGGGCTTCTATCAAAAGAGACTCAAGTTGTCATCCCAAGGCTGCAGTTATTCTTGTTGCTCTCCCACCATTTTCTACCTTCCTCTAAATTTTCCTTTATGCTTGGACACAGCATTCTGAACATTGAACCTTCAGTTTTAATCCTTGTGAAGAGCGAAAAATTCTGCATTGAAAATATTTTTTTTAATGATTTTATAACCTTTTTGGATAAATTTTTAGCTATTCATTAGCTTTAAGCTACAGTGATCAAAATTAGCTAAAACAAACCCTTAAAAAACCCTTAAAAAACCATGAGCTTCAATTTTGAAGTAAATTACTGGTACAAATTAACTTGTCAATGATTTTCTAATATCTTCAATCAGGTCTCAATCTTAGATGCTGTAACGTCAGTTTGTACCAATTCAGTCAATAAAACCATAAAAACATAATGAATTTACACAGAATGATGATACAAAATGTTCATGTCATTATATCCCAAGCAGTTTAGTTTAGTTTATTACAAGCAACAGGAAAAAAATGTACATGAAAAAATGTATTATATTGTACAATATTTTAAATTATATTCATACTGGGTAGAAAATAAAAAAATACGAAACAGATGTATGAACATTTCTGTTTTCTCTATTTTTAAAACTAAAATAATTTTAATTTTACTTAATATTTTGAGTTTGGCAAAAAAAGTGTATTATTTTTTACATCAAGTTATTTATTAAATGACAGTTGCACTGTTAATAGACATCCTTGGATAAGAATAATCTATCATATATGAATGTTTGTTTAAGATATTTGTTTTATATAACAAAAGCATATACAGATATTTAAGATTTTATTCAAAAAGCTAGAAGATAATTGTGTTAACCAATGCTTAATAGTAACCCAGTGAATAGAAGGCCTTTTGCCTTTATACTGACTAAACAATATTATCTAGATTTCCTATTCTTGTTTTGATCGATGCTTAAAGTTCAAGCTTCTGTTTCCTTTGTTCCTGGCAGATTGTGGAGAATTGTATTTGCACTCTGAGGAACCTGTCTTATCGTCTGGAACTTGAGATGATGCCATCCAGAATGATAGCCGGCCAGGAACTGGACGGCTTACTGGGCAGGGAGTCGCCCAGTAAAGAGGTGGACTCCAGCTGCTGGGGCAGGAAGAGAAAGAAGAAGAAAAGCAGCTTGCAGGAGGATTCTGTGAGTGTTGTTCTTACTGAAAGCATTTGCATTTGGACTTTTCTGCTGGTTTAAGTTTCATAAGTTCTAGATGCCCTAATCTGACTTTCAGATTTTACAGCTTACAGCTTTCTTTAACGTCTCACGTTTTGCTATTTTTTCACCTAAATACATAGCTACTTTATATTTGTAGGTGGGAAAAAAATGTCCCTAACCATCAACTGTTTGTTTTTTTCAATTATATTTTAAAAGGTTGATGAGTTTTTTTAGTCACAGTATGGTGAAACGCCTTATTTATGAAGAGAAAATAAATTCAGTGCTTGACCTGGTGATCTCTGATCAAGTAAAAATGGACACATTATGGTCTCTGCATGATTGTGCATGTCTTATAACCTACAATCATTCTTATGAAACGATTCCTACAGCATCACTCTTTCACAGGGTGACCTGTAGGGATGCACCGATACCGTCTAATGTACATGTATCAGTATCGGTTAAACTTAACCGATACCATGAACCGATACTGGAAAATCTGCAATAAATTCACAAAAAAGATTATTTTTTCACTTCAAATTTTATTTGTGTGGTAATTTTAAATTTTACATCTGTCATTTTGTTTTAGTTATGTTTAGTTAGTAAAGTCTGGTGCCTTTTGTCCCTTCAGGAAAGTTTTAAGGTGGAAATTATACAGTTTATTAATTCAACAATAATATTGGATTAGTATCGGGTATCAACAGATACACAAAATCCAGGCATTGGTATCGGGACTGAAAAAGTCGGATTGGTGCACCCCTAGTAACCTGTAAGCCTTTGTTGATTGTGGTCCAGATGCCCGGTGGCTGCAATTTGCCTCAGGGTAGCCATGGCAAATGTAGTTTACTGACATCATTTTGTGAATGTGTTTGTCACTAGGTGAATGACTGAATGCAGCATGAAGCGCTTAGGGGGTCCTTTGGACTAGATAAAGCGCTATACGAGTAAAGGCCGTTTACCATTTTTGCCGTTTGTGTGTTCAGTGGGACGGTGTGGGGCCCATCCCCGGCTTCTCCAAGTCTCCTAAAGGGGCAGAGATGCTGTGGCACCCCTCTGTGGTTAGGCCTTACTTGACTCTGCTGGCGGAGAGCTCCAACCCTGCCACTCTTGAAGGCTCTGCAGGTTCTCTTCAGAACCTGTCAGCTGGCAACTGGAAGGTAAAGTGCAAACGTGAATTCATCAGAACACAAATCCAAACTTTCTCATGCTTTTCTACCGTAGATGTGAAACAATGCAGTCTTTTCAGCAGATATGAATTGGTTTAGCAGCTCGTCTTTCTGCATCAGTCAAAGTTTTACGCTTGAAGTCACAGATGTTAACATGCACATCTCAAGCCCATCACTACTCCCGTGTGACACAGAGACCTTAATGAAAATTTCATCTCTTTTCTTTATTCAGTTTGCAGCATACATTCGTGCAGCCGTTCGTAAAGAGAAAGGGCTTCCCATCCTCGTGGAACTGCTGCGGATGGACAACGACAGGGTGGTTTGTTCGGTTGCCACGGCTCTGAGAAACATGGCCCTGGACATCAGGAACAAGGAGCTTATAGGTCAGAAGTCTCACTATTGCCTTTGAAACATCTTAGGCTGAAAACATGATACATAAACTCTTTATGAGGAGTTTTTCTGCTTTACATTGTAATGTAATTTGGCTCATGTTGAACCAATAAGCCAGATATCATGCTGGGAATTTGCTTGGCTAAACCTAATGCGCATGCATTCTCACATAAATACAGTCTGACGTTTTACATGGTTGAACTCTGGATATCATGTAGCTTGCCAAGGTCCATTTATTTCTTGTAAAGTGATCGTGATTGGTTACAGATGGCAGCTTCTCTGAAAGCAACAACCAACAAATTAATAATATAACAGGAAAATCAAAGTAGCTCTGTGCAGATTTACACATGGCACGAATATTTTCAGTGCTAGTTTTGAACCAATAACGACCAAAGATTTTCATTAACTGGCTTTTTAAAATAATTTGGATTGAAAGTTGTTCACCTTGAGTCTCTAACAGGATTTCATCTTGGGAATAAACCCAAAAGCTAAGTGTTGCAGCAGATGAAATTAACAAATACACTTCCTGAAAAGTAGATTCAACTAAAAAACTGGTTTTCAAAACCTTTTTTTTTGGCACACCAGCATTTATTATGGTCATTTCTACAGCTGTCACTGCCTGGTGAACGTCCCTCTGCTGAAAACCTCACTACATAACTTTGTCTCCCGGGACGCATCCCAGAAAAACTGAATTTCGCTTTATGGCATTACATCACACACTACCAAACTGTAATAATATAATGTTGATAACATTAAAATCCCAATACTGTACCTCGTCGCTCAACAATACTGCTTGGCGCTGACTGTTTACCAACTGACATGCCGTTAGTTTGATGTTTTGGCTAGCATGCTTGTTAACTATCAGTCCACTTATCTTCAAATGCGATCCATAATGATTTGGTTTTACAACAGTGACATTAGTCTTAAGAGAGCATAGAGGGTAAATATCCGCAAAAGCCCGGAGTGCGTTATTAAAGTGGGATGATGCAGAAGGTTGAGTTGTTTAACAACAAGAACTGGAAGTTATGTGCAGGAGGAACAGTGAGGAATTGAAGCCAGCAGACACTGAATCTTCTTTCACACCAAGGTGCTGGTCTTGATTTCCGATCCTCAGGTTTTTTTGTAATGCTTTCACATAGATATAGAAATTTAAGATAATTCCGATTTCTCTTTAAAGAGTAACTGAACCCAATGAAAAAGCATCATCCCGCCCCCAGGCAACATGGGAAAACATTTGAACTGGCATGCGGCCACCAAGCTCCGGAAAGCCTCTGTTTACCTACGGTAAAGGGAGAAATGAGATGTCTTCTCTGCCATCCACCATAGGTAAAGACAGGCTTTATGGAGCGTAGCGGCCAAACGATGTATCAGTTTGAGCTGTTGGCTCAACAAACAAGCTCAGAGAGCCTAACGCTAGCATATAAGTTATAACTTATGGATTTAACACTTCGACGGTGTGGTCCTTCAAAGTGCGATAAACGTATTTCAGCTTCCTCTGTTTCTCTCAGTATTCTTCTGTGCACACGTAGCACACAGCAGTTTCAACTCGTCACGGGGCAGGGTTAGTGTGTCTTAGAGAGGGAGGGCGTCTCTGTGAGACCGTGCCTGTGACGTAGAAAATGGAAAATATATACCGCTTTAAGCCAATCAAAAAATACAAATGCAGTACCATACAATGACCATGAGCGGCAGCAATAAGACGTTTTTAGAACAAAAAATTTAGAATTTAACAAGTTAACACGAACATTCCAAAAAATGCCCTGAAACTGAAAGATTGCAATGGTGAAGACACATTTCTTTATTTATTAAACAAAAAAAAATGTTTTGGGGTTTAGTTACACTTTAAAGATACACTCCATAACTTTGGGCATATTTGCCCTCTGTCGCCCTTTCAAGGCATGCGGTGCTACATTGCATTGTGCAGTGCACCTGAAGAGGCCTGTGTATTGACGGTTTTACAAGCTTGCTGGCCAAGACAACAGAACATCAAATTAACTGTGTGTCAGTCGGAAAACAGTCAGTATCAAGCAGTATTCTTAAGGAACAAGGTACAGTGGTAAGATATTAATATTATCAATTTATATGAAGTGTGTGGTGTCATAACATTAAGCGAAACTCAATCAGTACTTCCGAGAAGTGTAGCAGGAGAGATTGTTGTATAGTTTTCAACAACAGGTCGCTTCCATTCAGTGACAGCCACGAAAATGAACAGAATAAACGGTGGTGTGCCGCAAAACATTTTGACCATATAACAGTTCCAGAGTAGAGTCTTTAACAACTGTTATATATTCAGACAATAGAAAAACATTGAACATATCTGTGTTTCAAGCCTTCCTGCCATGAGCTCTTATTATTAATTATATTAGGATAAAGAGACGAGGTTGCATTAAGGCAGTGAGAGATGAGTCAGTTTACATCTGTAGCTCCACTTATTTCCAAATCCTGTACGCTGCATCGCAGCGGTTGACAGCTCAGAAGGATAAAACGGAGCAACATATTGTAATGCACTCCGCCTTCCTTTTATTTTTTGAAAGTCTTGTTCTCTCACGCTGTCTTAACGCACAGATATGTCTGTACATGTAGAAAATATAGTTTCCTTTTAATTACCTTTTAGCTCTCAGTGCTTCCTCTGAATTAATTTTTTTAAAACTCTCATTAATGTTTGAAATAGATAAATTTGATAAATTTGAATCTTCCATGTCAGCATCAACACTGTAGAGTGCCATTGTCAGTGTGACCTGGTACAGGTCAAGATCTATAAGCTGTAACTCCGAGGATTTCTCAAAGCATCTCGTTTGGAAACTAAATGGTGAGCTTCCCAGCAAACTTCGAAACTACCGTATTGTCCCAAAAATAGGATTTTTTTCATTGAGAATAATGTAAAAAGGTGAGGTCATCTTATAATCGGTGTCTAACCATTGACACATGCTGATAGTCTGGGGTTGTTACACAAGCAGTTTGCAATTATTGTTTGTGACTTTCTCAAAATTTTAATTTAAAATAGTTACTTTAAAAATGAATTTAGTGTTTTTTTCTTAAGATAAGTCTTTAGTAGGGGTGGGGGGTTCGTCTAATAATCAGGGTCGTCCTGTATTCGGCAAAAACCACCAGATGATTTGTACACAAGTCCATGTCATTAAATCAGTCCAAACTTATAATAAATATCCAGAAGCTTTTTTTATGACTGAGATGTTGATGTGATCTAAGTCTACCAGGAAAAAGAAAAAGTGGCTCACAGCCTGGTGTGGATATGACATTCATGTGCATGATGAAGACATGTTTCAGCTGAAGCTTTAGTGTAATCCTCCTTTACGATTCTGTGCTTCATAAGAGTCCTTCACTCTGTGAAATGAATGTTTATTCAGTAGCAGGAGTGATGTCTGACGGCGCGGGTTAATGAGGTTTTAGTGATGGTTAAATATGCTTTTTGAGGTCTTTGTTAGACTTAGTGCAGCCAGTATTCAGCATCTGTAGCTGGGCTGCTGCACTGAAGGACAGATAGGGGAGGCAATCCTCCTTCACACTGAAACACCCTTACAGTGTCATTTAGGAAAACTGCCTACTTTGCTGCAGACCCCAGCAGATTGACTGTATTATTCTTTCGATGCTGTTGAGGTCACCATAGCATATTTTCTCATGTGCATTACACAACATGTTAAAAACAGACATGCATCAAAATCTTGCCTGTGATCCATCTACCCTGCTCATTCTGTCCTTGCCCGAGTCTCTGCAGCAAACCTGCAGTGCATCATGTCGTTACGCATAAGCTACAAATCCCGCCTCCCTCCCCTGCAGGGAAGTACGCGATGAGGGACCTGGTGAACCGCCTCCCTGGGGGGAACACCACCCTGCTGTCAGATGAGACCGTGGCTGCCATCTGTTGCACGCTGCACGAGGTCACCAGCAAAAACATGGAGAACGCGAAGGCGTTGGCCGACACAGGTGGCATCAAGAAGCTGGTGGACATCACCAAGGGCAGAGGAGACAGGTGGGTTACCAACATGTACTTTCCCAAACACTACAACATGGTTCACACACAACAACTAACATTTAACGGCTTCGTACAGAACAGCTACAGCAATTGGGGAGGTGGCGGTGTGTGCGCGCTAAAGTTTAACATCCCCCCATGGAACAATGCTGCAGGCACTATTTTTATTCTGCTGTGTATTCAGTTCAATTCTAGGTTAAACATATTAACAGCCCACTCCATCAGTCAAGATGTCCTAGGATAACCACAGGGCATTCTAAATGTTACTAAAAAGATTCTGGAGTGCTCAGAAATGTGTAATAACGTCTGTAACTGTTTTCCAGGTATTCAGTGAAGGTGGTGAAAGCTGCAGCTCAGGTGCTGAACACACTGTGGCAGTACAGGGATCTCCGGCCTATTTACAAAAAGGTTCACACACTTTTCTTAATGCTAAAAGTTCCAATGATTTCTATGAATGTTTGGAATAGAAAGGGTATGAATAGTGTAATAATGTGACATGGTTAATTGCAAAAGGGTGAAATTCCTTGGAACTTTTTCACAAATTTTTCATGTTACACCCACACACTTCAGTGTAGTTCATGTGGACATGAGCGTAAATTATGCATGGTTTTCATTATTTCTTACCAAAATCTAACAAGTGTATGCATTAGTTTTTCAGCCCTAATAGCCAGCTAGTAGCCAGGCAATAAGTAAAAATAGTCTTCTTGTGTATTTGTTTTTTTGTTTTTGTTTTTGTTTGGGGGTTTTTTAAATCTCAGTTATTAATCCAGCTATGCGTTAAAGATCTTGAGGAGATTTTAAAAAAAAACTGGGTGTAATTCATCTTTAAATGGAAAGAGTAGGCCTTGTGGCACAATTGCAAACTTACCAAGAAGACATTGTCGTCCAGCAGACTAATGGGCCAGGTAAGGCAAGGGAAGATGATTTTATTTGTATAGCATAATTTCAACTAAGTGGTAATTCAAGGATTCTTTGTATGAAAGTGAAAACACCAACAAAGCAGACAACACACAAAGAACATATGACAAGTAATGACAACAAATGGAGCATCAAGTAAAAACTCAACTGTTTAACCTAACCTCCACTGTTGGTGGAGGTTAGGTTTCGGCTTCGTTAGTGCCCTATTGTGTTATAACGACAGTCATTGGAGTCACAGTTGTTTCATTGGTGAAAATTTCATTACATTGGTGAAACCAAACAACCACTGTACAAACGCATGGCCCAACACAGGAGAGCTAACTCCTCAGGCATTGACTCTGCTGTTCATTTACATCTCAAGGATAAAGCCCACTCCTTTGAGGACAGCAATGTCCAGATATTAGACAGAGAGGACAGATGGTTTGAAAGAGGAGTAAAAGAAGCCATCTATGTAAAAGTAGAGAAACCATCGCTAAACAGAGGAGGAGGCCTGAGACATCACCTATCTCCAATTTACAATGCTGCCCTTTCATCCCTCCCTAGGAAACTCAAACAAATTAGCCTCTAATAACAGAAACAACTGTGACTCCAATGACTGTCGTTATAACACAATAGGGCACTAACGAAGCCGAAACCTAACCTCCACCAATAGGCGGCACGCCAACGACCGTCGTTAAGACATGGAGCACAAAGGATCCAATGACATAATGATTCTTGTTCAAGAGGTTAAATAGCTGAGTCTCCACACCAGTTAGTTGGACCAGTCCCAGCCTGGTCAGCGGCGAGCATGAACTGATGAAGCCTCTTGGATAAGAGGTGAAACGTCTTCCAAGACAAATTACCAAGTCCAGTTGCGTTTGATTGAAATTTCCTTGAGATAACCATGACCTGGATGAATGAGAATATTCACAGGCTTATAGCCAGAAGGATACATGAAAAGTTTGAACAATCTGTTCACATGGGAACTATTAGTTAAGAACTCCACCGATCTGACTTGTAAGGAAGAGTAACAAGAAGCCACTGTTTAAAGTAAAACACAATGTCAGTCTTTTAATGGGTTATAACAAGCCATAGGGGACAAAAATAATCATTTAGATAAAGTTACTATGGTCATTGTGTGTCTTCACCCCACATGCAGAATGCTGTGACGATATGACAAAATATATCATCAGAACGATAGAAAATGTATTGTTTTAAATGAATCTCCATCATTTAAGCCACGGTTAGGGTTTTACGGCAGTAAATTACGTCAAGATGCACCTTGCTGCATTCCTGTGCTGCAGTACATGAACAAACAGGGAGGAAGACGGTAACCAAAACGTTTCAGACCAGGGATCTAAACAAAGATGATCAGACAACCCAAACCGAGGAGCTTGGTCTCCCTGCGTGTCTCCCCTCCCAACGTCCAGCTCGAACAGAAAAAAAACGTCTCTCAAACAGAACGACACCGATTTAAAAGCCGTTTCGTTTGCTGTGATAAATAAATGTGTAGTGTTGGAGTCTGTTGTTCAGACCGGGACCTGGCAAACTTTACAAACAACTGTTGTCTGATCTGCATTTGTCTTAAATCCAAACGGCATCGATGCTACAGACGTTGCCCCTGTTTTGCACAGGAGGCAGATAGTGAAACAAATAAAACGAGAGGGTGCAAGAGGAAAGGGGGGGAAAAAACGCTACCGCCAAAACCTGCTGTAAAGTAAAGAAAATGAGTGACAGCAGGTATCGTGGCAAAATTTGGATGCTTTTCAAATAATATGTTTAATTCAAAGACAGAGTGTAGCGTTGAGCTGCTCCCCTAAAAGATCACTGATATCTACAGCTCCCGCAGATGGAAGGAGATCACTACATGATGAGTCTGGGTGTTGTTATGGTCAACTATCATATAAAACTGCATTTCCACATTGTACATTTTTATAAAACAATTTATGAAATAAATTAACTGAAAAAATGTTATATCCTGAAGTATATTGTGATCGGTATATAAGCTGAGCGATATCGGGACATAAAAATGTGGCCATATTGGTCAGCCTTACTGTGACAGATCACACTGTGCGAGCACCATCTCCACCATGAAACATGGTGGTGGCAGCATCATGCTGGGGTGATGGTTTTCTTCAGCATAGACAGGGAATCTGGTTAGTCAGATTTAATGTGTAAACCTTTCCAAAAGCATTTGACAATTTTCTTTTCACTCCACAGTTGTGCACTACTCTGTGTTGGTCTATCATGTAAAATCCAGATAAAAAAAAAAAAAAAACTCCTGTAACAGCAAAATGTGGGGGGGAAACTCAAAGGTGTATCATTTTGTTCATCAATTCCTCAGACTGATGCTTTCTCTCCTCACAGGATGGCTGGAACCAAAACCATTTCATAACCCCGGTGTCAACGCTGGAACGGGACAGGTTCAAGTCTCAGCCCAACCTGCCCACCAGCACCATCCAGATGTCCCCAGTCAACCACCAAGGTATTATCCGCAAACAGACAGACAGCAACAGCAGTGGAACAGAAGCAGAAGTGAAAATCCAATATGCAATTTTCTTTTCTGTCTGCAGCCGCCAGTGCCACGTCATCTCCTGCAGTGCTGGGCATCAAAGAGCACAGAGGCTCGATCAGAGATTATCAAAGAGCTCAGTCAACTATGCAGTTTTATAATTACCAAGGAGACGGCAGTATTCATAGAAAACAGTATACAGGTAAAAGATGGTGAACTGAAAAAAGAAATCTAATTTAAGTTGTGAATTATCTGCTCTAGATTTTAGGCTGCTTTCTTGCTCATTTCCAAACAGGCATTTCTTTATCTCCCCTATTCTCCCTACTGCTCCCAGCAGATCTCAGTCCACTTTTATCCCCCCCCTCAACGCTCCAATGAAAGTCGGTCAGTTTAAACTTCAGAGCCCATTGTCCCCACAGAGCCGAAGTCCATCCACCATCTAGTAGGGAGTGATTCACAGTGGTGCTGTTAACACATTAGGTCCGACTCACAGTTTCACAGACAGGCAGTGAGTGGGCAGCCCAGACATACTAGAGCCAGACGAGAGCCCTCGCCAGCCTCCACTGGTTGGTGGGATCAGGAGGCGGGCCGAGAAAACAAACAAAACCGCAGCCTTGACGATTCATGGTCTAGGCAGGGACGTAGAAAATGAGTTTCTGGATTCCTCTAGTTTGATAAAGTGCCAATGAAAATACCGATCCCTGTGGGTTATGTAAACTACAGTGCAGCTCCAGCCAACCCTATTATTTGGTGTTATTTCTCTCCAGCGTATCACCTCGACCCTGCTTTATCTAAATACAGACATTTGCCCTTTGGGGATTTGCCGACTCTTTCTCTGATATAAAATAAGATGTTTGATGTATTAAATTCCCCTATCTTATTCACAATGACAGTAACTTTATTATTGTTCTTCTTTTTATTTTTTCCAGGATCTGGCAAACCGTCTCCATATTACTACTCATCACCTACAAGGGAGGAGCCCAGAAGATCACAGGTGAACATAATATTTCTTTGTAAGAATCTGGACAGACCTCACAGCTTTATCATCCTTAGCAACCCTGAAAAACATTCAGACAAACTCTTTTTATGTTTTTTAGATCGTTTATTTCTTTATTTACTTTTCTTCTAAAAGGAAGTGTTTTATACTTTATTTGTGCAAAGTGCTAGTCTGAGGTGTAAGTTGTGTTGTTAATTGCTGTCACTGTCAATGTATATCAAAAAACTGTCTAAAGGATTCACATTCAAAATCGGAGACATTCAAAGAGGGGTCGTTTCTTTCTCAAATTTTGGAAATTCCTCAATTTGTGTGAATACAGGTTTTTTTAATCTATGTACAGTTACATTTCAAAGGGACATGATGAACAGTTGAAAAGTACATTAAAAGAAAACCTCCCTGTAAAAAAATGGTAAGCTTGCAGCTTATCTAAAACCTCTTCACAAACACAAAGACCCTGGCATGTAATTCTGCTGGCGTCGCTGGGAATAACCCGGCGCATCAGCCATTGTGTGAGCAAGAGTGGATGTGACTGCTGGAATTGGGATGTCCTCTCTGCGTCTCGGGCAGCTGTCCCCGCCGGACACGTCCATGTGTGCCCATTCAGATAACTGGCACGTTGAGAGGAAGGCACCGACCATGTGAGCGTGCTACGGGGAATGTAAATGTTCCCCAAGGTAAAGTGATAATATAAATGAAGATGCAGAAGTCGGCAGATCAAATCAAACTGAATATCAGAGTAAATTTACTTTTTAGACTTAAGTGTTCGTCAAACCGGAAGGTGCATTAGGATTCCTTTCTACTTTACGAATAAATATACAGCAATCCCCAAAGCAGACAATAACGGGATGTAAAGTTTAATTGGCTTACACTTCCTTAAAGGCTCTATATCTTAAAAATACAAACTTAGTTATTTACTTTTTAGGATTTTCAATTAAGCTAACGTGCATTCTCAGAGAAAACAGCGGTTTGGACAATTTATCACTCTCAGACCTCACAAAAGAGCAGTCCATCTTAGCTATGACAACAGACATTATTTTGACACCTGGCGATCTGTCCGAGTTGGACGCACTGAAAGTTAGAAAAGAGTAGGGCCAGAATAGAGCCTTGAGGAACCCCACAAGAGAGAGCTGGCATTTCTGATGTGACCTGATTCACACGGACGCAAAAAATATCTCCTATAATGGTTATATATTAAAATTGAATGTAGGTCAGACCCAAGTTGTAAAGTCTCCCCTGTCTGCTGCCATCAGAATGTCCTTGGTGATATTATTGGAGTTCCTGGAAACCATAGAGAGGTAATTCGTACGTAATTCGGTGATGGAGTTGTAACTGTAAGAACTACATTAAATCAAGGAAGAATTCATTCAGAAAAAAACTTTAGCTCAAACACAGTAGCAGATTGACTTTTATACAAATCCTTTTAAAAAATCAACTGAAGCCCTCCATGCCTGTTTTCTTGCAGCCTGTGTATTACACAGAAGAGCCGAGTCAAAGGAACTACGACACATACAGGATGTACCTGCAGCATCCTCACGGCTACGACGACGCTTATTTGGAGGAAGTCATCACCTACCCTCCGACAGCAGACTACAGCTCCCAGCCTCTCGGACTGAAATCCGCCGCTAACTATGTGGACTATTATGCTAGCACAAGGAGGCCTTCCTACAGGGCGGAGCAGTACCCGGGTTCTCCTGACTCCTGGGTATAAATCTAGAGACGGGTCTACGTCGCAATCCGAGAACATTGTTCCAGCCCGATTTCTTCTTTTGCCCTGCAGCGGAGGCGAGGAGCAACACAAGAAACTTCTTTCACGAACTTGGCTTTATGAGTGTGTTTGTTCTAAAGTGGATGTGCTTGTAAGAAAGGATGAGTTCAGCAGAGCGACAGCAGATGGAAGGACAGGATGTGTGCCAAAGAGGGAAATCATGGAATGTTTTTTAAGATTATTTTTCAATTTTAACAGAGTAAGACGGAATCGTGAATACAGGACACTGCCGTGAGAAGACGTGTGTCGTGTCGTGTGTAGATATCAGCTTTAATTTCTTCTAGGAACTCAAAACTATGAGAGCACGGCTGAAGCTGTGAGTCACGTAAGTGAGGGTCTGCGGTAAGAGTCGAGATGTGGGGGGGAAATGTATGTGCTAAAGCCAAAACGCATCATGAACTCATTTGTAAAGAAATAAAAAAAGACTAATAAACTAATGATTGTTAGATTGTACAGAGGGATCAAATTTTATCTGTACTTAATGTTGAAACTGTAATGCCATGAAGTCTTGTACATTTCTTTGATTTTATTGTAAATACCGACAAAAATCTGCATTACTTTGGTTTACACATTAGCACTGGTTAAAAGACTAAACAACTTGTGCCATGTTCTAAATATATATATAAATATACAGATATGTGGAAAAATATGGCATCGTAATAACTACGGTAACAAAATAAAAGGTCATATTTGTTTTTTAAACCCCCTGTATGATTTTTCTCTTAAAAGACGACGTGAAAACATTCGGAGAGACCTGAGGGACATTTTCTCCAGCATGAGGGCACAAATGCTTTATTTGATGTTTGCTCTGACGTGGGCGATTGAACCATCTGTAATTTGGCTAATGCTCTAATGCTTTAACTATGAGCCTACACCGGAGAAAAGACAATGAAATCATCACTTTTTAAGGCTGGGTATCTGGGGGGGTATCATTACAAGTTTAATCTTCGAGATATATCCCAATCATGGCTTATAATGCTGTGTATGGCACATCGGACACATTTTTTTGTTTTCCTGCGATAAGTATTTAAAAAGCACTACAATAAATTAATATTTCAGAAATATAATCTTACTGTGAAAATTGTAGAAAACCTCAGACTGACGCTTTCAACCCAAAAGTCCAATCATTAAATGGAGGGGTAAAAAAAGCTCTCCATTTTGAGAAATAGTTGAGCAGCAAAAAGTGGCATCTGGTCTCCATAGCAACCATTACAAGCTGCCTCCCAGTTGTTTGGGGCTGATGACTATAAAAGGCATTTCCTGTTCTACTGTCACAAATGTAAGTGCATGAAGACCACGAAGCTCTGCTGGGACTTTTAACTGGAGCTCTCTGCTTTGGTAGGATGAAGCTAAGATTGAGCAAAATGGCAACAAACACTGTGGAAAAGATGAACATGTGGGGGAAGGATTTTTAAATATGGTGGACGATCTGAGCTGTGGGGCTTTTTTTCTCTTTCAAAGGCATTCGGAACCTTGCTATAGAGTGCCTCAACAAGTAAGTTGAAAATAGTTTTTTTTTTATTGGGTGTCTCAGGAGGATAATGACCCAAAACATTCTGTGTGACTAAATCAAGAAAGAAATGGTTCCTCAGATGCGTAGAAGATCTGTGGGGTGAGCTGAAGAAAAATTATGAATCCTAAATGGGTAAATGATTTGGTCTGGAAAACTCCTAGAGCTGAACTGTTCTTTGAAACCATAAAATGTCCCTGGATTTGTTTTAGGAACATTCAGCTGCCTGTTTTATTCTTGTATTTTTATCTAACTAAGGGTATTTTTTTATCAAATATGTTCTTTTAATTTCCATGTCCTGTCTAATTATCTGGTATGTATGCAGTGTTCTACTGATTTAGGTTACTGACAATAACCTGGGACACACTTTGAGCTTAGCATTGCTGCAAACGATATTTTTCACTTTATTAACTAAAATGTAAGTTTTGCCAAATAGAAATGTACTTTATGCCTAATTTTATACCATATATTTTTTTTTCTCCCTGCATTCACTGTTGTGTTTTTTCTTTCTCTGCCCAGCGTCTGATTCAAACAGGTCGCTAGCAAATGAAGAACAGCTTTCTTCTGCGTTGCTTTTGATTAATGAGATCAGACAGAACATCTGTAAAGGGTGTGGGTGAGACTGAAAGAAATGTGAACTTAAATGGATTATTACTTTGCACTTTAAACATATAAGGTTCCTATTTACACTCTACTTAATAGAAAATTATACACCTACAGATCTCTTTTCAACAACCTGCTTGTTACCAACTGCTGCTTTCATCTGTGTTGAGTGACAACCTTTAGCATCCTCAGATAAATGGGATAAGTGAAAGATTTCTACCTTGTAATGGAGGAAATTGTTACCAAATTGTTTTAAAAAATTCTCACTAAGGCTTGTTAAACTAAAAAAATAAAGTGATGACGTTTAGATCTTAAGCACCACAGGTTAGCCTCACTGTGACATCATGACCAATGTTGCAGACTCATTCCAACTTGATGAGTTTCTTTTGTTTCAGGGTTGAGATGTGTGCATCTCCTTGTAAATAACTGTCACCTGTTTTGGAGCAAGAGTCATGCTCTTTTATCAGACCAAATGCCAAATGAGCATTCCTTTATAAAGAAAAAAAACTGAATATAAATCTGATTGACCAAAAATTGTGTTTGGGAGAAAAATCTGGGAGATTCAAATACAGACTAGTCCCTGCACTGGCCGCACATTTTGTTTCATTGTCCTACTGGAAGGTGAACCTCTGCTCCTCTAACAAGTTTTCTTCAGTCTGTCTTCCCTTCATTTCAGACCAGCTTTTCTGTCCCAGCTGAACAAAAAGCATCCCCACAGCATGATGCTGCCACCACCGTGTGTCACAGCTAGGAATACTAGTATTGGGTATCGGCCCGGATACCGTGTAATGTACTCTTATGTGTATCGGTTAAGGTTAACCGATACCATGAATCGATACTTTAAATGTGTAAACTCTGCACTACTTCCACAGAAAATGTTAATTTTTAACTAGGAATATTAGTTTTGTGGTCATTTTTAATTAATATTTTCAATTTTTTATGTAATTCACCATCATTTGTCGTAAGCAAAAAAAAAAACCTGCTTTTCAAATTCATGCATTTTTTGTGTTGAAATATTGGCATTCTGTATCGGCAAGTACCCTGATCCAAGTATCTGTATCGTATCAGTTTGAAAAAAGTAGTATCAGTGCATCCCTAGTCACAGCAGGTATGATGTGATCACAGTGATAGTGTTGGGTTGGACAGCATCTTACATGTAGATTTAAAAAGGTACATTTGTTTTTTGTCTTTCCATGAGTTTGCTGTGTCTTTACAAATTATAACAAACTCCAAAATGACAACCTTTTATCTTGGGGATTCTTGCAGAAACAGCAGATTTTGTGGCGCATATGACTTTTTGTTCTCACATAAGATTGTGGATGTCCACAGTTACTACTGGCCTCTTTTGTGCATCCCGTATGAATACGCTTTGTCTTCTCTACCAGCTTACTTAGCCATGTTCTGACTGGCTTGCTGCCATATCAAACTAGACTAAACATTAGTGTGGGAAATGTTCAAAACTGGATATATCCTTCATGTCTCAGACAGGTAAGTCTTTATGATGCCTTCTTCCTCTATTATTTATGTTTTTATAGTTGACAATCATTGTAAAGGTGTTTTACTGCCACTTAGTGGACTGAAAGCTGAGGTCTGAACAAAACAGCTGGGTTCATTACAATTCACACAGGTGTGCTCAATTAACTAATTAGGGGATTTCTCAAATAATTTGTGCTAGACTTTTTTCAGGGGTTATCAAGGTCAAGGCAGCTGCTTATGTATGCACGCCACACTTTACAGAAATTTAGCCTACTTGTAGACAGTAAAAAAAAAATGTTTCAAAATCATGTATCGATTTCTAGTTCGGAATTTGGTGACACTTTGTGTTAACAAGTAAAACCCAAATGACAAATTTATTTTTTTTACTGCGGGCTTCCGAATTCCCGTAGTCAAAATGCTCACAACTAGTTCTAATTGTAATATTAAGTCCTGAATTAATTAATTCAGTCGAATTATTATTTTATTTTTTGTGAATCAGGCATGCTATTCTTATGTGTTCTAATCTCTGACTCAAAATAAATGAGAAGTAAGGGGCGGGGACTGAGAGATTAAACTTGCTATATAATTCTTTACAGTTTTCAGATATGTGTAAACTCTTCTTGAAAACTATTTATTTATTTGCCAAAAAAGCCAGATTATAAACAGGGAGAAGGAACCCCTCGAAACAATATTTGTGTATGGTCTTATTTCAAAAAGCAACACCTTTGTGTTTATTTTAGCTGGACCTTTAAAAAAAACCTGTAAAAATGTCTGAGATTAACACAGAGTAAAAACGGAGCTTTATGGGAGGAGAGATATTTAAAAAAAGAATAATAGTTATTTGAAAGTTAAAAGCAACGAGTAAAAAATGCATTTTTGAAAACAGCTTCTTATGGTTTTATTGTTTCTGCATCTGTTTGTTTTTAGACAGAGAAAGAACGATAGAGATTGAAATGATGGGCGTGTCTGTGGCTTCCTGCTGCTTTTGTGGGTCGCTCCTCCGCGTTTGAGCATAAAAAAACAAGCGTGTGGGCGTTCACATCAGATCGCTGCGTGTCTTCTCTGTGCTGCGGAAACTTTCCACAAAAATGGTGCAACAACTCTCCAAATCTGGAACCAAAGAGGCTCCTCTTCTCAAAGCTGGGCACCCACCAGCAGGTAAACAGATATTCACACAAACTTTAGTATTTTTTTTTTGTAATCAAACCTTTTTTTTTGTTCTCGAGCTGCCCGACCCAGAAACACAGCCATGCAGAAAAGCAGTCTCGATTTTGCTGAAGCGATTTGAAATATATAATTTTTTGTTTTCGTGCGTGTTAGGTTGAGGTTGTAGCCTTTCTTTCTGCAAGAAGTTTTTCTGAAAAGCATCCGCTTGCTTTTGCGGATGTCTGTTTCCTTTTAAAGGCAGGCCTGTTTGTGGCGTAAACGCGTGACAACTCTGCTCATGCTGGCGCAGTTTGCACAAAAGGTGTTCATCAAGTTACTGCAGCTGCGTAGTTTCTCATGTTCATTAATGCATCTTGGCCCAGGTGCCAAAATCTAAATTATATCTTGTTTAATTAAAAAGTAACTTGGGCCTATTTAATTTTTTTTAATGCAAATAATGTAGCGAACTTGTTTAAATACTTAAACGTGA
Organism: Apricaphanius iberus; assembly: GCA_028564705.1. Lineage (NCBI taxonomy): Eukaryota > Metazoa > Chordata > Actinopteri > Cyprinodontiformes > Aphaniidae > Apricaphanius > Apricaphanius iberus. The sequence continues at coordinate 1,395,802 of JAPXFQ010002924.1, forward strand.
ATTCAAACATGTTAAAATACTTGAGACGCTTTAATTAAAGAAATAATTAAATTTATTTCCGATAAATGAAGTTATGTAAGATTTCCTGTTGCAGCCTATTTGAAGATAACTGTCATTTGCAGTTATCAAAGAGACTCTAGCGCCTGATAGGTCAAACTGTTCGGTAAATATACTGTAGGCCAATCACCCTTTTCTATTGCCGTATCAGATCCACCCACTGGTTTTGTAAAGCTCTTGCTGCAACAGAGCTTTACAGTAATTAAAAGAAAGTTCCTTTAAAATTAATTTATCTTCATTCACTTTTAAAATATGTATGGCGTTAAACAGTAAAATCAATTAACCAAATAAATAACACCATGCCTTATTGTGTATGTAACACTTTGCTCTGATTTTTCAGCTGTTTTCTGACTGGACTTAATTCCAATCAAAATAAGCAAATGAATTATTTTTTTTTTTTACGTTTTTTGGAAAGTTGACTTTGAAACTACCTGTTTGACATCCAAAACTGTACAATAAAGCTGTATTTTTTTTTTTTTTTAGTAAAGGCAGGAGGAAAACGTTTTGCCAAGAAAAACTTTGAGGACGGTGCCACCCATGGGACTTCAGAGAAGGAAACAAAGAGGTCTGAAAAACTGAGGTAAAGCCCCTCGGTGTTTAAACAAGCCACCACATTGACTTAATTATAAAGGATTTCTTAAGCAAATGTCTTTTGTTTTCTTCAAACTGGTTCAGCCGGTCTCTTGCCACCTCGAACAGGATGCAACAAGTTGGCCTCCTTCTGACCGGGACTCTTGACAAGGTAAAGAAAAGTTCCCTTTGCTTTATCCAGCTGGAAAAGCATACGGATTTCCATGATTGTTGATAATAAAACTTGTTCCTGATATTCTGCAGCTAAGTCATGACTTTCCAGAGACCCCGGTGAGTGTGAGACACAGCAAGGTGCGCCCTGGCGTAGAAAGGTCTCACTGCCCCCGGACCTTCTGCATACAGCAGCCCAGGAAGTGATGAATTTGCCTAAGAATGCCCCAGAGTCTGTGTTCTATCGGTCGTGAAACATTAAACTCTTTAAGGGGGAACTGGCAGGTTTTCTTTGAGGTGCTGATTTAAACTGTTTACTTTTTTAGAAGAAAATAAATGTTCCTTTTGTGCTAAGCTTTGGAAGAAGAATCATGTTACCCAGCATATTTTCTGTCTTTGCTTTGAAAGTGCTGTAGTTTTGCTTGTGGGGTAATGTATGGCATATGGGTTAAAGTAAGTCAATTATTGGCTTGGGGGCATAGGTGAAGTTTATAAATCCTCTTTTTTCGTTGATGGGATTTCTATAAATCGCTTTTCACTGTGGATTTGTATAAAAAATAATAAATATGCTATCACAGTTAGACATTTTTCCTGTTTTGTGTCTAATTTGCATTGAGCAAACATGACCACTAGATGGAGCCAAATGTAAATTTCTAAGCTTTTGGTAGAAACAAGTCAAAGGATATCTAAAAAAAAATGCATGCTCACAAGAGTTCTATAACAACTTACTTGCTCACAAACATACAAAACCTGGTAGAAGTGTTCATACCCTTTACTTTGTTTTGTCATGTTCTAGCCTAATACTTCACTGGAATTTATGATTGAACAGCACAAAGCAGTGAGTTTATTGTAACATAGAAGGGAAATGAAATTGGTTTCTTACAGAAAGTTAAAACATTTTTTTTGAACTCCTACTTATCCCATTTGGTCTGTTACAACTAGGTAAAATTGGGATCAACTGCTGATTCTCAAAGGCAGCTTACGAAATGCTAGAGGGGAACAAAAAAGAGGTATATTTCTAACTTTCATAACAAAACCTGTGCTATTAGGAGCAGCAGCTTGGTCTCACTTAAGGCTTTATTTCCTTAATTGTTTTTCTGCATTCTTACAATATGGGACATTACAGGTGAAACTTCGAAAATGTTGAATGTTGTGCAAGAATTAATTTTCGGGAATTCTATTTAATAGATGAAAGTAACGAATGTAGCCTCATTAAATGCTAAGCAATATATTTCAAGCCTTATTTAAATATGGATTACAGCTCTTGAAAACTCAAGATCTCTAAAAGTTCAAATCTTTTAAACTGGGGGGGGGGTCACACTCTTGTTAGCTAATTAATCCAAAATATCTGCAAAGGGTTCCTGAGCCTTTAAATGTTCACAGTTTGGTTCAGTAGAAATAACAATCATGGGGAACACTGCTGACCTGGCAGTTGTGCAGAAAATCAACTCCCTCCATAAGGAGGGAGAGCTTCAGAAGAAGTAGCACATTCCCAAAGTGCAGTATCAAAGCATATTAATAGAAAGCTATGTTGAAGAAAAAGGCGCAGGGGTGGCTACAGCCCGGGCAGGTTTGTCAGAAAAAATCCGTTCCACAGTGCTGTGGACCTTAACAGGTGGACTAAGGCTGGAGTTGGTGCATCAACACCTGCCACAGACAGACTGATACTAGGCATGGGCTTCAAATGTTTGTTTTTCTCTCGTCAATCGTTTTTTGGTCTGTTGCTCAGTGATCTAAAGTGCTCTTTTCTGATGAGATCAAATTTAGCATCTCATTTGGAAACAAAGCTCCCAAATTAGATTTTTGGATGTGGTGAAAGAGGAGATGAACTTAAGTTTGTGTGAGAGTAGTGGATGCAGAGAATTGGAATAACTGGAAACGGATGATTCGCTGCGGCGACCACTGAAGGGAAAACCCGTAAGAGACGGAAGATTTGGAAACCAAGGTTCTCCCGAGTCTGAAGGAAGAATGGAGGGGCACAATCGAAGATGATTGAAGTTTCCGCAATCTGATGTTTTGGGGAACCGTGGTTGGTTGACTGTGTTTTCAGTCCAGCAGCCATCTACCAGGACATTTTGGAGCAATTCATGCTTCTATCCATAGACAAGCTTTATGGAGATGCTGACTTCATTTTCCAACAGGACTTGACACCAATTCAACTCAAGGCACTTTTCAAGAAAAGTCATTTCAACACAATTATACAAACATTCCAATCAGTTAAAAGGAAATCCAGCAGAGTGTGTTAAGTCGTTGATGTGAGGATGGGCCCAGAACATGCAGACTCCAACCACAGTCACCCCTGAGCAATCCCTCATACTGAGCAAGAACGTAGCGACACTGGAGAGGAAAAACTCCCCTTCAACAGGAAGAAACCTCCAGCAGAACCTGGCTAAGTACAAGTGGTCATCTGCCACGACCGTTTGGAGGTTTGAGAGGGTTTAACAGGGAACCAAATGGAGAGAAGCTAAAACAGGAGAAATGTGATCTCTCTTTAATATTCATCAGAACTATTGCTGCAGCATTTTGGATTAACTGAAGGCTTTTAATTATATTTCGTGAACTTCCTGATAAGGAATTACAGTAGCTCAGCTTTGAAGGGGTGTAAGAAAGAAATCGAGGAAACCTGTTTAAAATGAGATTTAAATGTCATGTCTTGTTCAAAAATTACACATAGGATCTTTACATTATAACCAGAGGCCAATTTAATGCCATCCAGATTAAGCTAACCGTTCCCTTTTTAAAGCTTCTGGTCCAAAGAAAACTATTTCTGTCTCTTGTCTGAATTTAAAAGCACAAAGTTTAGTCATTCAGGTTTATATGTCTTTAATACATGCCTGTCCACTGTTTACCCCATCTCTAGTGCGATGACTGTACTGATCAAAATTATAGCTTTGTTTTGATTTTTAGCTTTTATCATAAACCCAAGTTATTCATTTTTGTGATACCCTAGATCTGCTGAACAATGTTTTTTTCTGTCAGGTTTAGTTTCTATCAAGAGGTCCACAAACAATATCTGTTCATTTGTTTGCTGGGAACATTAACAACAGTTGTCTTGGGAACACAATGTGCTGACATCAAATCCCCTTGTGATGTTCCCGCTGTTCATACATGCTTGATGCCATCTGTGTACAAAGTTAAGAGGTCTGTTTGGGGAATCGGAGGAGTCGGTGGTCCCCTGACCTGCAGGCAGGGTGCATTTCACTGCCAGTGAGAACCCATGAGGACTCTCACTGACCCTGCAACACACACCAACATGTGATGCCTTTGTCAAGAGATGATAGAGACAGAAATATACACATCATAGAGGCCATCATTCTTCAAGCTGCATGTATATTTTGTTACCCCTAGAGGGCAATATATAGCAAGACAGAACAGCATGAGTGGATTTGTGCAGGATTCCGGGTTTTTTTCTCACAACCAAAACTCCATCCAAAAAATTATATTTAATTATAAATCTCTGTAAGACTCAGTATTGAAATCTGTCATATTCAAATAGTGTATTTATGTTATACTATCAATATACTGTTTATTTGGACACTAACTGTGAATGCAACCGAGAGGAAAGAGCATAGCTACAGAGATTACAGAGATTCACCTCTACCTGTGATACTTGATCAATATCAGCTATGTCCACAATAATAAAATTCATGTTATTTACATCCCAAGGCAACAAAGTTTGATAATGCTTGATTTATATGAAATACATAATTATTACTAAGCAATACGATTATTTTTTATACATCTCTACAGATAGGTTTAGTTTATGACCTGTTTCAGTCAATGAAAGGTAAGGACTAGGATCATTTAATTGATTTAACAGTTAGATTTCTCTAATACTACTTAAACTGAATTATCTTTGAGCCAACTAAAGAACATGATCAACAAATGGTAAAAAAAAAAATCCTGACCAAAATTTTAGAAATTCAAACATTTTAGCAAACTGTTTAGTTAACAGGTAACCCCGTACTAAATACAAGGGAAAGAAACGAGGAGACAATGCTATGAAACTAATAAAGCTCAGTTCTGTAGCAGTTTTGATTCAAGTAGTGTTTACCTTTAACATTAGCATTTTTGTTTCTTTTTACACAAAAGTCACAGTAGATGATTCAAAAAGCCAGCCAAATAAAATGATTCAGAAACTGTGGTAATAGTGCCACTGGTGGTACTTGGACTGCCTTTATTGGAAGTCTGAGGAAATCTTGGCTTTTATTTATATTTTTAACCCCTTAAAGCTTATTTTATGCTTCTCCGTCTGTGTAGGTGTGGAGATGCGAAGCAGCACCATCATTTGCCTACGCAAAGGCTTTCTGACCAGTACACAAATATTAGAAATCTACCATTATAGTCAAGCTTATTGATTTATTGCTATTGCTAACGAATGAGGACCATTACCTAACCCTAACCTGACTCATTTTTTAATCCTTATATTTGAAAATCTAACCCTAATATGATCCATTTACGAATGATAACATCTAGGACCAGTACCCAATTATGATCCGGAGAAAGTTGGACCTTGCCCCTAAATGATACATTTAAAAAATGTGCGACCTGTATGCAATAACGTATTGAGCAGAGGCCAATTTTTTTAACTATATGTAGAATGTATTGCAGTGTGCACATCTGTGATTGGTCATCCTAAAATCAGCCCAAGATCATTTCATCAGAATGATGCCTTATAGTCGATGTCATTAGTAGTCAATGTCAGTAGTCAATACACCATTTGAGGACTATATGCTTTATATTGTAAGGCCAGTTTATCCAATATAGTGCAGAGAACAACAAAACAGATCGGTGTGTTTGTTTGTTTTGATGCGTTTTCAGAGTTGGATGTGAGTTTAGAAGCTAAGGTAAATAAACTGTCGTTTTCCAGAGACGTCACTGCAATGTCTGGCAGACCCGCCAGAAAAGGTCTGAACCCCTTCTGTCCTGACAGAGAATTGCAGCACTGACACACACATAAAAGTAAAACATCTTCGTCAATACATGCTTAGTTCATGCTTCCTGACCGAGAAGCATGAACTAAGCTTAAATGTTAAAGAGTCAAAACAACGATATCCCTTTCATCTGAAAGCAAACTAATAATTTTCCACATCCAACTCTAAAAAGCAAGGTAACTATTGTTAGCAAGGCAGGCTAATGTTTTTTTTTTAATATTCTTTTCATATAACAGTGCAGCAATGTGTTCATTAAAAGAGGCTTTCTAGTATTGTACACACAGAAGTTTTAATAGTAAAAATGGGATTTCAGATAAACTGGTTTATAGCTAAATTGGCCTCCTTAGCAGTAAGAAGGTTTTACAAAGAGGTTGTATGTTCTCCTTGTACTCCAGGCCCCTCCCGAAGTCCAAAAACGTGACTGTTAGGTTAACTTGTCTCTGTTAATTGCTCTTCCAAGTATGTGTGTGTGTGCGCCTGTGCATGATTGTCAGCCTTGTGGTAATGGACCCATAATCTTTTCCCAAAGGAGTGCGAGAGATGAGCACAATTCCATTTGCAGCCTGTCTTTTATCACATTTCTTATTAAAATGGAGCCCATATGTAAATATTATCTGAGCATAAATAGCATAATTATTGACTATTCCATTACTACTTTTTTCATTGATATATTAAAAATGCTAAAGCAAATGTGACAATAAACATATTTCTAGATATTGTTTATATTCAAACCACATGTACTTTCTTTTTTAAAGTGGTTTTCTTTGTTAAGAAGATTTTATTTATACAACTTTCGTGATAGTAATAATAATCTTAGTCTATATATTTATATTTAAAGTTATATCCATGAAAGTGATTGAAATGCAAGTTATTTTTTCCACAGTGTTCCAAAAAATTATTTCTTCAAGTTACCTCAAAGTAGAGATGCACAGATACTGATACCGTTCTAATGTCCTTGTACTGGTTTCAGTTCGTTAACCGACACCATGAACCGATGCTTTAATAACCAATAATTGAAATAAAAATGTTTATTTAACTTGAAATTTTTGTTTTGTGGTCATTTTGAATGACATTTCATTTTTAATCTAATTCACCATAATTTGCTGTAATGAGCAGATAAGAAAATAAAACGGGTCTTCTAATTCATTGCACTTTTTGTGTGGTAGAAATATTGGCATTGTTACAAACAAATAAATGCATAATTAACTATTTCTATGAGTCTGAACGAAGAATGTAGTAAAAAAAAAATTTAATTGCCAGATGTTGAAAACACCACCACCTAACCAGACAAAGATGGTGACATCACAGGTTTGAGGTTGCCAGAATGTTTGTTTTCAATTACTGAAACTGTTCAAAATGAAAGAATATTCATCAAAACACATTCAGGCTACCAAAAAAAAAAAAAAAAAGAGCAAATATAGTACTCAGAAGGCCTCTGATCAGCTGCCTTTTGACTTGCTATTTCACCCATGGCATGTTTTGTAATTTGATGATTTTATAATAAACCAAACATGTATGACAAAAAAAAAAAAAAAAAGAGCTGCACATTGGTGCAGCTGGTAGCACTGCTACCTTGCAGCAAGAAGATCCTTGGTACAAATTCCAGCCTGGGTTATTTCTGCATGAAGTTTGCATGTTCTCCCTGTGCAAGCGTAGGTTCTCTCCTGGTACTCCGGTTTCCTCCCACAATCTGAAAACAGTTAGGTTAAGTGTGCATGCAATCCCCCCCCACCCATTTTTAGAATACTATTAATAACCAGCAAAGACAAAAGGTAAAGTTGCCCCGTTCTCATATTTCTTTAGAGGGTAGAATAGACAATTTTACAAAATTGTAAATACAAAATAGTTAAACCTAAAGAAAAAGTGACAAGGACACGTTATTTTATAGAGGACTAACTACATCTAAAAGAAAAATCTTGATTAATTTCACAGAAATTATGGCGAGGAGCTTTAAACTCTAGGCAATATTTTACACTTGGACTTAGTTCTTGTTAATGTTTTATCACAACCTGTTTTTATTTCGGGATCAATAAAGCCTATATCTTTCTGTTAAAGTTTCTTTTGGGGTTTCTTGAGTGGACTGTAGGTTATATTTCTGCTCCCTTAACCTTGCATCTTCTATCTCCTTCCTCCTGTCATGTCCATGAGGCTTTTCCAGAGGGAGGAGGGGGGCGCGCACTTTGTTCCCTAAGCTCTGCGCCTCCCTTCAATGACCTCATGCGGGGAGAAGAGGAGGAGAAGTAGGAAAAGGAGGAGCCCTGCGTGCACGCCGTCCACCTTGCTGAATCAAACTGGCTCTGGGACTGAGTCCGTGTGGAAGTACCCTCAAAAGAACCGGGAGACCCCTTTTTTTCTTTGCCAGCACTGTACATCTCCATGACATTTTACAGGTAAGACTTTAAAAGTTAGTGCGCAGAGTGTTGAATGGAAGACGTGGGGGGAGAGAAGTTCAGGAGAGATGTGTCAGGTTTTAGGTGGAAGTTTGTGAGGAGGAATGCCGAGACATGCCCACTGAGTGGCCCCGGCGTTAGTAGCGGGGCAGACAGCTGACTCACTCTTAACTTTAATTCTTTCAGCCTCGTTTTCTTTTGGCTTCAGTTGGGTTTTGTTAATCAAACTTGCGGTACTTCTACCAACGCCGAGTTTGTTTTTAACATTAGCGAGCACAACACACCATTCAAAGACTAAAACTGGCGCTAAATGAAAGCGTTTCGTCGCTGTTTCATCACGCTAACATAAAGAAACGCGCAGTGCATTTCAGTAAAATAAGTAACTATAATTGGATCATTCGACTAACACATTTTCTATTTGAAAATTCTTCTGGTAGTTTTGACTGAGGTTGATACAGCCCTAAAAAGTAAAATAAAAGTACCCCCCCCTAAATATTTAGTTTTCTGTATTGAAGTTTAATCTTTTTTGTTTTGTTTGTTTTGCTTTTATTTAGTGATTTGGACTCAAGAGACTAAAGTAAACATCATCTAACAAAACAATGTCATCAAATCGAGCAAGGACTCTCCACTCTCTCTTTAGTTAAATGGCTGAAATAACTGCATATCTGAGATTGGTCTACAGGAAATTTTTTTACTTTGAGGTATTTGGAGGGTTTTTTGTCCACCTCAGCTCAATCCAACTGAGCCTTATTGAGATCAAATTTGAGCTTAGGACTTTACTTTTCCTCACTTGCATTTTTTGAGTCATTATAATCATCACGATGCATGTATTTTGTTTAATAACTGCAAAACTGATTGCTTGCAGGGAACTATAAAGTTTTCTGAATTTAATTGTTGACGCCATGCTTCAGTTTGTATAAGATTACTTTCCTTGAAGGATTTATAGGGTTTATGCAAATATTGTTCTCTTTCTGTTGATCAACTAATTACATTTTATACTCTTCTTTCCAAGATTTACAGAAGTCTCTGTTTTCATTGAATTTATTTTCAGCAAATCTTTATCTGACCTTAATGTTTTCTACAGCAGAGGTTTGCCACTCGCAGATCTCGCATAAGAGTTAAGCTTTTACAGGCTTGGTATTGTATTTTTAGGATTTTAGAGACTTCTTGTAGCATTTTTCAGTCAGATTTTAAGGTGAACTTGCTTGGATGTCCACATCTGGACATGTTAGCAGTTGTTTTGGATGTTCTCCACATGCAGACTTGTTTCTTTACAGCTTATTTGAAGTTCTTTGGTGTCCTCTTTAATGTGATTCCTAAGCTGTTTCAACATTTTCTCTGAAGGCCACATAGTTGTTTGGTTCTCACTATGGTGTTCAGTCTCCCTTCAACAATGAGGAGCACACCAAACTAAACATGGAGGTCTAAAAGGGGCCAACCTCCTTCAAAATGCTGAATCATAGCGTTTTAATCATATTGTAAGAAGTAATCTTCTTTAGTTTTCCTTTGTTAATCTATATTTTCCAACATAATTAAAACTGTTATTAAACGTCCATGTAGTCTTAAGGTAAATCTAATACAGTTAGACTAATGCATGAACTTTGTGTTTCAATGCCATAATTAAGAGGAGTGGAAGAAATAGACAAATATTAAGCAATTTTTAACTTATCAACAGAAATTTCTTAAAATTGAACCTTCAGTTGCAAATAAAAAGCTGGTTTTAAAGAGAATGCAACCAGTTTCAGGTTTGCAAATCCTACTATTGTAGGAGAAACTGTAGCTGCAGGCCCACAGATGATAAGGTGCCCACTTAAATAAGAAAAAAGAAACGTTTCATAAATGAATTTCTGGAGATAATTTTTAGCAATATCTTGAAACGGTGATTTGAATGCAATAAATAACATCCAAAACTCAGACAACAGAATAAAACTACAGACTTCAGCCCCCTAAATGTTATGGTTTCATGGGTGCATCATCGGTTCGGCTTGTTTTGACTATGTGTTAGTCATAACATGAAACATGAACATAAAATTCAAACATGAGGAAATCTTTTAGATTAACTAAAGGATATAAATGGGTATTCTAGCACAATTTTTTTAAAGAAAGCAGGGATCCACCAATCAACTGATTGAAATTGACTGACTAATGTATACCTTTATCTCAAGGCAAAGTACAGAAATACCAAACTATCATCTTTTCTAGTGTAATTTTTGACTCTTTATATTCTATAAAAGCATCAACCAACATGCTATTCAATCCTTAACTGGAGATAATCTTGTGCTTACTTCATTTTTGTCAGATTCAAAACTTATACCTTTATAAAAGAATCTGCGGCAGACTTAAAAAAATATATATAATCCACATTTCTTACATTTGATAGGTTACTACGACGGAGTTTAGGGCCACACATGAAGAAAAAAAAATATTTTTTCCATGACGAGATTAAACTCGCCATGTCGACTTTAAAAATTGCTATGTCGACATTAAACTATTGATATCCTTGCATCTGCCCATTTCCAGCAACTTCAGTATGCAAGAACGCGGCCACTCCTTCCAAATTTGTATGATTTCTCCTTCTGAACAGACGAAGTTTTCGGCACAACCTTTTCAGCGTCCTTACACTAATCACCACACTGTGGTTTTGCGCTAAAATAGCCATGATTTCCTTATTGCTAAACCCGATTCTGAAGTACAATTTGACCGAATCATCCACACAAGGCATTGTGCTCTTGCTCTCATAACTATTTTGAACTAATTTCAACTTTATTCTCCAAATGTCGAGTTTAAAGGCAACTTAAATGTCAACACGTTGAGATTAAAGTCGACATGACTTTTCCTCTTTATGCTCGAAATGTTGAGTTTAATGTTGACATGTCGAGTTTAATCTCGTCATGGCAAAAATATATTTTTTTTTCTTCGTGTGTCGCCCTAATACTCCGTCTTAGGTGACAGACTTGGGTTTTTATTATAATTTTTTTCTTTTTTTACATCTATTTCATTTAGTTGTGGTCTACATACAGGTGAACTGCGGTTCTAAGGTTTGAATTCCTCGACATTGTAGCTCAATGGGCCCCCTTTTCTACCCCTGTTCTGGGCCGTTTGCATTGTGCCGATTTGTTTGAACTGGTGAGTGCAAACGACACTGCATTCGCACGACAGGGTGTCGGATCTGATCTTGTTGAAAACAATGTAGTACATATGCCCAGCCTTTAGATGGCGGTGTGCCCTGCGTATGTAGCGTTCTATGGTTTCCCCCCTCATTACACAAAAAGCATTGGAGGATGGCAGAGTGTGCAAGTCCAATATGCTGTGGGCTGCTGGCAGTGATGTCACCGCTGTCGAAAGTCTCCAGGCTTTCGTTTACACGGCAACTAATCACCCAGCGTTGTCTAAATTCTCCACTCTGGAACCTGTTTTCAAAAGGGTGCGTTCTCGCCCCACTGACACCCCGGTCTCGTGTAAACAACAGGCCAAATCATAGAGACAAACCTTCGTTTTGCTAAAACACATTGTCGTGTAAAGTGCTCCTGAGAGTACCTGGTTTTGGTGCTGTCTCTTTGAATGCAAACGATGTGCTGCATACCCCACACCTATCTAGGGCCACGTCCACACTAAGCCGGCTAATGCCTTAAACGTGCCAGTGTGGACAGCTTCTCCGGATAATGAAAGGAAGTGGCGTCAATGAATGCTGCGTCAATAACAATACGACACTACAGACAAAGACAACAGCGAACGGTAATAAATCGATCTCGTCGTCTGTCCACACCAAAAACTCTCTCTTCTTCTGAGCAGGTATTGTTCTCTTCGGTTAATGGGACAAGCAGATATCTACTGTGCTGTAGAGCTTCTTGTATATATTATGTAGACGCTGGCGTCACGTAAGTTATACGCGTTTTCCGTTCGTCTTTTCACGCATGCCCAGTATTTGCACAGATCTGTATGGGATTGCGCAATCATGGGAACTTAAACGGACCTTAAACGGGGAGTAAATGCTCGTGTTGAGTGGATAACATTAGGCGTCTAACTCCGCCGTATAACCTTATCGGCTTAGTGTGGACGTAGCCTAGGTCACAGAACTATCTACTCAACCCCATTAAGCCTTTTTTGTAGTTTGATAGTTTGATAAATGAAACCGAAAACACAATTTAACTGGCAGAACAGTACTTTTAATTTGAGATATTTCAATGCACTATTTCTTCCATTTATTTTTGTGTCAAAATATGATTCCCCTGACTAACATTATTAAACAAAGGCCAAAGCCCTCTTATTTTACAGGATTAAAGGTTCAGAATAGAGGGTGAATATTTACAGAAATACTTGGATTTAGGGCTGGGCGATATGGCTTCAAAATTAAATCTCAGATTTTTTTTTTATACCAAGTCTGAATTAAAATTTTAATCAATTATTTTCTATCTGAATTTTTTTTTTGTAAGAAGAAATTGCAAGTGATAAAAAATATTTTCAAAAACCTGCTTTTATTGCAATAACCCTGCTCTGGCGCTGACTTGAATTTAATGTCCAACTAAAAACAAGCTGCAAAGTATCCTTGTATAACAAGATGGCTAGATTGAGATCACTCTGAGCTATGGTAGTCTAAGTAGTACATTGGTTAAAAAAATCTCTGTTTTCCAAAAAATTATTTTGCTGGAGCTTTTGTTAACGTAAGCCCGTCCTTGCCCACTACAGTTCTTTTGAGATGGTAATGGTACAGAACCTACCCATTCCAGGCCATACTGGTCCTAGTGGAAATGGGGCACATGACGACCGTTTAGTGCCATCCATCCATCCAGATTTAGCAATGCATCTGAAACACAATCACTAACACAACAATACCCGTTTAACTTAAAAGCGATTAAAAAGAGGCTTTTCTTACAATCTAAAGATAATTATCTTACTAAGTAATGACAGTCCTGTGTTTTAACCAAATACACAACATGTACAATAAGTTTACAACTTTACAGAAGCATAACTTGTAGTTCTTTTAATGATATAACTGATAACATTTTAACACAAACTACTTGTCAGATGCCAAGTAATTAAATAAACGCTACCATAATAATGAGATGAATACGTCTCCCAAACAAGAGCCCAGCGTTGTTACCTCCACATTAGCTGAGGTGACTAATTTATGCTTTTTGTCACGCTGTATTTAGCGTCTAAAAAATTGCATTTGCATATGTCCCCTTTAAGGTAAAGCGAACTGGATTTGAAAGAGCTTATTTTTAAACAAATAAAATAATATACAACGTAGACCTTGGTATTGATTCAAATTTCAAGGATTGATTCAATTCTGATTCCCAGGAGTTAGAATTGATCATCAAGATGTTTGAGCTCTTACCTTAATTATATGGCTGTAATTAAATGATGCAACACTGGGTGAGTAACAGTTCACTGGGGGAAACTGTATTAACCCTTTCAGACCTAAACCTAAAAATGGCGGTCTGGATTTTTCCTTCCTATTTGAGCTGTAAAAAAAAAAAAAGCAAACTATGTTAAAGAATTACATTTTTAAAGGAATCGATTCAAAATAATTTTTTTCAACAAAGCACTAATAAAACCAAACATTTTCAGCATTAGGAAATAAATATATAGATCACAGGTTAGAGTGTTTGAAAGTCTAAGACTCCTGGTTATTTTATGTCCTGGAATTTACCTTGAGATTAGATGTTGTGACTGAAAAGTCCGGATTTACTAAAATACACAAATGATGATTATTCTTCCAACTGTGTTGACTTTTTTGATTCTAATCTGTATTTTCAGATTGGATGGGGTGTTTTTATAAAAGCAGAAGCCTGGCCATATTTATATGAGGGCTAAAGTACAGTAATCTTCTCCACCCACTTAAACGGAGTCATAAAGGTTTGACTACTGGTTGGCTGTATATAATCTTAAATCTTCTATTTGTCAGAGGAGTATAACTCCACCAGGTGCTTTGAAAATACAGTGTTTCTACCTTTAAGGAAAATATAAGAAGTGTCAGAAGGTGGCTTTATTTAATCGTAGCTCATAAAGTCATGGATTTAACATCCTCACTGATCAGATGATTTTTTTTTGTGTCTGTACAACCTCCAGGGATTCTGCCTTGACACAGTGTGCTTTTCATTAGAAACCCAACAGGTGGGAAAGACATTACTGAAAACCATTGCGGTCAGATCCTATGATGTGTTAAATTTCCAGTATAATTTCTTCTAATTTTACTCGGATGACGAAACCATCAAAAGGGATTTGCATGCCTCTTTGCCAAAGCTTGAGCCGTCTCAGTTGTCTGTTGGGAAATGTTTGCTTTACAGAGCAGTCATCTTGTTAGGAGGAGGGTTGGAGGGGTTCTCAGTCTCAGCAGAGCCTGGTTCCCATGGTCCACAGCCAACTGGCCAATAAAAGATGCTGGCATCAGAGTTGTATTGGCTGAGGAGGGAAACCTACTAGAACCAGTGACCTGACAGAAAGTACATACCAAGTAGATGCAGTTTGGTCCAAACAAGAAAATCCTCATTTTTAAGATAGTTTGAACTCTAAATGCAATGATGTGGATTTCTCCTGGAAGTAAGGGGAAACATATTTGCTTCTGCCTAGCCATGTGACTTTTATTATTACATGAGGGCAAATCGAGCAAAGAGTGTTACTGTGGAACGCATTATGTTGCATCACTGCTAATCTGCTTTAAACGAATTATGTTACTTTTATCTCAGTTTTCTTTGGCGAGCTACGGTTTCAGGAAAACGCTTTGAAACTCTTTGAGCGTTCTGCAGTCTTTCACCGAGCACAATGGCAGCAAGCTCTTTGTATTATTGTATTATTATTCATTGCACTTTTCGACATTATTATCCGTCTGTTTGCCTCCGAGTCAAACTCTGAGAACATATAGTTTTTCTCAATGTTCTTATTTCGAAAGTATCATCCAGAATTGGTGATTTGGGTCATACCGCCTGTTGTTTTTTCTTTTCTGCAATGCTGGTTCTTCTGTTTACAAAATGGGATGGTCCTCAAGGAAGTGTTCATGCGTTCACAGCTTTGTAATGAGAAATTATTAAAAAAAAGTCCCTTTTTGAAAAGGGGTATTATGTAATTGCATTAAAGTCTTACAAACGTCTTTGTGGTGCTATTTCGGTGAACCGATCGCCCCCATTTTAAACCACCACAGAACAGCAGAATGTCTTGATGATGCTAGAGCTGGTACGAGATTCAAAAGGTGTCATTACTCATAAGTGTGGTATTAACGTTAATATTAAAAACTAGAATGTGTAAACTTGTAATGCTCAACATAACAGAAAGTACAAGATTGTTCGTAATGCTGCGTCAAAGTTCAGTTATCAGTTATCATAATGCCTTTATGTTACATTTTGTTTTTCCTCCATAGATGAAACTATTATGTCAGTACCAGGTTGTTTGGCATAGCACAGTAACAGGTGTAGGCATGGCATCTCTACACCATCCAGTGTTTTATACAAGCAGAGAAAACTCGTTGCATCTCAATAAAAGGCCTTAAATTCAACAGTGGAGAAAAAATAAACATTTGTGGTTATAAATCTGTCTGTTTCTCACACAATGGTGTCTTTTGGTTTTCAAAGGATTTCATAGAAAAGACGTAATCGTCTACTATGGGATGTGTTCAAAGTCCTGATGTGCAGAAAGGTTCAACGTGGATGTGTCCAAAGACCACGTATGTGGATGTTTACCCTTTGGCTTGTGTTTGGAAGAACCTCTTAGCAGCAGCTGTTACTGATTTACACTTTAGAAATGGACAGGGGGAGCTTAGGCGAGCACTGATTAGTGCTATTAATTCAACTTATGTTTCAAAAACATAGTTGACATTTGTTCAATGAAAACATGTTTAAGATGCATATGCACATTAGGGTCCATAATCAGTAGGATGGAAAGAGAACATGTTGCAGCTTCCTTTGCAGGTGTTCAACTACAATACATGTGTGTGAGCTCTCAGGAAGGCTGTCGGACAAAGCTCTTAAAAACTGAACATGTCGTTTTGTTACAATTTTACTATCACCACATGCCGCTGTTGGGGAGGACATGTGTTCTCCTGTGCTTTTCTTTAATGCGCTTCTGGTCCTATTCTCTGCATGTGGGAAGAACGCAATTAAAACGAGCGACTGAGCTCCCCATAAATCAGTCATCAACAAAGAAGGGATGCAAACAAGATGGCTGTCCTCAGCTGGATGTTCTCTTAATGTGGCAATGAATCAGTGAAAGAGATCTCATTTGGATTTAATAGTTTGTCCCATCAGTTAAATGTTTGTCTTAAAACCATTTTATATCATTGAGTTTTCATTGCCAACTGTATGTAATGTTATGCCGACATATTTAAAAAAAACGTTGGAATCTTAAGTTAGTTTCTGATTGTATTTTAGGTGATAAAGAGAGGATTAAGCAATTTTTAAATTTATTAGATGAGATGATGGTTACAAAAGTTTTTCTTAATCTAAAGATCAAGTTAATAAATGACTTCTTCACTTAGAAAAACTCAAAATATCAGTAATACTGTGTTGCAGGACCCTCCTTTAGACTTTAAAACACTCCTGTCAATGTTTTACCCCTGGTCAAATACCAGAGTTCCTAGGAGGCAAATATCAAATTAGGGAAGGTTTCAGTGGTCCATATTCTTTTTTTCCTCTTTTTTTCTCCAAGAGGTTCATTAACTCTGTACAGCAAATCAGCTCTAGCGTAATCACGTTTAATCAGCTACAATGGTAGAAGGTAATGACAGCAATTATATTGTGGGGACAGCATAAAATTCCGTTTGATTATGAAGAACATCGAGAGGAGCACAAACGAGGCTTGTTAGATCCAAAATTTTATGCCGTTTAATAAATTGACCATCTAGATTATTAAGTTTTGTTACAACACATGGTCTGTAACAAAGTTATTTGGAGTCATGATTGCTTGGTCTCAAAGTTTCTAGAGCTACACTTTGAAGATAGAGGTGTAGTAAGTGCTACTGCTGAAGCAGCTTTTTCATTGTGATCATGATTGTGTTTTTATTGTTTGATTTTTGACCATCCTACACCTTTTTCTTGCGTCGTGAAAATAATTGTGATTGGTGCATGTGATTCGCAGCTCTGTGGCCGTGCAGTGTGTCCATGCTCCGGCGCAGCTCATTTTTTTCCTCCTACGACCAAAACCAGCCCTCTAGTGTGTTCAGGCAGTGTCGGAAATTCTAAGACTCCTGTCTGCCATTGACCAATGGAAATGCGCCCAGGGATTGAGAGTGAGGTGTGGTTCAGTTTGACCCACTGAGATCTTTGGGCTGTTCAGTGTGACACATCCCTAGAGCTCGGTGGAGCTCGCACAGTGTGGCATGAAACAGTCCTGTGAGACGGCCGGAAAAAAACAGTGGGTGAAGAAGCCTTTAGGGATTAGAAACGCGCAAAATATTTAAAATGTTCTCAGTAGTTATATCCCACCAGTGGGAATATTTTATTTATTCCACAAAATTCTATGGAAACAATGTTTGAGATTTTAGGAAAACAAGTCAATTTGCAATAAATGAAAAAAATAAGTAAATATTGTTGATTTAGCAACTTGATTTAGTACTTACCAAAGGATTTTTTGCTCATCCTCACCATTAGGAAGGATTGTGAAGTAGTGTACTCTGTGGTTAACACTTTAAAAGTGTTTTTACTCATTGTTATTTTTGTTCTAACTCTGTTGAATAAGCCATTCTACAAAGTGGTTGAGGCGATAAACTCATCAGAGAAATATTCTGTCAAAGTAAAACTGCTTCAGTGTTGCAATTCCTCCGTTCTAACACTAGATGCTGTGTGTACGAATTATTACAAGTGTACTGATATTTAGGAACATTTCAAGCACATTTCTCTCTCTTCATTGATGTCTTTTTTTTTGGAAGGCACCAGTCCCTCATGCCGCAAACACACCTACAACATGTTGCCACCACCTACGAGCTTGTGTTGGGATGGCATTTTCAGGCTTGGTTCTTCTCCCTTTTCCTCCAAATGTAATGGCCATGATGGCAAAACACTTAGGATTTAGTTTCATCAACCCATAGTACATGTCCCCAGAAATGAGACTCTTGTGTCATTATTCTTAAAAGGTTATGTTGTTTTTTAAGATGCGTTTGGAGTAATGGCTTTATCCTCGCTGAGTGGCTTTTCAGTTCATGTATCAAACAACTTCAACCCACTTTTTTTTATACGGTCACTCCATTAGTTTCTTGTGTCAATGTACATATTTGTTACCACAACTCATTCTGGGGAGGGGTGTCATAATAGTAACTTTTAAATACCAATACAAAGAGAAATACTCAATACTAAATAGAAATTTTAAGAGTGCAGGAAAAATGGCTTTAAGTAAACCTCAGAAAAATATAATCAATAAAATTGTGAATAATTTTTTTATGTCGTAAAAAAAGCAACGATCGGTAGGCAACCAAAAAGCCCTGTAGTAAAAAGAAAAAATAGCAAGAGGTTTTTCCAAGGTTATGCATTTCTCTTCTCTGCAAGGCCTGCACCTCTGTTAGCTGGCAGGAAAAGCTTGAGTAAAACTAGTAGAGTTGTTCATTATAAATATCACTTCTTTTGTATTGTCCCTTCAGTTCTGGTGTAAATAATAACCACTTGTTTACAGTGGCTGACACTCAGACCGTGTTCTCCTTCATACCTTCTCCCCACACTTCCTGTTTGGAAGGGTTTTTCTTTTGTCTTTGTTTTGAAGCACTCAAACTCACAGGCCAGGCCCGGGTCTGTTTCCTGCCCTCATTGAATGGACAACACGAGAACAGATAATTATGCTGTTCACATGAAAGTTTAAATGTTCCACTCAACAGCATTTATTGAAGCATTTAAAAGGTCTGCTCAGATTTTGAGAGTATCCCCGTTGCTATGCCGAACATGTTAAAATCTGAACACGATTATTCACATGAAACTGGTTGCAGACAGCTGGCATAACATTTCAACAGGAAAGAGAATGCTTAGAGTTGGAAATGGCTGTTTGCTTCAATAGTTGGAGAGGAGTGGTTTTGATTGGAGTGCTTTCTGTATTGTGTGCCACCTAATAGAGGACAAAGTTCATTCTTACTCACCAGTATCCAGTGGAGCTTCCTTACCAGTGGCATTCTGGGCAAGCAATCCCATTTTTCTCTTTTATATAGCTGTTTTTTCTTAAATAACTGGAGTAGCCACATGGCCCCATTAACCCCATGTCATGTCAACATTGTGCAGGTGAGGATCTTTTCTTCCCAGCCTATTTGGATGTGAACTGTATCACATGAGGAATGACCTAGAAAACACGCACGTTGATAACCTGGGGCACCTTTTGAACCAGCTGAGACTTCAATTTCTCTTTCCTGAAAGGAACCTGTCTTAACACTGCACTTTATTGTTACCTTAGGCGTTTTCTAAGTAACTGTCTCGCTGCTGAAATATGTTTGGACGAAAATGCCTCAAGTTCCCTAAAGACGTTGGACAGCTACAGTGTGGTTCCTTTTTAAATAACCAAAGAGGGCAAGGTGACAACAGTTTTCTGCCGTTTCTATTAGCAGGTGTGAATGTTTACAGTCTGTTATGTCTGTTCAATCAGTGTGTGTCTGCAAAACCTGTGAACCACTGTGACTCTTTGAAGCTTTCACCGCTGTGTTGTAATATTGAGAGGCCCCTTCTAAGGGAGCCTTGCATGCATCCAGACCCTTCTTAAATGCAGTTGGATGGACCTGAGCTTGAGGAATCTTGATCTCATCATCCTGCATACCATACAGTTCACAGCTCCTCTCGAAGGAGCCTTTCTCTTAAAGTTTACAGCTATGTCCCCAATTAAAGTTTTTTTTAATGAAATGTGCTGATTTTTGTCATTGTTAAATGGGTCCAATTAATACTTGACAGTGGTTTAACTGCAAATAGAAAGTGATGGTACTGCATGGTGACTACTTTTGTTCTCAGTTGTGTCGGTGTGTGTGAGTCTGTTTCTAGTGGGTCGGACAGGGAAAAGGGCATGGAACAAATTTGTCATGTTGGTGTTTTGGGTTTTGATAGGGCGTATCTCATTTCCTTTGGTTTATTCTGGGTGTTGTTTATTGTTACTGTGGAGATGAGCGGCATGAACCCACATATAACTCAACTATTTAATTAAGTCACCAGTGTATTGTACTGTCATTCCTATAAAGCCTGCTCCAGTTTGTTGGATTACAGAAAGGCACAGTTAGATTTGTTAATAAACGTGTTTTCACCACAGAACTTTAGGGTAGTGTTATTGGACTTTCATCTGCCAGGGTAAATCTGTTGGCCCGTTCCTCTCACCCATCGTGTCTCAATACATCGCACCATTAAAGAATTAGGTTAGACGCCTGCATATCACTAGTCTATTATCAGTGCCAAAAGGCCCCAACAACAGCAGAAATAACTACAAATGTCACGATCAGGTTTTTTTTGCCCTCAAGTCCAAACCATTTGATCTTGAGTATCTACCGATACTGAGTCCTGATCTGATACTTCTATAATTCATAAAAAAAGGATAAAGAAGAGCCAAGAAACAGATCCAGGATGTTCCTTATTTTTAATTCAATTCACCTTATTTTAACATCTGTTAACAGACGGAGCACATCTGTGAGGTAGCTTGAACAATCGAGTCTTTTAGACTTTAACACAACAGTGATTATTAAAAAAAGAAAACTTTTAATATAAAAACAAATGGCACCCTAGCTTTAAAATTAATTATGAGAATATATATACATATATATCCGAGTCTTGATAATCTGAGGTAACGTCTGATGCCAATCGAGTCTGAAACGACGTGATCGGATCTGGATATCCCTAGAAATATTGAGAGACCGACATGCACATCACAGCAGTGAATGTATCTGTGTTTCTGCTTGCCTTATTGTTTAACACCTATCTACCACCTTAAAGGCACAGTGTGTAATTTTCGGCCAGTAGGGGGCAGTGCATAACTAAATTATCACAAGCATGAGGTATCTGTGTCTTTGAGTAAGAAACTCAACAACGGAAGCCCGGGAGAAGTATACGTGTGGTCAGCCATTTCACTCCGTGATAAGGTAACTAGCGCCTGGTGTGTGAGCTCCATGTTAGCTACTGATTCAAACTTCCTGTAGCAGGCAGGGAGAGCGTGACTCAAAACAGTTGTCACCAAAGTTTTGTAAAAAAATCAAAGTAACAAGCCGCTTGTTCCGTGGCTTTGTCCGTCCGGGCTCTTGTAGAAGTAAAGATTGCGTCTAATATGGCTCCCCCCTGAAAAGAGGACCCGAGCCTATGTATTTTAAAACAGATTTTTAAAGTCATATTTTACAATATCGCCAAATTTTTACAATTAATGTGCTTTACGTAATCATTTTTCATTATATTTTAATGGCTATTTTCAAAGATGTATTGCAAAAATTACACACTGTTACTTTAAAATAAATGGCCTTAATGTTTTAGAGATGCACCAATCAGCGTTTTTTGTTTTTTTCACTTTAACCTGCCCATGCAGATTTTTGATGATCAGGGATAATGTCGGACTCTGTGTCTGAAACATAGACTGCCAAAAATGGCTTGACTTTTTTCAATATTGGCTTAATTATCACTGAATTGACATTTTAATGTTTCAGCTTCTGACATCTTCAATTAGCATAATTGATTATGTGTATTTCTCTGCTATCTGCTCAAATCATTCCTGCTGTAAATACCATGATGAAAGAACTGTGACCAGGATAAACAAGAGCACAATTTAAGGAAAACAAAATAATGGTGATAACAATATCAATTGCAAATTTCCCTCATTTTCAAGACCCCTTTTTCTTTATTACATTTGATCCCGTCCACTCTCATGAACAAGCATCTCAGTTACTACCGTAATAATCCTGGTTCGGTCATATAGGGAAGTTGTCTGTACAAAAGACCGAAAGTATTACTTAAATGCATTTACCTTGAAACGTTTGATAACATCAAATATTCCATCCAAGCACCCCTTGCAAATGTGAAAGGACAAACTGATATTTGGATTACTGTTGTGATTCGAATATGTTGTGCAATCCTTCTTCAAACACATGATGTACTTCGTCTGACTACATCGCAATTGGGGTTTCTTCCTTAAGTAGTAACTTTAAGTCTTAAAGGTATTTTTCTAATGGTGACGTGCTAGTGCTTAGGTGTGGTGCATTTACTGATCATTGAAAGATTGGATTTTTGATTTATGTAAACATGAGCTGATACCTCTATGCTTCTCTAGTTATTTTTTGAGCTGCAGGATTTCCCGATTTAGCCTTGGCTGATACCGATTTCCAGTTCTCTTCTAATGCTAGGCCGGTTTTACTAACATTTACATTTGTCAGATAGAGGTAGTAATTTTATATCCACCAGAAACTAAAGGAATTATAGGATTAACTTCTATTTATAGATCGTTGCATATGTGCATTTGATTGATTCATATTTTGCCTTTAGATAACGTTTTAGGGATACGCCTATGCTTAATGTGTTCATTAACTGAAGATGGTGTGAGTTTTTAGTTTTTGATGCATATATTGAATTGGAAAAATGTAATATTTTTCTGTTTCTCCCTTCCTGATAACCAAATGCAGCTGATGAAGTAAAAATTGGGCGATTGTTCAGTCTAATTCTGTTATTCAGATTGAGCTATTAAAGCCTTCTGAAACGCATCTAACCAAATGAATAGTGATTTAAATGATGGGATTAGAAGCGTGGCTATAGAGACTTAAGCTAAATCAAAAGTTTTTTTATGTCCAGTTACGGATGAGTAAAAAATATTAAAAGGCTTTTCAAGCCCCCCAATAAATAATCAGGTGGACAGTTTGCTTCAGAATTTCATCTAACACTATCAATGATGAAAAAGGGCAAATCAATAGCCTCTCCCACAGCAGCATTTGGAACACTGAGATATGTAGAGACTGGCTTCTGCTTCAGAACTGTTTTGTTTGCAGATGGTATTTCCTTATTTGGTTAGAAAGAGGCTTGTCAGTAAAAAAAAGGCTCTGCTGTTGTTAATATAGAACTGTAAACTATGGAAGGCAATAATGTGTTTTTAAAGGGTTGGAAGCAAAAATAAATCTCCTACAATTAACTATTAGACCTGCCGCTGCATTAGGAATGTTTTTACCGTGGTAGAACAACACAGGAATAAGAATAGTTCCAACGTAAACAAGCACAACTAGATCTTGAGTTTATTTCTTAGAATTTAACTCTGAGGACTCCAAAACACACAGCAAACTTAAAGAGCCATATATATTAATTGAAAGCCCCTGTAGCTCAGGTACATAACATCAATTCTGTGTGGAATTCAGGGCATTCGACCAAGTGTTTTTCTGCTGAAGAAGATAACAGAACTTGTCATTTTCTGTCCAAATATTGGAGCATTCTTTCCATGCTTCTCTCTCACTGATGACCTGCACGTTTGGGAGTGTGATGGGAAAACTTAACATGTACAACATTTACTCACAGGTTAATCAGAGTATTTAGAACATACTCTAACTTGTATGGTTGCTTTGGATAAACATCCTGCATAAAATGACTTTCTTTGCAGGTTCGTGGACAATATCGGTGTAACAATCAAACTGGTTGTGTTGCAGGGCAGTTTCCTCAGTTTTCATTAAGGAACAAAGGATGGATTACAGCTGTAACTATGTGTGTCAAGAACTGAATTTTTCATTGCACTCTTCCTTCAGGGGCCTTAAAGAGAGGATTCCAGGAATCTCACCATGTTCAAGTCAGTGCTGAAGAAGAATAGAGATGGAGGTAAAGGGAGCAAGAAGGATTCAGGTATGTGCCTGTGGCAGAAAAAAAAAAAAATCTAATTAAGTTTTAATTTCAGGATTCATGTCCTTAAAATTACACATTTTGCAGCCCATGATGTGCAAGAAGACATTTGTGTTTTTTTTACTTTTCACTCTGTTGTTACTGTTCAATGAAAATGTCATGTCTTGATGGCAGATTCTGATTTTTTCATCTCAATTTTTTTGTAAAACATAATTTTCTGTTAATATGCAAATTAATTCATCATAGTGTTGAGTTAAATTAGTTTGGTTTTTTTTCTATGATAGCTAACTAAAATTGAAGTTACTAAAATCGGTGATGACTTTCTAAGTTTGGACATACTTGATATCAGTAGTTTGGTATTCTTTTTCTGTCTCTCTTTCTTTACCAAGTTAGATTCACTTTGATTAGCAATGATGGGTTACTTTACTTATCTAGAGAAATAACCAGGTAATTGTCTGGGGATTCGAAACTGCCTTATTGGCATTAAATTTTGAACGACCAGTTGAAAAGTCCAAAATCTAATTCACTGACAAGTGAAGAGGACTTAAAGTTAGTTACGTTCTGAAAATGAGATTAAGCAAACAGAGGAACTGTATTTCTTACGAAATATTAAGACATATCTGCGGCTGATTCAGGCTGCGAGAGAGCACAGACCTTCAGTGGATAACGGGAAGGTACAGCAAATTTAGTTTGTCTTGTTTTAGCTTTAAACCCTGGTCTGTCATAGAATATGCCAGATTTAGAGATGTTGTGGGGCATTTTGAAATTTTTTTAAGTGATCCAGGTTCTCTGGGAAGTTGACAATGGGCTGTTTTATCAATGTTAGTTACACTAATCTCTAATATAAGTTGGCATAATTAATAATAATTCTGCCTTAAAACAACAGCTGATGTCTCCGATCTTAATATTTATTATTTAGGGCTGTTCATAAGAGCAACACAAGAAACATGTTTAAAGATTGTTCTTGTAACTGCTAATGTTTTTAGGAAATTGGAATCAACTAAATTTTGTATCAGAAGGTCAAAGCTTTACTAAATGCAGAATATTCATCCCAAGTTTCTGATTGGTGCATCTCTGTTTTTAGCCATTTAGATTTAAAAAAAAATTCAGATTTCCTAAATCCATAAACTTATCCACTTTAAAATGAATTGTGCAAGTTCTACTTAATGTCACTTCAAAATGTAAACACCAGTCTCCTTATGTTATTAGCGAATAAACCAGATTGTGTTTTTTTTTTTTTATAGGCCACTCTAGGCTTGAAAAATGGTTGAAAACCTCAATATTGTGATATTTGGTCACAATTATATAAGCATTATTTGAGTCTATGCTGGCAAATTCTCAAGGCATCACAGCCTTGCTTCCATTTTTCAGGCTCGCTTGGCCTTTTTAGCTGCACTTCAACCAAAATAAAAACCTCCAGATAAAATGCTCTAAATGTATTAGGAGTTTGAACAGTGTAAAAAGAAATTATGTGAAGAAAATGAACTGGTCATATACAACATTTCATCAGCTGCACACTCCTGCAAGCATTCCTTAAACCCCTCACTTCAGATGAGAGTAGTATACAATTCCATCTTTTAGCTATAATTTTGACTTAAGGTACACCTTTATTATGTCATAACAGATGGTTTTCTTGGAAATTCGTATGCTAGCCTTCCACTGTGACTAACTATACATCACCCTTAACTGCTCATTGTAGACTAGTCTGTCGTGCATGTAATTTGCCTCTTCCAATGATCCGTCTTGGAAAGGCAGGGTGGCACAGTGTGTTTATCTGTATCTGCCAGCCTCGACCTGCTCTATCACCTCAGTGGTGGTTTCCACATCCTGACTCAGCAGATCATGAGGAGATGTATGTCTAAAGCTCATCTCTCTTTGTTGCTTTTGTTTGACTCATTTTGTAATGAAATTACAGGGGAAAGAGCCAGCGTTGCTTCACACACTCACCTCCACTGCTTTGTAGCGTAGTACGGAAAAAGAAGCTGCTAATAAAGGTGTGCATGCATAACTTTTCATGAGGCTGTTGAAAGCGGTCTTGCTCATTTTGATGCAGTGCAGCTCCCTTGTTATCCAGAAACACTAACCCACGTCTACACTTTAACACAAGAGTGTTTGAACATGTGAAATCTGGGAGGTGTGAGTGTTTTATAGCGGGATACAACTCCTTTTATTCCCAGTGTCATTTTTTCACAGTTGACCCCCCATCTATCAAGCTAAAGCAGCTCGTTGTCTTTTTCACATGCCAGGACAATAAAATCTGGTCGCTCCTCTCTTGTTCAGGGCAGTTCAGACAGATGAGAGGTCAGCGTTTCAGTTCGGAGCGGTGGCCATTGTGGCCTATTGTTGTTCGTCCTTGGTGCAGACATTTCTTTTCATTTCAGGTCAGTTTCTTTTTTAGTTAAAGTCAGTGAAATGGGTTTTGTTTTGGCTGTCTTAATCCTTAAACGGTTTCAGTGTTTCCTGTTACAAAAGTCAGGATAGGAAAAACACCATGTTTAGAGATCCACCCATCAGGGATTTCTGGGTGGGTGATTTCTGATTACCAATATTGTAATTCTTTTACTGGGCATTACCAATTTAGACCCCTGATTTCTCCCTTGAACCTTGATGTTGTTCTTACTTCCCTTATAAACTCATAGTTGAACAGTCTTTACAATATTTAAAAAAGAAAAAGTTGTTTATCAAAACTACAGCAATGTTATGCAGCAGTCTCTGTCTGAATTTCTGAAAATCAATGACGAAAAAGTAAAATGCTCAAGGTTATGGATCGGAACAATCAGTACAATCAAAAGCCAACACATCGCATTTAATGCCTTTTAAAACCGATTATAGCTCAACTTTTTTGCACCCTGGAAGATCTAATTGGCACAATAATTAAAAAATATTTGTTTTTAAATATCTGATAATAGAAAACTTAACAGATATACTGTTGGAATGTTAAATCCTTCAGTGTTTTAACTGGCTAGACAACTACCTTAAGCGGCCATCCTGTCACTATCAACGATTAATAATAATATATTTGAGGGGCAGAGGCGTCGTCACACTCTGTGTAAGAGAGAGAGCAGTTTGTGTTAGTGCACAGCTTTGCACTTAAACTTGATTTCAGTATAATTTCAAAACCACCATACAATGATTACCCTACACAGGTGATATTTGAAACTTATCTGCTGATCTCTCTCTACCCATTTTGGTAGCTGGAATGAATGACGAATATGTCTGCGTAGAAAGTACATTTCCATTTAATAGATGGTTCTTTTATCTTCTGTGTTCCATCTAATTTCATTTTGTAAACACCTCAGTAATACTTAGAAGTATTAGTTTCCCTCAAGGAGTAAAACTTCAGCACTAAAGAATTTCAGGCTGGCCTGTTAGTGTTTAGGTTGGGTGGTTCACTGAGCTTAAATAGATTGAATTTTAAGTTTTTTGACAGGCAGACCACCGTTGAGCAGAACCGTCAAGTGTAAAATCATCCTTTTCCACCCACCAGCCGATCTCTCGGTGCATCGTAGCCATGTTAACCTCATTGGTTGGGCTGCGACACAATAAAAACTCTTTGCACAGCAATTCATTCTCTGCTGGAAGATTAAATATTCTCATTCAAGAGGCTTTTCAAAATAAATTGGTTACTGTTCAGCTTATTTTGTGAAAGCATTATTGCAACATTCCAAAAATATAGTTTTCACCCCATCAGTGAAAACGTTTTTTATTAGTCAAGACTGGCTTCTTTAACTAGGGAAAAACTTTGGTCAAATCTGCTAAGCGGCATACTGCACAGTGGAAATAAGTGGGGAGGAAAGACTTTGATAATGCTATAATTCCAAGATACCTCAGCAGATGTTGCTTATGACTTTGTGGCTATGGACTGAAAGAAACTTAAATATGGTCAAGGAAACTTGGTCCTTATGCCAGATACCACTACAGTCATTAGCTCTCCTTTGGGATCTCCCCATTGCCAAGACCACAAAAACACAAACTTTGCTAATTCAGTCTCTCCATTTTGTGCTCCTCCTAGATCCTTCTCCCCTTTTTGCTTCTCCTGGAATTTTTTTTTATCCTGCAAAGATTCTGTGTTCATTTTCCTTTTAGTTTATAATATCTCCTTTAATAGAGGAGCAAATCAGTTTTTTTTTGTGATGCACTGCAAGCAGCTGTAGTTTGCTCCATTACTGAACATGTATCAACATTCTGGACTCAGCGCGGTTAATATCTGCGCCGACTCGGCAGCACCTTATTTGGCCGAGCTGGCATGCTAGGCTCGGAGTGATCTGATGCGACTGCAGTTGCTGAGATAATACAGTAACCGTAATGCTTACTGCGCATTATAGTCTCAGTATAAATCCGTATCCGTAAAAAGTCACTACATTTTTCGCTAGACACTTTTATTTATATATTTTTTTTAAATCAGAACTTACCAATTTTATTATTATTTATGTAATTATTATTATTTATGGAGTTGTCACTCCTTTCTCCTCCCCCCCCCCCCCCCCCCCCCCCCCCACACACACACACACATTTCTGTAATGAATGTCCGTTAGTGGCCTAATTTACATAATGTGCTTGAAAATGTGATGGGTTCTTGCTATTGGGATGTAACTACTTTTGTAAAACTTCACGAGCATGTGCTGCCCCTCCATCATGCAATCTGACTATATACAAATCACATAAATGAAATCAGCATCTGGAAATATATTTTATAGATATTCTTTTTAAATTTGAAATATGAGTAGTCTACAAGTTGGTACATAGTGTTTTTCAGTCCCCGACTTCCTACTGTTGCTATAGACGCCTTCATTTTCACAGAAAATTTAGGCAAGGACAAAAAAAGTAATTTTTTCTGAGTTCTAAAGTAACTTTTTATCAGTCATACCTACAGTGATTCCAACTGCTATGGGTGAAACTAGAGGGTGTTCCCAAGGGTTCAATAACGTCAATAATTCTGATTTGAAAAGGTCATATTACATGTGATTTATCCAAAGGACCCCACTTGATAAGGGGTTAAAAGTGTTACATTACTAAAAGAGACCCTTCTTTAGTTTGCACACAATTTCTTTCTTTCTTTTTTGTTTCAAAATGGCAGAAGTAGTCTCTGTAAACAATGAGAACACATGGTAGTCTCCTTATAGCCAGCTGAGTGGCATTGCACAGCAACAGGTGGGTGAGGAACAGATCTGCATTACTTTATATTCTTCAAAAGGCAGAGAATAGTTTTCTATGGCATTTAATAAAAATGACTTTTAAGCTTTTTTTCTGGCTTTGGAGAAACTTTTTAAAACTATGGCATTGCTTGATAAATTCCTGGCCTGTACTTGTTCTAAGTCTTCACTGAAAGGTCTGATGCTGTGAATTATATATTTTTCTTATTTTCTCTTGATTAATTAAGGCAGCAACGCTAAAAACAAAAGCATTTTTGGAAATCAAAAAAACCTTGATATTCGATGGAATTAAAAACGTACAAATCTGATAACACTTTGTTAAATTCAAAGTTACGAATATGGAGTCTCTATTTGCAATCAGTATTTGCAAAACCCATTATTTGCGGATTCTGTTGAGCGTTACTTTATTATTCATGGAACATTAGCTAGTTAAAGATTTTTCCGTAGAGCATATTAAAAAATATTTTTAAAAATGCAGCTTGGCGAGCTTAAATACCTAGGCCCAATGCTAATTGACACGCTATTGGCTGGGGGTTGCATAGCAACCAATTCTGGAGTGCTATTCATTTTCCTATGCTGTAAAAATCAGAGATAAGTCTACAGATCTTAGCTTCTGCAGTAGTGCCAAGAAAGTTTTCACTCTGTATATTGTTGCATGTTAATTAGTGGGTGCCTGTACACCAAACATCCCTGTTTGGTACATACCTTGGTTTAATGTCACGGTTTGGTTCATTTTAAAATACTGAAATGTTTTTGTTTTTTGTTAATTACATTAAAAAGTAAACTTTACTTGCATTAAATTCTGTTATGACCTTTTCAGAAAAAAATGTACAAAATAAACATAACGATTTTTGGAAATTATTTTCAAAAACGTGTTTTAATAAGCAAGTTATTCTGTGCATTTTCAATAAATCAACATTTCTGTTTTTTTTGTTTTTTTTACCAATTTAGCCTAGGGGGAACAGGTCCTGAGAGGACTGTCACGGTCTTTCCCCTCTGATTAACAGTGTTTGCTGTTCCCTTTGGTCACGTGCGGCTGGAGCCGAAATCTGCTCTGGGTGGGGGAACTCAAATCGACGTTACACCGGCACACTCGTTTCGTCTGTCTTATCTTATTTTTTTCCCCGTTCTTATACTTCATCGGGAAGCCAAAGTGTTCCCTAACAGGAAACTTGAATGACATAACGAGAAGAGGTGCTCCACTGTGTTTGATTAGCATGTTATTGGTTAATGTACAACGTAGTTAATTGTTGGACTGGAAACTATGTATGAAAGTGTGTACTGGACCGACAGTTCCATACTGAAAGATTTGAATACATTTAGGTGTACAGGCACACCCATATTATTAAATGGTAATCTGGTGTTGGAACTGTGACAATAGGCAGTCATAAGTATTTTTACAGGGGTGTTCATGAGCTATTCACGAGCTTTGCATGCTAATTTTTACGCAAAACTAGAACAAGCACTGTAGTTGGATACTACTTTGGTAAGAAGTATCAAAAAGTTTTCGTTAGGCTTTTCTTCACTAAGGAAGGATTGGGCAATGAGGAAAGACCCCTTGTGCCTAAATTGCTGTTTTGACTTTCCATGCTTTTATCACATGTTTTATTTGTTTCTTTACCACTGAATCATGTAAAGCACCTTGAATTACCTTGCTGTTACAAGTGTGTTATAAAAATAAAATTGCCTTGCATTGCAAGTTTTGAAGGTCCACTGTATCTCTCAAAAGGAACCTGTTGCACCCATTTTCTATTGTGGTCTATATCATTCATGCTTAATTTTTAAATTAATTTATACAAATTAGAGTCTATGTGTACTTAGAACGAAATCTTTGATCAGGTGGCCCTACTTCAGATAAACTAGTAGATTTATTGGACACTTTGAGACATGGTTACTTGTTCAGACATTATACTCTCCATCTAATGTAAAAAAGGTATTTTTATGTCTAAATACAGAACAAATCTGATAATGCTTTCTTAAATTTGAAACCTTGTCAATTTTTTAAAAATACATTTTCCCATCAATGTTTAAAGTCCCACCAACAAAGGTACCTAAGAGACCTGCTTCTTCCCCTTTTTATAGAAGTCCTTCGCTCTTAAAAGCTCAGCTTTCCTGTGTTAAGTGTCTGGCATTAAACCATTGCTGTGCTCTGGGAGTATCTCTAATAAGCCCACCGAGGTGACAAAGGAAAAAAAAATGCCACTTTTGACCCAGCTTTGATTGCTTAGTGTTACTTTGTGAGGCAGGTAATGCCTCTGGAGGCTGAACTCACCACTGTACAGCCTGAAACAGCTGCCAGACATTCGTTCTGTCAGATGCAACGTTAATCACACAGACATGCTCTGTCGTGGTCTCGCTGAGGCCGATAAGTTTCGTCTGTTTTTTCCTCCGTCTCCCACTGTTTGCTGTTTAAGAGTATAGAAACAGGAGCTACAAGGTAGTTATTTAATGTGTGTAGTGAATGGGTGTGATCCTCTACACCAGGCATCCCCAAATCCAGGCCTCAAGGTGCCCTATGAGTTTTAGATGTGTCTCTGCTCCAACACAGCTGATTCAAATTGTCCAGCTTCCTCCTCAGCATGGCAAAGTTCTACAGAGGCCTGCTAACAAGCCATCATTTGATTCTGGTGTGTTGAACCAGCGAAAGCACTAAAGCCTGCCGGATACTGGCCCTCGAGGCCTGGAGTTAGGGATCCCTGCTCTACACGGTCGCCCATTGGTTTCTGGCTGACTATACATGGCTGGTAATGCGGCGGGGAACTGCAGGGTGCCGGCCATTGGTAGCTGGTACTGGGACATTCACCTGTGTGTGTGTGTGTATGCGAACGTGTGTATGTGTGTAGGTATGTATTTGAATATATATATGTATGTGCATGTACTTTTTAAACTATAGTTTTATCCCATAGGCTATCCTTAACCTGCCCAGCGACTGCAGATGGAAATTAGCATTCCTGCTATAACCTGGCATTATGCATCTTTCCTAACTTTGTCTTGTTGTGCATGCCCGTTTTAAATAAACATATATTATACAACCCTACACACCTGCTTTAAAAGGGTAAGCATTTCTTAAGTAGACCTAGAGGCAATCTTTTTAAGGGATTACTGTTTCATTATTGAGACTGAGCGAGGACAGATGCTTGGATACAGAGCCTATATGGGCAGTTTTCATTACATTCAGCATGCTGATTTCTGATAACATCTGGGTGCTCCAAAGCTCACCCTTTGGCTTAGCCGTAACGCAATCTTTCTAATGAGAAACAATAGATGATAAGGCAAACTGCAAAAAGATAAATATCTATATAAACGCATTACTTGTTTGGTGACTGAAATGGACTAAAATGTCATTTCTTTCAATAAGTAACTCTTAATTAAAACCAGTATCATTTCAGAGAGATTATATGAAAAAATGAAGGGAATGCTCATGATTTAAAGGATCTGTGTACAAAGTAATAGCATGACTGAGAGACCCCTAAGCACTCTGTTGCCTCAGCTGTGGTGGGGAATGGCACATGCTGTCTCTGCAGTTTCCATGAGCTCCTTGGTTGTTTTGACACAAAACAGTGATTTGTTGCTAAAGGTCAGGCCACAGCAAATTGGTTGCAACCTTGTATTTGTGTTTTTCCAGTGGTTATTCGCATTTCTAATGCCAAATGTGTTGCTAAAGCTGATAATTCAGAGGCTATGGTTTATGGTTCTGAATATATTGAGCCTCTTTGAAAGTCAAATATTTCATGCTGATCCCTGTTTTGCATTTTTTTTTTGCGCCCTGTTAGGCTCAATAGAACAGCCGACATTGCAGACATTCCTACGCTGTCGTCTGCTTTCTTTCTCCTTCGTGTGCATGAGCAGGAGAATAGTTTTCTTTCCCTGTTGTGGGAAGACTTTCCTCAGTACAGCCACAGGTGGCTGAGCATTTATTTAGAAAAAAACGCCTACCATTTCTAATATAACTTGCTAGATATGACTATCATCATTGTGGAAGGGTTCCTTTAAGAATTAGATCGGTCTACAAAATGTTTGAATTACTGATGACTGTTATCTTTGAAGATGACTCTCAAAAATTCTGCAGTTGCATTCTTTGTCTTAATCAGTGCCTCCTCCGAAAATGAGAAACATGTTACCTGGGCTAACTGGACTGTTGCTCAATCAGCCAAGGTCCTTTATTTAGATAAAAGTAGATTTTGCATTTTATTTGGAAGTCAAATTTGCTGAGTTTGGAGGGGCACAGAATTTAGAATGAACTTTCCAGTCAGTGATTTGCAGCTGTTGTCCCACTTTATTTGATCAAGTCCAAAGTCTCTGCAGCTCTCTATCAGGGAATTTTAGAGCTTTTTAGGAAGATTGAGTCTTACTTTTCTATTCCCACCTTTTACTGACAAAAGCCCCAACACCTGATAAAATAATTGTGGTATCTCTGTGCTTGATTGGCAAGCAAAATGGCCTAACCAAAATCTAATAGAGAATCTTTGGAGTATGGAAGATGGGAAGCACCAACAGTGCACAATAGCTGAAGGCTGCTATTAAAGCTACCTGGGCTTCTTCAGCAGAAACACAGGTTAATCACCTCAATGCCACACTGAATTGGTGGAGTAATTCATGCTAAGCGGCAAGAAAGTATCAAATGCACATAGTACAGTACAGCACATGCATATACTAATCAGTAGGCTGACAGTTTTATATTTAAAATCCTTTTTATTGCTCCTAAGTAATATTCAAAATTTCTAAAAACTACATTTTGGATTCTTGGAGTCTTTATAATTACACACAAGCGTCATTCTATGAACTAAATTACTGATTTAATGAAACTATTCAATGGTGCTCTAACTTACTCTTAAATGCTTGTATATTAATTATGTATTTCTGAAACACATCCCTTCAAAATAAGCAAAGGTACAGGTCATAGAATAATTAATTGCCCATAGAACCTTTTATATGCATAGGGTTTTTAACGTGAATGTTTTTCTCATTCCACTGAGCCAAGATCATTAATTTTCATCCATTTCAATGTAAAGGTGAAAGAGTCATAGTGCACACCTTTTTTGTGTATACATTAAGGTATAATTAATAATTTAACTTACAAAATGAAGTCTTGAAAGAGCCTGAGTTTTCTCACGTCTGGTCATATTGCAAAATCAAATCAGATTAGCATGCCAAATATACAGGTGTTTTATAAGTCATGTTTCTCATAGAGGCTTTTTTTGTTTTTAATGTAGCAAAAATAGTTCAAACAATGGTTATTAGGAGATTACCTCCACTGTTAATATTGTCAAATTAAATGCCATTTAATACTGAAAGGTCTTTGCAGCTACAACTACTGTGTTTTTTTTGTGTTAAAGGTCACAGAGAAGCACATTTTGGACACATATTTCACTTACTGATATATGAACATCAGCTGTCATTCTGTGAACAGCAAATCAAATTATCCTTTGAGTTAGTCTCTCTCTGTTAGAGACAGCAGGAGTTCAGACTTGCATGACATTGAAAATGATATGTTCATGTTACAAAGTCCTCTTAAGTCAGATGTCTGTTTTGATAATTTTTTTATGTAAAAGCACCAGGGGGCTTTGCTTGCACATCGTACATCTGGCTGCCCTTGTATTAATGGGAACCTATGCATTTGTATATAAAACAGGAAGCAAATGATCCAAAATTGACCTGCATTTATCTTCCAATTCATAAAATTGGAGAAAAGGTTGATCTTCTCTGATGTTGGATATCTAGATTGGAGATTGCATATATATCGAAGTTCTCACATGCAAAGAAAGAATAAGTGGTAGGAAATGCCATTATACAATGTTCTCAAAATATCGCGTAATGAGCAAATCATTTGACTACGGTATAAATCTAAATGTTTCAGGGTAGTATCTCTCCAGAACTGGATCCAGGCATCCCTTAAGACAACGCTTAAGCAGCTTATGAGACTTTAGAATCATTTTATTATCAACTTGAGTGTATATGTCTGAATAATCTTCCAAACCTCATCAAATTACTTTCTGATTAAATTTCTCCCCGGTTCCCCTTTTCTAAAATGATTAAACGTAAAACTCGATTATTGCTCAGTGTTTTTTTTTTTTTTTGTCCCTTGCTTATACTTCTAGTTCTTAGTCATGTTTGTATAGATTTTCATGTCCAGACAGTTATGGCAGGACTTATAAAAGTGGAGAGGAATGCACCTGATTTACAAAGGAGACTATTCAGGGTGCAGACCTACATGGCTATCAAAGCACTGTGCAGCCAGCAGGCAACGATTAGCAGGGCGTAGCTCTAAACCACATCTTTCACTTGCACACATTCATGTACACACAAACACACACACACACTCACAAACACACCCACTCACCCACAAACCTCAGGTGTATCCACATTAGACACGCCCCGTGTTTCCTACTGAAAAGCAAAATAAGGGCTCTTGGGGAAAGCAGTGGACCTGGTTGGAGAGTCTGTTTCCCTTTTTAGGTCTAATACAGCAAAATTGGGCTCAACCACTACACACTTCATATGATTTGAGACGTGCAAGAATGAAGAGTATGAAGCTAATAATTTTATGTCTTTCCAGTCCTGTAACACTTGGACACACCTCTCTGTAGAAAAGGAGTTTTCAACCATACTTGGGTGACTAAAAGAAAAGAAAAATAAGATTTTATCCCCATTTCTTGATAGAAATTAAAGATATGGTAAGGGAATTGTTTCACACAAAATAAGAATGTTTTAACTTTTTTAGCTAAATTCAAACCCTTACAGATGTGCAGCCTTTTAATATTCATTTGCAAGGCCGTACAGACGTGCTCAAATTTGTTGGTACCCTTACAGCTCATTGAAATAATGCTGCATTAATCCTGAAAAGTGATGAAATTGAAAGCTATTTTATCATGTATACTTGCATGCCTTTGGCATGTCATAGAATAAAGCAAAGAAGCTGTGAAAAGAGTCGAATTATTGCTTATTCTACAAAGATATTCTAAAATGGCCTGGACACATTTGTTGGTACCCCTTAGAAAAGATAATAAATAACTGGATCATAGTGATATTTCAAACTAAATAGTTACTTTAATTAGTATCACACATGTTTCCAATCTTGTAATCAGTCATTCAGCCTATTTAAATGGAGAAAAGTAGTCACTGTGCTGTTTGGTATCATTGTGTGCACCACACTGAACATGGACCAGAGAAAGCCAAGGAGAGAGTTGTCTGAGGAGATCAGAAAGAAAGTAATTGACAAGCATGGTAAAGGTAAAGGCTACAAGACCATCTCCAAGCAGCTTGATGTTCCTGTGACAACAGTTGCAAATATTATTAAGAAGTTTAAGGTCCATGGAACTGTAGCCAACCTCCCTGGGCGCGGCCGCAAGAGGAAAATCGACCCCAGAATGAACAGAAGGATAGTGCGAATGGTAGAAAAAGAACCAAGGATAACTGCCAAAGAGATGCAAGCTGAACTCCAAGGTGAAGGTACGTCTGTTTCTGATCGCACAATCCGTCGCTGTTTAAGCGAAAGTGGGCTCCATGGAAGAAGACCCAGGAGGACTCCACTTTTGAAAGAAAAACATAAAAAAGCCAGACTGGAATTTGCTAAAATGCATATTGACAAGCCACAATCCTTCTGGGAGAATGTCCTTTGGACAGATGAGTCAAAACTGGAGCTTTTTGGCAAGTCACATCAGCTCTATGTTCACAGACGAAAAAATGAAGCTTTCAAAGAAAAGAACACCATACCGACAGTGAAACATGGAGGAGGCTCGGTTATGATTTGGGGCTGCTTTGCTGCATCTGGCACAGGGTGCCTTGAATCTGTGCAGGGCACAATGAAATCTCAAGACTATCAAGGCATTCTGGAGCGAAACGTACTGCCCAGTGTCAGAAAGCTCGGTCTCAGTCGCAGGTCATGGGTCCTCCAACAGGATAATGACCCAAAACACACAGCTAAAAGCACCCAAGACTGGATACGAACAAAACATTGGACTATTCTGAAGTGGCCTTCTATGAGTCCTGATCTGAATCCTATCGAACATCTATGGAAAGAGCTGAAACTTGCAGTCTGGAGAAGGCACCCATCAAACCTGAGACAGATGGAGCAGTTTGCTCAGGAAGAGTGGGCCAAACTACCTGTTAACAAGTGCAGAAGTCTCATTGAGAGCTACAGAAAACGTTTGATTGCAGTGATTGCCTCTAAAGGTTGTGCAACAAAATATTAGGTTAGGGGTCCCATCATTTTTGTCCATGCCATTTTCATTTGTTTTCTTATTTACAATATTATGTTGAATGAAAAATCAAAAGCAAAGTCTGATTTCTATTAAATATGTAATAAACAACGGTGGATGCCAATTACTTTTATCAGTTTCAA
The DNA here is from genome assembly GCA_028564705.1 of Apricaphanius iberus. Taxonomy (NCBI): domain Eukaryota; kingdom Metazoa; phylum Chordata; class Actinopteri; order Cyprinodontiformes; family Aphaniidae; genus Apricaphanius; species Apricaphanius iberus. Next base: position 1,433,146 of record JAPXFQ010002924.1, read on the forward strand.
ATTATTTCAGAGAAAATTGTGCATTCTTCATTTTTTGTGGAGGGGTACCAAGAAATTTGAGCACGTGTGTATATCTCTTGGGCCTTGTAAGGGACCTATTTTACTCATCAACCATTTATTGGTCAAACTCTGGCTGGACAAACTCTTACCTCACAAACTATGTTAAAGTTTATTTTACATTTTCAAATAAAGGTGAATGAGAAAAGTTCCATAAACAAAGTTCCACATACACGTTAGAGTTTTAACAATAATTAAAGTGTTTCTGTTTGCTTTGAAAAAGTCTTCATTATTTTTTTATTTTTATTTTTTTTTTGCATCTGATTTGGTCAACACGACCCAACGACTTGACTGAGATTTTGTGACACAAACGGTGATGTGAAAATGAAGGAAAATCAACGATTTTCTCAAATGATTTATAGTGTGCACAGTAAGTCATGAATAGGTAATCACCTTATCAATTTGTTGAAACCTCTGAGTCTTTGGCTCAGCAAAGCAAGTAGAGGCAAAGCCTGAAATTGCTAACCATCTTTTTGTAAAATATTTCAAGTTCTATCTGATTGGATGTAAAGAACTCATTAACAGAAATCTTAAGTTTAGCACAGATCCTTAATTGGGTTTAGAGCTATTCTAACACCAGTAACGGTTTTACAGATATCCTTACATTTATTTGCTCATGTTTTCCTAACACATCCGACCAGGGTTTTTTCTCCTGAAGAGAAGCATCCCACAGTTGCCAGTACTACGTGTCAATATAGGAATTGTGTGTTTAGCGTGATGTGCATATTGGGCAAAAGATTCAGTTTTGATTTAATTTACCAGAGCACATTCTGCCTCATTCTTGATGGCACCCCCACGTGGCTTCTTATAAATCTTACCCTGCGTTTTTCATGGCTTTTTTTCTTTTCTTTTTTTTTTTTTTTTGCTGCTATTACAGATAGGCTACATTTGTTGAGTGCAAGGGTAGCAGTTGTCATGTCAACAGATCCTCTTAAGATAACACTGAATCCCTGCAGCATCTCCAGAGTAACAGTGGGCCTCCTGGCTGCTTCTCTGATTTTTCTCATTCCTGTCTGTTCTAGCTGTTAAGGTGGATGGCTATGTCTCCGTGAGTTTGCAGTTGTGTGACACTACTCTTATATTCTGATGATGGATTTAAAACAGCTTTGCTTGGGATATTATTTCACAACTTAACCCTACTTTTCCATAACTTTTTTCTTGACTTTTCTGTTGTCTTCCTTGTTCTTCGTGATGCTGGTCTTTAAGTAATATGCTCTAACAAACCACGGAGGCCTTAAAAAAACAGGTGGACCTACACTGAGATTAATGATAACACAAGTAAAATGTCATTCCAAGTTGGTTACTTCTTGAAAGGCTAAACTGGGTTTTCTTCAGGGGTTTCAGAAAAAAGGGGTCTGAATACAAATCCACAAGACTTCAGATTTTAAATTGTTAAAACCTTTTTAAAAACCATATGTAGTTTACTTTCCACCAAACAATGTTGCACTGCTTTATGTTATATATTTGTTTAGCATGAAAAATATATAAAAATCTCCTTGGGTGTGAATACGTATGACAATGCAGGAAAAAACCCATGCCTGTGGTCTATTATAATTATAACTGTTTTTAATTAACTCACTACCTGTGACATCAGAGGAGTTGGCCCAGTAATGAATAACAAGCCAAGCATATACATGAGGATTTGACAAAAGCAGTGTGATCTCGTCTGCTACATGACAACAATAAATGCCCGTCACCCCTCACAAACCGCCTCAGACTTCAAAGTGGAGGAAAAACATTTTATCACTTAACATGCTTCAGATGCTCTTTTGAAAGGGTGATGGTGGCTGTGACAGTTCATTGGCAAGGGAAGTCAGCAGGCCCCAGGTTTTTCTAATTACAGTATGACCTTTCTAGGCAGACACTTTCTTCCTGTCTGTTGTTTTTTCTTCCCCTAATAAGTTTTCATACCTTCAACAGGCTGTGTCGGAGTAGATGGTCAACCACCTGGTAAATGTTTCTGCTTTGGTTGTGCATATTTTTCCAGCAACTTTAACAGGTTTTTGTCATCTTTTGTCATCTCTATGCAGAAACTAATCAGTGCTGTCACACTGTCAGGCTCTCTAACAAGGAGGTGTGGTTGTCTGTTAAAATCTCTTGTCTTTCTCCCTCTGTCCCCCTTTGCTCGCTCGCTAAGTCTGTGTGAGCAGTTTTTGGCAGCCACGCTTGCTATCTTTGACACACCAAGGGTTTCTGCAAGTTGAACTAGTGACTCCATCTCTTTTGTTCCACCCTCAAAAGAACTGGAACTAGTGCTAATTGCCAACAGCAGCAGTTTGAATGAAGTGCTCCATTTTTCTCAACCATATCTTTTATTTTATGTGTCCCATTTCAAGAAAAATGTTAAATGAACAGAAACCAAATTTTAGAATATCATTAAAACAAGAATGAACTGTAATCAGTTACATTTTTTCTCAAAGCTGAGTTCAGTTTGGCCACCCGCACCATACCAAGACACCACCAGACCGAAATAATCAAGAAATCATGTAAATGGAACATGTCTGACAACATGAAGTTGGCTGGATGATCTCAAAAACAACACATTGTGCACCAATTAGAAAGATTCAAGAAACGAGGTAACAACATTTCAGGAAAGGGTTAGGAAACCATTTCTGAATCTATTAAAATCCTATGGTAACCTTTGCCAGACGTTAAAATTTGTCAAATGACTTGAAATGATGTAAGCAGAAAACGTGAAAACTGAAGCAGCGTAAGATGGCAAATGCTTTCAGAACATTGTTGCGTCATAGTAATGGCTGAAAATAAATGTTCAGTGGTCAGTGCTACTCATCCGTTAGGGCACAATTAACCTGTCACGCAGTCCCGCTAAGCCCCACCCTCCTTAGTTACTGTTACTAACGCGAAAAAGTCTTCATAGCTAACTGGATGTTTACATTGAGAGCCTTGAGTGCCTAAACAGTTCATAAAAAGGCTCTTGAAGACTTTTCAAGTCAACAACTAAAATCTTAGAGAACCTTCAGAAAGGTTGACGTTATGCCTTGGAGGGCTAGGGTTAGCCAAAATTTCAAAGTGGCATTATATAGAAATAAACTGAAATTAGATCACAAAGGAAAATCGAGAAGCCTCATCTGGCATCAGTCGTCTTTGAGAAGCGAAACATCCTTAAAGTTAACATAGCAATAGCATGCTAAGTGGCTTGTTTATTACAGACAGGCTTTATATGATTGGTGTAAATTATATGACCTGATTGCTAAGATTATAGAAAACCATTGTCTTAACAAAAATATCTATGTAAATTAATGTACATAGTGGTCATATTGAGTTGAATGTGTGGTCTACAACATCTTTATCCACTGGAGATATTTGTCCATGTTTTTTATGGGAAACTAAATTAACGCTGTTTATTCTCTTGGGGTACTGTGTATCACTTCTGCATGTTCACCAGCATCACCTTTTATCCATATATGTGCCTTGAAATACCAATATAGCTCATAAAACCATGAAAGTGTTGTATGTCCTAATATTTATCTATGAAGCAAGATGGTGAAAATTTGAGTCTGTTTCCAGGAAACTGGCTGTTGAATGCTATTTGTTCGTTTGCGTTTAGGGGGCTAGGCTGAGCAGCACTGAGCGACAGGTCAATTGACTTAGTTTTGCAAAAAATCTACCATTAACTGAGATTCTAATTGTCACTCCAAGTCTGCAAGAGTTCCCCTGGTTTGTGTTTGTTGTTGAGATTTGACTTTTTTTCCTTTTTTTTTTTTTTTTAAGAATTTATTTGATTTTGATTCTCATGAGTTAGAATTGACCATCACAATCCGATTTGATCCAGTCTGTTCCAATTTGATATTGATTTGGGTCAGTGCTATTTAAAAAATTGTTTTAAGCTGTTCCCTTAATTATATGGCTGCAATTCAGTGAAGCAACACTTGGTGAGTTTACCAGTGAAAAATTGTATTAACCCTTTCAGAATGAAGACTTTAAACATCTGTCTTGACTTATAATTCCTATTTTAGCTGTAAAAACTGGAAAACCTAGTTATACAATCAAACTGATTTTTGAACTTTTGAATCAATAAGATTTGATTCTTTGAATATTTAAAAAAAAATCGATTTGAATCGATTTTTTTTCTCCTAAGGCGGCACTACTGAACAGGATGGTTTGTAAAGGTTACTGGTTTTCTCATGACCTCACCTGGCCTCAGAGGCAGCTCTGCCTAATGGTCTGTACTAAGGGCAATCCAGCAAGATCTCCATGGCAACTTAGGACCACAGACCATATTTCACTTTTGCCTTTGATCGGTCCCACGTTGTTGTCGGTGTTGTTTTATTCATAACATTGACAAGAGTCAGAAACTGAGGAATTACAAAGAGACATCCAGATGGGAAAGAATATCCTGTGTGATCCACTATTGACCTAGAACTGTTCACTGCATTAATATGATTGATTGGAGAGGGCCCTTGGATCCCTCTGTCCTACAGACTTAACAGCTGTCTTTGACTTGTAAAGGACATTGCTGTCATTGACCCCATTTAAAACCCATGTGAGATTTTTATGGTTGTGCTATAAAGGAAATTTAAACATTCTTTCCCCACTCCAATCATTTTACTCTCGTCAAAGATTATAAAGTAAAGATTTATTAAAAACAATTGTGGAAGGATAGATAAGGAAAAAGGTGGACTTTTTTATTACTGTACCATTACCATAGGTCTTCTCTATAAATGTAAGCCATCTGTATAGAGGTTTACAAACACACCACTTTTCTGCATTGTACATTTCTTCTGTGCTTCTCTGAGTGGCAAAATCCTCATCATGACTCCCAGTGTTTGATTTGGGATAATAAAGCTAGTCATAAATACTACAGTTGGTCTCAACAGTATATAGTTTGACCTACCAAAGAATACTTGGGTTACTAAAAATACATAAATAGCATTAAAAAGGGTTTCCTATTATTTTGACATAATGAGCACTCTTTGAAACATTCAGGTGTTAACAGACCACTTTGATAAATGTACACTGTTAGTGTTTACAGTAAATGGCATAGCTGCTACAACCAAAACTCTTTATACAAATACATCTAAATACTAAATTTTTGGGGTAAAAATGGTGCAGGAATGTCCTGAACTGGAATTGTCATTAGCACATGAACGCGCAGAATGGCCATGACAAATGCATGAGCTAACCCGCCGTGTAAACTCGGCTTTGTTTTGCCCATATGCTTCATTTGTTGCTGCTACATGAGCAGAGTCTCTACCTCTAGCAGAGGAGATTGGCTACCTACATGAATAAAGCTTTAAAAAGTTTTTATGCCTCAAATTCTCTGTTCGAAAGTAGTTAAACTGTAGTACAATACAATTTATATAATTAAAAAATATAGAATTTTTGTTAAAAATAGTCTTCAGGTTTTTTTTCTTCGCTGAATACGGTGGTATTCACTGGGATTTAGGGACCACAACCATCTGTGAATGATGAAATCCACAAATAAATGAACCTCCCCAGATCCCATTTTATTTTTTTGTAACACCAAGTGTACCTTGATGTTCTGTAAGACTGAGTGGACACTATCTTAGAACTACTACTGAAGTGAACATAGCCAATCAGTACCAAGGGAAAAAGAATGGTGGCGCGGGATTGGCTGCTTTTCAAACCTAAGCTAATGGTGTATCAAGTAGCATTGCGCTGAGGCATTTCACCTTCCCAAGCTCCATTTTCATGTGAATATTTTAGATATGCTCTATAAAAGAATATGTGAATTGGGAGATTTTCCTCTTAATTTAGAATCATGCTCCACAGAAAAATCTGAGCATAGGCAAATACGTTGGGGTCCACTATACAAAGTTTAAATAACAACTTTCCATTGTCCACATTACAGACAAAACATTTGTTACAGTGTACTTAAAGTATTCATTCTGCTTGCAGATTTTTCCCCACTTTGTCATATTATAACATTAATTTACATGTCTTTTGATCAACAAAAAGTTGTGAAGTGGAAGAAAAATAACAAAAGTTTGTTAGAAAAGTTATGTATGGAATGTAAATGTAATCAAACTTACTGACTCAATATTTCGTCAAACCTGCTTGTTGCTTAAGATTTTTTTCAGAGTTTCATAGTAAAGGGAGCTGAATATAAATTCACCAAACTTGATTTTGATTTTGGCTTAAAGCCCCCGTGTATAGAGATTGGTGCACTCAGGGAATGCAAGCAACTGAGCAGTGTTCTCTGGCTTCTCGCCATCATAAAACGTTATTACTACTACGGAAGCCGCGGAGTAAATTGTCCGAGTTAAATGGAAGATGTATAACTATTTGCCAGACTAACCTGTTCTGTGTCAAACAAAATGCTAACATAAACTTCATTGTTTCATGTAATTAACTTACCTGTCCAGCAGAAAGCCTGCAACCTCTGTGCCCGTCTTCAAGTTTGTGTCCCTCATGAATAGTCTCCATCGGGTAAACACTCCACCGATGTAGATTCTTGTTTTCTGCTAGTTATTTGTTTTTTTTTCTGTGGTACGGTTTCCTACCTCTCACGGGGCAAAGAGTACGGATGGTCCTCCATTGAAATTGATAGCTATGATCCACGGTCCTCTATGCTTGATTCTTTTTTTTTTCTTTTTCATTGCTTGTTTCTTCT